>JAAGEH010000032.1:7682221-7911169 GCA_011751065.1 Lasiurus cinereus
AGAAGAAAAGAAAGTAGAATAGAGATTGGTTTAGCCTGTTTGTGTGATGTGTATCTGTACCATAGAAACTCAAGAGCTGAGAGTGGGCATTTTCTGCCTTAGGATCTCTGACACAGATTAAGTCAAGAATACAGCACACAAAGACAGAATGAACTAGAAAATCAGTGTATATATTTAATGCATCGTTTTTTTCTATAATCTGTTATACTTGAATTTTCAGATCTGAGAAATTCAGTATGCTTTTTTATGCTCTAATTGATGAAATCAACCGAGATACTACTTTTCTCTTATGGGAGTGGGTTTAGTAAAGATGATCCACATTAATTATTATCAATATATGGTATAGAATATGTATAAGAACATGTTGAGAATATATTTAAATGTTAGTTTATTTTAATTAAGGGTACAAAATATATTGCACAAATTATAATCCATGCAATTGAAAGAATGACACTAATTTATTCATTCTGGATTATCTAGGTGGACACTAATTACCCACAATTTTGAACTGCAAAACCTTTTATAATTTCAAAAAGTTATATTTTGAAAATTTCTATTGCTAGAAATATCATAGGAAACAAGAGGATGGAGTGCTAGAGAAAAGAAACCTGGCAAGCTGAACTAATGCAACTTAATATTTTTCACTAATTCATCATCATTATTGTCATCATCCCAATGATCATATTACATTTGTTAAGCTATCTCTTAAGCCAGTCAATGTATACATTTAGCAAGATGATATGCTCATAATATGACATTTGAAGTGGCATACTCACACTGAAATATAAATATGGTTAAATAAGGAAACTATGAATGAAACATATCAGATATATTTTGTCTTAAGCCTTTACCCTGAAGAATGCAGGTAAATTCACTAATAGAAATGGAAGCCCTGGCAGATGAACATGAAAGTCAGAAAGCCATAATTTAAAAAAGTTCAAATTAACCCTGGCCAGTGTGGCTCAGTTGGTTGGAACCTGTTCTGGGCTGGGCATATTATTGGTCAGGGAGTATTTGGGAGGTGCTTCTCTCTCTTTCTTCCTCTCTCTAAACATATCCTCAAGTGAGGATTTTAAAAATAAAATAAATCCTGTATAATAAAGAGGTAATACACAAATTGACCATAACTCCAACACACAAGATGCCTGTCCCCATGTAGTCAAAGATGGCTGCCCTCATGTGGACACAAGAAGGCTGGCAGGGGAGGGCAGTTGTGGACAAGCAGGCCAGCAAGGGAGGGCAGTTGGAAGGGACCAGGCCAGCAAAGAAGGGCAGTTAGGGATGACCAGGCCTTCAGGGAAGAGTAGTTGGGAAGAACCAGGACTATAGGGGAGGGCAGTTGGGGGGACTAGGCTTGCAGAGGAGGGCAGTTTCGGGTGACCAGGCCTGCAAGGGGGGCCAGTTAGGGGAAATCTTCTATAATTGAAACTTTGTATTCTTAAGAAGAGGCCAAGGCAGGCCAGGGCTGCAGAAGCTTGGCTTCCTCCATCACCAGGGGAACCCTAGCCTCCTGCTCTCTCCAGCTCCATGGCTGCTGCCATTTTTGTTGGGATTTATTTATCTTCTATAATTGAAATTTTGTAGCCTGGAGTGGAGGCCTGGGCTGGTCAGGGTGTGCAGAAAGCTTGGCTTCCTCCATTGCTGAGGAAACCCAAGCCTCCCACCCACTCTCTCCATAGCTGCAGCCATCTTGGTTGAGTTAATTTGCATACTTACTCTTAATTGGCTGATAGGTGTGGCTGGTGGGCATGGCTGGTGGGTGTAATGGAGTAATGATTAATTTGCATATTACTCTTTTATTAAATAGGATAGTCAAGACAAGGAAGCAAACTAAGTGTTCATCATGGATGAAGTAAGAAAAAAAAATTACGTATATAGCCAAGGCTGGTTTGGTTCAGTGGATGGAGCATCAGCTTGTGGACTAAAAGGTCCCAGGTTAGATTCCGGTCAAGGGCATCTATCTTGGTTGCGGGCACATCCCCAGTAGGGGCCATGCAGGAGGCGGCTGATCCATGTCTTTCTCTCATCAATGTTTCTAGCTCTCTATCCCTCTCTCTTTCTCTCTGTGAAAGATCAATAAAATATATTAAAATTATATATATATATATTTAATGGAATATTATCCAGTCACTAAAAAGAATAAAATCTTTCCATTTGCAACAACATGTATGGAACTTGAGGGCATTATGTTAAATGAAATAAATCAGAAAAAGGCAAATATTATTTCACTTAACTGTGGAATCTAAAAAACAACAAAAAAATGAGTAACTTTTAAATATTAAGAACAGATTTATGGTTGCCAGAGGTAGGGGTAAGGAGTGGGCAAAATGGATGAAGGGAGTCAAAAGGTACAAACTTCCAGTTATAAAATAAGTCCTGGGAATGTAATGTATGGCATGATGACTATGGTTAAAAGTGTATTATATATTTGACAGTTGCCAAGAGAGATATTAAAAGTTCTCATCACTCCAAGGATTAAAAATGAAAAAGTTCTCATCACAATGGCCCTGTCTCAGTTGGTTAGAGCATTATTCTGATATACCAAGGTTGTGGGTTCAATCCCCAGTCAAAACCCTAACAAGAATTAACCAATGAATACATAAATAAGTGGGACAACAAAAATCAATCTTTCTCTCTATTTCTCTCCCATTCTCTTACACTCTAAAACCAATTTTAAAAAGTTCTCATCACAAGAAAAAAAATGTGTGGCAAAGGATATTAACTAGACTTATTGTGGTGATGACTTTGCAATGTGTGTGTGTGTGTGTTTGTGTGTGTGTGTGTGTGTGTGTGTGTGTGTGTGTTACACCTAAAACTAATATAATGTTCTTTGTCAATTACCAGTATATCTCAATTTTAAAAAGAGGAAGGAGTGAGCACAAGTTGTAGATAGCACAGAGAGAAGGAATTATCATCTTATTTTTGCCACTTACTATCTCTCTAACCCTGGATAAGTTATGTAACTTTGCCATGTCTAAATTTTCTCACCTACAAAATGAAGATGATAATAGTCCCTATCTCTTAAGACTGCTGTGAAGATTAAATGGTTGTTATATGGAAAGTGCTGAGACTGGCATCTACTACATGGTACCCACTCAATAAATGTTAGCTATTGTTATTACTCTTGAATAATGTTGTTCTTAAAATTTCTCATCACAAGAAAAAATGTTAAGTACACTTATTGTGTTGATCATTTGCAATATATAAAACATTTAAACATTATGTTGTACACTGAAACAAATATAATGTAACATGCCAATTGCATCTAAATTAAAAAAAAATAGCAAGAAAATGAAAAGATTTTAACTTGGAAAAACAATGAAGCAAGGGCTCTGGCCAGGAAGCTCAGTTGTTTAGAGCATGTCCCTCATGCCAAAGTTGCAGGTTTGATCTCAGGTCAGGGCACATACTAGAATCAAACAATAACCAATGAAAACATACTTAAATGGAACAACAAATCGCTCTAACACAATTTAGAAAAGAAGAGTGGAGCAATTTGAGAATTTAGGCAGAGCACACAATTGGAGAACAGTAATGTCAAGAAGTGAAAGAATATTATTCATGTCAGGAAACACTTCTAACTTTACATCCTGCCTCTTCTGTATACTTCCCACCCAGCAACCAGAGTAGTATTTAGAAAACATAAATATGAATGTGTCACCCAACTGCTTTGAATCTCTCAGTAACTTTCCCTGGAGTTTTCAATAAACTCAAACTGAAGTTCCCACGTGATCTCTCTCACACTTGCTTCTCCCTATATATCTCTTACATCCGTAGTCGGCAAACTGCGGCTCTCGAGCCACATGCAGCTCTTTGGCTCTTTCACAAAATACCATGGCCTGGGTGAGTCTATTTTGAAGAAGTGGCGTTAAAAGGAGTTGAAGTTTAAAAAGTTTGGCTCTCAAAAGAAATTTCAATCTTTGTACTGTTAATATTTGGCTCTGTTGACAACCAGTGTCCTACACACACATCTTTGCTCACTGTATTCCATCAATATTGATCATCCCTTTCTAAATTGCATGGTCTTTTATTTTGTTAAACCCTCACGTGAAGAAGTGTTTATTGACTTTGTAGAGAGAGGAAGTGAGGGAGGAGAGAGAGAGAGAGAGAGAGAGAGAGAGAGAGAGAGAGAGAGAGAGATCAATTGTTTGCCTCCCATACATGCTCTGACAGGGATCGAACCCACAACCTTTTGGTGTATGGGATGATGCTCCAACCAACCGAGTCACCCACCCAGCCAGGGTAAGTCTGCATGCTCTTTCGAGCTTTTGTGGTTCTCCTGCCTGGACTGCTGTTCTATTCCCTTCACTAGCCTCAAAGAACTGGAGCCTGTCCTGGCCACTTATTCTAAAGTAGATTGCCTTCTATCTCTTCATAGGACTAACTCAATTTGTAGGCTGTTGTTTGTTATTTGCTTGTTTATTGCCTGCCTTTCTCAAAAAATATAAAGTCTGAGAAGTCAGGGTTGGGTTCTGCTTTGCTTTTCATTAAATCTCTAGACCCTGTGCCTGGCATGGATGGGTTGGTGGCAGGTGGATGGATGGCCAAGTCTTCCAAAACCTATCTTTGTTTTCTCTGCTTTCACTAGAAAACTGTGTTATATGTAAGATTTGTTTAAGTTTTGCTCCGCTGTACACTGCAAACAATTTCCTGGCACTGCACAGTTGGAGAGAAGCAAAAAACTATTAAGAGACCAAGCAGGCAGTGATTGGACATGGAGGAGAGGTTACATTTATTCATTCCTAAAAAATAATTCCAGAAATAGCAGTTCTTACTCATTTTAGAAACTTAAGATTTGCTTCATAAAAACTAAAAAGATCAAAAGCCTAATTTCCTTGTAGGAAAGATTATAAATGCCTGTGTGTATGTGTGTGTGTGTGTGTGTGTGTGTGTGTGTGTGTGTGTCCTCCATGTATACAAATAACAAAAGAATTTGAGGCTTATATAAATTCTGCCTAGGGCTCTTTTGTATAAACAGAATTTTCCTTCTTTGAAAAAATGTGAAAAAAAAAACTGCAGGCAAATCTGGAAAATCTGTATCTAAAATCTCTTTAGAATAATTTCTCAAAGATTTATGATGTTTGAGAAATGTTATACCTTAAGACACCAAAAGCCAAGAAGCACAAAAATTAGAAGGAATAGTTAGAAAGAATTCTACCTCCATATACCATTCATCTCCACATTTTTTCACATTTGTTTTTTAATCTGTAAGGGAAAATATATGAGGGAGAAACCCCATTTTACCTGATGATAGCATTTATAGCAAGGTGTTCTTACTGAGGGGAAAACGGCTGAAGGCAAAGCCACAGAACTGGTTGGGTAATGAGAACAAGGAATGCACCTCAACAGAGGGGAAGTTGAGTGTGCACTGTGGATGAGATCATCCTGGATTTGAATTCTTAAGTATCTGGGTTCAAGTCCAGGCACAGCCACTTACCAACTAAAAAGGCTTGTTCCTCAGTCAGTCAGAATCTCAGCTTCTGGGCCTGTAAAATTGGAAGAATAATAACACATAATTTTAATATGTTATTATAAAGATTAAGTGAAAAACCAGTGTGTATAAAACCCTTATCAAGTAACCCTTAGTGCTCAGTGGGTGCTCTATAAACATTAGACACAATTGTTTGTCGAACTCTGTGGAGAAGCAAAATACTATGCAGCATACATGTAATTTAAACAGTTTCTAGTAATTACTTTTAAAAATTAAACATATGAGATCAATTTTAATATTTTATTTAATTCAATATATTAAAATATTTTAATATATAATCAATATAGATAATTTGCAAGATATTTTACATTCCATTTTTCAGTCTTCGAAATCCAGTGAGTATTTTCTACTTACAGCCCAACTCAGCTCATATTGGCCACATTTCAAATGGGTATTAGCCACCTATGGTTTAGTGGCCACTGCATTGGGCAGTACAGGTCTGACTTTTGTCTGTGAATCCCAAAAATGAGCCCTCACTGCACAAAACTCCTTTATGACAGTGACAAATTCCAGATTCCAGCTGGAAATCTCTTTATAGCCTGCCATGAATCTGTTTTATAGGAAAGTAGTAGACAAAACACTGTTGAATATAAATAAGGGTGAAGGAATTTTCTTTGGTTTGACTCATCCTTCCTAAGCCCCACACCCACCTCCCTGAAAACTTTCATGTCAAGGCTGTGAAACTAGAGCAGGTTTGTTTGTTTTCTGAAATCTCTTTGTCTTGGAGGATTTTGTTACTATTCAATAGTATTAGAATGTACTGCTAGTTTACTCAAGAATTTTTCTGAGCCCGGTTAGCATGGTTCAGTGGTTGAGGGTCAACCTATGAACCAGGAGGTCATGGTTCGATTCCCTGTCAGGGCATATGCCTGGGTTGTGGGCTTGAGCCTCACTGTTGGGTGTGCAGCTGATCAATGATGTTTCTATCTCTCCCTCTCCCTTCCTCTCTGAAATCAGTAAAAATGTATTTAAAAATATTTCTGGAATTCAGAGGCTAAATTATATTGTCAGGTACCAAGATGAAAGGCCTCCTCATTTCCTTCTTCAAGTTTACTTGAAGATATCCAAAAAAAGAAGGGTGTAGAGGAGAGCTCAATGGATTTCACCGTTTCTTTCCCAGTAGATGGCAGCCTAATATTCTGTGCAATTTGTTTCAGCCACTGGATCAGGGAGGAGGAGTTAAAGATACCAGTTTGGCAAGTTTGATTTTTGCAGGAGTTTATGAGACAATTCCAGGAGTGTGGTAATGACATTATAATTAAGGCAGAGGTAGATATTGCAGTGTCAATCTCTGTCTTCACTTGCTTAAGATCTTTTTTCAAAAATCTTATGTTTATTGAAATATAGTTAACATAAAATTTGTGTCAATTTAAGGTATACATGTTAATAAAAATATTTTTGATCCTCATCCAGGGATATGTTTATGGAGTTTTGAGAGAGAGAGAGAGAGAGAGAGAGAGAGAGAGAGAGAGAGAAATATGTTGTCTCTCTCAAGGGCTCTGACTGGGAATCGAACCCATAAACTTTTGGTGTATGGGACTATGCTCCAACAAACTTGGCCAGGGTTGTACATGCTAATTAGATACATTTATATATTATAATATGATTACCATGGTAGCAATAATTAGCAAGCCTATCATGTTACATAATTATATTTTCTTTTTAGTAGTTGGAATAATTAAGTTCTAGTCTCTCAGTAAGTTTGATGATCATTATTCAGTGTTGTCTTTATTCACTATACTGTACATTAGATCTCTGGGCTATTTACTGCTCATTGTAAGTTTGTGCCTTTGACCTATCTCCCCACCTCTGTCCTGTGGTAATCACTATTTTACCATCTGTTTTTGAGTTCCTTTGTTTATTTTTTTAAAAATCGACATGTGATTTCATATAGTACTTGTCTTCCTTTGTCTAACTTCTCTCACTTAAGTCCAATCATGTTGTCAAAAATGTCAGGTTGTCCCCCTTACCCATGGCTAAATGATATTTCATTGTGTGTGTGTGTGTCTGATTTTCAGACATCCTTTGAGGGGTTCCAGATTGGAGAGGGGGCAAGCTGGGCTGAGAGACACACACATACACACCCTGTGCATGAATTTCATTCATCGGGATTCTAGTATATGGAATACGTACTTTTTTAGTTAGTAATAAATATGCATTGCTCTTCTCTTCTACCATACCATTAGCTCTATAAAAATTTTTAATTTGTATATTGAGTATAACTGAGGAACAATTTCTTTTGCTAAATTTGAAGCTTTGTTAGGTAACGTTCACATTAGGCAAGGTTTTGAATTCCATGTAGCAAATATATGGCTTCCTAATTTCCATAATTAAGTAACTTTGCTGGGACTGTGGCTTCTCTGAAGAATTCATGAGAGTTAAAACCAATAAATATCAAAGATCAGATGTCTTATTTCATATTTGAATAAAAACTTTGAAATAGCCACTTCAGTGGGTCAATTTTCCTCCCAGAAAAAGTACTGGCTTAGGAGAAACCAAGATGGTGATATAGGTAATCATCTATACTTGCTGTCTCTCACAACTACAGCAAAACCACAACTAAATGGCAGAACAACTAACTCCCAGAACCACCAGAAAGCTGACTGAGTGGAAGTTCCACAACTAGAGAGGGGAAGAAAGTGCATTGAGACTGTAAGAGGTACGAATATGTGGAGGTGCGGAAAGTGCTGGCACCTGGATGTGCTGCTCTTTAAACCAGGAGGGAGATACAATTTCCTGCTTGCTCTGCACTCCAGTTTGAGGTGAGACTCTGGGGAACCCAGGCACATAAGGGGTGAAACTGGACTGTCTGGCATCAGGACAGGAACGCGAGGGTAGCTTACTTTTAGAGTTGCTCGAAGCAATCATTGTTCCTGCACGGGGTGGTGGGAGGAAGGAGGGCAGGAGGCACTGGATGTGGAGAACCAGGGACTTCTGTTCAGAACAGCCATTACTGTTTGGCCTCCCTGGTGATTCCCAGAGACCCTGTCCCACTCAATTTACATCCCCACCCAAACTGTGCGCATCAGCTTTTGCATATGAATGGCCTGTTCTTTTGCCTAAAACAAACTGCAGCTAGATCAGAGACCCCAGAGATTCCAAAAGAAATCCCACTACCTGGCAGCAGCAGTGGCCTTGCTTCACAGCTGAGCCTCATCTGGGCACTTCCAAACCCCACACAAAGAAGAGGAATCTGCAGATGTCTCTGTAGCTCCCACTCGGCAGCCCCAGATACTGGTTGACGTTGCATCTCCTTGGAGATTCAAGAGCCAGTGAGACTATACCAGATTACAACTCTTCACATCCATAAGAGACACACTCAAGGAGCAGACTCAGTGAGCACCAAAGCCCCATTGAAGCAAGTCCTGCTCTATAAGGGTATCTCTTGTGCAACAGATCTTCCAGTGTAGATACAACTGGTCATCACAGCCAATTGGCCTGGAGGTTAATTCCTCCCAGTGATATCAACAGCAATCAAAGGTTAACTACAACAAGACTGTTCAAAAAGCCCACAAAGGGGTGCACCAAGAGTATCCACCTCAGGTGATTGGACAGGCTGAGCCACTGGACTCTATAGGACACCATCCACACAAGGCTACTCTGTCAACTCAAGGAGATTTAGCAGCTACCCAGTACATAGAAACAAACACAGATAATATGCAGAGACAAAAAACAACCAAACAAGTTACAAATGAAAGAAATGGATGAAATCAAAATACTGGATATGGAGTCACGGTTATAAGGTTACTCAATAATCTTCCAGAAACCTTTGAAAATTTAGTGAGACCCTCAAAAATATGAAAAAAGGACCAATCAGAAATTAAGCATACACTGACTGAAATAAAGAATAATATACAGAGATCTAATAGCAGACTAGAGGATCTCCAGAATCAAGTCAAAGTTTTGAAATACGAAGAAGCAAAAAACATCCAGCCAGAAAAGAAAATGAATCCAAAATATGAAGATAGTGTAAGGAGCCACTGGGATAACTTCAAGTGTACCAGCATCCAAATTATGGGGGTGCCAGAAGAAGAGAGAGAGCAAGATATTGAAAACCTATTTGAAAAAATAATGACAGAAAACTTCCCCTACCTGGTAAAAGAAATAGACTTATAAGTCCAGGAAGCGCAGATAGTCCCAAAAAAGAATCCAAAGAGGACCACACCAAGACACATCATAATTAAAATGCCAAGGGCAAAAGACAAAGAGAGAATATTAAAAGCAGCAAGAAAATAACAGTCACCTATAACGAGTACCCATATGACTGTCAGCTGATTTCTCAACAGAAATTATGCAGGCCAGACTGGAGTGGCAAGAAATGTACAAAGTGGTGAATAGCAAGAACCTACAACCAAGATTACTCTACCTACCAAAGCTATCATTCAGAATTGAAGGTTAGATAAAGAGCTTCATAGACAAGAAAAAATTAAAGGAATTCATCACCATCAAACCAGTATTATGTGAAATGCTGAAGTGTATTTTCTAAGAAGAGGAAGAAAAAGGTAAAGATAAAAATTATGAACAACAAATACATATCTACCAACAAGTGAATCTAAAAATCAAGTGAATAAAAACTCTGATGAACAGAATAAACTGATGAATATAATAGAATCCGGGGTATAGAAAGGAAGTGGATTGACAATTGGAAAAAAATCTTACACCTATGGATGAGGACAGTGAGGGGGTAAGGGCATGGGGTGGGGTGGAAACCAGGTAGAGGGAAGCTATGGGGGGAAAAAGAGGAACAACTGTAATAATCTGAACAATAAAGTGTTATTTTAAAAAAGGAAAAAAAGTACTGGCTTATTTCAATTTAATAGAACAATTACATAATATTTAAATAATCAGATGATTACAATGGATAATTATTTTTGGCAAGCTGACAGAGAGCAAACATATATTTCCTTAAATAATAAAATCGTAGAAGTTATTAAGAAAATACTAGTTACTTTCAATAAAAAGGTAGAAGTGAAGGATTTTTATTTTTGTTTATTATTATGTTCACTCATTAACTTCTCATTCTTTCATTGATACATCAAACATTTGCTGGGTACATGAAAGGCACTGTTCTTGGCATCATAGGGATAGAAAGATGGTCCTTTCTCCGAAGCTTACACTTAGTGGATGTGGCATTTGAAATGGATATTGTATTCACTTCAATATATTCAATGCATCAAATCATATATGATTCTACTATATGAGATACCTAGACTAGCCAAATTCATAGGGACAGAAAATAGAATGATGGTCACTATAGCTGGGAGGAAAGAATGGAGAGTTATTATTTAATGGGTATAGCATTTCTGTTTGGAATGATGAAAAATTCTGGAAAAGGGGTTAGTGATGGTTGTCCAAGAATGAACCTAATGCACTAAATTTGGTAAAATGGTAAATTTTATGTTATATATATTTTACCATACACACACAAAAAGATTGGTAGAAACTTTATAAGCATTCATGAGGGTTTCTGAGCTAAAGAAACACTGTAATCAAAGACTCACAGGGAGGAAAAGATTGAGGAGGATATTTTTTAGCAGAAACTGTCCGATCTCAGAGAGACTATCAGATCCCTTATGTGACATTTTGGCATCACTGGCAGTTACTGTGGAGCAGGTCTGGAAGAGCAGTGGAAGGCAGCAAGGTTGGGAGTCAGTGTGAACAGTTAAGTAGTTCAAGTCACGCTCTCTCCAGGACTCAGGGGCCGTAGGCAGGGTCAGAGATTCAAGAAGGTCTAATTCAAAGAGCAGAGTGTTGTGCTGGGAAATCTAGCTGTTAGTTCCGCAGAAGTGAGGAGGGCTGGGCAGGATCCAACTTAAATATGGCCAGAGTTATGTGGAACACCATGTCATCGTTTCTGTCAGGGAAACACACAGACCATAGGGAAATATAGAGCGGGACAAGTCCACAGGCTCATCTAAGAGCTGATCTAGAATGAGAGTTGGCAAAGCTAACTCACTGCTGACTCCCTGGTGCCCAACTCTGAAGCGTCTCAGGCCGAGCAGTGCTCAGGAGCCTGATCTGCCCGGACCAGCACACATTGGCCACTGGAAAGCAGGAGCCAATCCCAGACCACTTAACAAACTGGCCAAGATTAATGCACTTCTTTCAGGATTCTCTTGGGATCTGAGAGCTGCATAGAGCTGGGAAAGAGCAAGGCAGAGGAATGAAATGAGGCAGATTGAGTCACAGGAAACATTTGGGGGTGTTGATTATTTTTAGGGGATGGAAGAAAAGGCTGCAAGGAAGGTTAGGACAAACCGAATGCCAGACTAAACAGTTTGAACTGAATAGAGAAGTGGTATAGAAAAAACATTGTCTTAAAAAGATTAATCTGGCATGTACGAATCATGTGAGTCAAGGTCTGGGGAAGTAATAATAGCCAGAACCAGGTGTCAAATAGAATTGAAGATTTAGATGTAAAAGAGATGTACAAGTTATTTTTTTTTTGTTGAGAAGAAAGCATGCTGCCATTGTATTTTCCATATTCAATATATTTAAAATTGAAATATAAATGTATTAATTCCACGTTGTATATTATATTTTTCACTATAAATATCATACTTAGAGTAGAAAATTTGGAAAATAAAAAGAGTAGAGGATAAAAAATAAACTTGCTTTCCGTCTTTCCTATACTGAAGATAATCTCTTTTATATTTCTTTTGATTTTTTTTCTATACCTAATTATTTAGGTTGTTTCATTGATTGATTATTTCACATAGTTGTGATTATTTTGTGCATTCAGTTTTGTATTAGTTTTTCATTCACTGTCTAGTGAGAAATGGCATAGTGTAGCGGGTAAGAATACAGACTCTAGAACAAGTTTCCTGGGTTCAATTTTTAATATCTGCCATTTACTAGCTATAAAATGATATTAACAGTAGTAACAATCTCATGGAGTTGTGAGGATTAAATGAGTTAACATATGGAAATCCCTTAGCATTGGGCATATAATTATAATGTGCTAGGTACTTTACTAAGTTATTCTAAATGTGTGAGATATTTGGAGGATTTTTGCTCAAAATGCAAAGTATGGAAATTCACAAAGAATGGTGATGTCATTAATATTTATAGGGAAGTAAGAAGTACCATTTGGGAAATGGCAAGGAATATATGCGATTTTAATTGTTTTGAGTTGGAATTACAGGCAACAAGAATGGTGGAAATATCTAGGAAGGCTTGAAGATATTACATAGAAGTTCAAAAGAAGCTATGGACAGATAGGTGAATTTGGGAAACATCTTCCTAGTGGTGACAGTTACTATGATAAGAGATAAGTAAAGAAAGAAAAAGTGTTGAGGACAAAACTTTGGAGAATACTCACATTTCAAGAATGAAAGAAGTGGGACTGGAAAAAGTATAAGAAAAGGTAAAAAAGTAGAAGAGGAAATAAGAAACATAGGAGAACTAAAGTAGTGTAAGATATTTTGTTATGGAAATCAAATCTTCCTTAAAGTGGTCAAGCTCCATGATGGGGCAACATGACCAAGAGATGACTTCTCGGAGTCCTAAATGGGTAGTTGGCAGAAGCCATTTCTCTAGCATGATTGCCTTCTCCAGGCTGGAATGCTAGAAATCGAGCAATTAGGACACAGTGTGCCTGGCTCTATTTCTTCTTCCTTCTTCTTCTCACAGTCCCCTAAGTTCTATTCTCTTTCTATAACTCTGCTTCCCTGGGGTCTTCTGTTGACTAGGGTTTTCCCCACATAATAGGAGAACTTTAAGAGCTGATCCCACCTAGCTGGTGTGAATCAGTGGTTGAGCTTGGATCTATGAACCAGGGGGTCATGGTTGATTCCCAGTCACGGTGCATGCCCAGGGTTTTGGGCTCAATCCCTAGTTGGGGATGTGCAAGAGGTAGCTTATAAATGATTCTCATCATTAATGTTTTTAAGTCTCTCTTCTTCCCTGAAATCAATGAGGAAAAAAAAAATATTAAAATAACTGATCCCTAGAAGCTAGTTGGTTAAACGTATTACTAGACATGTAAAGGTTACCTTCTTACTGCATAATCTTATTTGCAGGTCAAAATATGATTATGCCTCTCTTTTAACATTCTTGTGATAAGAATCCTAATCTCCTTTCAAGTTTATAGGCACCTTGAGCAAAGGTCTGTGTACAGAGCAGGAGAAACAGAAAGCATGTTAATTTCACACTAGTATCCTGTTCCTTAAAAAAAAAAAAAAAGGAACAAGAAGGGCATATAACTGGAGTGAAAGGGAAAGATGCAGGGGTAGAGCTTGGAAAAGAGGACTGACAAATATAGAGAAGAAAGTACATAGAAATTTTGAAGTGGAGAGGAGGACAGTGGAAAGAGTTCATGTAAGATGACTTTGGTCAAAAGTATAGACATACTTGTAGGGGTAAAGTGCCTGGACTCTTGGGACAGGCACTCTGTTTCAAATACCAGTTCAACCACTTAGCTGTAAGACAAGAAAGTTCCTTAATCCCTCTGTGTCTCAGTTTCTGCATCTGTAAGAAATGTGATGATGACAATATTTACCTGGTCAACTTGTAATGTGGATTAAAAGCACTACTATGCCAATGTGTTGACTATTTTTATTCTATGTAATCAGACCAAGGTATGTGGTATGTCAGATACTTTTGAGAGAACCCAGTGACAGAAGAAGGCAGAAAAAAAAATCCATCTACCAGTTGTTGAGGGAAATTCAGGCATCCAGACATTAACCACTGGGGCATTTCAGTGCCTGTTTTATTTTTCTTCATTCCCTTCATCGCCTGTGAAGGTGTTACACTAATCAGCCTTCCACCACTAAAAATATAAGTTATCAGAGAACAAGGACTTTGGTCCATTTTTGTTCATGATTAACACAATAATTTAATAAGTAAGTCGCTAATTAAAAGTACATTAACTTGTAGGGAAGTTTGTTCAGAACTAAGCCTGAGTTCCACAAGATACAAGATGGCTAGGGAGGGGCAGACAGAGCAGGAGTGGTGACAGGAAGGGCTTTGTCAGGGGAATCTGAACAGGAAAAGTAGGGTGGATGAAAGAAAGGAGGAAGCAAGGGGTAGGAGTTCAGGCTGCAGAGATGTGAGGAGCATTCTTGAATGTACATGGGAAGATTTATTGGGACCCAGGCCAGGGAAACACATTCCTGTTCCAGTTTGCATCTCTCCTGTTGTCAACTTTTTGAAATTACATTTGTCTACATTAAATCATATTAAATAGTTTTTAATAGAATCATGTAATCTAGTCCAAGGCTTTTCTTGTTATTTTTCTTCTTTTGTGTTTTGCTTGATGGAAATTTCAGGATTAGTCTATTTTGGTGGGAAGTTTTCTTATTAAAGAAGTCCCATTTGAATGTATTTGTTAATTTATGTGCTATTTCTAACTTGTTTGTTTGTAAATCATATTACTTTTTTTCTTCTGATAACTCCAAGATTTAATTTTTTTTTTTTGGTCTAAAGTCCTGAGTTAAGTATTTAATAATTTAACTGTCTGGTTTCCTAAAACTGGCCATTGCTTGTGGTCTCCCCAGAGTGTGGAAGTTGGGGCAGGGAGGAGGATAGAGGGAAGGGCAAGCCTTTGCTGATTTACATCCCAGATGCCTGATTTTAAAATGGCTCAGAAAGCCAACCCCAGAACAACAATTATTTTCTCTGTAAACCTCAATTACCCTGAAATTACTGCCTTTGTAATTTTAAAGACACTCTGGCTTTATTTTCTCAACCTAATTTCTTTAACTTCATCCAAATGCTATGCCTAATACTGTATCCTGGGCTGGTTTGCAGTATCCCATTGATGTTTTACAGACAGAATAGTTTATAGTGATAAAAAGCAGAGACCCTGGACCTAAGAAATTCTGGGTTTGCATCCCAGATTCGTTACTCCTCACTGTTTGACCTCTGTCAGGTTTTTCAACTGAAGCCTTAGTCTGCTCGCCTATTAAGTGGGGGGTAATAATAGTGAGGCAGGATAGTAAAAAGCCAGGAAAATTCCTTGGCATGTAGAATAGGAAACAGACAAATAGTTAAATGACCAAGCAATTTATAACCAGATAGGTCTTTTATTGGGGTGCCATTGGTTCACAAAACTATATAGGGTTCCAAGTGTACAACTGAGTAAAACATCATCTGCACAGAAAGTCATGGGCCCATCTCCCAAAGCAAAGTCTCTTGTCATCCTCATTTATCCCCACTTTAACCATTTTCATCTACCTCCACCCACCCTTTCCCACTGGCTATTACCACAATGTTTTGTATACACACACACACACACACACACACACACACACACACACACTAGAGGCCCAGTGCACGAAATTCATGCATGGGGAAAGGGGGTATTCATCAGCCCAGCCTGCACCCTCTCCAATCTGAGACATCCCTCTCCCAATCCAGAATTGTTGGCTCCCAACTGTTTGCCTGCCTACCTTCTTTATTGCCCCTAACTGTTTCTGCCTGCCAGCGTGATCACCCCCTAACCACTTCCCTACCAGCTTGATTGATGACTAACTGCTCCCTTGCCAGTCTGGTCACCCCCTAACTGCTCTCCCCTACAGGCCTGGTCCCCCTCAACTGCTCTCCCTTGCAGGCTTGTGTCCCCCCCTCCCCCACAACTGCCCCTCCCCATAGACCCAGTCACTCCCAACTTCTCTCCTCTGCAGGCCTGATCACCCCTAACTGCCCTCCCTTGCAGGCTTGATCACCCCCAACTGCCTTCCCTTGCAGGCCTGGTTTCTCCCAACTGCCCTCTTCTGCTGGCCAGCTTACGGTGACCATCTTGTGTCCACATGGGGTAAGATCTTTGACCACATGGGGGCAACCATCTTGTGTGTTAGAGTGATGGTCAATCTGCATAGTACTCTTTTATTAGATAAGATAGAGGCCTAGTACATGGGTGGGGGCCAGCTGGTTTGCCTTGAAGGGTGTCCCAGATCAGTATGGGGGTTTCCTTGGGAAGTGAGGCAGTCTGGGTGAGGGGCCTGTGGTGGTTTGCAGGTCAGCCACATCCCTGGTGACCCAAGTGGAGGCCCTGGTATCTGGGATTTATTTATCTTCTACAACTGAAACTTTGTAGCCTGGAGGAGAGTCAAGCCTTCTGCTCACTCAGTAGAGGCAGCCATTTCTGTTGGGATTTATTTATCTTCTATAATTGAAACTTTGTAGCCTGGAGTGGAGGCCTAGGCTGGCCAGGGTGTGCAGAAAGCTTGGCTTCCTCTATCGCTGGGGAAACCCAAGCCTCTCTCCTGCTTGCTTCGTGGCCGAAGCCATTTTGGTTGGGATTAATTTGCATACTTGCTCCTGATTGGCTGGGTGGGCATGGCTGGTGGGCATGGCTGGTGGGTGTAGTGGAGTGATGGTTAATTTTTGCATATTACTCTTTTATTAGATAGGATATATATATATTTAAGGGAATATAGACAGGCTTAGGGAATTTTTAGAATCGGGGTCCATGAGAAAACACTGGGCTACAGACTGGGAGAAGGCACATTTCCACAATATAAGGAAGCCAGGGCAGTTACATCTCTACAATACAAGGGGATGCAACAATTACATCCATATAAGATAAAGGAACTGGGAGTAGCCAAGAGGTCTATATTTACAAAATAAAGAAGGAAGAAGAAAGTTCAGAAGAAATAGGAGGACAATGAGAGAGGAGGGCCTCAGGAGTTACAATAGTAACCAATTCAAAAGGAATATTGACCAATCAGAAGGCATATCAGGGCACAGGAACCGCAGCCTTTATAAACTATGGAAATAGGAAGTTACTAAGACCCTTTTCCTCCTCCCCATGTGGGAGTTTGTACTTGTTCTTCAATAAATCTCTACCTTTGCTATACCATCTTCTGTCTGGATTCATTCTTCAACTCTGGCAGACAAAGAATCTGGGACATCCTGCCCAGGGGAACACCAAGTGTCCCAGTCCAAAAATTCTGTATCAAATACACACACACACACACACACACACACAAACACACACACACGCACACTAGAGGCCCTATGCACAAAATTTGTGCATGGGGTCCCTCAGCCTGGCCTGCACTCTTTCCAAGATTCCAACTGCCTCTAGCAATCCAGGACCGCTGGCTCCTAATCACTTGCCTGCCTACCTGCCTGATCAACCCTAACTTCTGCCCTGTTGGCCTGATTGCCCCTAACTGCCTCTGTCTCACCTTGCACCTGGGACCCAGGGTGGTCACAGGCACCTAGGACTTGGGCATGCAGCTTATCCCTCTCCTGGGCCACAGGCACAGGTATAGCTGCAGGCACTGGTGTGCAAAACCGCAGGGTGGGTGGCTTGTCCCTCTCCCGGGCCACAACCTTAGCCCCTGGTGCCTGGGACTGCAGTGCATGTAGCTTTTCCCTCTCCCAGGTTGCAGCCTGGCTGGTCCCCATTCCTCTCTCCCCAGTGTTGAGTGTCTGAGATGTTAAGGCATGACAGTGTGAGGGTGTGATGACCACTTGAATATTAGCTCTTTATTATATAGATATTTGTTTGTTTTTACAGCTGTCATAAGGGAGGAGGAGTTGGGGAGCTGTATGAAAGAAAGTGAAGGGAATATGCATTTGGAAGTCTTCTCAAACCAATGACACTTAGAAGCAAATGGTTTATGCATTCCAGACCCCTCAGTCCCAGTCCCTCTTCAGGTGAAACTGACCAGAAAATGAACCTGACTCCTCTATCTACTCATTTTGATGAAGCAGAACATACCTGGAAAGTTGACAAATATTCTATTGAGATCCTCCTGAGACCTCTCCTAAAATTCCCACCTTTAAAAAATAGGCAAAAGCCCTAAGACAAAGGACCCAACACATGTTCTCTCTTGGCCATGCCTGCATCTCCTCCCTTCAACCCTTCTACCTTCCTGGGGTGCTTATCTTTGCTTTCTTTCTGCTAAGTTATAAGGGTCTCTCACAAGGGCTGTGGCAGCTCATCCCAGGCTAATCCCTTGATCTTTCTCCAAGGGCCCTCCTTTTGCCTCTGTAATTTGATTTCACGAGTCCAGGCAGCCCAACTCGCTCATTTCTGCCTCTGTGACCTTTTTTCCTAAAGGGCCAAGGCAGCCTTGCCTTCGCTCAGCTCTTCCTCACATTTCCAAAGGGCCAAGATAACTTTACCTACACCCTCCTATTGCAATGACCTTGCTTCTTTTATCTTACACCCTTCCTTCATTTCACTGTCTCCAGCTTTAATAAATGTACTTTCAAAATCACCTGATTCATATTGTGATATCTTTCCCTTACAACATCAAGTCCTACACATTCCAGACTGTGCCAGAGCAGATCTGTCTCAGTCCCAATCACTTTCTGGTGAGAACAGCACCTGCCTCAAAGAGCAATTGTGAGAATTAAAGGAGATGATGTATGTCAAAAATGTATCACTAAAGGAATATTAGGTACTATACTTGGTTACATTTGTCAAAGGACTTCCATGAATAGGTGTTTAAATGTCATTAGTTCAGTTAAAGGCAGTTTCTATGGTTAACAACTAGTTAATGACCTGAATTTGAGATTTCCTATCATCTGCTCTTTCTAAAGGGTAAGTTAGCTCTTAGCAAAAACTGAGAAACACTTTTTCTATATTCTCTAATTATTTCCCAGGATCTTTATTTTCCCACTAAAATCTCTACAGATAGGCTTAACATGTTATACCTTCTGGCAAGCATTTATATTTTATCAGTGAATTCTGAGAAAAAAAAACTCTTTAAGAAGTGAAAAAATGAATCTGTAAAAGAAAACTTTAAGGCCAGGAATAGTGATGAGCAAGGGGCCTTCTCAGTGACTGTACTTTTCTATATTACCTTGTGGTAAATGGAAGAATTATGTCTCCTAAACATGTCCACATCCTAATCCCCAGCAGCTGCCATCTTAATTTAACATGGCAAAAGGGACTTTGCATATGTGGTTAAATTTAGGATCATGGGATGGACATGGTCCTGGCATATCCAGGTGCACCCCTTGTAATCATAGGGTCCTTGTAAGAAGAAGATAGGAAAGTCAGTCAGAGGAGGAAGGTGACAACAGCAGAGATGAGTGGGAAAGGAGGAAGAGAGATAGAAGGATAGATAGATAGAGAGATTTGAAGTGCTATGCTGCTACTTTTGAAAATGGAAGAAGAATCTATAAGCCAAGAATGAAGGTGATGTCCAGAAGCTGGAAAAGGCAAAGAAATAGATTACTCACTAGAGGCTCCTGAAGGAAGGTAACTCTGCTGACACCTTGATATTAGAACTTTTGACTTCTAGAATTATAAGATAGTTTACAGTGTGGTAATTTGTTAGAACAGCAAAAAACTTAGACGCATCTCATTCTCCATCTATGGTCAAACTATCTCATCTTTTTTACTAGTCAATATAAACCAAGACATTCAAAGGAATGTGTTGCACAACTATTGCCAAATGAGCTACAAAATCAAAATTAACTAAGAGTTCAACCATGAAACTGAAGACTTGGGAACTGTATGATCATTAGTAGGGGAGGTATTATGGTATAGAGAATAATCTCTTATTCTGGGCTACTGTATGGTGTTGTACAGGTTGGGCCAGCCAGGGTGCCTGGAGACACCTTTTCCTAATGTGCTCAAAAGTACCAAATAAACTAGCAGCAGTCCTAGAAGATGTATCCTGGTTCTGTCAAAGGCCAATGAGTCAAACTCATGTAAGTCAATTCACCTCTCCAGATTTGTTACCAATAATCTTTTCGGATAGAAGCTACAATTATTAGGTAATTAACTTCTTTGCTATTCAATTTCTTTACCACAAAAGGGAGATTTCAAAGGCGTGAACTCACCTTAGCTCCATTCCAGCCCGGCTTGCCTTCTTTCACATAACAGATGCATTTTCATTCTGCATATGCTTCTTGCTTCAAGCATATACCTGCTACCACAGGACCTTTGCACTCAGTTTCCTTTATGCACTACATGACTCCTTTCCTTACTTCATTTAGGCCTCTAGAGTAAGACAGCTGATTAGAGAGACCTTCCTTCACTGATCATTCTACTTAATACTTTATTCTCTTATTCACACTTTATTTCCTTACACAGCTTAATTTTATTTATATAACTTCTAACTTCCTAACATTGTATTGTTTGTTTACTGTTTGTCTCCCCCACTGGAACAAAGGTCCATTGTACATTGTTTCATTTGCTGCTGCACCCTCAGCATCCATTGTCTAAGCACATAGTAGATGTTAAATAAATACTTGTTGAAAGAATGAACTTTTCTCCTCACATTAGACCTGTCTTCTACAATAGGATGCTTAGGCATTTTGTGGGTTCTTTTGTGTGTAATTTTATTTCCTGGCCTTACCTGGAGATGAAGGTGAGACTAGTGTTGCTTCAGGATATGTTCTGGTCCCCTTTGTATTGGTGTCACCTTTTTCTAGGGCATGGCTAGAACATAATGAGGCATATAATAAAATGAAGCATTTTGTTTACAACTGACCAATGTAAATTTTCTACTTTTTACTCTCTTCATCTTCACCTGCAAAACTACAAATTCTTCAGATTGCAAACTCATGCTTACCAATGAAAAATGTTTACCCTCTACATTAATCATTTGAAAATGAATCTCTTTGTTTTCATTCTAATTTCAGTTAATATTTGGGAAAGAGCCACTCTTGTTCCTGTCCTCGACCCCATGAGATTTTCTTTTGCTGACCCTATTCCTATTTCTCTGATCTCTCTACTACAGTCTCCAGACCCTCCAGCCCAGTGCTGGGTAGCTCTTTAGGTGGTCAGCATGCAGAAGCTCACCATCTCCCTTCTTTTTTGAAGAAGCTAGTCATTCTAATACCTATGGTTTGGGTAGTTTCATTAAATATGTGCCCAAGTAGACAAATCATCTCACTTTCTGATTCTCCTAGCTGAAAGTAATTCCTATTTGTGCCCAGAAATAACTTCTAGCTCAGCTTTTAATTCTGACTTCAAGGACTCCCAGATGGAAGGATATCGAGATAGAATTTAGTAATGAAACTCACTTATTTTTTCTGTCAGTTACTCCCTGTAAGGTGTGAGTCTCTCATGACTTCCAGGTGCACAGGCCCACACCTCTCCATTCAGTATGTGTTCCTGGGAACAGTAATGCAGAGAGGTGTGGCTTTCCCATGAGGTTAGCATTCTGTGAAAATGGGATGGTGATGGATACCTGGTCTAGATGTTTTTAATGTTTTCAACATATATTCTGAAACATTTACCAGCCACTAGAAGACTCTTAAAATATAGATTCATATTTGAAATACTCCAAGTGAATATTAAACTCTTCACTGTCAATTCTTCTTCTCAATTTTGGACACAGAAATTTGGAAAGATATCTGAGAGATATATAGAGATAACTTTCATCTCAATACAACAGTAGCAGTCCTTCTTTTCAGCCATATGAAGGACTTTGTCCCTAAATAGCTAAGATCCACATCAGTTTGAATTGCCTCATGTGAAACAAAAGTATGCTTTCATTATCTGAGCAAAGCAACTTAGTCTCATTGTGAAAAGCTCATTAATTTGAAGTGGAAAATAACAGCTCAGAAAAGGATGGGTGGGATTTTGTCTTTCTCTTTTTCCTGTAAATTAGAGGGAAATGGCTTTTGGCTGAAAGATGACTTGGCAAAAGGTTTGATGCTTCAAAGGAAAAGCCCTGTCAGGAGCAGAGAGCTTATGCCTGCCCAGAAAGCAAGGAGTGCAGTAGAGGCCACACACCTGTATTCATTGGTCTCTCAGCTGCTTACATCACAAAAGAGATTCCATTTGACTCACCTTTTCCAGGCAAAAATTCTCCAAGTGTTCTCTGTAAGAATGTATGGGACATTAGTGACAAGCTTCAAATTTCCAGATGCCCATCTGTGTTTTTCTCTCTTTCCCCTTTTTCTGTTCCACCCAATTCTAGGTTAATGTTGTTGGGTGGGTGAGAAGAGGCTGGGAAAGAAGTCAAGAAAAAAAATGATAAGAATCCATACTTTTAAGAAAAACCCAGATATAATGAAAGCAAAGTTTAAAAAAACAAGTAGATGGTATGCTCACATCTGTAAAGAGAAGCAAATTGTATGTCAACCCTACTTGCATAAGCAGCTTACTTTTTAGTTTCTTTCTTACATTCTTTTCATCACTCTTCTCCTACATCCAACTTTTTTCTCCTCTATTTTTCTCACCCTGTTTCATTTTTTTTCTCCAAGAACTCCTCCCTTATCTTTTTCTTCCTTATTTAATTTCTTTATTTTGTCCTTTAATGTCTTCTTCCTCCATAGTTTTTCTCCCCTACAGTAGGCAGGAGATGGGAGAAAGTTCTGGATTTCCTGTCCCACAACCTATGTTTTGAAACAAGCTATGAAACAAATCTGGTTTATGTGCAAGCAACAACAAAATATTTTAAAACCTCTTTTAATATCTCCACATTGTCCTTTTACATTATAACTTTTTAAATTGCACTGTTATAATACATTTTTAAAAATATTTTCATTGATTTTTAGAGTTAGAGGAAAGGAGAAGGAGAGAGAGAAACAATGTGAGAGCAAAACATCAATTGGCTGCCTTCTGCATGCCACACTGGCGCGGGCTGTTATAATATTTATTAAAAAGAATATTTAAGAACTTTTGTCTTGTAAATATTTTAGTACTATTTTAAAAATCAAAGCTAAGATGCAGGGTAGCTTCATAATTGTAGGTTTTATTTTACCTCTTTGATTTCTTTATTAGTTTTATCTTTTTAAAGTTTTTCAAAATAGCTGGTATAATAGATCATTATAACAATAGCAATATTATAAAAGTTTTCTTGGCCCTAGACAGATAGCTCAGTTGGTCAGAGCATAACCTCAATATGCCAAGGGTTCAGGTTCTATCTCTCATGAGGGCACACACAAAAGGCAGCCAGTGAGTGTGCAAATAAGTGAAACAATAAATCAGTGTTTCTTTCTCTCTCAAATGAACAAGTAAAAAGGAAAAGTTTACATAATTATAATCATTAAGTTAGCTAATTGTTCATTTTTTTAATGATTCAATGATATCAGTAGTAAAGAGCACATTAAATAAAAGAGAGCATGTTTTATTTCATTCTTCTTTTGGAATATTTTATGAATTGTGTTACAGTGCACTCTTACTGGGACAGCTCCTCCTTTAGCCCACAGGGAATTCTGTCCTGAGTGGGAAGTTCTCTCTCTTTTCCATGGCAGTCTCTGAGTAGCTCTTTGCCAAGGTCTGTATATAACCCTACATATTACTGCTTTTGCTGGTGTGACAGTTCATGTCATGTAACTTGACAAGGTTAGAAGGTGCTGGGATAACTGGTGAAGCATTATTTCTGGGTGTATCTGCCAGGGAGTTTCTGGTAGAGAGCAATATCTGAGTTGGTGAACTGAGTACAGCAGATGGCCCTTTCCAGTGTGTGCTGCATCATCCAATCCATTGCTGGCCTCAAGCGAACAAAAAGAAGAAGGCAACTTTGTTCCCTGTTGGAATTGGGACAGCATCCTCTGGCCTTGGACATGGATGCTACCTGTTTCTCAGACTGAATTCTGCTCTTGGCTTTCCTGGTTCTCCAGCTCACAGACAGCAGGTGGTGGAACTTCTTGGCTTCCATATTATGTAAAACAATTCTTATAATAAATTAACCTCCTAATCTATATGTATTTATCTGTACTCTATTCTAATATGAAGTATGTCTCTGAGTATTTTCTTATGTTAGATTCTGTAGGCTCATGAATAATAGCAAAAATGATTTAACGGGTTTATGTAAAAGGTAATGTGACATCATGTGATAATCATAGTGACCACATTCTTTCATATTCTACTTTCATAAAAGTAAAATATGCTGCCTATGGAGAAAGGAAAGTTTTCTGAGAGGACTCAAGATAAGAGAGGGTCATGTGATAATGGAATTGGGAAGACTGATGGAGAAAGATATGGAAGGTTGGGAGGGCAACAGTATGTAAAGTGTGGGAAAGCAGGCACAGGCTTGCAATGGGGAGGAACAGTGCTGGGAAAGAGGCCAGGCATAGAGGAAATGATGCAGAGACGAATGGGACAGAAAGTGCATTAACAGGGTGTAGAAAAGGTTAGAGGAAATAGCACAGGTCTGGTGTTGGCTGCTTCTATTATTCAACAGGTGTTTTAAAAAAAAGAAATAAAGAATAGAAAATGGGACAAACCATTGGACTATTCAAAGGAAAATTTATTTCTAATGAGCTTTCAAGAGATGAGCTTTAGAAGTCTTGGTAGTAAGGTAATAATTCTGAGAGGCATTTCTTGAGGTCCACAAAGCCAGGCATGCCAGGGAAGAATGGAAGAAGTGGTCAATCTGCAATCTATTATTTAAAGAGTGTCCAAAAGAAAAGAGGAAGACTGTGGGCAGAACTCTGTCACAATGCCAGTGGCAGGCCAAGGACAGAGGCTGATCTCTTCTTACTACTGAGATGTGAAATAGTTGCTGGTGATTTCTAAATTATGCAGTTAAAATAAAGTTGAGTTGCCTCAGTTGAGTAAGAGAATAAACAGGTCCAGGGTAAAGAAAAAGAATGTATATTTGAAGAACTATGGTAAAGTAGAAGTGGGATAAGCCATTCTTCTGGTACACCTTATCTGGAGTATATAAAGACTGTGGACATATTAAAAAATGAAGTCTCCCTGAATATTCATCCACAAAGCATCACATATTAATTCATTTCATAAAAAACTGTTTGAGGACAAAAGCTGCAGTATAGTTGTCTTGGGGCTGGGTTTGGAAATGAACCAGGTCAGTGTTTGCTGATTGCCCAACAGGGGAAATGCTGTAGAAACCATTAGTTGAAAGTGTACTGAGTTAAGTTCTCTAGCATAGATCAGCAACCATTTATGTCAGAAGAAATAAAATTGGTTAACCTCTTTAATATCTATCATTCATACACTTCTTTAATGTCTTGGGTTTTTCATCTGTGAAGAAATATAATAATAGCACCCACCTCTCTCTCTCTCTCTCTCTCTCTCTCTCTCTCTCTCTCTCTCTCTCTCCCCCTTTCTCTCTTTCTAACACACACACACACACACACACACACACACACACACACACACACACACAGTTTTTGTGAAAAGTAATTGAGATAATGAATATAAAGTATTTAGCCTAGGCTGAGCCGGGTGGCAGGCATTGGGGAGGGTAGGGAGAGAGTCCCAGAGGTCTAGGGGCCTACGGAATGGCCTGCAGTCTGAGGAAGTGGAGCCCAAGCCTAAAGAGGAGCCCCATACCTCTTCTCCTCTCCTTAGCCCAGGCCTGGAACAGGCTCTGGAATCTAAGCTACCAGGAGGAGAAGGGAGGAGGAGGAAGGAAAAGTACAGGGAGGAAGGAGCAGGAGGAGGGAGGAGGAAAGAGGAGTAAGAATTGGTCAAAGTTGGGTGGGGGGAAGGGCCTAGCCCCACTGAGGACCCGAGCTGGAAGCAATCAAAACTTGAGTCAGCAAAACAAACAAACAAACAAACAAAACAAACAAACTTGAGTCATCGAGATGGAAGAAGATGAGAAGCAAAGGAGCAACAGAACGAGGGGAGAAGCAGATGTACATAAGTCCACCTCCGGGCAACCCTGGGCCAGGGAGTCGAGATGGGAGGCTGATGCCCACTCTGTCATGTTGGCAATGTGGACTGTGCTGCAAGAGCAGACTAGCTGGATGCCCATGTTCATGGCTGTGGTTCAGGCCCCAAGTTATCATACTTTGTGGCAAATTTGGTGGCCATCTCAAAGGGTTTGCATATATATAGAGCTCTCAGTCAGTGAGGACTTGCCTTAGATGAGTCCCTATTTAGAAGAAGACAAATCTAAGTGATCCCCAACAGTCCAGACATCAGCAGAACAGGCCAGGGTTTCCCACATGCTTGCCTTGGTGTTACAACCACCAACTACAACAGTTCCCATCTCCATTCTACAGTGATTTTTGTTGTTGTTAATCCTCACCCAAAGATATTCTTTTTCATTGATGTTTAGAGAGAGTGAAAAGGAGAGGAAGAGACAGAGAGAAACAGAGATGTGAGAGGGACACATGGATTGGTTGCCTCCTGCATGCACCTGACCAGAGGCAGAACCAAGGTACATGCCCTTGACAATCAGGACCCTTCAGTCCTCAGGCCAACACTGTATCTGCTGAGCCAAACCAGTTAGGGCCATTCTAGGTGAATTTAACAACAGTCCCTGGACGGGTCTGCAGGGGTCCTGGCTAGAGTGACTTCCTGGTAGTCCCCTTACTTTAAAAAGTGTGTATTAAGAGGAGAGAAAGAAAAGAAAGAGAGAGGATTGGGTGGAAATTAATTTAAAAAGAAAAACAGAAGATAACCTTCATGGGGTAAAATATATATACATACACACTGTAGAAGCGGGGACATTCCCATAACCACTGAGCCGGGCCCTGCTTTGGGGAGTAGAGAAAGGCCCAGGGTGTGGGGCAGGAGGCTCTTCATTCCTTCTGGGGATTCCTATCCACTCACTCAGATGTGCAAATTGCTTCCCCAGTCTCCCTGTACCTCACCCCTTTGGGGAATGCTCAAGGGTTTGTGGGCATAATCTGTAGGAGGGTTTGTTTGTTTGTTTGTTTGTTTGTTAATTTTATCCAGGGCTCTAGAAGGACACCAAACTGTTCATCCCTCCACCTTCTCCCTCACTTTCTCAGTACCCTTCTGCCTGCTCCTGTCCCGCCAGGTCCACCACCCACCCACTCCATCCCTTTTTGCTGGCTCTCTGCTCCTCTTCCACTTTGTTTCCTTTTGGTTTCTTCTTCTGTTTTGAATGTTTTTGTAGGTTTCTGTAGCTAGAAGATCTCTATTCTGCTTCCAGCAGCTCCAATGTAAATTCCACTAGGGAAATGTACTACCTTGTTTTGGGGAAATTTGGGGGGAGTTTTTTGTTTTGTGTTTTATTTATTTTACCTTTTTTTCCCTTTTATTTGGAGGGGATGAGAGGAACTAGGCACAGGGAGGTGGAAGATAAATTTTTTTTTTAGCTCATTTCCAGGGGGTAGGAGTATATTTTTTAATATGTGTCATGAATAAAGTTGTTTTTGAAAAAAGAAAACAAAAACATTTGGCATATAGTATGTGTTAGATATGTGTTAGACCCAGGGACTGTTTTGGCACCTTATCACTAAATCTCTAATGCTTAGCCCAGTGCCTGGCCAACAATAGGCATTTAACTTACACTTATGGAATGGAGGAGTGAATGAATCAATCTTTCCATCCATCACCATAGCTCAGAACCTTAACATTTATTTTATCTTGTGGCAGCAGCCTCTTTGACTCCAAGTTTGCTTCTCTCTAATCCAGCAATTTTTAACCTTTTTCATCTCATGGCACACATAAACTAGTCATTAAAATTCTGTGGTGCATCAAAATATATGTTGTATTTTTGGCTGATCTAATTAAAATTAGGAATGATTTTGATCCATTCACATCGAACAGCTATTGTGTTGGCGGTCCTCATTTTTTTATTTCACAATCTAAGGGAAAGAGGTCAGTGCTCCCGATTAAGTAGTCAGGTTTGCTCTAATCTATTCTACAAAATACCACCAGAGTTTTCTAAAACACACTTCTGGTCATGTCATTTTTTTTTTTTTTTTTACAAATTCTCCCTATCTGCACCCCAGATAAAACTCAATCTTCTTAGCATGGTCTAGAAGGCCCTTCAACCTTGACCTATATTTACTTCTCTTTTCAGAAAATCTATTAAGAGTTTGGTCCTCCTTAACACATGCTAATCCTTCCTCCTCAAGATATATTGATTAGAAATGTAATATTGCTGCCTGTAACACACCTAATTACATTAGCTTAAATGAATTGTTTCTCACAGCATGAAAAATCTGGAAGTGGGCAGTAGAGAACTGGCTGAGCTGCCAGGATTTAATAGTTCCAGGTTTTTCTAGACTGCCACTTGCTGCTGGAACTGCAACTATCCAAATCAAGCATGTCAAACTCGCAGCTTGCGGGCCACATGAGGTCCATAACAAATATTTTTGTGGCCCAGCCAATATAAAGGTATGTAAGAAACACTTTCATTAAAATTTGGTAATTTAATTTTTATAATATCCCGTTATATATAACTAGAGGCCCAGTGCACAAAATTTGTGCAAGGGTGGGGGATATCTTTCAGCCTGGCCTGTACCCTCTCCAATCTGGGACCCCAAGGGGATGTCTGACTTCCTCTCAAAATCCAGGACTGCTGGCTCCTAATCGCACGCCTGCATGCCTGCCTAATTGTCCCTAATCCTTCTGCCTGCCTGCCTGATTGCCCTTAACCACCTCTGCCTGATCACCCCTAACTGCTCCCCTGCTGGCCTGATCACCCCAACTGCCTCTGCCTCACCTGGGGCTCAGGATTCCCTCCTCTAGGACCCAGGATTCCCTCCACTTGGGACCCAGGATTTCCTACCGCTGGCTGGCTATAGGCACCCAGGATCTGGCCCAGCTTTGCTCAGGCTAGCCCCAGCTGCAGGGAACCATGGGCGGGCAGCATGTCCCTCTCCCAGGCCACAGGCACAGGCACAGGCACAGCCGCTGATGCCTGGGACTGAGGGGCAGGTGGCTTGTCACTTTCCTAGGCTGGGCCGCAGGTGCAAGTGTAGGCACTGGCACCCAGGACCATGGGGGCAAGTGGCTTGTCTCTCTCCCAGGTTATAGGCACAGGTGCAGGCATAACCGCTAGCACCTGGGACCTAGGACCTCTCCTGAGCTGCATTCTGGCTGGTCCCCATTTCTCTCTCATGAGCTCATTTGTGCCTGGCTAGTCCCCATCCTCTCTCCCCAGTGTTGAGTGTCTGAACGATTATGGCATGAGGGCATGATAACCATTTGCATATTAGCTCTTTATTATATAGGATTATTAATAACAAACTACAAAATTCGCTAATGACTGATTACTATTGAAGCATCCATCTTACATAAAAACTGCTGTTTGAAATTTTAACCCTGCTATTTGGTTTCTGTAAATGTTTGCTTGCTTAAATAATAAGGAAAATGAGACTACTCTCACTCCAGAGAGGCCATTAAACCTTTCTGGGACAAAATTTTCAGTGCTGGCACCAGGCCAAGCCTTTGGTCTCAAGGCCCCAGCACGTAGGAGCTCTTTAAGAACTTACAAAAGGAGTTGGAAACATCCCATATTTGGGAGACAAAGAAGGTAAAAACATATCAATAGGAAAAATTCCTCCATGTTGGGGCCCAGAATTTGAGAGACATTTTCCTCTGGACCTATGCATAATAAATGTAAATCCAAATTCTCTGAGCATTGCTTGATTTATTCTGGTTCTCTGTAACAATATTGGTTCCCTGGGATTCTGGGAAAACCAACCCATGCTTAGCTTTTTAGCCTCTGGTGAGTGGACTGGGTTTGGGATCCAGGGGAACTGAATAGGCCTCCAGCAGGTACCGCTCTACTGATTTAGCAGAATTGAACCAGGGGACTCCAGGACCTCCCGGCCTGTATCTGGAGAGAGTGGATGGACACTTTTGGACCTGTTGACAAAATCAGTAATGTAGGGCCCTGTCAGTTCAGCCTACTACAAGTGGAAGGGGGAGCTTGATCACACCTCAGAAGCTATAGCTTCCTCAGGCAAATTAATCAGGAATCAGGTGTCAGGTGAACTGTTTAAACTCTGGGTAAATATCTGTTAGAAGTCAAAAACTCGGACTAGTTAGTATATAAATGTGGAACTTTAGAGGTGAATGAATTCAGATTTGATTAAGGAATTATGAGTTCACTCTGCTTTTTGTTTGTGTGGGACTAGCCAATTTGCTACTGAGAAGGGGGACTGGATGCAGTCTTAACTCCTCCCATAGATTCTCACCAAGACATTGGTCGAAAATTCTGTTCAGGGGCAGAGTACTGGGAGTGCCCACAAGCCTGTCTAGGGATTTGGGCATTGTATCGTTTATCTGCTCAGCTCCAATCTGGGCTAATCTACTGAGAAAGTGTGAGTATGGATGTTTGTTTGTCTTGGCATAATTATCTGCTCATTAAACAGGTCTGTGTGAAGCAAAAGCTACCTTGTGCCTTCTGGCTGTACACAGGAGAGTATTTGTTATCTCTTTCTATTGTTTAATTTGTTTAAAGATAGGGCGAACCTGCTGTGATGGAAGCAAAAGTCTTCAGCAGCTGCTGAAATTTCTTTTTCTCTCTGTCAGAGAGGGAATCAGCCCATTTAACTAATAAAAATTTCTCTTAATTTTGTATAAGTAAGGGTTTCAGTTTGCTCTGATTTGTGAATTTGCTATATTAAATTGAAATTTTAAAGTCCTAGGGTTAATTTAAAAGTATAAATTTGTGACATTTCAAAGAACAAAGAAATTTTATTTATAGCTTTCTTGTCTCATTTGGTGGTCTGAAGACTTCCAGGGGCAGGACTTATAGCTCTATGGGCAGAGAGATTTATAGGCCCTGTCCCTGCCTGTGACATCATAGTCCAATGTGAGCCACCTGAGGCAGAACTAAGACTGAAGTTATTAACTGTCTATGAATCCCATTAACCCTAGTTGTGTGTCTTGTGTGGTCTGTTGTCTTTGTGATTATATGTTTTGCTTGACTTACTGTTTTTAATTATTAGGATCCTCATAGAGGACATAACCTGGTCTTTCCCTTCCTCCCTTATCCTGATTTCGATAGCATCTGTAACTGGATTAAAGATCTTTTCTTTCAGGAGGCCATCTGGACTTTCAGTTCTCAAGAAACTTCCCTACACTCCTTTATCCTCATCCACTATCTTTCCAGGCTAAGAGTCATTTTTCTCCACAGGTTGGACTTCAGCCTTCGAAATGGAGAATTACTACAGTGGTAGTCTGTAGTTTTCTCTGAAACTTCCACTGTTTCTATTTCTCCCCTCTATAAGAATTATCTTCCTCTGACTCACCATAGGAAAGGGAGACAAACGACTGGACTGGGGAAAGGGAATAGTTGGAGAAATCAAGACTGGTAAAGAAGGAGGATTAAGATACTTTAGGGGCTTAGAATAAAGAGGAAAAATCTATGAGGGAAAACAACAGTTTTAAAAAGAGAAAAGTATCCTTAAATGTAAAAAATGTAAATATACTGGATCTCAGGCCATTTGCCTTGTTTCAGGACAGGGTAAATGGTTAATGCAGAAAAGAGGGAAAGGAGGAGGTCGGCAGTTAATTATGAAGCAACGAGAGATATGTTTTTGTTGATTTTTACTGGCTTCAGACCACTCTGCTGGCATAGGGGTCTGGTCCAGGTATCTTATCAGAACTTCACTAGATTCAAGGTCTCAAGTTTTCTGCAAGCATAATTAATCTAGCTGCCCTGGTTACTTAAAATTGGTTGCTTGGCAGACTTAGCCCCCAAGAACCAGGTAAAAGAAGGAGGGCTGGATGCTTGAGTTGCCTGCAGTGGCCTTGGGAGAAGCCATAGCTGCAAGAAAAGCGGAGGACAGCAGACACTTACCTGACATTAAAGCTGCCCAATGAGTAATGAGCATTTTACAACAAGCAATACAAGACTTAGGCCTTTGGCTTGCTGGCTACAACAGTTAAACCAAAGGCCAGTGACTACTACTGGCCTTCTGGCAGCCCCAGAAATAGAGAAGCTAGTGAAAGCTCCCTGTTTGCAAATGTATTGTAAGGATTTGGGACCTGTTGCTGCTGGAAGAGGAGGGGCTGAGCTCCCTTTCCAGTGTACTTCTTTGGGAAAGGCCTGGTGGTTGCTCTGCCACAAAAGGGACTGGTGGGAAGACAAGGGGCCTAATACCCAGGCCAGTGCCACAGTAGTGCTTTGTAATATGCAAAGCTGTTTCTAACTGCAACTCTGGCTGTTTTGGACTGGCAGCTTAAAGTTAAAGAGCAAAGGAAAGGACTGTCCCTGGACCAGGGAGCCTTCAGGACTTTGAGATTCTCCAAGAGAGGAGGATTCTGACTGAGGGATGGCAGAAACCCTTTTGGGTTGGAAGGACCTAAGGCCACATATTAAACTTATAAATTATGGCTTTCTAGGCATATATACAAGCTCAGTTATATAGGGGTTAAGCTGCCTGTTACGGCAAAATAACTTTCTCCCATGCCAGAGTAAATTTTAAGAAATTAGACAAGCTGTGTTTATGGCTAGAAAGAAGAACTGGCCACCATGCACAGCCCTGACAGTGACCTGCAGAAAACTGTGTAAAATAGACTTAGATGATGCCTGTGTCTTTGTGGACATGACTCCAGAATGACAAGGACAATTTTGCTTTGTGTAGGAAGGTCAAGAATAGACTTTAGTCACCTCCCTAAGATATTTGTATAGCCCTACCATGTGTCATATATGGTAGCAGATTTGGCTACCTAAGGTGGCCACAGTGCCAATATTGTACTTCATTGCGTTAATAATATTACATTGACCTTACAGATTTGAATGCAGTTGCCCAAAGAGGCAGGTGCCCAAATGGGCAAGGAAAATACCCATCTGGTTTTGGTCTCCACTGAAAGACAGTTGGCAGCCTATATACTGTCTTGCAGGCCTGTGTGGCCATACCCGTGTCAGGTGTGGCACAAACCTCAACTTTAAGAAACTGGGGGATGCCTGTTTAGAATAGAGGGAAATGGTGAGGAATTACAAACCCCATGAGGTTCTGTGACATGTGAGATCCTAAAAAGCAATAAAGCTCCCTTAGTCCTTTTTCAGAGGGCATATCACCCCTTCCAGAGGTCATATGACATTTAAGGACAAGTCAAGTAGGGGGAACCCTACTAAAGGACAGCTATAATTGTCTACTTGAATATAGACACATTTTGAATTTCTCCTTGTCATTTGAAGATAGTTATATTACTATGAAGAATCCATAGAAAGGACTGACAAGAAAATCAGAAGATCTTAAAGCAGGTCAGTATACTTTTCTCCTTATATAATTCTTCCGAAATTTGGCAATGCTTAATAAATCATGGCAATACATTTCTTTGTATAAATTCAATAAGACTTGAAGCCAGTAAAAGTGCCAAGGAAAAGCCTGGTATCCTGCTTTGGAGACCTGAAAATGGCTGGTACTGGAACATTAGGCCCATGCCCTATCATCACCTGTGGTTGGTCAGAGTAGAAGTGTAGCAATAAGGAAGCCTCTGTGTTCCTGCGGAATACCCAAGCACTCTAGGCTGCAATGCGTAGGAGGGCTACTGAGATGGGCCTTAAAACCTAGGGCGTGGGTCCAGATGGAGTCACTGAAGTTTAGGGATTCACCTAACTCAGCAGATAATGCAGGCAAGGCTGGACAGCAGCTGGATGGCTTGGCTTCCTAGCCCTACAGGGCATACTGAGACTCAATCATGAAATTCTGGCAAAGGTAATTGGTTACCATTCTTGTTGTGTTTATGCAAACAATCAGGCCAAATTAAATACAATAGGTAAATTGGTCTTGATTTGGCTCTTTTAATAAACATAGAGGTAATTTTAAGGAGAAAAATTCTATTTCAATGATTTCTTTCCCTTCCACCAGACCATTTGTTACAGTTTGTCTCTGCCAGATCACAAGCCCACCTCCTTCTGTGCCCTGGCCTCATTGTCCCTCTGACAGACAGCAAGGATCTCTTAGCTCTGAGGAATGCTCAGAGCAGGAAGCAGCTACAGAAGAAATTCAACATCCATTTTCCCTAAAAGAATTCAGACCCAAGATCCTTGAAGTAATATATTAGGCAGTTAGACAGACATAAGCAGAGCAAGGACAATGGGCCAACTAGTGCTACCAGATATAACTAAGTCTTTCCACCTCTATGAATGTGAGACAAGGGGCATAGCCAAAGAGGTATTCACCCAAAATCTTAGCCCTTTAGAAAAGGCCAGTAGCCTATTTGTCCAAAAGACTAGACCCCTTTGTATTTGGATGACATATGTGCCTCCAGGCGGTAGCAGCCACAACTATGCTTATCAAAAAAGCAAATAAATTAACCCTAGGGCAATAACTAATCCTAACTGCCCCAGATGAGGTCGAGGTTTTACTCTGGAACACACTAAAGCACTAGATGTCAAACACTCCAGTCACTCAGTTTCAGGCTCTCTGGTGGACAAAAGAAAAATCAGTAACAATTTATACTGATAGCAGGTACCCATTTACAATGGCTCATGTCCAGGGGTCTCCACAGAAGAAAGAGGGAACTGGGCCACAGATGAACCTGCCCGGAGGCAACCCTAACCGCAGAGCCTCTACAGATTCTAGTGACTCTTCCAGACCCTGATATACCCAATCTAGAAAAGCTGAAATCCATAACCAGTCTTTATTGAAGTTCTTACAGATTTTACAGTCTACCCAGGAAGCAATCCAGAAGAACATCTGAGACTCTCTTCCTGTACCAACTTCTGATCCAACTTCATCCATTCCACCCTGGTGACTCTGTTTGGGTAAAGAAATTTGCCACCTAAGGACTGACTCCTACCTGGAAAGGACCACCTCCCCGGCAAAGTCAACAGAATCCCAATGTGGCTTCATCACATCCAGCTTAAGACAGCCCAGGAAAAATAGATATTCAAGGACTATTCAGACTCTCTAAAGATAACTCCTGGCCCTCATTCTGGGCCCTTATCTTATAAGCAAACCCACTAACTTTATTAGGCAGAAAATTAAAATTATAGTCCTCAGGAGTAAATAAAACTCCCTTCTTGACAATGACCAAGAGTCAATGATTTGACTCATGTACATAAAACCAGTAGGGAATGAAGCATCCATCTTATATAAAAACTGCTGTTTGAAATTTTAACTATGCTATTTGGCTTCTGTAAATGTTTGCTTGCTTAAATATTAAGGAAAATGAGATTATTCTCACTTCAGAGAGGCCATTAAACCTTCCCGGGACAAAATTCTCAGTGCTGGCACCAGGCCAAGCCTTTGGTTGAGGTCTCAAGGCCCCAGCATGGAGGGGGTCTTTAAGAACTTGCAAAAGGGGCAGGAAACATCCTAAATTTGGGAGACAAAGAAGGTAAAAAATATCAATAGAGAAAAATTCCTCCATGTTGGGGCCCAGAATTTGAGAGACATTCTCCTCTGGACCTGTGCATAATAAATGTAACTCCAAACTCTCCGAGCATTGCTTAATTTATTCTGGTTCTCTGTAACACTATAATTGTGTTGCATTCGTTTCCCTTATGTGCCTTATGTGCAGGCGCACTATTTTTCTCCACTAACACTAGCAGCGAATATTTTAGCAGCTGATTACCACATTCTTAGTCTTGTGCTGACTTGTTTGGTGTGTGCAACAGGAAAATTCCGCTTTCAGAAAACAAGAAAAATAGGTTTATTTATGTTATGCTTATTAATTTGTGCAATTATTCAGTGTCTGGTAAGTTAATGTTCAAGAAAAAATATTAATTTTTATTTAAATGTTCTATTATTTTATGTTACTGATTACTCACTTATTTCAGTCCTTTGTATTCAGCATGTCTCTATCGAAATAAACCTACATTTTTATGAAAATTGAAGCTTTTGTTTCTTTGTGGCTCACATAAACTTAAACCTTGTTTATTTGGCCCATGTTAGCCTTTGAGTTTGACATGCTTGCTCTATATCTACAGTGTAGTTAGTAGGGCTAAGAACTGAGACCATCCTGGTTAACTGTTTGTTAAAAAACAGGGAATTTGAGGACCAACACTGAGTGTAAAGGTGCCTAATTAAGCCTGGCTTAGCTGTTGGTTCTAGAAAACTTTGCCCAAGGCAATCAGCTGCTTCAGGAAATTTCTCCACAGTGTAGCTGAAGCACCTGTCTTTTTATTCGAGCAAATGGCTCCCTTTAATCAACAGCTTATTTATCAAGAATCACAGATAATACCCTCCTGCATGAGTTCCAGTGAACTGAGCATTTGTTCATTAAAGGTCATTGGGTGCAATTGGGGAGTTTCAATTCTGTCCTTAGTTGTGGCTTCTGTCCTCTACTTGGAGATCACATATCTTTATTCCAGGCTCAAGGAAATGGGAAGGATGAAGGGCAAAAAATCCACACCAACTAAACCTGACTTTTTAAAACAATTCATACTGTTGAAAAATGAGGACTCTAACACCACTCTGCTGTGAGGAAAACCAAAGTAGTTTACTTCCCTGTCCCATATTATGATACTTGGAGTGGAATGAGACCACTTAAATCAGGACTCTAATATTCTTCCAATGCCTACCATCGGGACTTGCACTGCATCCACATTCAGAAGCGATTGTTGAATGACAGAACGTGTGGTTGGAGTGAAATACTTTCAATGTTGAAATGTTCTGATTGGAATTATCAAAAATAACTACTGATCCCCCAATATTTGTAGCACTATAAAAATATACATCTTAATCTATCTCTCCCTGGAATGTCCTCAGCACATTTGTAAGGACTAGGACGATTGAGAGAACTAACTCCATGGAATATGGATGCTGGAGAACTTAGACTTCTTAATTGAGTCTCCAAACAGAAAAAACACACAAACAAACCAATTCCCAATTTCAAATCTAACATGCTGCCCTAGCTGATTTGGCTCAGTGGAAAGAGCATCAGCCTGTGGATTGAAGGATCCCAGTTCTATTCCAGTTAAGGGCACATGCCCAGGTTATTGGCTTGATTCCCAGTAGGGACATACAGGAGGCAACCAATCAATGATACTCTCTCATCATTGATGTTTTTATCTCTCTCTCCCTCTACCTTCCTCTCTGAAATAAATAATGAAAATATATTTTAAAACAATCTAATGTGCTTAAGGCAGAAGTTTACACATTGAAGCTCTCCACTGCCTGCTATCAACAAGCCTCTCCACCACACTCTTACCAGAGAACAGTTAATCCTTCAGTTTTATCCTTTCAGATAATTTTCAATGCATTTAGAAACATTTGTATACATACAAACAAACCTAAAATATGATTAATTATATATATATATGTATATATAATATCACATCACATTTTCCACAAATTTCTTTCTTTTTATTATTCTTAGAGCACTTTCAATGTTAGCAACTATTGTTCAAATAAATCTTTTTAATCACTGCATAGTTTCTATCCCATGAATGCACTCTAACCTGAATCAGTCAGCTACCTGAGCTATTTCTTATCCCCTCCTCTTTTCTTCCTTTCCTTCATTCCCTTTTCCTATACAAGTAATCCTATAATAAACATCTCTGTATCTAAGATCAGTTTCTAGTAATTTTTTCAATGTTTGTCAATGTGATGGGTGAAATGTAGTATCTTCCTGTTTCTCTTATTTGTATTCCTTAATATGAATGAGATAGAGCATATTTTAGTCTATTGGCCATTGATATTTCTTTTGTGAATTGCTTAGATATATCTGTGCTGTCCAATATGACAGTCATTAACCAAATGTGGCTATGAGACATTTGAAATGTAGCTACCCTGAATTGAGATAATGTTAGCATAAAACAAGTGATTTCAAAGACTTAGTCTAAGAAAAAGGAGTAAGACATTTCATTAACATTTTCATATTGATTACATGTTCAAATAATAATATTATATACATGCTGTTTTAAATAATTTTAATATGAAATTATTTAAATTGTGTAGATAGATCACATGATATTTCTGATGGACAGAGATGGCTTAGATACTTATTTTAGTAAGGTTATCTTTTTCTTTTTGATTTATAGGAACACTTGATATACTGTTAGTACATATCCTTTGATTGATACATTTGTAACAAATATTTCTTCTCAGTCTGTAACTTATTTTTTAACTTGAATTATGGAATTTTTTTCCGTACAAAAATTTTACGTTTTTAAGAATCTGTCCATTGCTTCCTTTATCCCTTCTAGGTTTTATGTCTTGCTAAGGAAGTCTTTCACCATGCCAAGATTACAAAAATAACTTCCTGTGTTTCTCTAAAGTCATTTATTTCATTATTGTTTAAGCCACCTGGAATTACTCTTTTTGTATGATGTGACATGGGAAGTTTTAAAACTTTTTATTAAATCATAGGATAGTTAAATTGTACAACTCCCCATGCCCCCCTGCTGATATGAATTGCCTCCTTTCTCATGTACTATAGTTCTGTTACAAATGAAACATTTTGAAGTCTTTCTTCTGTCTCATCAATGTATTTGATTAGTCTTGCACCAGAATCTCACTATTTTATTTACCAATGTTTCATAGGATATTTCTACGTACATGAAACCAAATTTTTTCAAAAATTCATTTATAGGCATTCTTTTCCAATAAACTTCAGAATCAGCTTGCCAATGTTTATTGAGTATACTCTGAGAAAGAACTAACACTTTTGCAATATTAAATATGTCTATATAGGAACAAGTTGTATCTTTTCATTTATTCATATCTTTAAATGTGAATCAATTAAGTTTTACACATCTCTTAATATTTGCCTTGCTCATTATGCATTAGGATTTTCCTTATTTTTTTATTGTTCTTGTTGCCATTGTAAATCAATAGCTTCTATTCTAGCTATACTAATAAAAGAGAAAGATGCAAATTGACTGTACCTTTGTGATGCCCACCAGCCAATCAGGAGTGAGTATGCAAATTAATCCAACACAGCTGGCGGGTTGATTTGCATACACAGGCACCTAGTGAACAGAGCGATGACACAGGTTTCCACACTCAGGGCCTCTGGGCAGCATGGGAAGGAGGGGCCAGAGCAGAAAGAGGCAGCTACAGGGCTGGAGCCAAGGTGGTACTGGCAGCCAGGGAAAGGAAGGCCTATTCTTGCACAAATCTTTGTGCATCAGACTTCTAATATTTTATAATTATGTTGATTTGGGATCCAACCAACTTAACTGAATCTTCTTTGATTCTGTTAGTTGTTATTTTTTTGTGTGTGTTTTGTTTGTTTGTTTTACTTGATTCTCTTTGCCTTTCTAGATACACAATTATATGATATGCTAGATTTGCCTTATGCCACCTCACAAGAGTTAGTTGTTAAGTTTTCAGAAATTTTGAGGGCTGATTATTAAACATAGCCATTATTAAAAATTAAATTATAGAAGTTTAAATTAAACATATTATATTAAAAACAAAGATAATAAATGTTCAAAACTCATTTTGTTCTATTTATTTTACCTATCTATACTTTTAAAGTGATGTATTTCTAATGTTTCTGTATAATGAAAATTTTTTATAATAGTGTGCTACAGTGTATCTCTTTCAACTTCACATTCAGTTAGTTCACTTTGGTAGCTTGAAAGCATCTATGATGAAAGTATTTACACCTTGAAAGTCAGCAAACACTACATATCAGGTCTTGACTTCTGGTTTTGTTAATTGTCTAGACTTAACAAAGCAATGGGAAAAATAATAATGGTGGTTAAACTTTAAAATGTATCATATCTGTAGTCATTACATAATGAATAGTACCAAAATTTTAAGGAAATACTCTTGCAGTATTTAAAAACTTTTTAGCACTAGCTGGTTTGGCTCAGTAGATAAGTGTTGGCCTACAGACTATAGGGTCCTGGGTTCAATTCTGGTCAAGGGCACATGCCTGTGTTGCGGGCTTGATTCCTAGTTGGGGGTGTGTAGGAGGCAGCCGATGAATAATCCATTCTTATCATTGATGTTTCTATCTCTCTCTCTCTCTTTCTCCCCTCTCTTCCTCTCTAAAATCAATTATATGTGTGTGTGTGTGTGTGTGTGTGTGTGTGTGTATAAACTTTTTAATTTAAGTAATAAGTGGCTGACATCATGCACCAACAACTATAGTTAGGACAAGTTATTTCACTTTTCTCTGACTCATTAATATAATCAACTACCAGTCAATATTCATGTGGGGAACTACACTCAGAAAAACTGGTTTCACATATATCATCACACCACTGGTTTTAAAGCATATAAATATTGAAAGTCTCTCTTCCTTCCAATAGTTACATTTCATTTTATTTTTGAATCTACTGCATTTATTAAGACTATAGAAAAATATGGGACATCGTTAGTGTTACATGGCATTCTTGATTTGATCCTTATTTTACTATTTCTAATTTATTACTAAGAATGATGTTTGCCCTGGGTTTCTGGTAGCTACTAGTTAGAATTTTGGAATTTTATTTGAATACTTTCCTTCATAGTAATAGGAAACTTATGCAGCTTGTTCTTAGTTAAATTTCCTATTTAAAAAACGTATTCAATTTTCTACAAATCTCTATTTTCTTTCCAAAATTTTATGACCAAATGGATTCCAAAGTCCTTGCAACATTTGGCACAATCCCACAGTTAAACAAAACACCTTTTTATGGCTCTTTGAAAAACTTGGCTATACCCATTGTTTCTACCTCTTAGTCTGCCACTTCTCTTTTGTCCACTCCACATATGCTTTTGTCCTCACTCCCCCTCCACCCTGCACCGCTGAAACTACTTCTGACAAACTCACTAGAAACTCCATTTTTCCACACTCAATGGCCAATTCCCTGTCTTCATCTCAGCATTATTGTTGTTGTTGTTGTTATACACATGACCATCTCTCCTTGAATCCTTTTTGCTTCTTGGCATTTAGGACACCATTCTCTCTGGTCTTGTTTTCACCTCATTAACCACTACTTTTTTTTTTTACTTCCCCATTTTGGCCTCTAAATGTAGAGGGTCCTAGCATGCCCAGTGCAGGGTCCTCAGCCCTTGTTTATACCAACTTCCATGCCTCTGAGTACAACATATTTGCTGCTGATATCCACACTTACCTCTTGGCTGTACTCCTGTCTAGAGTATTCCAATGCTTGCTCTTATATCCTTTTGGATATTTCAAAGGCATTTCAACCCTAATAATGCTAAAACTTACTTAAGTATCACTCCCTCCCCCAAATCCATTTCTTTTGTAGTCATTCATTTCATAATCAGTGGCATTGTTAGTTGTTTACACCACAACCTAAACTTATGGTGCATTCTTTCACTTTCACCTCCACAGCAATCCATTATTAAATACTGGTGTGTGTGTGTGTGTGTGTGTGTGTGTGTGTATGTGTTTTCCTCTTTTTAAAATAAATCCCAGATTCAACCTCTGCTCATCATTAAAATTACTTCACATCCTGGTTCAATCCTCACTTTCATCTCTTACCTGACTGCTATAATAACCTCCTATTTGTCTCTACTATCATTCTTTTTCCTTCCACAGTAATGAATATATGTAAAATTGGGATATAACATTATATAAGTTTCAGGTATGCAACATAATAATTTGGTATTTATGTATATTGCAAAATGATTACCACACTGTCTAGTTACCATCCATCATTGCATATACTTTTTTAAAAAAATCCTCCAGTGTCATTCCATTATACTTGAAGAAAATCCAAACTCCTTGATTGCCTTCTATGTCTTTCATCTACCCCTCTGATCTCATCTGGCATCACTTTCTGCCTTACTTCTTGTGCTTTCTCACACTAGAGTTCCTACTGTTCTTAAATATACTGAGCTACTTCCTGACTCCAGATTTTATACTTTCTGGTTTCTCTGCATGGAATACTCTTCCTTTAGAGTTTTGTATATCTGTTGCTTTCTCATCATCCTGGCCTCTCCTCAGAGAGCTTTCTCCTAAGCACTTATACAAATAACTACTGTCTATCACAACTTGCCTTACTTCCTCATGGCACTTGGAAGTATTTGAAATTACAGTATTTATTTATTTAACATGTTTAATTTCTGACTTTTTCCCACTGGAATATAAGCTCCATAAAAATAAGGGACTTATTTGTTTTACACAGTGGTATGTTCCTAGCTCCTAGAACAGTGTCTGGTATCCAGGAAGGCTCAGTGTATGCTGAAAAAAGGAAGAAATAAAGAAATATATGACTTGTTTGATTATAAATGATAGATAACTTAAATAGGCTGAAATAAGTAAAAAAAATATATAGACTCAACAAGGAAACAATGATCCTAAACAGCACACTAGATCAGATTGAATTAATTGACATTTATAGAACATTTCATCCCATAGCTACAGAATATGCATTTTTATCAAGTGCAAACAGGTCATTCTCAAAGATAGACCACATGTTAGGATAAAAACTAAGTTTCTATAAATTCAAGAAGATTGAAATCATATCAAGCATCTTCTTGGATCACAATGCCAAGAAACTAGAAATCAACTACAGTAAGAACACTTGAAAACATTAAATCATGTGGAGGCTAAATAGCATGTTATTAAGCAATGAATTGGTTACCAATGAGACCAAGGAAGAAATATAAAACTTCCTGGAAACAGGATGGTGGCATAGGTAAATGCCGGTATTCGCATCCTCCCACAGCCACATCAAAATTAAAACTAAAATACAGAACAACCATCATTCAGAACTACCTGAAATATGCTTGATTGGAAATCCTACAATTAAAGAATTAAAGGAGAAAGTCCATTGAGACCGATAGGAGGGGCAGAGGTGTGGAATGGGCTGGTCTGACACTCATATGTGGCATGTTTTTAATCAGGAGAGATATCTTACCTGACAAGGCCTCCTGTGATCAGCAAGAGGTCCCAGCTGCACACAAGAACCATCAGCCCAGGGTTTCTGGACCAGGAAGATAAGTCTGTGTGATTTTGAGCTGTAAAAATCAGTGGAAATTGTGGCTGAGTGACACAAAGGCAGCTGGAGTCCCAGAGAGTTCCTATTAAAGGGCCCACAAATGACTTACCTGGACTTACCTTTTGAGCTCCAGCATTGGGGACATAACTTGAAATGATCTAGGGATATACAAGGAAAACAAAATTATCTGGCATCAGGGCAAGAACTCCAGAGCATTTTTCTTCCAGATAAAAGTGCTGGGGTCTCTCCCGACAATGAGCTGACTGGCAGGTGCCAAATTCAAGTCTCCATCAACCTGTCCTACACTGTTCCCCCAGCCTGCTGATTCCCTGAGACTTGGCCCCACCCAACTTGTGGCCCCAATCAAGCTGTTTGCAGGATATTTTCCATATACTTGGTTTATCCTGGATCAGGCTTCAGACATTTCTGAAATCTCTCAAAGAAACAGAAGCTGGAATCAGTATGCTCCACACTAGCAGTAGCTTGATAAGCTTCCCAGCTTGGACTCTCCTTGGTACCTGTAAGCCCATTGCTAGTAGCAGCCATCTGCAGATCACTCTGTAGCTCATGCCAGGTGGCCCCAAGCAGGGAATAGGCACTGACTGACTTTGAACCTCCCAGGAGGCACCAGAGCCAGAGCATTCAGTAGACAACTTCAGACAATACCAGACACATGAGCAACACACTCAAAGAACAGACTTAGTGAGCAACAAAGCCCCACATAAGCAAGGTCTGCTCCATAGGGGTGTCTCTTGTACAGCAGCTCTTCCACTGAAGTGGCAGCTGGTCATCACAGCTAACTGGCCTGGGAACCAGTTCCTCGCAGTGATGCCAACAGCAATCAAAGCTCAATTACAACAGGGCTGTGCACATAGTCCACAAAGGGGTGCACCTAAAGTCCCCAGCTCAGGTGACTTGGGAGGCAGAACCAGTGGGTCCTACAGGACACTTACTACATAAGACCACTCTACCAATTCCAAGAGGCATAGCAGCTCTATTTAATACAAAGAAAGAAACACAGGGAAGCAGCCAAAATGCAGAGAAAAAGAAAATGTGTCACAAATGAAAGAACAGAAGAAATTTCCAGAAAAGAAACTAAATGAAATGGAGACAAGTAAACTACTCAGTAAAGAGTTCAAAACAATAGTTATAAGGATGCTCAAGGAACTGAATGATAGATTCAAATAACAGTGAGAATTTCAAGGAAATTAATCAGAACATCAAAGACATGAAAAAAAAACAGTCAGAAATGAAGGATACAGGAAATCAACAGCAGAGTAAATAATGCTGAGAATCAAATCAGTGATTTAGAATATGAGGAATCAAAAACACCAAAAGAACATCAGAAGAGCAAAAAAGAAAAACAAATTTCAATGTAGGAAGACAGTGAAGGGACAACTTCAAGCATACCAACATTCACATCATAGAGATTCCAGAAGGAAAAGAGAGGAAACAAGAATCTGAAAATCTGTTTGAAGAAATAACAGAAAACTTCCACTACCTGGAGGAAGAAATAGACCTACAAGCCTGGGAAGTGAAGAGAACCCCAAACAAAATAAACCCAAAGAGACCCATACCAAGACACATCATAATTAAAATATCAAATGTTAAAGACAAAGAGATAATCTTAAAAGCAGCAAGAGAAAAGTAGTTAGTTACCTAAAGGGAACACCCATACAACTGTCAGCTGATTTCTCAACAGAAACTTTTCAGGCCAGAAGGGAGTGTCCAGAAATTTAAAGAGATGGAAAGCAAGGATCTATAACCAAGATTACTCTACCCAGCATATTTACCATTTAGAATTGAAGGTCTTCCAAGACTAGAAAAGCTAAAGGAGTTCATTACCGCCAGACCAGTATTACATGAAATGTTGAAGGGTCTTCTTTAATAAGAAGGGAGAGAAGAAAGAAGGAAGAAGGAAGAAAGAATAAAAAGAAAGAAGAAGAGCCAAAAATATGAAAAATAAAATGGCATACCTATCAACAATTTAAGCTAAAAGTAAAAATAAATGAACAAGAAATATAATGAACAAAATAAACTGATGAATAAAATACAGCTAGAGGCTTGGAAACATGGAACAAACTGACGAATTTCAGAGGGAAGGGGGTTGGGTGGTGAAAAGAGATTAACTAATCAAAGAAATTAAATGCATATATACATTACCTTTGGACACAAACAAAAGAGTTGTATAGGCCTGGTGTCAGGTTGGATCAGGGTAAGGAGGACAATAGAGGGGGAAAAAGGTAATGGGGGGTGGGGAGGAGGGCTGGAAACATCTATATTCTCATCAATAAAGATAAAAAAAATAACATCCTAGAAACAAATGAAAATGAACACACAATATCCCCAAATTTTTAAAAATATATTTTATTGATTTTTTTTTTTACAGAGAGGAAGGGAGAGAGATAGAGTTAGAAACATTGATGAGAGAGAAACATCTATCAGCTGCCTCCTGCACACCCCCTTCTGGGATATGCCTGCAACCAAGGTACATGCCCTTGACCAGAATCAAACTTGGACCTTTCAATCCGCAGGCTGACACTCTATCCACTAAGCCAAACTGATTTTGACAATAACCCCAAATTTATTGGACACAGCTAAGGCAGTCCTGAGAGAGTAGTTCACAACCCTACATGCCTACCTCAAAAAAACATGAAAATTGCTAATAAGCTATTTAACACTATAAATTAAAAAACTTGAAATAGAACAAGAAAAGCCTAGAATAAATAGAAGGAATAAAGATCAGAGAAAAAAATAAATGACATAGAGGTTTAAAAAATACAAAAGATCAATGAAACTAAGAGCTTGTTCTTTGAAAAGATAAACAAGATTGATGAACCTTTAGCCAGATTCATCAAAAAATAGAGGACCCAAATAAACATAATAATAAATGAAAGAGATGAAGTAACAATTGACACCAGAGAAACACAAAAGACTGTAAGAAAATACTATGAACAGCTCTATCCAATAAACTGGAATAAATAAACATATTTAGAAAAATACAATCTTCCAAAACTGAATCAGGAAGAATACAAAAACTTAAGTAAACCAATAACAACCTGTGAAATTGAAGCAGTATTCAAAATATTCCCAGCAAACAAAAGCACAGGGGAGTTTTAACAAACTTTCAAACTATTTTTTAAAAAATCCAAGAGAAAGGAACACTTCCAAGCTCTTTTTACAAGGCCATTATTATCCTAATTCCAAAATCAGATAAATGCATACAAAGAAAGAAAATTACACACCAGTATCCTAGATAGACATGGATGCTAAAATCCTCAAGAAAATATTAGTAAATTGGATCCAAAAATACATTTAAAAGGTTGGTACAATATTCACAAATCAATACATCTGATACACCACATAAACAATTTGGAAGACAATAATCACGATTATATCAATTGATTCAGAAAAAGCATTTGACAAAACCCAACCCTCATATTTGATAAAAACTCTCAGGTGGGAGTGCAATCATACCTCAACATAATTAAGGCCATATATCACAAAGCTATGGAGAAAATCATACTCAATGGGCAAAAACTAAAAGCATTTCCCCTAAAACAGAAACAAGACAGAGATGTCTGCTTTCATCATTCTAATGCAACATAATACTAGAGTCCTGGCCACAGACATTAGACAAGAAAATAAAATAAAAGGCATCAATATTGGAAAAGAAGAAGTAAAACTTATTATTCACAGATGACATGAAATGTACATAGAAAACCCTAAGGACTCCACCAAAACACAGATTTAGAAAATGGATTTGGCAATGTAGCAGGATACAACAGTAACACCCAGAAAACTATGGCATTGAGTGAATTTGTTGGGAAGAGAAAAAAACAAAACTGTTTTTCTACTGTGACTGTCAACTAGAAAATGAAGCCAGTCATTTTGCTACCTTGAATGGCTCACTGCCTGAAGCTGCATCTACCTGTGGACAAAAAGGGGTCACATGTTAACCTTACTAGTTCAGGGAAGGCCTGCATCGTGACCTTGTAAATTTAGGAAACTTAAGTAACCACAAAGGATGGTCTGAAATTAAAACTTTTTAACTAAAAGCAGTTTATGATGGGTAGTCATGTCCTAGGCTAGAATCTTCGTTAATAAAGGTCAATCTTTACCTTAACTGAGCCTGTATATTGTCTTTTAGCATCTGTGATAACATATTGTTGGAATGTCAAAGTAATTTTCTTTTTTCTGTACCTCTCAAAGCACAGGCACCACTGTGTAGACCACAAATCTCCTCACTGTTATGGAGTTAATTTTGATTGTTAACTATCCTGCACCACCTAATAAAAGAAGTGTATGTCTATTATTTTACTTTTTATCCAATCCCAGAGGTTTTCCTCCATCACCTTCCTGCCCTTGTTTTGCTTTTTCCCACCTTCCTAATCTCACCAGTGGATTTCATGTAACCCACTTAAGACTCCTTTTTTGATTGTAATGTACAAAATCAGGTGCAAAACTGCCATTCTATCAAACATTATCTCAATCAGTTGGGAGTTTGATTCCCAGCAATTGGCTCAAATAATCTCACAAAAATTCTTCATGATTTGAATGTTCCTTATGTTAACACCAATGGCCCAGTGCAAAAATTCATGCACATTGAAAGAAAATTAATTAAAAGAAATATTTTAATATCTCTATTCACCCTTTTTCTATAATAGAAGTGTCAACCAAATTCACAATAAACAATGACATGGAAACATACAAGTGTGATTGGTGTCAGTGAGAGCTTTATATGTATTTCACATGCACAAGTCAACTTAGCCTTTTATGTATATAGAGTAAACTTCCTTAATTAGACCTGCTTTCTGATGTAGCTAAACTTTTTCCAGCCCAGTGAAGCATCCTAACTTCTCTATCAAGTAATTGTTAGCAACACAGCAGTAAATATTACCATGAAGCAGATTATTATTGTAGGTCATGCAGTGAGAAGAAAGGGTAAAATATTTAACTGCAGCAGTGTTTGATTATATTCTGTGTAGTGAGAAAACCTGAAGTCATTTTCAAGGTCCACCATTTCTTCTTTTCAGTCGAGTCAAGTTTCTAAGTTTTCTAAATCCACGTTTTTTGGCTAATGAAAAGAAAATAAGATTCCACTGAGTCTCCTATCTACCTACTCCAGAACGTCTATGAGGATCAAATGAGATGAGGCATGTGAAAATGCTTCACAGACATTTGATTAAAGAGTAAAATTTTTGCATCTGGCTACAAAACAAGTCATGTTCCTGGGCTGAAGAAATTGCAAGGAGGCTAGTTGCTAGGGAGAGGAAGCTGGGCATTGCTACGTGACCAGATGGACACTTAGCATATTAGCCTTTTATATATATGTGTGTGTGTGTGTGTGTGTGTGTGTATATATATATATATATATATATATATATATATATATATATATATACTAGAGGCCCAGTGCATGAAATTCGTGCATGGGGGAGGGAGGTGTCCCTCAGTCCTGTCTGCACCCTCTTCAATCTTGGGCCCTTCTAGGGCAGTCGGACATCCCTCTCACAATCCAGGACTGCTGGCTTCCAACTGCTTGCCAACCTGCCTGCCTGATTTCCCCTAACCACTTTTGCCTGCCAGCCTGATCACACCCTAACCACACCCCTGACAGCCTGGTTGACACCTAACTGCTTCCCTGCTGGCCCAATTGTCCCCAACTACCCTCGTCTGCCAGCCTGATCACCCTTACTGCCCTCCCCTCCCAGCCTGGTTGCCCCAACTGCTCTCCCCTGCAAGCCTGGTCTCCCCAACTGCCCTCCCCCAACTGCTCTTCTCTGCAGGCTTAGTCTCTTCCAACTTCCCTCCCCTGCTAATCTGATCACCCACAACTACCCTCCCCTGATGACCATCTTGTGGCAGTCATCTTGTGTCCACATGGGGGCTGCCATCTTGTGTGTTGGAGTGATGGTCAATTTGCATATCACCTCTTTATTATATAGTATATATTTTGATTTTTAAATTACTTGAATCTATATCATCTGTTTTTTATAATATATGTGTTACTTCAACAAATGTATGTACCTCATAACATTGTTATTTTTGTTTTAAACAATTATCTCATATAATAAAAGCCTAATATGCTAAGTGTCTGATTGTCCAGTTGGCCATTCAACCAATCAAAGTGCAGTATGCAGAGGTAGTTGCAGATGATAGCGGCTGGCAGGACAGAGGTGAGGGAGAGGAAGTGAGTGAGGGGACAAAAGGAGAGTGTATGGGTGTGTGTGTTGGATGTGTGATTGAGTGAGGGACAGTTGAATCTTACAGGAGCAGTGGGGGCTGGTAGTCCAGGCTCTCTTAGACAAGGAGAGGCTACCATTGTGGCTTTCACTCCCTGGACTGCAGGACTTGGGCGCAGAGCCCATGCCATCTTGAAGAGAAAAACAGCCTCTCTTTGGGAACTCACCAACACTGCCAGCCAGACAGGTATTGGAGTTGCCCTGCAACCCAACAGCCACTCCAGCCAGAGTCACACAGACCCATGGACCCTGCATTGCCATAGACCCTGGTACCTCCACCTCCAAAGCAATGAGTGCAACCTCCCCATCCCCAGCAACATCGGTGTGGCTGTGGCAGCAGCCACACACGGGTCCGGGCTTGCAATCTTTCAGGTCACTGAGTGTGCATAGGTCACTGAGTGTACGCATACTGTGTGCTTGCACCATGGTTTCGGCTGTGCCACGGTTTCAGCTGTGGCTACACACTAGTCCCCGCCTGCAGAACTCCTGTTCCAATGCGTTTCCGCGCACATCTGCAGCATGCTTTCTCGCCAATTTGCGAAGCACCCTAGTCCCTGTGTTTGCGCTTCAGGGTCGCCCCTTCTGTGGTGCCCTAGGCCCTGTGTTTGTGTGTTCTTGTTGCCCTATCTGTGGCATGCCCTCCTATCTGGTTTGTGAAGCTCTCTGGTCACCGGCGTTTGCAGTGCGCCTTAGAGGCTGCCACCCAAGGCGGGTTTTCAGCAGCATGTTCCTGGTGGTCCACCTCCTAAACAGTGTCAGGAAGCCACTGGGAGCCCCCGTGGGTGTGATTTTTTTAACTTTGAACACCACAGTCACACCTCTCCAGAATGTAGGCCATGAAACACATCACCCTGACAGACGGGTCCTTGGTGCCACTGTGTATCCCCGCTGGTCATGCATGATCTCAATTAAGGGTGCCAAACAGCAAAATTAGGGACACTCCTCTCCAAGGCTGCCGAATTCTAGACACCACAGTTGTGCTGCTCAAGCTCACAGATCTACATCAAGAGAACCCAAATAACTCAAGTAGGAAATTACAATAAATTAACAAACACAGGAGAACTGAGAGAATACACCAGTAGTGCCATCCCCCCCAAAAAAAAACTTGGGTAGGAAAGCAATTGGATCTACAATTAAAACATTATAGGAAAACATGGGAAGATGTAAAAGCAATCCACAAAGGAAAGTAAAAGAGGAATCACCAGAAAGGGAGTTAGATGAAATTGAAGTGACCAGCCTTTCAGAGAAATAATTCAGAGTAATGGTTTTAAGGATGTTTAAACGGATGGAAGACAAATACACACAACTCAACGACAATATCACACAACTCAATGAGGACTATGAGGAGCTGAATGAGAATGTCCCCAACATGAAACGAAAACAAGAGGAGATGAACAATGACATAGCTGCAATAAGGAACACAATGGAAGGCCTAAACGGTAGACTAGAAGAGGCTGAGGACCACATCAGTGAATTACAAGACAAGGTAGGGAAAAACACACAAACACAAAAACTGGAAAAAAGACTTAAAATACAAGAAGAGAGCCTAAGGGAACTTTGGAACAACACAAAACGAAACAACATACACTTAATTGAGATACCAGAAGGAATGGAAGAAAAGGAAGGAATAGAAAACCTATTTTAAAAAATAATGACAGAAAATTTCCCTGATATTGGCAAGGAAAAAAATATGAAATTCCAAGAAGTACACAGAGTCCCAAACAAGCTGAACCACAAAAAACTGACACCAAGACACATCATAATTAAATTGGCAAACACTAACTCCAAAGTAAGAATATTAAAGCTGCCAGAGAGAGAAAGAAAGTTACCTACAAGAGATCTCCTATTAGAATATCAACTGACCTCTCAACAGAAACACACCAGGCCAGAAGGGAATGGAATGAAATATATAAAGTGATGCAAAACAAGGGTCTGAACCCAAGAATACTATACCCAGCAAGGCTATCATTCAAAATTGAAGGTGGAATCAGGAGCTTTACAGACAAGAAAGGGCTAAGGGAGTTTATCACTACCAAGCCAATAATGCAGGAAATGCTAAAGGGACTGCTGTAAAAAGAAGAAAGAGAATGGCAAAAAACAAAAAACAAACAAACAAAAAAAAACCACACACACAAACACTAAGTAAAAATATGACAACAAGCATGAATTTGTAAATAATATCATTAAATGTAAATGGGTTTTATGCATCAATCAAAAGACATAGGGTAGCTGAATGGTTAAGAAAATAGGACCCATACATTTGCTGTCTAAAAGAGACCCACCTCAGAGAAAAGGATTCACACAGACTGAGAGTGAAGGGATGGAAAAACATTTTTCAGGAAAATAGAAATGAGAAAAAAGCTGGGGTAGCAATACTTATATCTGATAAAATAGACCTCAAAGTAAAGGCTATAACAAGAGATAGGAAGGCCACTACATAATACTAAAAGGAGCAATTCATCAAGAAGATATAACTCTGGTAAACATATATGCACCTAATTCAGGAGCCCCTAAATACATAAAAAAAAACTCCTGGAGGATATCAAGGGAGAGATTGACAACAATATAATCATAGTAGGGGATTTTAATACACCACTGACATCTCTGGACAAATCCTCTAGACAAAAAAAATCAGCAAAGAAACAGCAATTCTAAATAACTCACTAGATCAGATGGACCTAATTGACATCTTCAGAGTATTTTACCCCAAAGTATAGAATATACGTTCTTCTCAAGTATACATGGGACATTCTCAAAAATAGACCAGATATTGGGTCACAAGCAAAGTCTCCCCAAATTCAAAAAGATTGAATTCATATCAAGCATTTTCTCAGATCACAATGGCATAAGATTAGAAATAAACTATAATAAAAACATTCCAAAAAATTCAAACACTTGGAAGTTGAATAGCATGTTACTAAACAAGATTGGGTTATAAATGAGATCAAAGAAGAAATTAAAAATATTCTGGAGACTAATGACAATAAAAACACAACAACGTAAATGCTATGGGATACAATGAAAGCAGTGCTGAGAGGGAGGTTTATAGCTCTACAGACCTACCTCAAAAAAACAGGAAAAAATGGCAATGAATCACCTAACTCAACAACTCAAAAAATTAGAAAGAGTGCAACATGAAAAGCCCACTGTGAACAGAAGGAAGGAAATAATAAAAATCAGAGCAGAAATGAATGACATAGAAACCAAAAAAAAAAAAAAATGATACAAAAAATCAACAAAACAAAGAGCTGATTCTTCAAAAGAATAAACAAGATTGATGAACCTCTAGCCCGTCTCACCAGAGGCAAAGAGAGAGGATCCAAATAAACAAAATCAGAAATGAGAGAGGGGAAATAACTACCGACCCCACAGAAATACAAAGGATTGTTAAAAAATACTATGAACAACTCTATTCTAACAAATTTCACAACCTAGAGGAAATGGACAGATCCTTAGAAATACACGACCTTCCAAAATTCACACAAGAAGATTCTAAAAATCTCAACACACTGATAACTATGGAAGAAATTGAAGCAGTCATCAAAAAGCTTCCAGCAAACAAAAGCCCAAGGCCAGACAGTTTCATAGGGAAATTTTACCAAACATTCATAGAAGAATTAAATTTTACCAAACATTCATAGAAGAATTAAAACCCATTCTTCTCAGACTATTCCAGAAAACTCAAGAGGAAAGAACACTTCCAAACTCTTTCTATGGAGCCAGCATCACCCTAATACCAAAAACAAATAAGGATAACACAATGAAAGAGAATTACAGACCAATATTCCTCATGAACATAGATGCCAAAATCCTCAACAAAATTCTAGCAAATAGAATCCAGCAGTATGTCAGAAAGATCATATACCATGACCAAGTAGGATTCATCCCAGGGATGCAAGGATGGTACAATATCCGCAAATCAATAAACATGATACATCACATAAACAAATTGAGAAATAAAAATCACATAGTCATATCAATTGATGCAGAAAAAGCATTTGACAAAATCCCACACCCTTTCTTAATAAAAACTCTCAGCAAAGTGGGGATAGAAGGAGCATACCTCAACATCATAAAAGCCATATATGACAAACTCACAGCTAACATCATACTCAATGGGCAAAAACTAAAACCATTTTCCCTAAAAACAGGAACAAGACTGGGATGCCCACTCTCACCACTCCTATTTCACATAATGCTGGACATATTAGCCATTGCAATTAGACAAGAAAAAGGAATAAAAGGCATCCAAATAGGAAAAGAAGAAATAAAACTCTCCTTATTTGCAGAATACATTTCTGTACTTGGAAAACCATAAAGACTCCATCAAAAAATTATTAGACTTAATAAATGAATTCAGCAATGTAGCAGGATACAAAATTAACACCAAGAAGTCTTTGCCATTTCTATATACCAACAATGAACTTACAGAAAGAGAGACTGAAATAGCAATCCTATTTACCATCGCACCAAAAAAATTAAGATACCTAGGAATAAACTTAACTAAGGAGGTAAAAGACCTATATGCAGAAAACTACACAACTCTACAAAAAAGAGATAGAGGAAGACATAAACAGATAGAAGAAGATACCATGTTCATGGATTGGGATAATCAATATTATCAAAATGTCCATTCTACCCAAGCAATTTATAAATTCAAAGCAATCCCCATGAAAATACTAAAGGCATACTTCACAGACCTAGAACTAACTTTCTAAAAATTCATCTGAAATTAAAAAAAAAGACTCCAAAAAGCTGCAGCAATCCTTAGAAATAAGAACAAAGTAGGTGGGACCTCAATGCCAGATTTCAAGCTGTATTACAAAGCCACTGTTCTCAAAACTGCCTGGTACTGGCACAGGAACAGACACATAGATCAGTGGAATAGGATAGAGAACCCAGAAATTGACCCAAACCACTATGCTCAATTAATATTTGACAAAGGAGGCAATATACAATGGAGTCAAGACAGTCTCTTCAACAAATGGTGTTGGGAAAATTGGACAGAAACATGCAAAAAAATGAAACTAGACCACCAACTTACACCATACACAAAAATAAACTCAAAATAGATAAAGAACCTAAACATAAGACGGGAAACCATAAAAGTACTAGAGGAATCCACAGGCAGCAAAATCTCCGACATAAGCAGAAAGAACTTCTTCACCGACACAGCTCCTTGGGCAATAGAAACTAAAATAAAAAAATCAATAAACAAATGGGACTACTTCAAAATAAAAAGCTTTTGCACAGCAAAGGAAACCATCAAAAAAATAACAATGGGAAAACATATTTGCCAATGATATCAATGATAAGGGTTTAATCTCCAACATTTACAGGGAAGTCATACAATTTCACAAAAAGAAGATAAACAACCCAATCAAAAAATGGGCAAAGGATCTAAATAGGCACTTCTCAAAAAAAGACAGAAGGAAGGCCAAGAGACATATGAAAACCTGCTCAAAGTCACTAATCATCAGAGAGATGCAAATCAAAACAATAATGCGGTACTATCTCATACCTGTCAGAATGGCTATCATCAACAAATCAACAAAGGACAAGTGTTGGCAAGGATGTGGAGAAAAAGGAACCCTCGTGCACTGCGGGGGGGAATGCAGACTGGTGCAGCCACTGTGGAGAACAGTATGGAGTCTCCTCAAAAAACTAAAAATGGAAATTCCATTTGACCCAGTGATACCACTTCTAGGAATATACCCTAAGAAACTAGAAACTCCAATCAGAAAGGATATGTGCACCCCTATATTCATAGCAGCACAATTCACCATAGCTTAGATTTGGAAACAGCCTAAGTGCCCATCAGCAGATGATTGGATTAAAAACTGGTACATCTATCTACACAATGGAATACTACGCTGCAGTAAAAACGAAGGAGCTCATACCATTTGCAACAACATGAATGGAGATGGAAAGCATTATGCTTAGTGAAATAAGCCATGCAGAGAAAGACAAATATCACATGATCTCACTCATCTGTGGAATATAATGAATGACATAGACTGATAATCAAGATCAGATCCAGAGAATGAGAAATGTCGATCAAAACATCAAACCTTGGGGAAGGTGGGTGTTGGTGGGAATAAGGGGGAAAGATCAACAGAGGGACCTTCGTACATGCGTATGAGCATAATCATTGGGCACAGACAAAGGGGAAGGCGGGGCATGAGAGGGAATCCATACAGTGGTCACCATAACCTTAAGAGAAATTGCTTCATGAGACAAAGACTTTTAAATAAAACTCTGTAACATGAAAATCATTTTGGAAGGTAATAAAGAGAAGTTTCCTTTAAACGTCACAAGGATCGTAATTGAAAGTCAATATATTTGGCCTCTTGAGCTAAGGTAAGTAATCTGTGTTTTTGCCTCCCTGAAATAGTTTATATAAAGTTACAAAAAGAAATTGTCAGACTGTTTGAATTTGAATTGCCATGGCCTAGAGGAAAGAATATCCTTACATGATATTATCCTATAATATCATTTAATTTTTGATATTTCACAACGGCATATTGTACAAGTATTCCAAACAAACATACAAACTAATTCTTTGAATGTTTAGCAGCAATTTAAAAGAAGTACATGAAAGGATTCAATTCATTTCAGAAGGAATTGAGGCACTAGGAAGGCACTTGAGCATTCTATACAGGCCCTCTTTCCTCTTTTGCCAAGAGGGACCCTCTTCTCACAATCCAATAGCCATCAGCTGTAGCCTGAGCTCCCTATTCATGCTGAGGTTGAAGCCTCGAGGTGGCTGGTATAATGGATCTGGCTCTCACCAAATGGTGTCAGCTGGGCCCTCCCTGGAGAAGAAACCTGAATTCCTGGAGATAAGTGAGCAGTGCCGGGGGCCCCCACCAGCAGGTGAGGGGGTCCATAGACGTAGGGCACAAACCCTCACCCCCTTAACCTTGCAGGGGTCTGAACCTTTACCCCTTCTGAGGGAGGTCTCCTGCCCCCATGGATATCTCGCTTCCCATGCTCAGCACAGATCGGGACCTAGGTAACAGACAGAGATGTGGCCCAGCTCAGATCAGGACCCAGGTAACATACAGAAACATGTTGACAGCAGCTGTCCTATATCTAAATTCAGCCTAGCACTAGGAATGCTCAGTGCCTACTCAATGCAAATAAACCTTTCCACTATTATATACAAGATAATCTAAAATTGTTGGTAGAGTATTAAATTTGACGTAAAAGAGTTAGCAAGCTTCCAGATTAATTTAAATTGGCAAACTGAAATAAGTGAACACCCAAGAAAATTTAAGTGTACTGGACAAAAAGCTGTTTCTAAAGTATTAATTAAAATTTATATTGATAGCTCGTTTCATGGTAAAATTGCTTAATATGTAATGAACATAAAACAGGCATATTTGTGTGCAAAAAATTAAAATTTAAAGTTATAAAGATTGCATTAAAAATTTTTACCAAATTCTCTATTAACAAAAAAAAAAGGTGGGGGAGAGTAGGATAATATCATGTAAGGAAAAATATTATGTAAGGGAAAATCTCTGATTAGTAAATTACTTCAAGAAAATTTTCACTTTAGAAAGTTAATTTCCATTTGTAATACTAACAGCAAGACACCCATGAAAAACACACATGGTGTCAAAATAAGCCAAAGGAAAAGTGGGTAGGTAAAAATAAAAAGGACCCCAAGTCAATTTTATAGAAAAGATTCCTTTATTAACTCTTGGTCGAAAATATGTTAATATACTTTCAGAAAACATCTCCAAGACCAAGTGGACTCCTGCAACAGAGAGGAACTGACAGGTCTGCGCCAAACATGAAGGCAAGAGGAGAAACAGTCCAGAGATGGAAGACACTGACGACTCCTTGTCATGCGAGCAGGCAGCAGCTGTGCATCGCTACAGGATGTCTAGGACCAAACCAGAGAGGGTCAGACCTACATTGCTACCATTTGTCCACTATCCAGATACCATTGATGACATGTACAAATAAGGAACTGTTTGACATTGAAATTGGGACTCAATCATTTTTCTTTTGCTCTTGTGGGTTTATTTCTAGCCCACAGCGGCAAGATTTTTTTTAAAATATATTTTATTGATTTTTTACAGAGAGGAAGGGAGAGAGATAGAAAGTCAGAAACATTGATGAGAGAGAGACATCGATCAGCCACCTTCTGCATGCCCCACAATGGAGATGTGCCCGCAAGCAAGGTACGTGCCCCCAACTGGAATCGAACCTGGGACCCTTCAGTCTGCAAGCCAACGCTCTATCTACTGAGCCAAACCAGTCTTGGCACAAGATGTTTTTAAAGACAAGAATCAGGGAGTGGATGAGGAAGCAGATGCAGAGGCAAAAAAGCAATGAATAGACTGTTGTACTACAGTGGGAAGGCAGGGGAAGTTGTGGGGGAGGGGCCTGTAGGAGATCAACCAAAGGACTTGTATTCATGTGTGTGTAGGCATATCCAGTGGATACAGGGCAAAGTGGGGGGAAATGGGGGCGTTGGATGAGGGCATGTACTAGGAGGTGGGGAGGGCAATAGGGGAAAAATAAATAAATAAAAATTAAATTAAATTAAAAAAAAAGAAAAACAAAAACAAAGTGTAGTATGCTAATGTTATCCTAAGGCAGCTCAACTGCTCCTATGACATGCACTGACCACCAAGGGGCAGACAGTTGACTAGTCAACTGGTAGCTATGATGGGCACTGACAACCAGGGGGTAGATGCTCAATACAGGAGCTTCCCCATGGTCATCAGTGTGCTCCCACAGGGGAAAGGTTGCTCAGCTAGCAGCCAGACTCGTGGCTGGTGAGCACAGCGGTGGTGGCAGGAGACTTTCCTATTTCTGTGGCAGCACTAAGGATGTCTGACTGCTGGAGCAGGCCTAAGCCGGCAGTTGGACATCCCCCAAGGGTGCCTGGACTGTGAGAAGGCACAGGCCAGGCTTAGGACCCTCCCATGCTGAGTGCACAAATTTCATGCACCAGGCCTCTAGTCTTTTAATAATTTAATGAAAAAAAATACTTTAAAAATTTTTTTTGGTATATTTAGCTTTTTGGTGATCTTCATAACTTCCTGTGGATCTAAATTTTCATATGATATCATTTCCCTATTGCCTGAAAAACTTCCTTTAACATTTCTCATATGTGGATTTACGGAGGATAATTCAGTTTTTATTTACCTGAAATATCTTTATTCCATCTTAAATTTTGAAGACTATTGTCACTGAGTATAGAATTCTAGTTTTACAGTGTTATTCTTTCAATACTTTACAGATATCATTCTATTGACTTCTGGCCTCTATTGATTCTGGAAAGAAAGTATTTGTCATTCTTATAATTAATTCTCTCTAATGTAATATTTTCTCCCTTTTTGCAGCTTTTAAGATTTTTCTCTTTCTGTTATTTTCAGAAATTTAACAGATAATACAGTTTTTTTCTCCCCTTTTGTATTTATCATACTTAAGGTTTGCTGAGCTTCTTGGGCCTATAAATTGATGTTTGTAATAAAACTTAGAAAAAAAATTTGTCTGTATATTTTCAAACCTTTCTGCTCAATTGTCTCTCATATCTTTCTGAGATTTCAATTGCTATGTGTTAGACTTTTTACTATCTCATAAATCATTGAAGTATTCTTCCTTTCTTTTTTTATCTTAAAATATTAAAAATATTATTTATTCTGAAAACAATGTCAGGAAAGAATACCTGAGTTTCTCTAAGAACTAGTTCTAGTTATCCAATTGCTTTTTTTGGTAACATTAACAAGAAAACATAATTTAACACTGTAGTCATCTGTCAAATGATTAGGATAGAATAAATGTCACATATGCATTAGGTTGAACAATCTTTTGATAAACTGGACTACAATAATTAAGTGTTTTGTGTCTTTAACAGTTTATACAACTTAATATATTTGGAAATCTGATGAAATGGCTCCATCTTTCCATTTGTTTATATGGTCTAAAATCACAGTTCTGCACAGCGGATTTGTTTTCTCTCTGTTAAACCATAAGGTAATGCATTCTTCACAAAATATATGCTGACAGATGAGAAGAATAGGCTTTTCAAATTCAGCTTGACATATTGAACAAATATCATCCACATTTGAACACTGTCTCTTGCTGGCAGAGACTCCATAACTTGGTTGTGTAAAATATTTTCTCAAAACCTGTCTGAAATTTCTTAGATGTTCAAAAAAGTCCAAAAGTTTTAGTATGAAGTAGAGTAAAGTCAGCAATATTCCAAGACTCCTTCTAGTTATATTACCAAACTCCCCATAGCTTATAAGGTAACAAAACCAAACTGGTACGGGAACAAATGTTTGGTAATACTGACATAATTCTTCTAAAAGCATGTACCAGTAACCCTTGGATTTAAAAGGTATGATGAAAGAAGGCACCAATAAAATAAGGCATTTTAAGCTCATGCAGAGGAATTTCAGGATGAAGTCTGTAATTCAAACAACCCAAAGTACTTCCCAGAAGCTCGAATAGTCCAAAGTGGGATTTAAAAAAATTAAGCTGAGATAAAGTGACTGAGAATGAAAGGTGTAATATAAAAGAACAGAAGATCCTGCTAAGAATACCAGTAACCAAGCACACTGAATCTTTGAGCACCTTTCTTAGAAAAACCTGATTTAAAATGCTGTTGTCTGCGTACACAAAAGTTGTAAGCAGTCCAATGCCAAGACAAATTCCTGTTATATGCTGCACAACAAGTCTGACACCCAGAATCAAAATATATGGAAGACTCTTTTGCAGCCACTTGAAGAGATACCGGAATTCGGAGTAGGAGCTACCATGATCTCCAGACTCCGTGGAATTATCACCAGGCTGCCTTGCTTGGTTATGGGGCTGATTCCGTACGTGACTCTGTACACATCCATGGGTACAGCTATGGACACCTGACTTTGTATTTCTGGAGCTTATATTTTCAGCACATTCTTTAGGTACGGAGTTAATCTGGATATGCACATCTCCAGAATGAAGACCAGAACTTTCTGTCAATCTTGTGTGGACACTTAGGGAGGCTAAGGCAGCCTCACTGCCTGCAGCTCTTTGTAACCGGCTACAGTTGGCTTGCATGACCCTTGAATACTTTTTTCTTTGCTTCAGGTCTCCGTCTTCTCATGACGATGAGCAGACAGGCGTCGGCGGTGATAGCAGTAAGAGCGGGAGCCGTGGCGCCATCACCTTCAAGTCCCACTACCCACGACTCTGGCCCAGCTCTGCAGCAGTGGCGGCGGCGCGCGCGTCCCCGGACGTCCTCTTCCTTTCTTTCAATGTTTTTTTCTTTTTCTTTTGTGCATTAGTTTGAATAATTTTTTTAAAATTTAAATTCCTTATTGTTTAAAGTATTTCATATGTCTCCCTTTCTCCCCATTGACCTCTCCCCAGCCTCTCTCACTCCCTATGACATGCCCTCATTCCCTACTATCTGTGTCCATTGGTTATGCTTATATGCATGCATACAAGTCCTTTGGTTGATCTCTTATCACCTCCCTGCTTCACCCACACACATATATACACCCTCCCCTGCCTTCCCTCTGAGGTTTGACAGTCTGTTTGATGCTTCTGTGTCTCTGGATTTGTTGTTGTTGTTGTTCATCAGTTTATATATATATATTCTTTTTTAGAAAACATATTTATTGTTGAGAATATTACAGATGTCTCTCCCCCTGAATCCCTACCACCTAGTTCCCACCCCATCCCACCTCAGGTCTTCACCACCCTATTATCTGTGTTCATGGGCAATGAATATATGTATATAAATCCTTTGGTTAATCTCTTCCCACCCCATACCCCAGTCACTTTCATCCTCTCACTCCCCCAACACACACCAAACTTTCTCTTAGCCCAAATTTTATTTATATCTGAGTTCAGATGTTTGAGAGAAACCCTCTGCTTTGCCTTTGTTTATATATAGAATTTTTAAAAATTAATTTCATGTATCTTCACATGTATCTCTTTTAAAAATGTGTTTACATGGGTATCTGTTCAAATGGAAACTGTGTCTTTGAAAATGCTTGAAAAATATTACATTCTAAGAAAGGAGATTAAATAGTATGCAGGCCAAATTTTTACCGGACTTTGTTTACATTATTTCTTGTGTTGTTATAGTTTCACAAATGTATAATCCTATATGATAAAAGCCTAATATGCTAAGTGTCCAGTTTTCCATTCAACCAATCAAAGCATGATATGCTAATGATATGCTAAGGCCACTCAACCACTCACTATGATGTGCACTGACCACCAGGGGGCAGACAGTCAACCAGTAAACCCATTGCTATAACATGCACTGATGCTCAATGCAGGAGCTGCCCCCTGGTGCTTAGTGCACTCCCACAGGGGGAGGGCTCCTCAGCCAAAAGCCAGACTCATGGCTGGCAAGCGCAGTGGCAGTGGCACAAGCCCCTTCTGCCTCCGCGGCAGTCGGACATCCCCCAAGAGCTCTGGGACTGTGAGAGAGTGCACTCAGGGCTGAGGGATGCTCCTCCCCTCCTCCACCCACCTAGTGCATGAATTTCATGCACTGGGCCTCTAGTGTTGCATAATGGAACATCGCTTCTCCTGTTACTTTTGAATAACAGATTTACTCCAGCTAAAAATTTATAATGTGCCATAAATAGGAACATACAATTGCACAACTCAAGAATTAGAACAGTACATTCCAGAATACTGTACTGAAATTTAACACATTGATTTAAGTAGAATTCTTATGTTACGAGCATAATCTTTACAACCAAACATAAATGGGTTTAAATCTTGGATGTACTTATCAGCTGTTGGACATCTGTCATAATACTTAACCTCTCTCTGACCCAGTTTCCTTCTCTTAAAATAAAATTATAATATGTGCCTTTCAGAGTTATTTAGGATTAAATGTAATAACATATTGAACAATACATGTTACAATTTAAGTGCTCAATAATATTTATTTTTTACATACACATGAAATTCTAGCCAGAAAACTTCATTTATATTCTAAATTACTATTTAGGTTACAAAATGTTTATAAATTGCCAACTGTAAAATAGTAACTTTAAAATTCCCAATGCTTTAAAAAATGTTTTCAACTTTAATTTAGATAATAAATGACTTAAATGGAGTAAGAGTGGAATATAGTTAGTACAGCACTTAGGAAGTAAGTCGGAAATACTTAATACAAGTAAGCCACTTGCAATTCATTAATCACACACACACACACACACACACACACACACACACACACACTTAACAAACTAGCAATGCATGTGTCTCAAATAATGAAGCTAAGATTTATAGTCACTTAATTTCTCTAAGAATAAAAACTCCCTAATGTCTGGTGGTTGGAAAGAGAGCTCCAGGAAAGGGTAGATGGAGAAACCTTAACCAGCACCACAGCTGAATAAACAAAGCAACTGCCTACTCAAGTAACAGTGTGATCAGGTGCATCATATTCCCATATATAGGTGAGAACATATAGTTTCTAAATATCTAAAACCTGGAATTAATTAGTGTTTGTGACCTTAGTAATATCAAGAGATAAGTTATGAGAATAAAAATTGTTCTAATTTTCTATATAAAGGTAATATTTATAAAACTACAAACTGAAAATTACTTTTTTATAATATCTTTAACTTATATTATAGTTTTCATTGCAGGCTAGTTTACTAAAATATGGGTGAATGAGACAATATTTATTGGAGTTAAATATAGCACTAGGATATTGAATATATAGTTTCTTGCCTTATAATTCATATCATAATGTTTGGCTCAAGTTATTTAAAACTAGAGGCCCAGTGCATGAATTTGTGGGGTCTCTCAGCCTGGCCAGCAATTAAGGCCTACTGGGGAGCCAGCTGGCCAGGGGGAGGGAGAGATCATGGCAGTTGACCAGCTGGGGTAAACTGGAGGTTGGCCAGCTGGGGTGGGGGGAGGGGGAAAGGGATGGGTTATGAGAGGTTGGCCAGCTGGTCCCTCATCAGGGTTCATGCGGGGGGGGGGGGGCAATATAGCCAAGGGGGTGTGACCATGGGAAGTTGGTTGAGGGAGTGCACTGACCACCAGGGTGCAGCTCCTGTATTAAGTATCTGCCCTCTGGTGGTCAATGTGCATCATAGCAACTGGTCAACTGGTCGATTAGTCCTTCTGGTTGTTTGGTTGTATCGATCGCTTAGGCTTTTATATATAGACTAGTGGCCCAATGCATGGATTCATGCACTAGTGGGGTCCCTCTGCCTGGCCTGCGCCCTCTCACAACCCAACATCCTCCAAGGTATGTGCGCATCATAGCAACTGGTTAACCGGTTGTTCAGTCATTCAGTCGCTTAGGCTTTTATATTATATAGATTGTTTCTAAAGACCTTTCATATTTTACATTAGGAACTTACTGCTATAGTTATATTTTCTTAAGGCTCCTCCCCACAGTTGAAATTAGGGAGGAAGAGAAGAAGGAAATTAGTTGAAGGCAAGGCCCACTCAATAAGGATCTGGTAAGTGCAAGAACACCTAAATGAACTCTGAAGATATCTTCCTGCATTCATTCATTTATCAAATATTTGTTGAGTACCTACTATGTGCTAGGTCTTAACCTAGGTAAAGAGCAGTGTGACTCTGCCTTAATGAATTTATATTGTAGTGGGAAAAATGGTAAAAAACAAGTAAGTAATTTCAAATTAGCATAAGTGAAACAAAATAGGGTGATTGAGTTGGAGAACAATAAAAATTAGCTTCAGAAAGGGAGGTCAGGAAAGCCATTTTTTTTCCCCACTCTACAGTTTATTGGGTCTATAACTGGACAAAGTCACACTATCCCAAAGCAGAATAGGGATTGAGGGCTAGGGATCCATTACTAGCTGTTGGGGAGCTCCGAGGGGGCAGGCGGACATCTTGGGATCCGGAGAGTGGCCGGGCCTGGACGCCAGGTCTGTGCTCAGAGCGATGGGCTGTGGAGACTGAGCTGCCACCATGATTGGAGGCTTATTCATCTATAATCACAAGGGGGAGGTGCTCATCTCCCGGGTCTACCGCGATGACATCGGGAGGAATGCGGTGGACGCTGGCACCAGTTTCTTCCATGTTAAGCAGCCTAACATCTGGCTGGCAGCTGTCACCAAGCAGAATGTCAATGCTGCCATGGTCGTCGAATTCCTCTATAAGATGTGTGACATAATGGCTGCCTACCTTGGCAAGATCAGCGAGGAGAACATCAAGAACAATTTTATGCTCATATATGAACTGCTGGATGAGATCCTGGACTTTGGCTATCTACAGAACTCAGAGACAGGCGCACTGAAAACCTTCATTACCCAGCAGGGCATCAAGAGCCAGCATCAGACAAAAGAGGAACAATCCCAGATCACCAGCCAGGTGACTGGGCAGATTGGTTGGCGGCGGGAGGGCATCAAGTATCGCCGGAATGAGCTCTTCCTGGATGTGCTGGAGAGTGTGAACCTCCTCATGTCACCGCCGGGGCAGGTGCTGAGCGCCCATGTCTCAGGGCGGGTGGTGATGAAGAGCTACCTAAGTGGCATGCCTGAGTGCAAGTTTGGGATGAATGACAGCGAAGCCATTTTTAAGCAGGTGGCCTTTTAATCTCAGGCCCAAAGGAAAAGGAGTCAGTCATTTGAAGAAGACAAGTGATAATTCCATAAGAGAGGACATATTGTGGTTATGTGCCCAAGTAGAAGAGAAAGAGCTTACCATATTGATGTTAGTATATACTACATTGGTGGGTGGAATATAATAAGCTAAAGAGTTGTAAGAGATGATATTGGGGAAATAGGGTTTTGATTATGCAGTAAAAAATGTGAATTTTATATTAGGTGTGATGGGAGTTGTTGATGTAAGTAGGGAAGTAATGATCTGATTTATATTCTAACATGGTCCCTGTGGTTGATGTGTAAACAAAACTGAAGGTGGACAAGACTGGGAACAGAGAAATCAAATTAGGTGCAAGTTCAATAGTGCAGGACCAAGGAAGATAGCTAGAAGTTAGGGGAGATAGAAGAATCAACAGTGCTTAATGGACTGAAGGTGGAGGAAAGAAGAAGGAGGAATCACAAATCACTCCCAGATTTATGATATGACATAATTAGGCATTTGGAGGTGTTATTTGCTAGGAATGGGGAAGAACAGATTTGGGGAGGAAATCAAGAGTTCAGTTGTGGATAAGGTGAAGAACCAATGCCTGCACCTCATTTTATGAACTGTCTAACAGTCTCACACCTGCTCTGCATCTTGTAATTCTCTCAAATGGTATCACCTCTCAAATCTTGTACTCACTCTTTGAACAGAGCCTTTATTTTCTCCAGTTCCTTTTACTTCTTTATTCCAACTACATCTGTTCTTTTATCTCTTTGAAAACTCCACCTTTTAAACCCTTGATTTTTTGCTCATTTCATGGGTCCTCTTCCAGTCATGCTATGTTTCCTACCTAACCTGAGTCTGTAGTCAACAAGATGAACCACTTTCTCACTACCACTCTTAATTTCCTATGTTCTTTTTACTTCAACCTGTGCAATCATCCATTCAACAACTTTTATGGAATGCTCTACCTAATTGGGGAAATAGGAAAATAGTTTTATTGATAAAACCAGGAAGTCACCTCTGAAAAGATTATATATGCTTCCTGGGCACTCTCTTCTTCATTTAGGATAGTTTCAATTGGATCAACAAAGATAATACTATCATTTATGATCTTGGAAGGAAGTGGAGAGATTATTTAATTTAAGCTGTTCACCTAGGAAGTGAGGTACTTTGGAAGCAGTTCTAAGAGAGAGCTCGCTGGAGCTATGAGAGAGAGTTTGTCAGCTGTGTAGAATCTAGAAGCTCAAATGAATTGATCAAATCTTGCAATAAAATAAAATAAAAATCCTTCAGGTCTTGGACCTAGAGCCCTCTTCAAGTGTCCTGGCTCTTTCTTCATTCTTTGTTCTTCAGATGTTTTTATTTTTTTAAACTGAATAATACTACTGATGTGTGCTCAGTAGAAATCCCCCTTTTTTGTTTTTGCTTTTCGTTTGTTTTATCTGCTGTGAAGCCTATATAGGTATTTTTTCCTTTCATGTATTATACTTGTCAGCTTTATAATTTCCACTTGACAACCTCTTCTTCTTCTTTAAACATAATTTCAATTTCTTTGTTGAAATTCCCCATCTGTTCACCCATTATAACCATATGTCTCTTTAATTTTTTTGGATCATATCTATAATAGATGTCTTAAAATTCATATCTGCCAATTCTGACATCTTTCTCATTCACATTATGTTTCTACTAATTTTCCTCTTAATTATCATTACACTCCCCTGTTTCTTCACATATAAAATAATTTTTTGTATACAGGACATTTTGATCCCTCTTATATTTATTGAAGAGATTATTTTTGTTCTAGCAGTCAGGTTACGTTACTGACTCACCACCTTTAACTTGTGGAGGCTTGATTTTACATGTATTTAGCGTAGATCTATTTTGGTTTTGCCCTTTCTCCCAGGATAAACCTCTGGAACATAGTCTTTACTTGTAAGGTAAGGCCCTTCTATGGTTTCAAAATAACTCTGAGATGTTTACCAAGCTTCTTTAACTTGGTAGGTTTCAAAATTTCAAACTTTGTTTGCTCTGTGGTGGGTAACAACTGGATTCATTGCTCAGCTCTTTCAGCCTTCTAACTTTCACTTTCTGCTAGGCTCCTTGCAGTCTGTCCAATATATGCATAATTTGAGTTAGCTGAGGGTTTGAAAGGAGTTCATATTCAGATTTTTTAGGCTTTCTCCTCTGTAATTCCTCTGTTTTAGGATTTCTACCCTCAATGTCCAACCACTCCAGTTTCCCATACTTCATCCTTACCCCTCAATTTAATAAGACTGTGATTTTAAAAATTCTAGCCACCCCCCACTGCATGAAGTTTTCACTCAATTTCAGCTTGCTTTTTGTCACAGAGTTTATAATTGCTATCAAAAGTAAGGTTAGTATAATATATGCTACTCCCTTTTTCCAATACTAAGACTTCTTGAGTAGTAGTCTTATTGGTGAGTATTGGCAATTGTGTTTGGTAAATGTACTGTAGTATCTGTTGGAAAGCTCTTAATAGCATTGCTTCATTGATTTATCCTCATACCATCTCAAAGTAGGGAGAAAAGGGGAAGTACCACTTTTTACATTGTACAAAAGTGAAAACAGGAGAGAAAAGTGCTTATGATCAGGTCATTTTAGCCAAGGAACTAGGTGTAGACCCTAAGCCTTCATATTTATGTTGTTCCTATTAGGCAAAGTTAAATTCTATAACTTTAATAACACATAGAAATGAACATATCCACAGTTACAGCAAAACCTCATTGTTACAGACTCTACATTTTGTAACTTAAACTACAAATGTGACTTGATTTTGCATTACCTAGTAAGGAAATTTCATCAACTGAAAAACTATTAGAAATCTTAAAAGAATAAAGCAGTTGACTTTTCAAGTAACATGCAAAAATTCATACTTTTTAAAACTCAACAAATAAAATAAAAAGTATCAAGTAGGAGAGACAGGATTGAACCACAATGTGCCATAAACATGAAATACTTATGAATAAACTTCAAAGAATATTGAATACTTGTATGCTTTAGAACAAGCAACATTTAAAAATATTTATACTATCTAAAGTAACCAAGAAATCAAATGATATTCTAATGAATTAGAGGAGAGGGAACAGGAAAAGCACTTGATTGATTAGTATATAGGTCATTCCAAGGGTCAGGAGTAGCCAGGGCCATTTTGGAAAAGAATAGAAAAGAAGAAACATACTTTACACTGCATTTTAATATGTATAATAAACATAAAGCATGTTAACAATATATTATAGTAGTTAAAACAATATGGCAATATGAAAGCTACACTGGTGATTAGAATAGACATAGTAATAGAAAAGAATTGAGATGTGCCAGTATATATAAAAATGTAGTATACAGTAAGAGTATTTCAAATCAGTGCCATGTAGTATTTGGACAAATGGAAAGCCATTAAACTAAACTAGATTTATACTTTATTCTTTATAGCAAAATAAATTTCAGCTTTATAAAAAATGTAAATTCTAAAAATATAACTGTAAGGTATTATAAGAAAGCATGAATTGATATATTTGTAATTATGGAAATTTTTCCAATGTAGGAGAAAAACATATAAACCTTTCTTTTATTAGGTAGAAAAATAAGATCAGAATTATGAATTCCTCTGTTTGGAATGAAAATCAACTTTTAATAAAAAAATACTTGCTAGTTTAGGAAAAGTTTCAAGACAGAAACATTTTTATTTTTATATGAACTGACTGTGAGCAAGCTTCTGACACCCAAAGAGAAAAAGCTAATAATTATGCCATAACTCTTATCTATATACTAGAGGCCTGATGTACAAAATTCATGCAAAAGTAGGCCTTCTCATCCCAGGCTGCATTGGCCCTTGCAACCTGCTTCATCTAGAAGGTAGTCTCGATGGTCATTCCACTGTTGGCTGGTCACTATAACATGCACTGATCCCCAAGTGGAAGATGCTCAACACAGGAACTGGCCCCTTGTGGTCAGTGCACTCCCACAGCCAGCCTCTTGTGGCCAATTGCCAGCCAGGTTGAGGGACCCTACCTGTGCATGAATTTGTGCACAGGGCCTCTAGTAAAATTATAAATCTCATTCATGTCATATATGAAATTTTGTCTTTCTGAATATAAGGAAACACGAAGATGATTTATCAATTTCAAGGAGTTTAAATTTTTAAAACTATAAAATAGACCTTGAAGAACAAATATTCTATACTTTATAAGATGTGAATTTGAACATTAAGCCTATTTATTGCATGTAGGTAAATTTTCTAATTATATTTAATTTTATTCTTTATTAAGAAATTTAAAATTAAATTAAACAAAGCTGAGATTTTTATTAACCAGGCATCAAGACTCTATTATATTAATGTTTCACTAGAAGTTTTAATCTAATAAGAAAAGCATTCATGCTCTTGGGACAGAACAACACTGTACATGAGGACAAACACTTTTTTGCTGTTTGGATATAGACAAAAGACTACATCAGTTTCAACAACTGAGTGATACAAAAGCATTGTTCACTAGGTCAATGGATGTAGACCAAAGACTACATTAGTTCCAACAACTGAGTGATAAAAAAGCAATGTTCCAGGTCTGGGAACCCCAAGTCAAATGCCATTTATTTCCTCTTATCTTGTAAGGCATTATTATCTGAGTGGTGGATTTTGTTGTTGTTGTTTTGTTTTTGTTTTTTTTTAGTTGTTTTTTTATTTGTTTGTTTTTTGGTCCAGGGATCCCTTCCAATCACTTCTATTCTGTGTAATATAATCAGTGCACACAGGTCAACATAATGTCAGGAGACAATGACTGCTAGTGTGCTGAACTTCAAGGCTATAGTTTGGGAATCAAAATTTCACTTGTGTCTTGACTTGAAAAATTATGCTCTAAATATGTCCCTAAATGGTTAGAGCATGATTCAGCCACATTGGTAAAAATAGAAACCTCACTTAGAACAATGGGAAAGAAATTAAACAGCTTCTGTAAAATAAAAATAAAAAATTTAAACAAATTAGAACTCTAGTAAAACTATAGAGCTGAGTCTTTAAAAATTACTAAATAAAAAAGGGGTTTTCATTTCTTTTTTTATTCAATTCTTATTAGTCCTGGAATTGAAGAAGTTATTTATCCAGTTATTATGCTGGTCTGCCAGTTTTCTTGTTAATGTTCAAATAAGAATAAGAAGCAATTTTTTCCTAGCTCCAAAATTTCTTATTCTTTTGTTGATGACAGTCAAATTAATTTGCAATAAACCAGGTAGAATGTGGAATATTTTGTATTTTTAATCTCTCTTTCAAGGCAGTTTTCTCAGAATGTAGTTAAAACATGTTTTACCTTTTTGGCAAGTTGAAATAAAAACCTGAGCGGTCCTACCGCTGCTCTGCTCCTAGTTTGGATGTGCAGTATGATGAGCTATTTTTACTCCCGGCTTGGAGCCATCTGGTTTCTCTGCGAAGTTCACATTGGTATTTTTCAGTGCAGCTGGTCACATGGACTCTTTTCCCAAGTCAAGGCTGTTGACCTGGGGAGGAATGTGTGCAGACTCTTGAGGCATCTTTGACCTCAACATATCCTCTGCTGTTAGTTGATCCTCCTGAGCCTCCTGGCCGAGTGCTGGGCTTAGTGGGCCACCAGCACTTAATTCTCTCTTGTGTGTTAGTATTGAAGCTTTTTCTCTTCAGAGGGATTTAATAGAAGCAGCCCAGAAAAGGCCTGGGAACTGGGCTTCACAAAAGGCATCTGCCTTGGTGGTGGGACAAGGCACTTCTGCCTTTTTTCTGCTTTGCTGTTGGGAGCAGTGTGGCAGATGTAGTTAAGTAACTGAATGCCTTGTCATAGTAAAAATGTACTATGCACAGGCAATTAGAAAAATACCTTTACATGAAGACTTACAGGAAAGAATAAATTTTCCCATTAATTGTGGACAGGGCTCACTCTCACTCCTCTTGGGAAACAAACTCACTTGAGAGCTGTGATGGCTGTCACCCTCACACACCAGGAAAAGCCTTTTCAGTGCTCTGGGCTCCTTTGCCCTTTCCTTTTAGAAAAGTGTAAGTTTCCTCACTTTAACAACAGCTATCAATTAATATTCATAAAGTGCTTGTTGGACTTCCACTGTGCCCACACCTCTGGCTTCTCACATTTACAAATAATAGCAGAGAATAGCAGCTGCATTCATTCTGAGCAGCCCTGCTGTGCAGGATGAACAGTGTTCTTTCTACTCTGCCACACTGATTTATGTCCCAAGGGTGTTTTGGTGACAGGGCCTATTGGAAGTGCAGAAAAATCCCAATAATTAATACAGGACTATACAAATAAAATTAAGAGATTTTATTGACTCAAGAACATTTCTCTGCATCACATCCTCAAGAACCTTCGGTGTTAAGCTCCAGAATGGGTAACCGCACACTGAAAGCAGTGAGTTAGTTCATGCTTCAGATATTTCAAAGAACAGAATAGGCTGTGTTCTCTCCAGTTTACTTCATTGCTACATACCAGATTTTCCCTTTAAGGATTTTCTTCCTACCGATTCAAATTATTTCTATCCCTTAGATATTCCACTATAAATGCTTCTACTACTTATTTCAATTACAACTTTTAACTACCAGCCAAAGTTATTGACCCTGACCATGAGACAAGCCATGGTAAACCATCCACTGTATGGTGGTTAAGAAAACAGGCTTTGGAGCTAGATGATGGGTTCAGATCTCAGGTCCACCACTTTATTAACCTTGGGCAAGCCACTTACCTTTCTGTACTTAATTTTTCTCATCCGTAAAATGGAATGATAATAACAGCTACTTCATAGGTTTATAATGATGATTAAATTAACACTGGGGTTTATAGACCAGTGGATGGAACTCTGGATGCCTGTGAACTTGAATGGGGAATTTAATTATAGTTGGCCCTTGAACAATTCATGTTTAGGGATGTTGGCCCACTCTATGTGTAACTTTTGACTCCCCCTAAAGTTAACTACTGATAAATAACCTACTGTTGACCAGAAGCCTGACAGATAACATAAAGTCAACACATTTTTTTTGTTTACATGTATATATTCTGTATCCTTATAATAAAGCAAGCTAGACAAAAAAAAAATCTTATTAAGAAAACTATAAGGAAGAGAAAATACATTTACAATATGTATTTATTGAAAAAAATTGACATATAAGTAGACCCACTTAGTTCAAACCTGTGTTATTCAAGGGTTGATTGTATATCTAGGCCCATTAGTTTTTCAAAGTTATGTATTGTTAAAACTGTCACTAGATCTTATTTTATGTTTTTAAGCACTTTATTACCATATACTCTTTTTATTGTCTGGGCTACTGTCTCAGTATATTTTGTTTCCTTTGTTATTCCATGTATGCATTTTATGCATTTAAAAACTTTATTTTGTAAAGAGGGTGATAGGCTACCCAAGATTGCCAAAGAGGGCTCTGGCACAGAAAACATAAAGAATCCTTGGTTAGCTCTGACTGAATAGTGCAGTTAGTTAGAATGTCATCCCAATATTCCAAGGCTGTGGGTTCAATCTCCAGTCAGAGCACATATACGAAGCAATCAATGAATGCATAAATAAATGGAACAATAAATTAATCTTGCTTTCTTCCTTCCTTCCTTCCTTTCTTCCTTTCTTTCTCTCTCTCTATTTAAAATCAACAAGTTAAATTAAAAAAAAATCTTTGGTTAAAACAGGAGTCAAGTACTTACAATCATTCCCATTTTTTTATGTGGGTTATAATAATATCCCATCTGTTTCAATTGGCATATAATAATCATGATATTTGTGTTTACTATTATTTTTATTAGTAGTAGTACTATCTTTTCATTTAATTCTCATGATAACCCAAGAAGTCAATATGTCTATGGCCATCATCATCCCTCTAGCACAGTGGTTGGCAAACTGCGGCTCATGAGCCACATGCAGCTCTTTGGTCCCTTGAGTGTGGCTCTTCTACAAAATACCACGGCCTGGGTGAGTCTATTTTGAAGAAGTTTAAGTTTAAAAAATTTGGCTCTCAAAAGAAATTTCAATCGTTGTACTGTTGATATTTGGCTCTGCTGACTGAGTTTGCCGACCACTGCAAAAGCATATACAATATGCATATAAGGGCAGGAATTTTTTTCTGTTTCATCCATTGTGCATTCCCAGAACCTAAAATGTGCAAGGCATACAGTAGACACCCAATAAATATCTGCTTAATGACTGTCCACATCCCACTTTTGGAAATGAGAACACCAAGACTTGGAGAGGTGGGATAACATGCCCACATCAATCATCATGAGATTCATCAAGCACCAGTTGATATGACTCCAGGGCTTTGGACTGACTTTCTTCATCTGTTTCTCCTGGTCACTTCATAATTCTTAAAGCAGCAATCCTTCCCAAGCTTAGGACTTGCTTTGGGAAAACAAAGTCTAGTTTTGGCTGGGACTTCCAAATGGAAAAATGAAAAAGGAATGAGATATTCAGGTGATTGGCAGAACTGAGTAATCCAAATTTTACCAGATCTTATCAGTAAACAAACAAGTCATATTAACATAGATTTCCCCCTTCTTAGATCTGCTAAGACAGTGGTTGGCAAACTCGTTAGTCAGCAGAGCCAAATATCAACAGTACAACAATTGAAATTTCTTTTGAGAGCCAAATTTTGTAAATTTAAACTTCTTCTAATGCCACTTCTTCAAAATAGACTCGCCCAGGCCGTGGTATTTTGTAGAAGAGCTACACTCAAGGGGCCAAAGAGTCGCATGTGGCTCGAAAGCCACAGTTTGCCAACAATGGTGCTAAGATAAATTAATTTTATCTTTCTCAGCTTAGTTTCTGGGGTTTATGGTGCAAGACTTGGGTTTAGAGGAAATGGAAAAGTGACAGCTGGAATGTGGTCTGGAAAGAAATGAGTTTAACCTGTGGGTGAGGACAAAGAAATTGAAGAAAAGAGGCAGTGGCTAGGACAGACAAGCTCTGCAAGGGCTGGGCATCAGCGAGGGCTGAAAGTAACAGAGAAAGAAGTGTTTGGGGACTGGTCGACATGTTTATGGAGAATGGGTGTTAGAGATTAGAGAGAGGATTTTTCTAAGTTTATTTGTGTAAAAATCCTTGCCTTCCCCTCCCTCTTCTCTGCCAAGTCATGAGCATTTTTTCTAGACTTCTTCAGGACAGGGACTACAAGACCTTCCATCTTCTGAATGGGTTATAATATCCCATCTGCTTCAGTCAGCACAGGCTTCACTGGAACTTTCTTTCTTGTCCCGGCTTCTCCACACACAGGTCCACTGCCTTCTATGCTGAGTGTAGGGCTCCTTACACAAGACGGAAGATTGTCTCCCCAGCTCTGTGACTTGTTTTGTTGTGTGGTTCAGAAGTAGCACAATTGTGTCCAGTAGTTCTTGAAGCTTCTCAGAAAAGCAGGTTTTTTTCTTCTGTGAACATCTGCACAGCTAAAAACATACACAATTCTACAAAAACAAGTAATGGCTTGCAGGCCTAGTTCTGTCTAAATAAATTATTTAAAAATCAATTTCAATATGTGGAATCTAAAGAACAATATAAATGAACAAACAAAATAGAAACAGACTCATAGATACAGAGAACATTTGGACAGTTATGGCGGGGGGGATGGTGGAGAATTGGGTGCAAAAAAATGAAGTACAAATTGGTAGTTATAATATAGTCACAGGGATATAAAGCACCCATACAGAATATAGTCAATAATACTGTAAAAACTATGTACAGTGCCAGGTAGGTACTGGAAATATCAGGGGAACACTTTGTAAAGCATATGATTGTTTAACCACTATGCTGTACATTGAAACTAATATAAAGCAACATTGAAAACAAAAACCACCTTGGCCCAGTGGCTCAGTTCATTGGAGCATTGTGCCATGCACCAAAAAAAAGTTGCAGATCCCATACCTGTTCAGAGCACATACCTGAGCTGCAGGTTTGATCCCAGTCAGAGTGTTATATGGGGGCAACCAGTCAATGTTTCTCTTTCACATGAATTATTCTCTCTCTCTCTCCCTTCCTCTCTCTCTAAAAAAGTCAATAAGAACATATCTTCAGGTGAGGATTTAAAAAAAATATAGGGGTAAAGATATATATCCTGAGGACTGAGTGATACAATCCAGGTAAGATACTTAATAGGTATTTTCTGGTACTATTATTAAAAAGGGAGCCATTTTTAAATATATAGGACAATAACATGAAAAGATCTTTTCTCATTTGGTGTCTATCTTTCATATCTATAATAATTTTTTTCTGGTTTTCCAGAACAGTCTTCCCCCGAAATAACTCCTTGTCTCTATCTTTTGCAGGATATAAAACTGCTTACTGTTGGAAGTGTCAGTGGACCTCAGGCAAACTTCCTCCAGGCTTGGCTCTGGGAGCCTCTGTCTTCCCTTGGATTGCATCACAGTTACACTAAAGAGGATGAATCTCATCAGGGGCTATTTCCAGGGCTTTACTTGCAACAAACCACTGTAAAACAAACAAAAACACATTAAAAATGAAAAGGAAATAAATGTATGGTTTGAAATAGAAACTGAATAAGTATTTTAAATTAGTGGAAAAAATACACCTACACATCAACAAAGATTTGTCACCCACAATGAATAATTTAGAGCTTGGAAGACAAAATGAGTATGAGTAGGTGTGCCATGATTTCACCATGGCCCCTCCCACTATCCATAAGTAGTTGGTAACATCAAATTTTTTTGGTCCAGTTTTATTTTGAATTAGTTTCAAGTACAGAGAAATGCAAATTAAAACCAGCATAAGATATCACCTCACACCTATCAGAATGGCTACTATTGCCCTAACCGGTTTGCCTTAGTGGATAGAGTGTCAGCATGTAGACTGACCAGTTTAGTGGTTAGACAACCATATATTTTACATAGTGTTCCCCTCAATATTCTCAATAGCCCAACTGGCACCATACATAGTTATCGCAATATTATTGACTATGTTCCCTGTGCTTTGCTTACATTTGTATGATTATTTGGTAACTACCAATTTGTACTTCTTAATCCCTTCAGCTCTTTCACCCAGTCCCCAAACACCCAACCTCTGGCAACTACTCGTTCCCTCTCTGTTTCTATGAGTTTGTTTCAATTTTGTTTATTTCATTATTTTGCTTTTTACATCCACATATAATCACATGGTATTTTTCTTTCTCTGACTGAACTTATTTCATTGAGCATAATTTCATTATTTTGCTTTTTACATCCACATATAATCACATGGTATTTTTCTTTCTCTGACTGAACTTATTTCATTGAGCATAATTTCCTCTAGGTCCGTCCACACTGTCACAAATGGTAATATTTCACTCTTTGTATGACCAAGTAATATTCCATTGTATATATGTCCCACTGCTTTTTTATTCACGTGTGTGTTGATAGGTTGCTTCCATCTGTTGGTCATTGTAAATAACTCTACAATGAACCTAAGGGTGTATCTATTTTTTCAAATTAGTATTTTAGATTTATTTGTATAAATCCTCAGAAATAAAATTACTGGGTCATAAGGCAGTTTGATTTTCACTTATTTTAGGATACTCCATACTGTCTGCATCACATCAGTCTGCATTCCCAGCAACAGTACAGGAGGGTTCCCATTTTTCCACAGCCTCGCCATCCTTATTGTTTGTTGATTTATTGATAGTAACCATTCTTTTTTTAAAAAAAATATTTTATTAACTTTTTACAAAGAGAAAGGCAGAGGGAGAGGGATAGAGAGTTAGAAACATCTATTCAGCTGCCTCCTGCACACTCCCTACTGGGGATGTGCCTGTAACCAAGGTACATGCCCTTGACCAGAATCAAACTTGGGATCCTTCAGTCCGCAAGCTGACACTCCATCCGCTGAAGCAAACTGGTTAGGGCAATAGTAGCCATTCTGATAGGTGTGAGGTGATATCTTATGTTGGTTTTAATTTGCATTTCTCTGATGATTAGTGACATTGAGCATCTTTTCATATGTCCATTGGTCATTCATATGTCCTCTTTGGAGAAGTGTCTCTTTAGGTTCTTTGTCCATTTTGTAATTGCATTCTTATTTGGTGTGGAATAGTATGAGTTCTTTATAAGTTTTGGATATTAACTCTTATCAGATGTATCACTGGCAAATACATTCTCCAATTTAGTAGGTTTTCTCTTTAGTAGGTTTCCTTTGCTGCAAAATTTTTGAGTTTGAAATAGCCACATTTGTTTATTTTTTTCTTTTGTTTCCCTTGTCTGAGGAGATATATCAGAAAAAAACAGTACTAATTGAAATGTCTGAGATTTACAACCTATGTTTTCTTTTCTTCTAGGAATTTTATGGTTTAGAATCTAACATTTAAGTCTGTAATCCATTTGGCGTTTATTCTAGTATATAGTATAAGAAGGGGGTCTAGTTTCACTTTTTTTGCAAGTATCTTTCCAATTTTCCCAAAACCATTTATTGAACAGACTTTACCCCATTATATATTCTCACCTACTTTGTAAAATATTAATTGGCAATATAGTCCTGGATTTATTTCTAGGTTTTCTATTCTGTTTCACTGATCTATATGTCTGGTTTTATGCCAATACCATGCTCTTTTGATTACTATGATTTTTTTAAGTTTATTTAAACAACAAGGCACTTGACTGAAGGGAAAACTATCTAGGATTCATTTTTTTTAGAGTAATTTATCCCTACTTAAAGATAGATTGCCCTACATGTAATAGCTCCGTACAAAAAAGTTATAAAATTGTCCTTGGTTTTACAATGATAAATGAAAAACAATAAAATTCTCAATCAAACAAGGTATGCAAGAATTTTTATGTTGTTCTTGTTTTTGTTAAACAGTGAGAGTGAAATAACTTACTGGAATATAAAGATAAGAGCTGAATGAGCATGCCACTAATGGAGAAAGGGGGTGTTTTCACAGAAACAGTATTTTTCCCCATCCCATCTCCATTTGATGTAGATCAGAACATACCATTGACCATTTAGTTAAGAAAATGCAAATTCTTGTGCATAAACATCAGTTACTTTATGTACAATAAAGGAATGGGGAAGGGGAAAATGAAAGAATAGAGAAAACTATACTGTAGTAGTCAGATGTGTTGAAACCAAATTGCAGTTTTCTAATTGAGAATGTCATCTTGGTCTGGAAGAACAGAGTTCTGGAGTAAAGTAGCAGGTTCCCTTTTTAGTAGACACCTCCTGTCTGCTGCTGGAACACATCAATTGTATCTTCACCCTCCATTTCCAACTGTCGTTCACAATAGGCTTTCATTAGTTTACTAAGTGGTGTATGCCTCTTAATCTTAAACTGCACCACAGAACCATCCTGCCCCGCCACCTTCAAATTAATATGATCGTTGTTCTCTTTCTTTGGGCTTTTCATCGGCCATGGCGAGCACCTGAGTCTCCTCAGCTGCCACTTCACAAAAGAGGTACCAGGTCCACAACAAACGAGCTGATTACTATGATCTTGTAATATAGTTTGATATCAGGTAGATTGAGTCCTCCAACCTTGTTCTTCTTTCTCAGTATTTCTGAGGCTAGTCCAGGCTTTTTTGGTTCCATATAAAGTCTTTAATTATTTGCTCTAGTTCTGTGATATATGTCATGGGTATTTTGATAGGAATTGCATTGAACTTATAGATTGTGTTTGGAAGTATGGACACTTTAATAATGTTAATTCTTCCTATCAGACTCCTATCTCTCACTGTCAGACAGAATACCTGCTGGTTTTCACTACTAGATGTTATGTGGCTATCTCTTCCCTGCTATGTTACTACAAGCTGGGGAATGGGGCTGAGCTTCTATGCTCCTTAGGGGGACCTTTACAGCTGCAATATCCCTCTGGATATCAACTTCAGCACATGAGAGCAGGCCCAGCTTTTTTTGCGTCTCCCACCAATCTTGCTGAGGCTTCTTCTATAAATCCTTGGCTACTCTTCAGTTGGTTATTCAGGTTGATTATTCTGTAATTTAGTTGTAATTCCAATTTGGTCCTGGGAGGTGGACCAAATAACTTATATATTCTACTTCTATCATTTTTGAATCAATAGTTTTTGTTTTTATTTTGTTTGTTTTTTTGTGTGTAGGTTTATTGTAAGAGTCCTCTTACACACTAGTATTGTAAAAAAAAAAAACACCCCTGATATTTCAATTAGTTTATTTTGCAATAGTCTTTTTTGCCTGGCCAGATTAATTTTCCTAAAATACCATTTTTCTTACAAGCTAAAAAGCTTTAGCAACCCCTACTGATTTTAGGATTTGGTCCAAATTTCTTAGCCTGGCAATCTAGGTTATTTCACTGTTTTCCAATTCTTCACTACAGAAAACTCTAATTCCAGCTGGTATCCTTATTTTCCTACAAATGTTTTATATATATATGGCTCATTGCTGCCTCAAAAATTTTCTTCATGCCTACCACAAAAGGAAGACTGTCTCCAAGGTACTTTCTCAGCCTAACTATTTCTCTCCCCAAACTCATTTCTTTTCCTTCAATTCATGTTGATCTCTCACATTTTCCATTCCCATGACACTGACTCCTATGCAAAGAGACATCCTATGTTGTTCTCTCATATTCTTTTACTCCCATGATACCAACTGACTTCTGTGCATAGACATCCCATGTGTGACTGGAGGATGTAAGTAAAGGGCCTCCCATAGTATCTGAAGTAGTTTTCCCTTCCTAAGGCAAGGAAAGGCACCAGAAGAATAATTGAAATGGATAAAATGTATTTTTTGTGAAGAGCATTTTCAATATTTAAATACTCCCTCTGACCCTGGCAGGTGTTGTTAAGTGGTTAGTGTCATCCCATGCACCATGAGTTCAGTTTCTAGTCAGGGCACATAACCCAGTTTGTTGGTTCAATCCCTGATTGGCGTGCCTGCATGAGGTAACTGATTGTTTTCCACATTGATGTTTCTCTTTCTCCCTCTCTCTTCCTCTCTCTAGAAACAATGTAAAACTTATCCTTGGATGAAGATTAAAAAAAAAATGCTCCCTCTGGATTTCTGTCCTTAATTTATTTCACTGCAGCCAAATATAACACACAATGCAGTTAACATAAGATACAATTTTAGTAGAAAAACAAAGGAAAGAAATATTTTTCAAGGAAAAAATGTCTTTGAAATAAAGTTCTAAAGCTTCATCATATTATGTTTAGAAACTGGATCTTTAGTTCATCAGCATAAACTGCTTTTCCCAATATAATTTGTGAAGAGCACACACAACCGTTCCGTCTTCCTGCACATGGAAGGTAAGGCTATATATCCAAGCAATTTCACAATGACCCTGTGATCTTTCCACTGAGAATCCTGACTTGGTCTAGGGGGCCGCAATGTTTTTAAGTAGAGAAGGAGGAACTGAGTATGGATGGTGACCTCCTGATCTGTCAGGAACTATGCACAGTGCTTTGATGTGCATTCTCACTTAATGATTGTGACATACGGGCACAACGGATGCTATTACCCCACTATTATGGGTGAGGGAATTATAGGATCAGGCCAAGTGATTATTTATTTCAATCCAAGGTAAACAAAATAATGATTACCCATGACAGTTGGAATGGCCAGTTGGAGAGACATGAAAGTAAGCCCAGGCTTGGAAAGGCTCTACAGAGATGACACTTCCTTGTAAAAGGCAATAGCATCCAGAGAGGCAGCATGTGGTTGTACAGCTTGTAGAGTACAGGCAACCATGGTCACATCATAGATATCACACATTTGTATTTTTATTCTAACAAATTCCCGGGCAGGTGTCAGTGAAGTGTCTTGTTCTAAAAAAAGCAGCATATTGTGTCAGTTTCCAACAAATGGAAGGGAAGTGTCTTAATGGAGAATATCTTCCCAATTTTTGCCAAGGCACTTACTGCAAGGGCTGGCAGTGGCAGCCCTTAGCTGGTTAATTATCCCGTGCCTCCTAGCCAGTCTGCATTGGACTGGTCGTCTTGCCAGAGTAGGTAGAAGTCAGGAAAGTTGACCCAAGTACTTGAGGGCTAAACCAATTTTTACAGAAAACGAATTTTTATAAACTTCAACTTCATACAATTTCATGATCCACTTGGGAGTTTTTCTACCATGTGTAAATGGCAAATGCAAATGGTGTTCCTTTGTTAGGGAATCTCTGGCCTTAAGTTTTAGGATATTGACTTTATCACCTAAGCCTCTTCTCTTAGACAATTTCACTCACAATTCAGAGTTGAGAAGGACTTGTCTAGACTGCCAGCTCTTATTCCTTTTATCAAAGTGATCCCTTACACACAGGCATAGGTGCAGTGGTTGTGATTTTACCATTGAACCCTGGGCAGAATGACTGGATCCAGGCCTTGATGCCTCTCCAGACTGAAGCAATGGGCTTTTCTCCTTGAAGAATTTGCAATGTGGGACTGAGAGACACAGTGGCAGAGGACAGAGCTGAGCCACACTAGAGGCAGTGTTGTTCAGGAAAGATGCTGCTGCTAAATGGGCTTCTTCTCAGCTGTGGATGCTCAAATCTCTATAACCCCTTGAGATACTTCAGTCTCCCTTGTACATATGTATATGTACATACATGATTTTTTAAAAAAGCTTTAGTTTTTTAATAAAAGTTTAAGATTTCCAGAAATAATTACAAAGGTAGTATAGGTTTTCATAACCCTGCACCTAGTTCCCCTTATTATAACTATCTTACATTAATATGGTATATTTGTTATAACTAATGAGCCAATATTGATACATTGTTATTAACTAAAGTCCATAATTTATTCATATTAGTTTGTACATGATGTCCCTTTTCTGTTCCAGGATCCTTTCTAAGCTACCATATTTCATTTCCTTGTTATATCTTTTTAGCTTCTTCTTGGCTGTTATAATCTCAGACTTGTCTTGTTTTTGATGACCTGTGCAGTTTTGAGGAGTATGGGTCAAGTGTTTTATAGACTGTCTCTCTATTGGAATTTCTCTGATTTTTTCTCATGATTAGATTGGGGTTCTGGGTTTCTGGGAGGATGACTGTACATATTGTAAATATGACCACCACTATTGAAGTTGGCCTTGATTACCCAGCTGAAGTAGTGCTAGCCAGGTATCTCCATTGTAGTGTTACTCCTGCTCACTCCCCTTCCTTACACAGCCCACACGTAAGGAGCAGGGACGTAGGTTACACCTTCATGAGGTGGAGCATCTACATAAATTATCTGGAATCCTTCTGTATGGGAACTTTGTCTCCTTTCCCTACAACTTTTATTTACTTATTTTTAATCTTCACTTGAGGATATGTTTTTAGTGAATTTTAGTGAGAGTGGAAAAGAGAGAGAAGAGAGAGGAGAGAGAAACATCAATTGGTTGCTTGCCATACAACGCCTCGACCAGGGATTGAACTCACAACCTGGATCTTGAACCTGAAACTTTTGGTGTACAGGATGACACTCCAACCAAGTTCTAGATTTGCTGCCTGTAATGAAATAATGGAACTGCCACCCAGCCAGTGTTACAATATGTACTTTTAATTTATATGGAATTAATACCATTCCCATAGCTTTCAACAACTACAACAAAAGGCCCTTAAAAATCCAGTTCATGACATGGAAATGCAAATACCTACCAAGGCCAGGTGGGTAGCTGGGAGAACGAGGAAAGCAATTTGGACATCAAATGTAGTAGGTTGCAAAGCTCATTCCTGCTCTAAAAGGGGCACAAGTCTCTGCTCCTGTCAACTGTTGCCACATGGAAATGCGGGTAAGCCTTGCCATATCTTCCTCTATAAAACATAAAATCTGGTAAATTGGACTTTTATATTAAATCTCCTGAATTGGAAATGTTGGCAACCAATCCAAATTTCTACAAACTTTATGCTCACTCACCTTGTGACTTCTTGGGTAGATTAATAACTGCACATCTTATTAATAAGAAAATAGTCTTAGAAAGGTAAACAAGATGTCCAAGTTCACTTCATTAGCTTTAGTGTCTTCTAAACTGGGATTGATATTTAGGTCTCTAATACGTATCTCTGTACATTCCTCTCCTTTGGAGACTCTTCAACTGTTTGTTTACTTTTAAAGAATCACCTGGCCTTGGTTCTAGATTTGCTGCCTGTAATGAAATAATGGAAGCCAGCTCTCCTGCAATGCCATCTCTTTCATCAAGCCTGCCTCAATTAAGTGGTGCCATTAATGGTACTCATGAACCATTTGCCATATTTTTCTTTTTTTTCAAATAATACAATTTTTTATTTTCAATTCAATAAAACATCAACTTATTCAACAAATGATTATAATATAATGGCATCTATATGCTAACAATTCACCATAATTCTTACCATTCTGGACTCAATCACAGAGCTTAGAAACTACTAGAGTATGATCCTGACTGTAAACTTTTTTTAAAATTAAATCTTTATTATTCAGATTATTACATTTGTTTCTCTTTTTTCCCCTCCATAGCTCCCCTCCCCCCAACGCCCACCCTTTCCTCTGCCCTTACCTCCCTCCCATTGACCTCATCCATAGGTGTATGATTTTTGTCCAGTCTCTCCCTGTACACCCCTCACCCCTTTCCCCCTGAGAATTATCAGTCCACTCCCTTTCTGTGCTCCTGATTCTATTATATTCACCAGTTTATTCTGTTGATCAAAATTTTAATTCACTTAATTTTTAGATTCACTTGTTGATAGATATGTATTTGTTGTTCATAATTTTTTGGCTTTTACCTTTTTCTTCTTCCTCTTCTAAAAGAGTACCTTTCAGCATTTCATATAATATGGTTTGGAGTTGATGAACTCCTTTAGCTTTTTCTTATCTGTGAAGCTCTTTATCTGCCCTTCAATTCTGAATGATAGCTTTGCTGGGTAGATTATTCTTGGCTGTAGGTTCTTGCTATTCATCACGTTGAATATTTCTTGCCACTCTGGTCTGGCCTGCATCAATTCTGTTGAGAAATCAGCTGACAGTCATATGGGTGCTCCCTTGTAGGTAATGAACTGTTTTTCTCTTGCTGTTTTTAATATTCTCTCTTTGTCTTTTGCTCTTGGTATTTTAATTATGATGTGTCTTGGTATAGTCCTCTTTGGATTCCTTTTATATGGGGTTCTGTGTGCTTCCTGGACTTGTAAGTCTATTTCTTTTACCAGATGTGGGAAGTTTTCAGTCATTATTTCTTTAAATAGGTTTTCAGTATCTTGCTCTCTCTCTTCTTCTGGAACCCCCACAATTCTGATGTTGGTACGCTTGAAGCTGTCCCAGAGTTTCCTTACATTATGTTCACATTTTTGGATTCTTTTCTCTTCTTGCTTTTCCAGTTATGTGTTTTCTGCTTCTTTATATTTCAAATTTTTGACTTGATTCTTGCCTTTCTCTAGTCTGCTGTTAGGACTCTGTATATTTTTTATTTCAGTCAGTGTATGTTTAATTTCTAGTTGGTACTTTTTCATCTCTAGTTGGACCTTTTCCATCTCTAGTTGGTCCTTTTTCATCATCTCTTGGCTCTCACTAACTTTATACAACTTTTCTAGGATATTCTTGAAAAACCTTATAAGTGTGGTTTTGAACTTTATATCCAGTCGTTTGTTTTCCTCCATTTCTTTTGTTTGTGATCCCTTCCCTTGTCTCAGCATTTTCACTATGCTAGGAGAACTTCTGTGTTGGATTCAGTCTTATGATAGCAGACTTGCCAAACCACAGAAGCCTCTCTGTTGATCTTGGGATGGGTGGAGTCTCAGGGCTTAAGGAACCGCCTTGCCTTCCAGTTGGCCCCGCCCACCACGGTGGCCCCTGAGTCTCATGTGACTGGGTAATCGCTGGAGCGGTCCTTGTGCGAGTGCACAGTGCCTCTAGATCACTGCCTTTCTGGCTCTCCTGCGCTCCAGGACCACAGGAGTCTAGGTCCCCAGGGTTTCACCTGAAACTGGGGCTTAGTAGAGTCAGAAGTGGCACAGTTGGGAGGGTCTGTCTCCTGCTCACTTGCGAAAGCCAGTGGCACAATCAGCAGTCGGTCCTCTGTGGGCAGTGCCATGCGCAACATCAGACCTCTGATCTTTTGCGACTCCCCTAAATTTCCATGCACCTTTCCCTTTTCACAGTCCAAACTCCCCCGATATGAGTTTTGGCTGGATCTGGGGTTTAGTGTCATAGGATAAGGGGTTCAATGCCTTTGAGAGTCTCTGTTTCCCTCCTGCCAGAGAAAACCAGCCAGGTACTCTGGCACCCGCTCTCTCCATGCGCGTGTCACTGTACCTCAGCTTTTTGCAGTTCCTTTGGGTCTCCGTGAGCCCCTCTCTTTCCCTGTAGTTGTAGAATTTCCACTCAGCCAGCTTTCCTGTTTTTCTGGATGATGTCTGTTCTGTCTTTTAGTTGTTGTTTTGAAATTGTGCGAGGCAGCAGTGTAGGTGGTTACCTATGCCGCCATCTTGGATTCTCCGAACCATTTGCCATATTTTTTCTTTGTTCCTTGCTAGGTTTCGTGGTTCATTTGCTTGTATAACCCATAATGTTATACCTGAGATAAACTGAGATATGGGCAAATACCCATTTTGGCAATAACAATTGCAAACATGCAAATCAGAATTCTGTGATCTTCTAGAGACTAGAAATTTTGCCTTAAACATGTTTGTATTCTTCAATACTTGGCACATAGTAGGTACTCAATGAATGTTTTTTGAATGAATGATCATTATTAATGACCGTAAGTAAGGTGAAGTATTAGTGCATAATATTAATGGCATCTAGGACAAATCTAATAGTAATGAAAATATTTGGCATTGCTTACAGGAGCTAACCATTCTAAACAGTACAGAAGCTCTTAGTTTAAAGAAGTTATTATTCAGTTGTTTATAGAACATAGTTAGCATCATAAATTATGAATATCATAAATCACTCTTCTCTGCAACATTAACTTCTTTAGTCAGTTCTTCAGCTATGTTATGCATTCTTAAATTAATTATTATTTAGTATGTCTCTATATATCCTTTTGGCCACATAATTTCATTTCTTTTAAATCTTAGAATTTAAATTCATCAGAGACTTGCCTATTAAGTTTTTTGTTTCCTGCTCATATACTAGGGAGACAGAATTTTTTTGATAAATGTATAATCAAGAGAAAGTTAAAAAAAATCAAAGCGATGAAGCAAGAGTCCAATTTCCTAAAGTACAGTCTTGGTCTTTGCTAGCAATGTATCTAAGGCCCGAGTACTTCTCCTGTTGCAGTTGTAATGGCTTTTTATTTTGTTATGGCTTTTTCTTGCATGATTCTTAATCTTCTGGACACAACAAAGAGTTACTCACCTTTTAAGTGGTGGGATAACGAAGCTTCTACTTTCCAGGTCAGTGCTGATTAATGGATGATGGTGTGTAGGTTTCTAGGGAACATAAGTAGTGCAAGAGTGGTTTTGCTTGCGATGTTCCCTTGTGAGTTCTACAAGGTAAGTACAAAGATGACTGAAATTAATTAAATATAAATGCTGAATAACCCATTTCCCTCTATGTGTATTTTTCTCTGAATGTTTCTATCAATGCCCTTCTTTCTGAATATGAAATGGTTATTCCATCATAAGGATTACAAAGTGAACACGCTCTTTGTTCTTTGGGTCTGTTCTTACAGTACAAGTGTGGCTAAATGGCAACATGACATTTTTTTTGGTATTGTTATAATTGTTCTCATTTGATAATCATGGCAAAAATGTAATATTTCTTAAAAATGCTAAGTGCAATTAAAAGTTATTTTTCTTGTCTTAAGTTCAAATGCCACAGATACAAAGAGTGTTTTAAAACTACATCAAACTATTTTAGATTTATAGCTTTCCAGACGTGGCAAATGGGAGGATGGAGATTAATTTGGCTAATTATGAGAAACTTTAAGTTTGATATCTATCTATCTATCTATCTATCTATCTTGATATAGATTATAGTCAGATGGACATATGCATTGCAAGGAACATATAATTTGAATAACCAAAGACTAGATCACAAACAGGTGGAGGCTCCTCAGGTTAGCATATCATCATTTAAGCAACTATCAGCCTTCTTAACGTGTTTTATCATCCCAAAGGTTCTTGACTGTTTAGCTATATCACATGTGTTAATATACCATCCTGAGGCCCACATACAGATGTGCACAAAGGTGTGCATGGGTCACAGGTAATCAAGGCCCAGGCACCCCAATACCATGCTATCATTCCTCACCCCTGTTCCTCATAGTTAGGAGGCAGTTTGCAATTTACACACACATCCTTGAGGAGGCAGCCAATTGCCACTTGCATCAGAATCCAAACTTGGAAGAGTTGCCTAACAGACAAAAATGAATAGAATGGATCACAGTCACTGCTAATAGTTTAGATAAATGTTTCTTTCTCAGGTACCTTTGGTAGGTAAAAACTCTCCCCATTGTAAAATGAGTTCCAAATTAATTAGTTTGGCAGAGCTGGTGATGCCACTGGGGATACTATGGTAGTAGATAGTTTTTCATTCATTTTATAAGTGAGATCAAGCCAGAATTTTTAGCTAAGAGAAAAATAAACAAACAAACATTTCCCAAACTTATGACTTAGAATTTTGGTAACTTTAACCTAGCACATTAGTGGGGTTAAAGTAGAGTTTCTTAACATCTCCCAAACATAATTGAGGGTACTCTCCCCTCATAAACAGGATCACTGTTGAGTAGAGTTAGTCAAGTATTTGTAATGCAGAAGAGAAGAGTAGGAAGGATCATAGCGGTATCTCAGGGCTTGTGTAATTTGAGAAAGCCTTTCGGGTAATTTTAATACCCTTTACTAATTTCTTCTTTGCTAGAGTCTATAGATGTTATTGTTCCTGCATATGCATGTATTCATGGTATTATATAATCGCTGTTACAGAACTCTGGATCACTCTGATGAAACAATGATGGCAATGAGTTTGTGTGACCTGGTGCTACAGGAGGATGCCGACATGAAGACAGAATGTGGGAAAGTGGGAGTTGATAATGATCAGGAAGATTTAGTCATTAATGATAAAATCCAGGTGTCAGATTCCACCAGAAACAAACCTGGAGTCTAAGTTAGTTCTGTTTATTAACTTGTAATAAGGGAGAGTGCTCTAAGGAACTCACAGAGGGCCTCACCAAACAGAAGAGATAGGGTGTGTAGGAATGGTGGAGTTTAGGTAAGACTTGGATGAAATAGGGTTATGATTAGACTCAAAGCAGAGCAAGACTGTCAGTAATATTTTATTGACATTTAGTGATATTACTGACATCATGTCAGACTAGAAGGCAGATTTAGAGCCCAATTTCTGTAGATTCTATAAAATTAAGAGAAATTTAGAATGTTGTGTTCCCAAATTTGATCTGAAAGTTTGTACCTGGGCTGGAAATAAAGGCTGCTTTCCTGGGTCAAAGTGAAATCAGTTTCCCATCATCCAGGCAAGAGTGGGTGTTCCATTCTCACTGATACTCAAACAGCTAAGTTTTCAACAGTCTATGATTTTAAATAACAAGTTTTCTTAGCCTTAGGTCTTGGTGTCAATTAACAAAAGCAGTTTTTACAGACTCTCATTAGTATGACAAGACATAAAAGTAAAGTTTTAACTGAGGCACCAAAGATAATAGATGTAAAATTCTAAAGTAATTGCCAGAGCAGGAAGCAAATCTTGAAAGAAATATCTTAGCCCCTCGTTCTCTCTTAAAACCCCTTCACTCTAAAACAGAATTATGGTTACCAAAGGGGAGGGGTTGGAGGACTGGATGAAAAAGATGCAGGGATTGAAAAGTACAGATTGGTAACCACAAAATGGTCATGGGGATGTAAAGGTACAACATAGGAAATAATAAGATAGTCAATAATCCTACATAATACAGTGGTACCTCGAGATACGAGTTTAATTCGTTCCGTAACCTTGCTCGTATATCAAGTTGCTCATATCTCAAAGCAAATTTCCCCATTGAAATCAATTGAAATGCCGTTAATCCGTTCCAGCCCCCAAAATGCCACCCCAGTTGTTCTTGTTATGTGTTTTTGAATAAGAAAAATGTATTTATAAATGACAAATATTGTATAAAAACATAATAAAAGAGAAAGTAAACAAATAAACTGGTTTTATAAAGTGTATTTACCTACTTATTACACTCTTAATGCTACACTTGATCCCTAAACTGAAGGTAACTTAACTAATCTTCACTGAACTTAATTGCTACTGGTCTTTGCATTTTTGGCCGATTAAAAAAAAAAAAAAACGTGTCCAACGAGGTTTGCCTCTTCCTCCCTTTCAGAATGTTTCTGAAATGGGTGAGGCAAGTTTCATCGAACAGCTTCGATGCACGACCAGTAGCAACTTTTTCGGGGTGTTTCTTTTCCACAAAGTGTGACACCCTCACCCACATTCCTAAGATCTTCTTTATCTCACTTGTAGAGATCTCCTCCACCTCTGGCACCTTCTCGAAACCAATTTCTTGGAGAACCTCCGCATGTTGCTGAGACTGCAACTCTTGTAACTCCTCCGTGGTGAGTTCCAGAGAGTGCTCCTCGACGAGCTCATTCAGGTCTCTCTCATCCACCTCCAGGCCCATGGATTTTCCCAGAGACACTATCTCCTCCTCCACTGGCACCTCGGGTTCGAATCCTTCGAAGGTCCTTTCGGCTACAGCCTCAGGCCACAGCTTCTTCCATGCAGAGGTCAAAGTCCTCATTGGAACACCCAGCCAGGCCTGATCAATAATTCTGAGGCATATCACAATGTTAAAGTGGTTCTGCCAGAACTCTCGAAGGATGAGGTTTGTGTTCTCCATCACCTCAAAGCAGCATCAGAACAGGTGCTTAATGTACAGCTTTTTAAAATTAGAAATCACCTCCTGATCCATGGGCTGCAGGATAGGAGTGGTGTTGGGAGGTAGGTAGACAACCTTTATAAACTTGAACTCTTCAAGGAGTTCATCTTCGAGGTTCGGTGGGTGAGCAGGAGCATTGTCGAGGACAAGGAGGGCTTGCATGGTTTGGTTGTTTTCCTGTAGATATTTCTTAACAGAAGGGCCGAAACCAGGTTTACCCACTCCACAAAGAACTGCCTGGTGACTCATGCCTTTGGGTTTGCCCTCCACATAACTTGCGGTTTATCTTTTAAAATCTTATGTGACTTAAAGACTCTGGGGTTTTCCGAATGGTATACGAACAGAGGCTTGATCTTGTAGTCGCCACTCGCATTGGCACACAGTGCGAGAGTTAGCCTATCCTTCATGGATGGGTTTGTGGCCTGGCATTGCCTTCTCCTCTGCTGTTATATAAGTCCTATTCGGCATCTTCTTCCAGAAAAGCCCTGTCTCGTCACAGTTGAAGACTTACTGGGGGATATATCCTTTGGCTTCTATCAGTTCGGAAAACGTTTTGAGGTAATCCTCAGCTGCCTTCACATCCGAACTTGCCTGAGGATGGAGTGAATGCTGGACCTTTTCCTGAAGTTATCAAACCAGCCTCTACTGGCTTTAAATGAGTCTTTCAATGCTTCATCCGTGGAAGTGTGCGGGGTCTGCTCCAGCAAATCACCGTAAATTGCTTGCGCCTTCTAGCATATGATGCCTTGTGTTAATATATTTCCTTTAAGCTGCTTCTCTGTCACCCACACCATCAGTAGATTCTCCATCTTTTCATGGAGAGAGCTACGGAACTTAGAAATTATTGTAACGCCCTTAGCTGGCATTATACCCTTTATTGACTCCTTCTGTTTAAGCACAGTGCATATCGTTGGAATACTATGCCCGTATTGCCTCGCCAAGTCAGCCACTTGCACACCTTGCTCATATTTTTCTATGATTTCACGCTTCAATTCAATAGACATCATCCTCTTCTGAGCACTGACCTTTCCACTCGCTTTCTTCGGACCCATGGTTATAAAAAGAAATGTGATGAAGTATGTAAATGCACAAAAAATGCTTGACAACGAGGTAAACAAGCACATTGACTGAGGTGTGAGAAACTATGAGACACTTGAGTCGTGGTAAACTGGTGGGTTTGTGTAGCTGGCCGATCTGCGCAATTACTCTTATGTCAAATGTTGCTCGTATTTCAAAGCAAAAAATAGCTCGCTTGATGGCTCGTATCTTGAGGTACCACTGTAATAGCCTAATATGCAAATTGATCTAATAGAGGAATTACTGGTCACTGTGATGCACACTGACCACCAGAGGGCAGATGCTCAATGCAGGAGCTGCCCACAGCCTGCAGGCCCCCGGCCAGCCAAGGCAGGTACCATTAGCCCTCTTCCCACCCTGATTGCCCTGCTGGTCGCCTCACAGATGGGCCCTGATTGCTGGCCAGGCCTAGGGACCCTACTGGTGCACAAATTTTGTACACTGGGCCTCTAGTATTATATTAACTATGTATGGTGCCAATTGAGTACTGGAAATATTAGGGGGGAAAGTTTGTAAACCACTATGCTGTACATCTAAAATTGATACAAAATAATAGTGACATAAATTATAATTGAAAAACACACACACACACAAACCTCACTCAGCCCTGGCTGGGTAGTACTGTATTGTCCCAATATGCCAAGGTATGGGTTCAATCCTTGGTCAGGACACATACAAGAATTAACCAATGACTGCATAAACAAGTGAAAAACAAAAACTGATGTTTCTCTTTCTCTCTCAAATCAATCAATAACAGTTTTTTAAAAAGCCTCACTCAAAATAGGATCATAAAGGGGCATCAGAAGTGGAATTTAGTAAAGGATCTGTGAAAAGGGTTCTTAAGGAAAGCAGTGCTGAGTCCCACCAAACCACTCATCCAAGATCTTCTGTAATCTCATTAGAGAGGGGTGCCAAGAGGACCATGAGGGCCACTTGACTGGTATTCTCTGGTATTTGAGGATCTGACTTCCATCCAAAATATTAAAAGTTAAGAGGCTGAAGGTATTGGCTTAAAGCAGCAGTTCAGAGAGAGAGATGGCAGGAGAGAGGGAAAGAGAATACTCAAGACTTATGTGTTCTGGGAGGCAGCTCCATTTCCACTACTTATGGTATTAAAGTATGTACCAGTGTTTCCTGAAGACCAAATTCGAGCCATTTGTGAGAGACATCTGTATTGGAGATGTTTAAATCTTGCTCAAGAGGAACACCTGGAGAGGCTGAGGGACCACTCCCACCTCCCCTCCAATAGGAGAATCTGCATAGAGTGGCCTTCAGGAAATTAGAAACCAAGAGAGGCAGTGACAGCCAGGCCAAATTTCATTGTCCAGGTGAGATGTTGCACTATCAGGCCTCTAAGAGGAAAGCGCCTAAGGGAGAAATGTAAATTTTAGTTATTGACCAGACCCAACAAAAACCCTCCTGGCAGAGTACCAGTTGCACATAACTTGCTATCCTCAGACTTTCCCCATATCCTTTGTTATGAATTGGAGGCAGGTCTGAGGGAATAGAAAGAAGACTCCCTTTCCCCTTTCTGGGAGAACACAGCCTGCCTGCAATGGACCCTAGCTGGGAAAGCAGAGGGAAAGCTTATCGTTGAATGAAGCTTTGAAGTGTTGATCTCTGGCATTCACATTACAATTTCTGAATTTAAAACTGTATTTTAAGTCAATGAAAGAACCACCAGAAAAGTTATGGGACCACTCAAATTTTCATCCAAGCCCATGGGAAGATCTCCCACTGAATACATATTTAAGGTGCAGTGAATAGATTTTTAAGGTGCAAAGGTTGGTCTTCTGCTCCCATCATCTATTCCATTTATTCTGCTTGTTCTACATACTGGTCCCATAGAAGACAAGAGCACCGTTTCTGGCATTCAACAATTTGGCATGTGTTTTTGCTTTTTAAATAAACTTAGGCCAAGAGGTACACTTCAACAGGGACATCAGGAATTAGTAGAAGATGTAAATGGGAATGGCAACTTGAAACTGGAAAAGAAGGGAAATTGGCATTGGAAGTCAACTGAAGTAGAGAGAGAGATTTCAAGAAAGCCAGAAATCAACATCAAAGGTTTTGGTCTTGGTCTCTGGGCATCCATTTTAGTGTAAAAAGATAGGCAAAGACCTTTGTTGAATAGATAATAGAGCCCCATTGACTGACCATTGAAAAAGTGGGTTAATGGGTTTGCTTTATAAAGGAAAAAAAAGGTAAAAAATATGAATAATAACATGGCAATAAATATATACCTATCAACAAATAAATATCTATAACTATTGAATCTAAAAATTAAACTAAAGGGACAAACAGAACAGAAACAAACTCATAGATACAGAGAACATTTGGACAGTTAGCACATGGGAAGGGGGATTAGGAGTAAAAAGGTGAAGGGATAAAGAAGTATAAACTGGTAGTTACATAATTGACAGGGGGATATAAAGCACAGCATAGGGAATATAGTAATATTGTAATAACTATTTATGGTGTCAGACCAGTACAAGATTTATTGGGATGATTACTTAGTAAGTTATATAATTTCTAATCACTAGCTTGTATGCCTGAAACTAATATAATATTGTGTGTCAACTACAATTGAAAAATAAAAATTATTTAAAGTAAAAATAAATAAATAAAATTAACTACCCTTAAAAAAGAAATAAGTGAGCACCCTTTCTCTCCCCACCCCCCCCAAAAAATACAAAAGACATAATGATCCCTATCTGCTAATCTGCCAGTGCCCATTCTCTGGGAAATCTCTGTCTAAATCAACATGCCTCTAAAGACGTGTTGATGACTTCCCTCCCCATCACCTCCCTGATCATAAGAGATAGGGTGGAGAGAAGGGAAGACCAATAAAAATTATTGGCTGGACCAATAATATTTTTTCTCAATAGAGTATGAAATTCAGTCAACGGGGTTGATTCAATCTCTGTGTGTGGCAGGAGGTAGTTTAATTTGATTCATGGATTTGGAGCTGGGAAAATTGTTTTCCAGAGAAAAATAGGGCAGAACTGTAGAAAGAGGCAGGTTTGAAGATACAGAAAACTTTAACTGAAACCCTGATGGCTTTTCCAGTCCTGGCTACTGGCCTTCCTGAAGACTGACTTATTTTTGCCATTGGATTCTATAGACTGCAATCAAGAGATAAAGTATAGCAAAGTTAGTAAGAATTTATTGGCCACAGCAAAAATATACTGAGGACAGAGAAACAAGGAAAGGCATAGAAGAAGTAACAGTAGAGCCTAGGCTGTGTTGCTTTGGCTTACAAGGAAGTCAGAGAAAAGGGGGCCTTGGAGATAGGTTCAGGGGGTTAGCTTGGGATGAGCTGCCACTGCCCATTGCTCCCTTGGTTGCAAGTCTCTGGGGTTCCTCAGAGCAAAGAAGGGGGGAAGGGAATGGTGTGAGTGTGCTCTCCTGGGGGAACAGTGCCAGTTTGACACTGAGTGTATTTGCTGATGGAAATTTTAGGAGATGTCTTCAGGCAGGGTCTCAATAGAATATTAATCAGCTTTCCAGGTGTGCTCTTTCAGGGTCGTAATCTCCACTGATTGGTCCATGCCAGGGCAGGGTGTCATTAGTCAATGTGGCTGGTCCTGAGGCAGCCACTGTGTCACTTGTCTGTTTTTGCTGCTTTTCTGGGCTGGAGCTGAAATACAACTGAGGTCTAGATGTTATCTTTAGGGAAAAGTGATATACTAGAAGAAGACAGATTACCCTGGGGGTCAGGTCCTTGTTTTTCAGTTTTGCCCCTTGCTAGGCATCCAGAGTTTTCTGCCCTGGTGAGTTTCTGTACCTGATCCATTGTCCTTGCTCTTCTCATGTCTAACACTGATAATACATCTGTATTTATAATTAACATTTGAACTCTAATATTGGGGTGCAGAGATTACTTTCCAGTGGCTTTGAAGCACTGTGCCATATACTAGTATTTTAAACATTACTTTTTAACTTACTTTTAAAAATTTGTTTTAGCTGCTGCTTCTTTTGATTCACCTGCCACTTTTAGCTTAATACTCAGACATTTCCCAGCATTTTCTCTGATTGGCCCTCCATAGTGGGGCTGGATCTCTTTCCTTATAAGCTTGCTAATGGTGTATGTTCAACTTACCTCATCTTGTTTTATTTATTGATTGATTTTAGAGAGGAAAGGAGAGAGAGAAAAACATCTACGTGTTGTTTCATTTATTGTGCATTATTTTGTTGCTGTTGTTGTAACTCTTTTAATACAAACCAGTAAACAAATATTTTACTAGCTATTCACTAAATTCTATTAATAATAAAAAGGAAGCAAACAAATTCCATTTTAAGTTATTGTATATTGCTAAAATGTTATTATAATCTGTATAAAATATGCTGAAAATAGAAAAGAGTATAACAAACACTTGAGGCCACACAAAATTCTTTTAGTTCTTTCATAATTCTTAATGTTTCCTCAATTCTTTTTTTTTAATTTGAATATTTATTTTGAGATTATTACTGACGTTCCCCCTCCCCTTTCCTCCTATTGCCCCCCTCCACTTGGTTCCTGCCCACCCCAGACCTTTACCACACTATTGTCTATGTCCCTGGGCAATGCATAAATTCATATAAATTCTTTGGTTAATCTCTCCCCCACCCCTTTCTTGTGTGGGTCCTGACTGGGGATTGAACCTGAAACCCTTAGTGTATCGACAATGCTCTAAACCAACTGAGCTAGCTGGCCAAGTTCTCTCTCTGCCCCCACACTCCCTGCCTCCTTATGTACTTACTAGTAAACATTATTATATCTCAACACTAAGTCACTTGCTCAGAGTACTCTGGAACACATTTTCAGACTATTGTTTAGGAGTCCATGTATTATAAGGGTTCTGTAAAATATTTGTTAAGTAATTAGTTTACTGTCCTTATTCTCAGCACAAAGAGAGAAAAGAGAATTTGTCCTTGTCTTTGTATCAGGTTTCTTGTCCTTACTTCTTTACAAGTTCATGTTTACCTAAACATCTCTTTCCTTCCTTAGGTTTGTTTTTTTGTCAACCTCCAATTTTATTTTATTTTTTACTATTATTTAATGTGTAGAGTTGTTGGAGGAAGTGCTTCATTTCAAATAGCATACTTCAGAATTTCATGGGAATTACAAGAAAAACTGAAGAGTAAAACAGCCAGACATAGTTAAGTGAATGTGGTCCCCAGGTAAGATATGGTGACTTGGGGTTTGGCTGATGTGGTCTGAAGCTCAGGTTACTTAACTATGGGTCATTGATAATTATCTCAAATCCCTATTCCTCCCTCCTGCTTTCAATTTTCAAAGTCTGAGTCACATCTTGAAGCTTTGTCACATTTCTTGCTTATACTTCCCTGTATTAGCTAAGTTTTCCAATCTGTATCTTCTGAATTAATTTCTGTTGTCTACTTTTAAAAAACACGTTTTTATTGATTTCAGAGAGAGGAAGAGAGAGGATCAGGGAAAGAGAGAGATAGAAACATCATTGATGAGAGAATCATCCATGGCTGCTTCCTGCACACCCTCTATTCGCAGTGGTTCTCAACCTTCCTAAAGCCGAGACCCTTGCATACAGTTCCTCATGTGGTGGTGACCCCACATCCATAAAATTTTGCTATTGTTATGCATCGTGATGTAAATATCTGTATTTTCCGATGGTCTTAGGCGACCCCTGTGAAAGGGTCGTTCGATCCCCAAAGGGGTCGCGACCCACAGGTTGAGAACCGCTGCTCTATCAGGACCCTGAAAGGGAACTGACCATGATTGCCTGGTTCATGGGTCCACATTCAACCCCTGAACCAAACCAGCAGGACTGTTGTCTACTTTTTTTGATTAAAGCTTTATTTATTTGGTATTTTAGATTCTAAATTCTTCCTGTCAGGGAGGATCTGTTTCTGCCTTTTCTTTGCATATAATTTCCCTCTGAATCTTATTAGCGTTTAAAAAGTGCCCATGAGCCTTCTCAAAGGCCAACCGATGTTAAAGGTTAGATGTTATTCGCCACGTTCATACGCAAATCAAAGAATCTCTGTCAAGTAAGGAAGTTCATATCTGACAAAGGAACCTGGGTGCCCGGGATTCTGTGCAGGTAGGTTGCGGGCCCATTAACCGCAGCCTGTTCTGAGGCCACCTGGGAATTAAGCGGGTGGAGGCGGAGCTTCCAATGATTGAAAGTAGGGGAGAGGGGCCACAGAGCTGTCACCAATCCGGGCTCCGCTTTGTTTTCCCTCACTGGCAATTCAGAGAGCTCTCCTTTGCCAGGCGGTTTGCAAGTCTGACACGCCTACCCCGAATGCAGCCTATCAGGAGAAACTCGCACAAAGCGCCCGCGGCGCCCCGCCCCCTCCGCCGCGGCCCGCCCCGCCCCTCCGCCGCGGCCCGCCCCGCCCCTCCGCCGTGGCTCCGCCCCGCGGAGGGAAGGCTGAGTGGCTACTCGCCGGGCAGAAGGTGGGGGCCGCGGCTCCCGCTGGGATCCGGCTTTTCGCGCCCTCCGCCTTCTGTTTGTCCTCTGCGGCGGCGCTGTTGCGGTCTGTCCCGTTGCCTCGGAGCCCGGGGCTGCAGGGGCCAGAGCGAGCACGCCTCCCGCGGCCGCGGCAGCCCAGAACAGGTAATGGGGCGTCGGGGCTGCAGTGCCGATGGGAGCAGCCGGCCGGGTGCGGGCGCTGGGATCTGCTCCTCCAGCTGCTCCGGCCGGAGGTGGCGGCGGAGACCCACCTCCCGCAGACACCCGCCCGTCCTCGGGCTCCTCCGCCTGAAGCCCGCCTGTGCCCTGCGGAGAGGCGAGGTGGGGGCGGGGCCGGGAGAAGGGACCTGTGGGTGTGGGGCCTCGGCCGCTGCGGAAGGGACCCCTTGGGGACCTCCTGGCGAGGCGGCTGGGCCCCATGGAGGACGTGCAGGTGGAGGGAAACACCGCGGAGTTGAGTCAGAGTCACGCACCCCAGGCAAAGGACCCACTGATAACAGCGATAAGCTACTCTATTTAAAGAAAAGGCTTTTGTTTTTTTTTAATTGAGAAGGTATCTCTACTTGTGTAGTGTTAATTACACATTTTCTGGAGACAGGCGCTCTGCAGTGAGATTTACACATTGACATTGCTTGCTTCTTTTAGATTAAAAGCTGTCTTTAACATGAACTAGTTTGAGGGCTTTTTCTCAAGTGACAAGTAGACAGAAAGAAGCAGGGTGACTCACCTTTGTCTGCCTTGAAGTGGGGAGCGGCGTGATAGCACCCCGGAGGAGGAATGCTGGTGAGGGAGGAATGCCTGTGCAGGTTTGAAAGGATTGTGGGGTGGAACCTGGTTTCTGTCACTCTCAGCGGTAAGAGGAGAATTACTCCTTTTTTCTCTTCATAATTTTTTATGTGTTTAAAATGTTTTTATTGATTTTTAAGGAGAGAGAGGAAGGGAGATGTATATAGAGCTATAGAAACATCTATGATAGAGGAACATTATCCATCGCTGCCTTCTGCAGGCCTCCTACCTGGAATCTAGCCCATAGCCCGGGTATTTGCCCTGACCAGGAATCGAACCAGCGACCTCGTTTCATGGGTTGACGCTCAACCGCTGCGTCACACCAGCGGGTTTTTCTAATTTTTAAACAGATTTCAAATTTGTTTTTTTTAAAAGGCCTCTTTAAAACCAGTCTCTGGGTTTTAGGGATGCACCTGCTACTCATGCAGTGACACTTTGCAGGCAAGTCCTAACCAATTAACTTGATTTGATTTACTTATAAAGAAGCACTTTGAATTACTCTTACCTTTTCTTTGACGTGTTTAATATATCCTTTTCCATTCCCCACTTGTTCACAAGAACAATGGTGAAGGTCTTCAAGTTTTAGCAATAATGGCACAGTAAGGACTCTTGAAGCAGTGCCCTCCCTCTCCCCTTCCAGGTGCGCTCTTATACCAACTAGTTTTTTGTTTTGTTTTGTTTTTTTTCCATTTAGTTCTTTTAATTGAGAAGCTCAAAGCATGGTGTAAATTTTAGTATCCCCCTGCCCTCTGGGAGGCAGGTAGTATTTATCATGCTTATTTTATAGATACATAAACTCAATGCCCTAAAGATGAAAGGAACTCTGCCCCCCTCTCCCCAGGTTACTTAACTTCTGCTCGATTTTGTACCTGAAATGGATTTAATCCAGGACCCAGCAAGGTCCCCACCATCAAGTAAGCTTCTGCATATGCATTTGATTACATGGATATGAGTCAGAGCTGGAGATGGTTATTTCCCAGTAAAGAAATACTGTCCTTTTCTTTTTCACCTGAGGTTGCAGATAGTCTGAATCACATCATAAAGGTATTTTTTTCACACAGGCTAAACCAAACGAAACAAAACTGAGTGGTGCTATGTGAAAATCTTTTATTTTAAATTTCCAGAGGTGTTCCAAATTAGAGAACCTTATTATGTTTGCATCAGTGGACTTCAGCAGTGTTTTTTAATTTAAATTGAATAAACATGCATAAGGCAAATAAAAATGAAGTGTAATGTATTTGGTCACAGTTTATGACTTTGTTTCTGTTAATTTGGTAGAAAGGTTGAAAATTTAAAAATCATTTCTCCCTTAATCAGAATAAATCAAGGAAGGGAGTGTAGTGTTAATGGAGAGTAATAGTAGGTGATTATTTGGGAGGAACCTTTAGAATGATGTCATGGCTTGGGGCACTCAGAATTGTTATGTTAAATTTATTAGTCATCAAGAACATGGAAATGTCTTATGAATATCTAAATGAAACAGATTTAATCGTGAAATAATCTCGTTTTCATGGTAAATGCATCTGTTGCATGTACCATGTTATGTTTTGACATAATTGACTTATGGAGGATATTAAGCATCTCAGCCCTGTCATCTACCTCTGATTCTTTTTGTTTGTTTTTTTCTACCACCAAAGGGAAAATTTTTATAAAGAAACCTTTATCATCTGTCAATTTGTATGGAAAATGAGTCCTGTCTTCTGGATGGTCATAACTTTCTTGAAGTGTGGGAAATTGCAAGAAGACTTAGACTTTTTATAAAGTACGTAGTTGCTTGTGTTCTTAACATAGTATCTCTGCCCTTTATCGTCTTCCACCAGATAGTGCACTGGGTAATGCATTTTGGAGAGTTCAATCAGATTTTTTTTTTTTCTTAGAGCATTTCACTGACTCAGTGGTTTAAGTCAGTGTTATAAAATGAGATTATTTGGATGGAAGAAAACAGCTTAATTTAAAGTGAAAGAAATTGTCGGTAATTTTGGAAATAACTTCCACTAAAAAGGTCTCTGGTTCTTCTTGTGGTCAGGAATCCAGACAAGAATGTAGATTTATTGGTCTTTATCAGGCATATTGAAATTTTTTTTGGTGTTTTTTGTTTTTGTTTTTTGTTTTCCCTCCAACGCTCATTTATATCTTCCTAATCCCTTGGGAGAGCATGATTATCGCCCTGCATCGCTTATGAATCCTGCTGATGATTGGAGCTGTTTCTCAAGCTTGCTTGTTCCAAGGATGCCTGGTGAAGTTGTTAGAGAAGGGAGTTGAGAAAACATAGCTGTTGCTTTGATAAGAAGCAGTACCCATTTTAGGCAAACTTGAATATACATTGCTCCAGATTGAGAACTTGAGTTGGGGGAGAAAAGAGGATTGTTGGTTTAAATATTGATTCGAAAAGAGAAGGTGAGATAGGATGCTATAAAGGGCTGGTCTAGATAAGGGACAAAAACAACTTTAGCACTTTTTGCTGTAGTATATATGGTAAAACCATCTGGTTAGCTTTACTCATGACAAAAACATGCTCTTTGAAAGACAGGGCCCATATATATTTACTGAAAACAATTTGAATCTTGAGAAATATTTCTGAATGTTGTAACTTTTTTTTTTTTGGCAAATAGAAGCTTGTTGAAGTGATGTAAAAATTTGGAGTTGAACCACAGATACAAAGTATTATAGAACTGTGGACCAAGCTTCTACTGCTGATAATCACAATAGTGTTTTCCTCTTCCTAATACAGCGTCTGGTTTAACTTGTGGAGATTCTATTGGATCTATGTGTTCTGTTCATGTTTTGAATCTAGCTCAGTTCCTGGTAAGACCCATCAGTGTAGACTTCTTTTTTGGATTGTCTGATCAGAGTACAATAGGTCCTTTGGTTACTTCGGAGATCTGTTCCTTGGGTGCGACGTATTGCGATTTTCACTGTAAGTAGGGACCAACCTACATAAGCACCTATGTCACTCACATGGAGCATATATACACAGCAGTAATGAAGTAAAACAGTAAAAATAAATAAATAAATAAATAAATAAATAAATAAATAAATAAATAAAAGATAACAATTCCTGACCTTTTCTTGTGGTAAATAAATAATAAAAACATCAAGCACATATGTACATATGTCAAAATGACGGAACTTTTTTTTAATAAATGCGAGATGGCAACATATATCCACAAAACGATGTATACTTGACGTAACCCGAGGACTGCCTGTACAGATTAGGTGTTTTATCAAATTTAGGGAAGGAGTTACTGTAATGTTGGCAATGAGGAAATGAATTAATGTTATTTTGATATATTTTGAGGCATTTTAAATAGAATACAGTTGTGTATATTGAAATTTTGCAAAATGGTGATCATTTGACATGCATACAATTAAGCTGAATATAAAAACTTGAGATCAGTGATTCCCAAACTTTAGCATGCCTCCCAATCACCTGGAAGGCACTTTAAAAGTTAGTTGATAATTCAGTAGGTATGGGGGCAGGCCCTGAGATTTTTCATTTTTAATACATTCCCAGATAACAGTGATGCTGCTGGACCAGGAACTACCCTTTGAAAACCACTCAGAAGACTCCAGGGAGAATATGAGTGCAGTGGTTAAGAACATAGGCTTTGAAGTTTGAAAAATCTGGATTTGAATTCCTGCTCTGTCACTTACTAAATCTTTGACTTCAGGCAAGTTGTTTTTACCTGATTTCTCATTTCTTCTTTTAAAATTTATCTTTATGTTGAAGTATTACAGATGTCCCTTTTTGTCTTCTCATTTCTAAAGGGGAAATAATATAGTATTATGTTGCTGTGAGTACTGAGTGAATTAGAAATGTGTGTAAAAGCTTCTGGAACAGTGCCTGGCAGATTGCAAACATGCAAAAAATGTTGGCTTTTTATCACAAAAATCAATGAGTGTATGAAACAAATAGGATTGAAAATCTGGGAAAGATACATGAGTACTCAGTTTCTACTTAATAAATGAAGCAAAAGTTGGTGAATCCTAGTAATTTTCCAGAAACATTTTTTAGAGGCATAGAATATTTACATGCGTGGTACCTTTTCCCCCTAAAAAGTGTGAATTCTGTGGTCAAAATGAGTTGGATTCATGCAGTAATCATTGTAGTCCACACTTTATATAGGGGGAGCTTTAAATGTTGTTCCTGAGAGTTTAGTTACAGGAAATACCTAAAAGTCATCTTCAGAACATACTATATCACCTGTGATATGGTGACTTTATATTTGATGACTCTGAATGCAGTTCTTAGAGATATCTTTGCTCAAATTGCTAAGTGCCTGGTTATCTTTTCTTTAAAATTGATTTTGAGAGAAAGAGCGAGATCGAGAGAGAGAGAAGGAGATAAGAGACTGAAAGATAGAGATAAAAGAGAAACAGGTTTGTTGTTCCACTTATTTATGAATTCATTGGTTGCTTCTTACAACCTTGGCATATCAGGACGATGCCCCAACCAAGTGAGCTACCCAGGCAGGGCAATGCCTGGTTAATTTTTTTTCTGCTCATCTGAGTGCCCACCCCTTGTTGACAATTCTCTGAAAAGTTGCACCCCTCCTTCCTATTATTCCTGTCACAATCACTCATATATCTGTTGTGGTACGTATTACACTCTTATAATTTTATTTAATGTTTATTGTTTTCTTGTCTAGAATGTAAACTCTATGGGCAAGGACCTGATCTTGGCTATTGTGTTCCCAACATAGTACTTTGTGTAGAGGGACATAGTCCATATTGAAGGAATGTATGAGGTGGGGACCCCCTGTTGTGCGCCCTCCCCGCCAGCCCCCAAAATCAGATATGCCGACTTGAGTGGATGCTGAGTTTATTAGATAAGACAAGGGTCTCATGTCTGGGCATTTCTTAATAAATGCCATTCTTTAAATGTTAAAATATAGCACAGTATTTTGCAGACCAGCTGTAAACAGAATGAACTTGACAGAAACTCAACCCATAAACATAAGACAACTGCAATGTAATTGACTAAGCAGTGGCTAAGCTTCCCTCCTTGCTTGCTGCAAGTAAAAGAAAACTATTTTGGGGCAACCACATCTCATTCTTGAATAGAGCAGCCCAAGCTAGAGTACCCCAAGTGCTGAACCCATTAAGTTAGGTAACAAGTTCATGGCCCACTATCATTATTGGTACATGGAAAGTCTGCCATTTTATTGTATCATTGACCTTAATCTCCTATCCACATTCATGTTTCCTCTTCCCCACACAGGACCCTCTCAGATTTATACATAATTTCATCAAGTACTGCCAGAGTATCTGGAATGGGTCTGCTAATTTACATTCTTGCCCGCTGTTGTCCCCACACTCTTACTGGCATTTGATATTTTCTGGCCTTATCATTTTTTTTTCCAATCTGATGTAGCAGATGGAGTGATGTTACTGTTCTTATTTGCAGTTCTCTGGTTACTAATGCAATTGAGTATCCTATCAGATGTTTATTAACTGTGTGGGTTTCTCTTGTGTGAGTTGGTATTTTCATGTTCTTTGCCCCTTGTAGCAAGATAGTGGCCTCTTGATAACTTCAGTACCTTAAAGGGAATTCATCTTGCCATGGTTGGTGTACCTAAGTGGTTGGAGCATTGGCCTGTGTACCTATGGATATTGGGTTTGATTACTGATATGTCTCTCTCACATTGAGTTCTCTCCCTCTTTCCGTCTCCCACCTCGCTCCCTTCCAGTTTGTAAAAATCAGTGGAAAAAAGTATTCTTGGATAAGGATTAAGGAAAAAAGAAAAAAAAAAAAGGAATTCATCTTAAGTTTCACCTTTAATTGGAAGATCTCATTTAAAAAAAATTTTTTTTTAATTGTGATTTCTTTGGTTTTGAAAACTTGACTTCTCTTCTTAGTCTTGGTAAGGTAGCTGTCACTGATGGTATATAGTTCTTAATTCCAAACAGTTACAGTTCTGTATATTGAGGTTTTTAATTTGAATTATTTTTGTCATGCTTTTCCGAAGTAAGTTATGTGTAAATACTCTGGTTAGTTGTAAGCCATCATATATTTGGAAAAACAAAGTGGAAATTATTGTGCATCTTTAACTATGAATTTTAAAAATGTATTGTAGTATATCTAACTGGAAAAATGCATATCCTATATACATATATAGTAGGGATGCATATATCCTAAGTATGCAGCTCACTGAATTTTCACAAATTAGACACGTTTTTGTAATTAGCACTCAGATAAAGAGACAGAATATTAGCAGGACCCCAGAGACTACTACCCTTAATGCTCGTTTCCATGATCCCAAGTTGTAACAATTGGAATAAAAGTGGTGGTAGTTTGTGGTCGTGATCTGTCATTTGGCTTCCCAATTGGGCTCCCAAATTTTGGTGTTTTATTTCAGGGGGAAATCAAAGAAAAAAGCTATGTCCGAAAGCTCAGTTGAATAAGTACAGCTTTGACCTGTGAACTCCAAACATTGGTGTTGTGGTTTTCAAACTTTTGATTTTAGTATTATTTCACACTCCTGAAAATTATTAAAGATTGTTATTTATGTTGGGTTATATCTATCAATATTTCCTGAATTAGAAATTAAGACAGGAAAAATTAGAGTATTCATTAAAAAATAACAACCCCATTATATGTGAATAAATAACACTTATTTATGGAAAAATAGCTACAGTACTAAAGTAAGCAAAAAGAGTGGCGTTGTTTTACATTTTTGTAACTTTAAAATATCTGGCTTAATAGAAGACAGCTGAATTTTTGTACCTGTTTCTGTATTCAATATGTTGTGATTTATTGTTTGGCTGAAATAAGTGAAGAAAGTCTACCTTATAAAGACCTTCATTTGGAAAAACAAATCCTTATTACAACTGGCCTTGAAATTATAATTAAATAAGTTGTTTTAAAGATTTTTTTTTAGATTATTGTGGATATTCTCTTTGATATTACACCAAAACTCTGCAAATGACAGTTTTGTAAAGTTGCAGAGTAGAATCTGAACCCATATCAATAAACTTGTCTCACTATGTTACATTTAAATCTACTGGTCTGTCTTGCACTTTGACTCTCTTTTTATACACATGCATGATTTTGAAAATATTAATTCACAGAATCACATAAATCTTTCAAATGTTGGCTCATTTTATGGTACCATTTGAAAAAAAATCACTAGAGACCCTGTTAGAATTTTCTTTTTATCCTCACCTGAGGATATTTTTCCCATTGATTTTTTTTTTTTTTTTTTTTTTAGAGAGTGGAAGGGAGTGATGCGTGGGAAGAAAGAGAGAAAGAGAAACATGGAAGTGAGAGATACATGGATTAGTTGCCTCCCATATTTCTTGTGAGTAGTAATCAGATCTTGATTTGACTGTTTCTATTTTTTTGGTAAAATTGCTTCATAGGTGGTGACATATACCCTTAGTTGCAGTTATGCAATGTTGATCGTCTCTCTTTTTTGTGATGCTCATGGCCATTGATCGATTATCCATTGTCTAGATCCATATTTTATGAAATTTTACAAAATGATGACATTTTAATTATTTTTTCATTATAATACATAATCTATATTGTAATCATCACCTGAAGATATTTTTCCTATTGAGTTTTAGAGAGAGTCGAAGGAAGTGGGGCCGGGGGAGAGACGTGCCCTTGACGGGGAATGAAACCTGAGACCCTTCTGTGCAAGGGCTGGCACTCTAACCATTAGCAACACTGGCAAGGGTGAGAATACCTTTTTAAAAAGAGAAAATATGTCATTTGAGATGAAGTTAGTAGTATAGAAAAGGCCGGTTAAATGTCTGATTTTTAAAAAATCAGTTTCAACATGATGAGACTATAGGACAAGTCTGTTCAGAATGAATAAACTTTTCTTTTTTTGGAGGGATGCTTTTATTTGACCCCTTTCAACCTGGGATTCTTCACAGCACCTTGCTGTTTCTGCCCACCCTCCAGCTCTGTTCAGTGGCCTGTGGCAAGGAGGGAGTGTGGGCAGAAGCGTGGGGCTTGGAGACAGATCATCAGCTCTCCCTATCTTCATAGGGTTGGCGCAAGGGCTGCCAGGCCAGTGCCCCACAAATCCAAGACACTGGGAACAGCCCCTCACAACCAGTCCTCAGCCAGCTAAATGTCCAACATGTGCCCATTGCCCATTACTGCCCAGCCCCAAGGGCTCGTCCTGGGTCTCTGAGCTGCCCCTTTCTACTGCTGCAGACACTTTTGAGCCACCTGCCATTCGCTCTAGTCCAGCTCCTCCATGTTGCTGCAAATGTTCATCTTTCCATGAGGAAGTGTTTTTCCAGCGTGGAGTTGGGTTTCACCAGCTTGCTGGCCTGATCCCACATATCCTGCTACTGGCTCAGGGGCAGGGCTGCCAGCATGTCCTGGGGATGGGTGCAGACCAGGCCAACTTGGTTCTCCAGTTAAGCCCACGAATTTTTAGAAGGTAGTCAGAACCTATCTTGCCCTAGCCACTTGTTCAAGACAGGGCCACAACTTGGGGCACTAGTGGCTGCGGGGTGCATGGAAGTCAGTGCGGTATAGGGACTGGGGGCCATGCATACTAATGAAACATTGTTTCTCTGCTCCCCTCCATTGTTTTCTTGCACTAGCTTTTGTAAGTCAAAAGGAAACTGTTAATAGAAAAATCCTTTTGTCATATTTTAGAAGTAGGTTAATTCATTCGAAAAAAATTTATGGTAGATATATCTTGGTTTTATTATAGAAATTGGAATTTTAAAAAATTAAAACAGGATTTTTTTCTTGCCTCTAGAGTGATATATTTATTGCATGTAATTATCCTTTTATGTAGCTTAATTGCAGACTTGAGAATATATAAGGTGTCCTTGACTTCAAGGTGCTTATAGTGTAATAGGTGAAAAGTTGACCTTTATTTTATATGTTTATTACTGGTATTCTGTGGGTTGAATGATAAAAGTAATATTTATTACAGCAGTTTCTCTGCTTTAAAATTCATAATGTTGAGAAATGGATGATGGAAAATAAATCTTTCTTTGGAAGAAAGAAAAGCAGTGTGTGAAACTGATTTGGAGGGAACAAGTCAAATGGAAATAGGGTATCTGTTGGAATTAGTGTGTGAGAAACAGGAAAAGCAGTTCATTAAACCACAGACTTGGCATCCTGATTTCCTGCTAGGATGACTGACTTAAAACAGGTCTTTCTGCTTTAGGCCAGACCTGTTTTAAGCCACTCCTCCTCACTCCCTGAATTCCTTCTCATAATTTGAGTGATTGCTGAATACATAGTACTTAGTACCCAGAGAATAAAAGCTATGTAAACATCTGTGTATATTTGTGAAACCCCCATTGGGGACTGGTTAACGGGATGATCAGCAGTAGGATTCTCCTAATATGAGTTTCCCAGTACTCTTTCTTTCCTGTGTATTTCAAAATGGTATCTTTTCAGTAAAGCACTTTATTTCATTATTAGGGCACATACTATTAAACTGACCACCAAGATCTGTTCAGTTATTTTTCAGTGTCTTAATCCTTAATAAATGATAACTGAAGTGATTTTGAATGTTGTTCTTTTTTTAAAAAATTGATTTCAGAGCGGATGGGAAAGGGAGACAGAAAGAGAGAGAGAGAAACATCAGCGATGAGAGAGAATCATTGTCTGCTTCCTGCACGCCCCCTATTGGGGACTGAGCCTGCAACTCCAGCATGTGCCCTTGTCCAGAATTGAACACAGGACCCTCAGTCTGCAGGCTGACGTTCTATCCACTGAGCAAAACCAGCTAGGGCTGGCTGCTGTTATTGATGTTTCTAATCTCCACAGGAGTCTAGAACTGAGTAATTAAATTTCCCTTACTTTTACATATGAAACTTAAAATATACTAGGGACCCAGTGAATAATATAGCAAGACTGCTTATCATAATAGACATTTTTCTGTCTGAGAATAATATATGGCTTAATAAAAGCTTTGGAATGCTGTTACAGCATTCATATTAGAATTTTTTTCTCTTTTATATATCTTTAGTTTTGCTTTTTTTGGCTCCCCATATTAATCTAGACAGGCAGAAGTCTCACATATTTTTGTCAGTACTCAGAAATTTTTCCACTGCAGTGTCCCCCTAAGGACAGAAGTTTGCCCAGGAAAAGTCTGAGGACACATCAAAAGTAGCCCACTGTAAGCATAAAATCGTTTCTAAGTTTTATGTTTAATCCAATAGGTTAAAAATCACTTTCCATTGTGGAAAATTGACACTCCAGAAAATTATGTCATTTTTATGGCCACCCTTGAAATTCCACAATATACCTTAGTTTGGGACACGAGTCTATAGGACTTTGTAGTGATATTATGATCAAACCTGGAGTTTTGATAATTCCTTGTGTTGGTAGAGTGGGGGTCAGTTGGCAAGGAGGTCATTGACATAGTACAGATGGACAAAAGTAAGGGGTAGAACAGAGGAATAGAGGTGGTGGGGCAGGGATGGATTTCTTAGAGATTTGGGGCAAAGGAAGGAATGGATTAGGTAACTGGATATTGGAGAGCAAACTGTTTCTCAGACAGTTTGCTTCCTTCTTGGTTTCTGCCACTGGCTTTTCTTCTTGCTCCTGTCCCATAACTGGGAGTATCTTAAATCCTTGACTCATTTATTCAGGATCTCATCCTCCAAAGTTAGTCCTCTGTCCCATTGACTGGGAATTGAACCCATGACCCTTTGGTGCATGGGCCAATGGTCCAACAATGGAACCACACTGACCAGGGCTATATTACTTTTTTATATCTTATTCCTAAAACTATCAAGTCTAGAGTTGGAGCACAGTAATATTTTCTTTCTTTTTAAAAAAAATATATTTTATTGATTTTTCACAGAGAGGAAGGGAGAGAGATTGAAAGTTAGAAACATCGATGAGAGAGAGACATCGATCAGCCGCCTCCTGCACGCCCCCTACTGTGGATGTGCTTGCAATCAATGTACATGCCCTTGACCGGAATCAAACCCGGGACCTTTCAGTCCGCAGGCTGATGCTCTATCCACTGAGTCAAACAGGTTTCGGTAGTAATATTTTCTTTTAATTTATTTTTGTCCTCTTAGTTTAAGGGGTCTTAGCAGTTGCTAAATTTAATCTCTCTCTTTTTTAAAATCCTCACCCAAAGATATTTCTTCCATTGATTTCTAGAGAGATTGGAAGGGAGAAAGGGAGGAGGAGGAGGAGGAGGAGGAGGAGAGAGAGAAATATTGATGTGAGAGAGACATATTGATTGGCTGCATCCCGCACTTGCCCCACCATGGCTGGGAGCCTGCAACCGAGTTACATACCTTTGACCAGGAATCAAACCTGAAACCCTTTGGTTTGAAGGTTGAAGTTCTAATCACCGAGTTAAACCAGCCAGGGCTGAGTCTCTTGTTGATTAAAAAACAAACAAGATGTATGAGCCTGGATTCCCTTGTTTTCTTTAATCTGCTTTGTCTAGGAAATGGCCCTTGTCAGGCCTGTTGTGTTGGGGCACAGTGGAGAAGCACTGACCTTCCTAAGCTTTGACCTGTTCACATGACCTAATCTCACTTTACATATTCTACTTGCCTTTGCTCATGACAGTACAGTTGAGCAAATCAATGGAAAAAAGTATTTAAATTTAAATACTGGAAAGATGGAAAGCAATCTTCCTAGATCCATGGCAAGTTATCCATGGTTTGAAGTTATCGGAGGGTTGAGATTCTTGAGCAAACTACTTTATCCATGGTTTCACTTCCTGAGGTTTTGGTACATGCAGTCAACTGTGGCCCAAAAATATTAAATGGAAAAGTCTAGATATGAACAATTCATAGATTTAAATTGCCCATCATTCTGAATAGGAGGATGAAATCTTGCACCTTCCTGCTCTGTCCTACCCAGGTCTTGAATTATCCCTTTGTTCAGCATCTCCACCGTGTACATTCCCTGACCATAGATATGTATGTACAAGAAAAAACAGTGTATATAGGGTTCCATACTATCTGAGATTTCAGGCATCCACTGGGGGTCTTGGAACATATCCCTAGCAGATATTACTACTGTAATATAATTCTAAGCGATCATTTAGTAACACTGTAGACTTGATTTTTTTTTTTTTTTGGATTTGATGGTGGGGACATTTTAAGACTAAGAAATTGAGAGGAGAAAGAATTAATATAGGTATTTTTGAGGGTAGGTGTTTTACCCTTACTTTTATATCCTTTTATAAATAAATCATTTATACCACATGGTGTCCATATGGTATAAGTGATTATTGAATGAATATGTGGTTTTCTTAAAAGAGCACACTGAGCCCTGGCCGGTATAGTTCAGTGGCTAGATCGTCAGTCCAGGCATGGAAGGGTTACATGTTCAGTTGCAGGTTTGATCCCCTGCCCAGTTAGAGGCATGTGCAGGAGGCATCCAATTGATGTGTCTTTTTCACATGGATGTTTCTTTCTCCTTTGTCTTTTCTCCCCTCTCTTCCTCCTTTCTACTCTCTGGAAAAAAAATATCATTGGGAGAGGATTAACAAAAAAACCAAAAAACAAAAAACAACAAAACACAAACAAAAAAAATACAAAAAAAAAAAAAAAGAAAAAGAAAAGAAAGAAAAAAAGGCATTTAGGTTAGCCAACTAACCCAAAAGACTCATTCCAAGATTCACTTCTTGAAGGAAAAGGAGCCACTGTGCAGCAGAATGTTCCTGCTGTTGGCTGGCTTTTGAGGACAGGGTTGTAAAGGCAATGGGAATAATGATTGGGAGTGGGAGAGAAGACAATGGGTTATTCAGAATTGTGTTTAGTAGCTTTTTCCTCCTGGAATCTTCCTCTTCGCCTCCTTAGGAGATGCTGAGGCCACTGACCTTTCCTAATTGAGAACTTACCCATAGTAAAGACCCTCTCTGTAGATGAATTTCTGGATTCAAACCAGAGTTTAGATCTGCTAATTAGGCCATTCTATTTCAAGAAATATGTTAGAAGTCCAAAATAGTAGTTGGCTTTTTGGTGAAGAAATTATTTTCACCCCCTCTACCCTACAGTTTTTCAGACAAGTTATGTCAGCTATGTTCTATGTGAGAATAATTTTCATTAGGTGAAAAATTTGGTCCCCCCCTTTTTAAATAAAACAAACAACAAAAAAAAAACAAACTTAGGCAACATTTCAAAAATATTGAATGTCAAAGAGAACAAATAAAACACCACATGACCTTTATCCCAAATTAACACATTAATATGATATATTTGTTTCAGATTTTGTCTTTTTAGTTAGTGAAAGAAAGAACCCATTATAGATAGTTGAAGTATATTTTCTTTCCCTTTCTTTCCAATTCTCTTTTCCTTTCTTCCCACATGCAATTGCTAGTATGAATTTGTGTATATCCTCTAATTTTTCTCTAAATATGTTTTTGCATATGGTATACAGTGTTAAAGGATTATTAACATATAATGATATACTGCATGTGTCATTCTGTTAATTTTTAAGAAATTGTCTGTTTGACAAAATCTAGCCATGTAGATATAGACTAAATGACATTTTCAATTGTCATATTTTGTATTGTCTGCAGATATCTTCTTTATGTGCCTGGTTGATAATGTAAATCCATCTTTGGTTTCCTGAGATTTAATAAAAATCCTTATTTGTTTCTATGTCTTAAGTTGATTAGAATTTTAAAAATTGATGTTGTTAAATTGAAAGCCTAATTTTGGCTAAATTACTATATGTATTTTAGCAGGCAATCTCAATATTTTGTCTCTCAAAAAATGCTACAAAACAATTATGATCAGTGTGGAATGGTTTGCAAGGGATGTGAGTAGGTGGTGGGGAGTTTTTGTCTTGAACTAACATGCAGAAGTGTTGTTGCTGCTTTGGAAATGTGTTATTGTGTGGGGAAGTGATATGTTATTAAAAGTTTTTTTGGGGGGCAGCTAACAGTTACTAGTTTTCTGTATTAAAAGATTGTCCCTTTGGTTTAAGAAATATAAAATTAGTACAGTATTAATCCAGCCATGTTCTTCTAATCAAGCTTTGGTCTCATTGCTCCCACTGCCTGGATGTTTTCATTTGGATATCTCATTTTGACCTCATTCAAAGATCTTAAGTGGAAAAGCAGGTCCACTGTTCATGTCTCACCATATCTAAGATTAGGAACTGCAGAGTCATATTTGAATCCTAACATCTCTTTAACATTTTACTTGTAGACCTGCTTTCCCCCCTTGTCATTCTAACCTCATTGTCATCAGTCTAGTCTAAATAAAATTATCTCTGACCCAGGCTTTACTGTAGCTGCTGCTTTGGTGAATATGCAGTCATTAATTTACCCTGTATTCTGTTATCATATTTTAAAACATCACTTGCATTACATTCCTTTCAAAGAAGACTTTCCCCCCATGGGCTTTTAAGGGGTCTGAAGTTGCTGTATTCGGACCCCAGTTCTGCCACTTACCAACTATCTGTGTGACCTCAAATTAGTTGGAAATGTTTCTGAGTTTTCTCATATGTAAACTAGGGCAGTGAAAGAAATATGTATTTAGGTTATAAGTTTATAGTAGGCTTAACATCAGAGACTATTTTATAGACATCTCTTTCTCTCTCTCTCTCTCTTTCTCTATATATATATATAGAGAGGTAATCTACAAATTAGCCGGGATGCCTTAAGGCGTCATGACTGGTTTAGGAGGAGCTGTGTGCAGATGGACAGGAGGGGACTGCGTGCCATCCCCAGCCCCAGTAGCTACAGGGAGGCTGGGGCTGGGGCCAAGCCGGAGTGGAGACACACAGTAGGGGTAGGGGGCATGCTCTGAGCAGCCACGGCATGCCCCCCCCCAGTGGACATACACCAGGGGGGGGTCTTTGCATGTGAACTGCAAAGGAAACACCTTTTCTGAATACTCATTGGTTAAGCTTTCTGTACACCATTTGCAGTGTTCTTGATAACTTGGGTAATAAGAATCCCAGAAGGTGATCTAGGGATTGTCCACCTCACTCCTGGAGGAAAAAATGAAGATTTGCTGCTGGAGGGGGTAAGAAATGTCATATCCTGCCCTAGCCGGTCTGGCTCAGTGGATAGAGCCTTGGCCTGTGGACCACAGGGTCCAAGTTCGATTCTGATCAAGTGCATGTACCTAGGTTGCAGGCTCCTCCCAGGTCAGGGCTCATGCAGAAGGCAACCAATCGAAATATTCCTCTCACATTGATGTTTCTCTCTGTCTCTCCCTTTCTCTTCCCTGCTTTCTAAAAATCAATAAAACATATCCTCTGGTGAGGATAAAGAAAAAGAAAGAAAGAAATGTCATATGCTATGAAAGATACATCTTGAAAATGCCAAAAGAAAGTTGTCATTTTTTTGTGGTGAAGGGACTGGAGTCCATGTTGATGAAAACACCTTGGCAGCTGCACCAGCTGGCAATGGAAGCAGCAGTGGGGTGATGGGGGTGGCACCTTCCCCTGATCAGCCCAGTCACCTCCTACAGAGGGAGGCCAGACTGCGGCCTAAGCCATCAGTAGGACATCCCCTGAGGGCTCCCGGACTCTGAGAGGAGGCAGGCTGGGCTGAGAGATCCCCTCGCCACCAGTGCACAAATTTCGTGCACCAGGCCTATAGTATGTGTATAAATAGATACACATATTTGATATATATACATATGTGATTGAAACTTTAAAAAATAAAGTACATATAGAAAAGTGCTCCTATAAATATATAGTTTGATATATTTTCACAAATTGGATACATATGTTAAATAGCACATCTTGGAGTTATTTTACAAATAATTTTCTTTGGTTTGTATAAAAGGAAGACACATGACACATTTTCTAAGTCATGAATCTAAGGTGTATTTTAGATTGGTTATTTGACTTAGGTATGCCAGATCAAGTTGGATGGACTAGAACATTGTGATCTTGATCACCCATTAATCTGCCTAATTTTCAGAGGAGAATCTTGACTTTGCCTGCTTTAGTTTCTCAGAAGCTGCGGTGAGCTGGCTTTTTATTCAGGCTATATTGTTGTGATGCTCTTTAGCTTTACAGAAGAATCTAAGGACAGCCCTGTCCTTAGACTTCCAGTTTTTTTGTGTTTTGTTTGTTTGTTTTTTTTTAAATATATTTTCCTGATTTTTTAGAGAGAAAGGGAGAGTCATAACTTCCTGATGAGATGTGTATACTTTGTGCTTCTCTTTCCTCAGCACTTACTCACAGTTGAATGTACTATACACAAGTATTTTTTATTTCTCTGTCAACTTATTATTCACAGGTATGCCTCTATTCTGTTCTGCCATTGATCTACCTACCCACTCATAACCTTCACTTTAGTAAAACTGGTAGAAAGGGTACTTTCAAGCAATATTTTTGTATCTTGTAATATTGACAGCATTTGAAGATGAGGATTTTTGTCTTCTTCCTGAAATTCTCTCTGCATGGCTTCTAAGATTGTACCAGTAAATTAATATTTGAGATAATAGTTCTATACATGTCCTTTCCTTCCTGCTCACCCTCCTCTATATAAACACTTTAGGCTGACATTCAAGATTATTATTTTGTAATTTTATTTCCCACTTTTATTCCAACATTTACCTTTTATTTTATCCCAACTGTAATAGATAGTTTCCATAACATATCTTAAAATTTTTCACTTCCATATGATTGCTCAAGCTGTAGGAAGACAATGTAGATTAATGCTTGGACTCTTTAGTTAGACTCTCTATACTTGTCTTTTATAGTTTTAAATCCTATATAATAAAAGCCTAATATGCAAATTGTTTGACTGGGAGTTCCACCACTTGTTATGACATGCACTGACCACCAGGGGGCAGTGTGGAATATGGTGAAGCAGCACTGGCATTGGGCGGCAGTAGAGGTGCTGCCAGCCCTGATGGGCCCTGAAGAGAAGCGGGACTGCAGCAGGGTGGTGGAACAGATGAGCGGGTGGCACCAGGCCAAGGTAGGTGTAAGCAGGGGGGCCAATCGCCCCGCAGATGGTGACCAGCAGCTTGCAAACTCTGATTGTCCAATCGGGGCCAGGCTCTGGGCTCAGATGGGGAACTGGGATGAATGGCAGCGACCAACCTCCCGAGGTGCCCAAGTTAGGAGCTGCAACCTCTCACCCGCTACCTGGAGGTGGGAGTGATGGGGACAGAGGAGTGGTGAGAAAGCGGGGTATCTGCAGAGCTTACTCTCACTATCCCTGCTATTTTACTCCAGAATGCCAGGGCTCATGCTCTGGGGAGCCCCCTACCCTCAGGTGCCAGCGGGCCCCACATGACTTCTTCCAGGTGAGCCGGACTGCAGCTGCCTGGACTGCAGGGGCCAGTGGGGGTCCCCATGAGTTCACACAGGAGCTGGTCTTCGAGGCTGTCCGGGAGAGAGTGCACTGCCCACCTGGCTTTTGTGTGGCACCACTGGGCAGCCCAGAGGCCTGTGCTGTGCCTTGGCCTGTGCTTTGATTGCTGGCCAGGCCTAGGGACTGCACCCGTACACGTACTGGGCCTCTAGTATATATATATATATATATATATTTGGGCAGTGGGCCTCTAGAGTGTGTGTGTGTGTGTGTGTGTGTGTGTGTGTGTGTGTGTATTTGTTAATCCTCTCCTGAGGATATTTTTTCTATTGATTTTTAGAGAGCATGGAAAGGATGAGGAGAAACAGAGAGAGAAACTCAATGTGAGAGAGACACATCCATGATTGGTTGCCTCCCACATATATCCCAACTGTGGCCAGGGATTGAGCCTGCAAACTAGGTATGTGCCCTTTACTGGGAATTAAACCCATAGCCCTTCAGTCTGCAGTCTGATGCTCTAACTGTTGGGCCAAACTGGCTAGGATTAAATTATATTTTATTTAAAACTTTGAGGCCAGGGCTGGTGTCTACCTTGCTTGTTTCATTCTAATTCTGTGATCAAGGAAGGCCAAGTTTAAGCCTCAGCCAGCCCTCGTGTGTTGTGTGGTCTGGTCCTTAGGCCTTGCTGGTTTCAGGGCTGAGCACGAGGCTTCCTCATTGTACTAACTTTTGTTGCTAAGCAGACCAGGATCCTGTGTTTCTGTCCATGTGGCTACTCCTAATTAATTACTAATTAGTAAACTTGATAGTAAATTTTGTTGGGAGTTGATAATGTATGATTTTACTACATTGAAAAAAAGTGTGTAAGGAATTTATTTGGTCCTGGGAAAAGGCAATTCTGATGTACCATTTGTTGACTATCATATCTGACTTAAAGTGTACTATTATATGTCAGAATCTGTGAAAGGCATTTAATTATCACTAACAATGAGGAAAATAAGATTATCTCTGTTTAGGGAGAAAAGAAGACTGGTAAGTGGCAGTGATTGGATTTGAATTTAGGTTTGGTTGACTCTAAAGCCCAGCGGTTGTCTGTCCTGGCCAAGCTTTTGATTCACTGGGGGACTTTATAGATACTGGTGAAATTCTCCTTTTAAGTTTTAAACTATATTCATTATAAACTAACTGATTAACAATGTCCATATCTGATGGTTCTACTATCTGGATTATCTGTGGATTTGTTTCTGTTGATTCTGTCTCTTAATATGTCTAGTGATTTTTGATGGACTGTTGGACATTAGGTATGGAAAATTACAGAGGTTTTGATAACTTGATTCCATAGGATTTTCTTTAACTTCTGACAGTAGTTAGAATAGGAATAATCAATCACCTTCTTCAATCAGCTGGTTGATGCTATGTTTTAGTCTTTGTAAGGCCTGCTGTATTTTCAGTTTTCCCTTATCCTGAAGCTGCAGTCCTCTAGAGATCTCAATTGGGTATAGTTCTCTATTAGGAGACTCCAACTGAAAGCTGGTAGATATTAGCTCTCTGTCTTAATGGGCTTTAACTCCAATTTTTATCTTTCCATCCTGGTGAGATAGTCTGCCCAGCTTCTGAGTCTCCTAGCAGGTGAATTTTGTTCAACTTCTCTACCCTATGGTTTGGTTTGCTTATAAATCAGTGAATTCCTTGAAAAGAAAAGCAGCTTAGACTGCTGGACTTGCTTTTTGTGCTTTTCTTCTCTCTGGGATCTTGACCCCTCAAGTCCTGCCTATCCCAAATTTCTTTTCTTTTTTTTTGTCTTCCCACCTCTGTGAAAATGACAAAGACTCTGTTCCACTTATCTGCCTTCTAATACTTGTCTTCTCATTACCTTCTCTATCTCTCCATCTCTGTTGCTTACGAATTGGGAAATGGTTTGGGGAAAGCAGTAGAATGTTAGGTACAACTCAAGTGTTTCCTTTTTCTCCAGGATATTGGCCATTCAAATCACACTTTGGATTTTTTTTTAGCATTTAAACAGATATATAAAAACATTTATCCAACTTTTCTAGTTTTTTATCATCACCATTATCATCATCACCTAGTATTAAGTGGTGTTAAGTGAACCATAAATTGATTTTATTAACTCCCTTAATTGTTACATTTTTTTTGTTTTTGGCTTTCCAAGTTACCAATTAGCCAAGGTAGGATTTTAATGAAATTTTATGACTTTTTTAAAAAAGAAATAAAATAGTTCATTTTTAAAAACAAATAATAGAACATAATTTAAAAGGGTCCATTTGCTTTAAATTAATTTTTCAGTCTTGTTTACATATGAGCCTAGTTTTATAATTTACTACTGTTACAGAATTTTATTTTTATTTCTATATGTTGTATAATCTTTAAATTTTTTTTATTAATAATTACATGTATACATATCTCCCCATTGTCCCCCACCCCCCACTCCCATGATTACTCTAACCCCCCAGTGTCTTGTGTTCATTGGTTATGCTTATATACATGCATCCTAGTCCTTTGGTTGATCTCTTATCTACCCCATCTCTCCCTAACCTTCCCGTTGTAATTTGACAGTATGTTTGATGCTTTACTGCCTCTATATCCCTCTTTTTGTTAATCAGTTTATAATGTTCTTTATTATCCATAAATGAGTGAGATCATGTGGTATTTTTCTTTCATTGACTGACTTATTTCACTTAGCATAATGCTGTCCAGTTCCATCCAGGTTGCTGCAAATGGTAAGAATTCCTTCTTTTTATGGCAGCATAATATTCCATTGTGTAGATGTACTATAGTTTTCTAATCCACTCATCTGCTGATGGTCACCTAGGCTGTATCCAAATTGTAGCTATTGTAAATTGTGCTCCTATGAACATAGGGGTGCATAAATCCTTTCTGATTGGTGTTTCTAGTTTCTTAGGATATATTCCTAAGAGTGGAATTGCTGGATCAAATGCGAGTTCCATTTTTAGTTTTTTGAGGAAACTCTATACTGTTCTCGACAGTGGCTGCACCAGTCTGCATTCCCCCCAGCAGTGCACGAGGGTTCCTTTTTCTCCTCATCCTCGCCAACACTTGTCTTTTGTTGATTTGTTGATGATTGCCATTCTGACAGGTGTAAGATGGTATTGCATTGTTGTTTTGATTTGCATCTCTCCAAAAATTAGTGACTTAGAGCATGTTCTCATGTGTCTCTTGGCCTTCCTTCTGTCTTCTTTCAAAAAAGGTCTATTTAGGTCCGTTGCCATTTTTTTATTGGATCATTTATCTTCCTTTTATTAAGTTGTATAAGTTGGCTGTAGATGTTGGAGATTAAACCTTTATCAGTGATAACATTTGCAAATATTTTCTCCTATGTAGTGGGCTTTCCTGTTGTTTTGTTGATGGTTTCTTCTGCTGTGAAAAAGCTTTTTATTTTGATGTAGTCTTATTTGTTTATTTTCACTTTAGCTTCCATTGCCCTTGGAGCAGTATCAGTGAAGTTCTTTCGGCATATGTTTGAGATTGTGTATTTTTATGGTTTCCCATCTTATATTTAAGTCCTCTATCCATTTGGAGTTTATTTTTGTGTATGGTGTAAGTTGGTGGTCTAGTTTCATTTTTTTTGCAAGTATCTGTCCAATTTTCCCAACACCATTTATTGAAGAGGCTATCTTGGCTCTATTGTATGTTCATGCCTCCTTTGTCAAATATTAATTGAGCATAGTGTTTTGGGTGGATATCTTGATTCTCTATTCTATTCCATTGATCTATGTGTCTGTTCTTGTGCCAGTACTAGGTTGTTTTGAGAATAGTGGCTTTGTAGTACAGCTTGAAATCTGGTATTGAGATCCAACCTACTTTATTCTTCATTCTCGGGATTGCTGTGGCTATTTGGGGTATTTTTTTGTTCCAGGTGAATCTTTGGAGAGTTCTTCCTTGGTCTGTGAAATAAGTCGTTGGTGTTTTAATGGGTAGTACATTGAATCTATAGATTACTTTGGGTAGTATGGATATTTTAATGATGTTGATTCTCCCAATCCATGATCATAATGTGCTCTTCCATCTGTTTACGTCTTCCTCTATCTCTTTTTTCAGTGTCCTGTAGTTTTCTGCATATAGGTCTTTTACTTCCTTAGTTAAGTTTATTCCTAGGTATCTTAATTTTTTTAGTGCGATGGTAAATGGCATTGCTTTTTTAGTCTCTTTCTGTAAGTTCACTATTAGTATATAGAAATGCCATTGATTTCCTGGCATTAATTTTGTATCCTGCTATATTGCCAAATTCATTTATTAAGTCTATGAGTTTTGGAATGGAGTCCTTTGGGTTTTTTATGTACAGTATCATGTTATCTGCAAATGAGGATGCCTTTTATTTCTATTCTTGTATATTTACAATGGCTAATACTTCCAGTACTATGTCGAACAGGAGTGATGAGAGTGGGCATCCCTGTCTTGTTCCTGTTTTTAGGGAAAATGATTTTAATTTTTGCCATTGAGTATGATGTTAGCTGTGGGTTTATCATATATGGCTTTTATGATGTTGAGGTATGATCCTTCTATTCCCACCTTGCTGAGAGTTTTTATCAAAAAAGCGTGTTGGATTTTGTCAAATGCTTTTTATGCATCAATTGATATGACTATGTGTTTTTTTCTCTCAATTTGTTTATGTGATGTGTCATGTTTATTGATTTGCGGATGTTGTACCATCCTTGAATTCCTGGGAGAAATCCTACTTGGTCATAGTGTATGATTTTTCTGATGTACTACTGGATATGATTTGCTAGAATTTTGTTGAGGATTTTGGCATCTATGTTCATGAGCGATATTGGCCTGTAATTCTCTTTCATTGTGTTATCTTTATCTGGTTTTGGCATTAGAGTGATGCTGGCTTCATAGAAGATGTTTGGAAGTGTTTCTTCTTGAATTTTTTGGAATAGTCTGAGGAGGATAGGTTTTAATTCTTCTTTGAATGTTTGGTAAAACTCTCCTGTGTAACCATCTGATCCTGGGCTTTGGTTTGCTGGAAGCTTTTTGATGACTGCTTCAATTTCTTTCATAGTTATTGGCCTATTGTTATATTTAGATTCTTCCTGATTGAGTTTTTGAAGGTTAAATTTTTCTAGAAATATGTCCATTTCTTGCAGGATGTCCAGTTTGTTGGAATAGGGTTGTTCATAGTATTTTTTTTAACAATCCTTGGTATTTCTCTGGGGTCTGTTGTTATTTCTCCTGTTTCATTTCTGATTTTGTTTATTTGGGTCTTCTCTCTTTGCTTTGGTGAGTCTGTCTAGAGGAACATCAATCTTGTTTATCCTTGCAAAGGACCAGCTCTTCATTTCGTTGATCTTTTGAATTGTTTCTTTGGTCTCTATGTCGTTTATCTCTGCTCTGACCTTTACTATTTCCTTCCTTCTGCTTACCCTGGGCTTTTTTTGTTGCTCTCTTTCTTGCTCTTTGAGTTGTAGGGGTAAGTAATTTATTACCATTGTTTCTTGTTTTTTGCAGTAGGCTTGTAGAGCTATGAACTTCACTCTCAAGACTGCTTTCACTATGTCCCATAGATTTTAAATTGTTGTGTGTTCATTGTCATCATCATGTTTGTTGCCATGATGTTTTTTATTTCTTCTTTGATCTCTCTGGTAACCCAGTCGTTGTTTAATAGCATGCTGTTTAATCTCCATGTGTTTGATTTCTTTAGATTGTTTTTATTGTAATTGATTTTCAGTTTTATGCCACTGTGATCTGAGAAGATGCTTGATACGATTTCTATCTTCTTGAATTTGAAGAGACTTTGCCTATGACTCAACATATGATCTATCAATGAAAATGACACATGTGCACTTGAGAAGAATGTATATTCTGTGGCTTTGGGGTGAAATGTTCTAAAGATGTCAGTTAATTCCATCTGGCCTAGTGAGTCATTTAGGATTGATGGTTCTTTCCTGATATTTTGTTTAGATGACTTGTCCAGTGGTGATAGTGGGGTATTAAAGTCTCCTACTATAATTGTATTGCTGTCAATCTCTCCCCGATATCCTCCAAGAGTTTTTTTTTTATGTAATTATGTGATCCTGTATTGGGTGCATATATGTTTGCCAGAGTTATTTCTTCTTGTTGGATTGCTCCCTTTAGTATTATGAAGTGGCCTTCCTTATCTCTTATAATGTCCTTCACTTTGAGAGCTAATTTGTCAGATATAAGTATTGCAACCCCAGCTTTTTTTTCTTTCATTTCCATTTCCCTGAAAAACTGTCTTCCATCCCTTCACCCTCAGTCTGTGTGCATCTCTTTTTCTGAGGTGGGTTTCTTATAGACAGCTGATATATGGGTAATGTTTTCTTATCCAGTCCATTACCCTTTGTCTTTTGATTGAGGCATTTAATCCGTTTACATTTAAAGTTATTATTGATAGGTACTTACTTTTCACCATTTTTATTCTTTACCCCTTTGTTCCTTCTTTGATTCCTATTCCTTTTTTTATTCACAACAGACCCTTTAACATTTCTTGCATTGCTGGTTTAGTAGTAATAAATTCCCTTAGTGTTTTTTGTCTGTGAAGCTCCTGATTTCACCTTTAATTTTGATTGAAAGCCTTGCTGGGTACAGTATTCTTGGATTCAGACCCTTTTTTTGCATGACTTTGTATATTTCATTCCATTCCCATCTGGCCTGATGAGTTTCTCTTGAGAAATCAGTTGCTAGTTTGATGGGGGTTCCTTTGTTGGTGACTTTCTCTCTCTCTCTCTGGCCGCTTTTAAGATTCTTACTTTGTCGTTGGTGTTTGCCAATTTACTTATAATGTGCCTTGGTGTCAGTCTTTTGGGCTTCATTTTGCTTGGGACTCTGTGAGCTTTTTGGTTTTGTGTGGGTTTTTTCTTCCTCATATCAGGGAAGTTTTCATTCATTATTTCTTCATACAGGTTTTCTATTTCTTGCTCAGTTTCCACTCTTTCTGGAACCCCTATTTTGCAGATGTTGTTTTGTTTCGTGTTTTCTCCAAGTCCCTTAGGCTCTCCTCTTGCTCTTTATCATTATTTTTTTTCTAGTAGCTGCTGTACTTTGGTATTTTTTCTTACCTTGTCTTCTAGCTCACTGATGTGGTCCTCTCCCTCTTCTAGTCTACTTTTGATGCTTTCTATTGAGTTCTTTACAGCAGTGATGTCATTTTTCATTTCTTCTTGATTATTATTCATTTCCTCTTGGTTCTTCATCATTTCCTCTTGGTTCTTACTCATATTGTCTAATTTGTCTTCCATTCTTTTCAGCCACCTTATGACCATTTCTCTGAATTCTTTCTCTGGTAGGTTGCTTGCCTCCATATCGTTTATGTCCTTTTCTGGTGATACCTGCTTTTCTTTCGTACATGGGCTGTTTCTTTGTCTGCCCATGGTCTCTCTTTTCCAGGTGTCTAGTTATATAGTTTTCTTTCCCCTGCATTGATTTAAAGGCACAAAATACAACACAAACATTTACAACGCACAAGGCACTGAACAGATATGTATTCACAATGTTAATAACCACAAATAAGGTGACCACCAGTGAAAGATAAATTAGAGGTAAGTAGAGAAAGAAGAAGACAGAAAAGAGGAAAAAAGAAAAGGAAGAAGTTCCCAAATGAAATTGGGAGAAGGGAGAAAAAATAGGGGGGAAAAAAAAGGGAAAAAAAAAGAAGAAAAAAAAAAAGAGAAAAGAAAGAGAATAAGAAAGAAAAGAGAACAAATTATATATGTGAGGAGAAAACTCCAGTAGAACAGCCACTAATCCCAACAAATGCTGGCAGCAAGTACCTGGAGATTCATACAAACTACAAATAACAACTAATATCAAGGGAGGAAAGGGAAAACAGAGATAAAAAAACAAAGCAAACAAAAAACAAAATAAAACAAGTGGATAATAAAAAACAATCTCACAAAAAAAGCATAAAATTGATATAATCGATGTTCAAGCAAACAGCAATAAAAGGACATAGAGAAAAATAACTTTTTGGATGGTGAAGACAGAGAAGCGAGAGATGTGTATGGACTTGGAGTAGGGGTTTGGAAATTAGGTATTTAAGTGGGATGAGATTTTAACCGGGTAAAAAGAAAGAATAGGGAAAATCTAAAGTAGGAAAAGTATAAGAGAAACAAGACAACAAAATGGGAAAAGTTAGGAAGAGAGTTATGGCGTAAAGGTAGAGTTGAGATAGAGTAAAATGATGCTAAAGAAATGATGAAAATAGAATGTAGAACTCTAATCCCAAAGTAAAATAAAGAGAAAGTAAAATGACACTTCTCTTTTTCAAAAATGTAAAATAGTAGTAGTAATAATACTGGTTGAAAATAAAAAAAAATGTAATAATTAAAATGGTAAAATCAATTGAGGAAATAAGAAAAAATAGTTTGTTAATTAAAAGATGAAAAAATAAAAAATAAAAAATTAAAAAAAATTAAAAATAAAAGAATAGAATGTGCATTGGTGGGGGTCATTCACTTCCTCTATTCTGTTTGGCACACCTGTTTCCTAGTTGGGATGGTATTGCAGTTTCCTGTGTTCCACTGCTTTTCACGTGTTGTAAGCCAGTCCTGGTTTTTAAGCTGGTTTTTTATTCTTTTGTGATTAAGCAAGAGTCAACTCGTCCGTCATCCCCTGGGTGGCAGTGTTTCTGAATTGACCACTGAGCCTATAGGTCCTCTCTGTGCTTAGATCCTGCTTTCTCTTTTTCTGTAGCACTCAATACCAGTTTGTGGGAGTGGGTTGCCCCAGAGCTGGTTCTGTGATGGTTATTCCACACTCTGATCCTCAGGTTCCAGAAAAATAACTTTGCCCTGCAATCTCTTAGGATGTTCCCAATTGGGGGATCCTATGTATTGGGTTTAGCAATCACAAGCAAGGATCTGAAGAGGAAAGAGTGCAGCTGACACACTTTAATAACTCCCAGGCTGTCCTGCCTCAGATCAAAATGGGTTGCTTTCTAGAGCTCTCCTCTGTTAATAGCTCTGAGGGCCCCCTTCCACAATCAGGGATCAAACCCTGCCCACGGTTTTCTCTAGGTGCAGCTTTCCTCCAGTCTAGTTCTCAGTGTGCACGTCTCTTTGTTCTGCGGGATCAGAGACCTCACCTTATCCCAGGTGAAATCTGACCTTTCCGTGTGGCGTGTGGAGCTCCTCTGACTCCGAGTGCTGTGCCTATTGGGGAGCGGCGTTCTGGGTCCTGCCACAGCTGTAGCTTTTCAGGCTGTTTGGTGGATGCCACAGCTGTAGCTTTTCAGACCGTGTAGACATCCACTTTTCCCTTCAACATGGCGCGGTCTCCTTGTTCACGCTGATGGCTCCGGGAGGGAAAAAAATGTGGCAGTGGAGCTGCCTGGTTAGGGGAGCCCCGTCCAGCCATTCCCCACCTTCTCCTGGAGGATAACTGTCCCTTAACTTGCCAACAAACACTCCCAGTGTGACCCTCAGCTGTTCTCTCTGTTTGCTCAGTGACAAGACTCTGGAGACGTCAGTCTATTTCACTGCCATTTTTTCCCCCCTGTCACAGAATTTTAATTGTTACCTGAAAATTAACATTTTATCTCTTCCTATTTGCTTACTGAGTGATTTTTATTTTATTTAAAAAAATATTTTTATTGATTTCATAGAGGAAGGGAAAAGGAGAGAGAGAGAAACATCAATGATGAGAGAGAATCATTGATTGGCTGCCTCCTGCACGCCCCCTACTGGGAATTGAGCCCTCATCCTGGGCATGTGCTCTTGACTGGAATCAGACCAGGGACCCTTCAGTCTGCAGGCCTATTTTAAACATTCTTAGAATGAAGATAACTTAGAGATACTTTGAAAAATGAATATTCTAAAACCACAAATATCTTTAAGTATTTCAGCTGTTAAATGATTTATTTGTTTTTACATTATAATGAGAAGCTTTTGAGTTAAAGCTTGACAGTAATAAATTAGCAAAATAAATGTAGAAGCTTAAGAGTTTGATATTAATTGGGCAAGATAATAGATGATCTCACATTTGAACTCCTGTATCTTGATAATTCTCTTAACCTACATACCTCATTTGCGTGGAATGTTATTACATGAAACAATGGTATTAAGCTGACTATTCTGGTACCTTAAAGCATAATGTTCATTTTGTGCTACATAAACTTTTTTGTGGTTGTCAGTCCTCACTGGAGGATATTTTTTTCCATTGATTTTTTGAGAGAGGTGAAGGGAGAAGGGGAGGGGTGGAGAGAGAGATACATTGATTGGTTACCTCTACTAGGCGCCCAACCATAGCTGAGGATTTACGTGCCCTTGACTGGGAATCAAACCTGCAACCCTTTGGTGTGTGGGTTGATGCTCTAACCACTTAGCCCACCAGTCAGGGCAAGACTTATTTTTTAAAAGTGTCATAGGGCAAAATAGGAAGGAGAATTCTTTTGTGAGTTCAGTCATAACTGTCAGATTGAGTCACGAAGCTAGTTACTAGGCCATTTTCATTTGTCATTAAAGCCCTAAAACATTATAGGATTCAGAATTGCTTAACTTGACAGCCTGCCAGGAGACATCGAAAACCATGCTGGGAACAAGTTGAAGAAAAAAATATTTTAAATGTTTTACTTCTGAATAATATTTTTAATAGACCCGTTGATGACAAGATTATATAGAGAGAACATTTATACAGAAGATTATTAAATCACAAAGAGTTTCATTTCAAGGTGAATCAACAAAAGTTATTAATTGAGATTTAGTAGTAGAACTCTATAGAATCCATTAAGGCAAACACTTGAAAGAACATTATTTCCACACAACTACCATCATGCTACTGAGTTTTATAATGATAAATGAATACCTCAAAGCAAATAAGATGCTAAAGAAAAATTGCACAGGTTTAATTACTGATAGTGTAGTATACTAATTAAATGTGTAAAGCTTATTTTAAAAATCTTTGATTTAAGTCATATTTTACTCATAGAGAAACTTTCACATCAATGTTTGCTGTAAATCTGAATTTTTAATTTGTGATGTTACAAAATGAGTGAATCTAATAATATCCGGGCCCTTAAAATTTAGTTCTGGCTCCTCTTCTTCCTTTTTTAAATTTTTATTTTATTTTATGTAAAGACTGGGATCAGTATTTTCTGCTGTTTCATACTTCACGTATGAATAGGCCAAAAGAAGGGTTTGTCAAGATAAGTGTAAGGAGAATTCATTTTTTGTGAATGACTCTCACTATGTAGATTTGTAGGGAAGATGGACATTATTAAGTTGAAAAGTGGCTTAATAAAAATGCATGAATAAAAATCTTAATGACTTAATAGAAAATAGCAAGAACTGTGCAGTTATGAATTACTTTTTATTGACAATTCAAAGTAAAAATTCAATTTAGGAAAAATGTTCAGTGATGTTGAATATGAAATAATAATTTTTATTTATTTTTTTTGTTAATCCTCACCTGCAAATATTTTCTTCAACTGAATTTTAGAGGGAATAGGGAAGGAGAGAGAGAGAAACACTGGTCGCCTCCAACACCTACCCTGACTGCACCTTGACTGGGGCTGAGGATCAAACCTGCAACCACATGCCCTTGATAGGGAATCAAACCTGTGACCCTTCATTGTGTGTGTGGGTGGAGGGAGGCGACCAACGCTCTAACCACTTAGCAAACTAGCCAGGGCAAAATAATTATTAAATTGCATATGGGATCACGAGAATTTTCATGTTTTCTTTTTTAAGGCTTGTGGCCAATCACGAGAATTGTTAGATATTAGGTTGTAAGAACATGTAATAAATAACTTCAAAATACAATGGTTATTTAATTTTAAAGCCGTGCCTTTAACATTTATGTAAAACACTTTTTTTGTACTCGTTCAATAGAAACTTATCTGGCCACTATCCTAAAAGAAGTAAAATACCTGTACTTGAGTGACATTTACTTGCTTCTCTCTCATTCTCTCCTACTGCATCTGCACAAATTTTTTTGGATATAGCTAATGACCACTAGCTAGCAATAAAGCTATTGGTCCGTAATGTGCTAAGACTAATAGAACATATGTCTGTTTTAAGGAAAATTTTTAAAAAATGTAATGGGAAAAATTCTATTTTTAGAGCAGTTTATATTTACAGCAAAACTGAGTGGAAGGTGCAGAGATTTCTCATATACCCTCTGCTTCACACATGCACAGCCTCCTCCATTAGATTGGCCCATTGTTGCAATAGATGAAACTACATTGATACATCGTCATCATCCAGAGTGTATAGTTTACATTAGGGTTCACTGTTGGTGTTGTATTTTCTATGGATTTGGACAAATATAGAGTGACATGAACCCACTATTTTAGTATCTGAGAAAGTAGTTTCACTGCCCTAAAAATCTTCTGTGCTCTTCTTATTCATTTCTTTTCCCCTCTTAACTCCTTACATCTACTGATCTTTCTACTGTCTTGATAGTTTTGCATTTGGATAACATATTTTAAATGGCTTCATATAAAAAAGTTTGATTGATTTAAAGCATATTTGCATTATAACTAAATGCATTTACTAATGAAAGAATAGGAAATAGGAAATCCTATTAAAACTGCCTTAAATTTTTTATTATCTATGTGAACAAAGTCTAATGTTGATGGGAGTTTATCAGAAAGTTGAAGAGATACTTTATCTTGAGCAGCATGTAGTCTTTACAAATATATACCTAATATTAAAATGTATATGGTCATGGAAACAATTGCATGTTTCTCATGAAAAAAAAAATCTGAGATTTTCCCTGGGAGTTTTATATAAATTCTGTTTTTATTATCTTCCTTAATTCTTTGTATTTCAGTTTCCTGGTTATAGTTATAGAATATAAAAGGAAAATAGAACAGATTTTTTTTATCACCAAGAACAGACTTCCCTTCCAGGCACCAGATTAAAAAAAAATTATTTCTGATCTGTGACATGACATGAAACCTGAACTGTATTTACTTAATTTTAACACTGTGGAGTCAAGTCTCCCATGCTGTCACTTGTTTTTTTAACCTACTGTAGGCAGTCTTTATGAGGTAAAGATTTTATCTAGAAACCTAGAACCTTCCAAAGGATTGTGGAACTTGTAAAAATGTGTATGGTTTTTAAATCATCCATCTTTATTCTTTCTATTGGTCAGGCTGATTTAGCTCAGAGATTTTCCAATTACCACTTTATCCTGGTATGGTTACCCATGTTGCTTTAGGTCACATGTGTATTTGTAGATGTACCAGTTAATAATAGCAGATTTTGTAATCAAAGAAAACATGAAAATTTTAAGAGAAACATTAAAAGTGCTTTATTCAAAGTAATGTCCATCACTAGCTACACATTTCCCCATCTTCCAGGTAATTTGTGGGTACTGTCCCAATAGAACTTTTCTTGTTTTAAGGCAAACCATTCAGAGACGCAATTTTCCACTTTGTATGTTTTTAAGTGCTCCTCAGAAAGTGTGTGTATCTTTGATCGGAACAAGTGGTAATCTGAAGGAGCAAGGTCTGTTGAATAAGGCATGTGGGTTAATACTTCAGGCAAGATCTTTTAACTTGTCTTTAACTGGTTTTGAAGTGCATGATGGTGCGTCAACATGAAGCAAAATTACTTTGCCATGTCTTCTGGCACATTTTGGCCGTTGCATGATCAAAGTGTAGTTCAAATTGATTATGTGTTGTTGGTAGTGATCAGTATTAACATTTCACCTGGTTTTAGAAGCTCATAATACACCACACCTTCCTGATCTCACCAAATGCAGAGCATTGTCTTCTTTCCAAAGTGATTTGGCTTTGCAGTCAATGTTGATTGTTGACCTGGATCACGATACCCACAATTTTGTGCATTGTGGATTCTCAGAATAAATCCACTTTTCATCACCAGTCACAATTTGATGCAAAAAAAAGGCTTTCTTTTGTGCCATTGAAGCAACATTTTACTGATGACATTTCGGTTTTTCATTTGTCTTTGGTTCAGTTTGATGTGGCACCCATTTGAATCATTTTGCAAGTTGTTTTGAGGTTTATACGCCTCTTCATCCAATAATGCTTGTAATTTTTGGTCTTCAAACTTTTTTGGTTGACCTGGATGTTCTTTGTCTTTCACATAGAAATCATCACTTTTAAAGCATTTAAACCGGCGTTCACAAGTATCTTGAGATGGAGCCTGTTCACCATAAGCTTCCTGAAGTATTCAGCAGCACTTTTCTTCAAAATAATGAATTATAACTCCTTGCAAATGCTCTTTTTTGGTACAAAATTCAACATTTTTAAGTGTAAAAATATCTGTGATGTTAACACCTTCTGCAGATTTGACTTATGAAGTTTTTTTTTTTTTTTGGTTATTTTTTATGTTTCATTGATTTTTTACAGAGAGGAAGGGAGAGGGGTAGAGAGCTAGAAACATCGATGGGAGAGAGACATCGATCAGCTGCCTCCATACCCCCCACCGGGGATGTGCCCGCAACCAGGATACAAGCCCTTGATCGGAATTGAACCTGGGATCCCTCAGTCCACAGGCTGACGCTCTATCCACTGCTCTGTCCACTGCACCAAACCGGATTCGGCGACCCATGAAGTTTTGAAGCTTGTTGTCAATACAACAAAATAGCATACATATTAACATGTGTATAACTCCATCTGTTGAAAAAAATCTGCATTATTAACTGGTACACCTAGTAGTCCCTTAGCATACATTTAATGAGCATCTCCACACCAGGCATTGTGGAAGATAATTTATTATTTATATTGGTTCTTAAGAAATTTATAGTGTAATGGAAGGGAAAACCACACAGATATTTATATACAGGGGTAGGCAAAAGTAGATTAGTAATAATAATAATAATAATAATAATAATAATAATAATAATATAAGAATAAACTCTGTTTCATGTACTCACAACTGTAAATCTACTTTTGTCTGTCCTGTACATGTATTAAATACAATGATAGATTAAATAGGCTTTAAAATCCATGATGGAATTGTGGGTTGTGGTTGTTATTGAGTTTTAAAAACTTACATATAGTACAGTACATATAATTTTTCTGCTTTTAATTATAAGTAGTTACTTAGTAAGACTTGAATAAGTACTCAGTTGTGAAGTTTAAAAAATATACAATAAAGGCTAAAATTTAGTCCCATTTTATATCCTAAAGTCCTTCCCCCCTCCCTTTTTCACTTTCCTTTTCCTTTCCTTTCCCTTCCTCTTCCCTTCCCCTTCCCTTCCCTTTCCTTGATTTCAGAGAGGAAGGGGGAGAGAGAGATGGAAACATCAATGATGAGAGAGAATCATTGATCAGCTGCCTCCTGCACATCCTGCAAGGGCATTGGACCTGCAACCTGGACATGTTTCCCTCCTGGTTCATAGTTTGATGTTCAACCACTGAACCACGGCAGCTGGGATCTTCTAGGATTTTTATGCTTTCACAACTTATATTTAAGTCTTGTATCCATTTTGACTTTATCCTTGTATATGATGTAAGTTGGTGGTGCACTTACACAATGGAATACTATGCAATAAAGAAGGATCTCTTACCCTTTGAGACAGCATGGAGGGACCTGAAGAGTATTATGCAAAGCCAAAATAAGCTAGTCAGAGAAAGACAAGTATCACATGATCTTACTTATAGGAGGAATCCAATTAACAAAGTAAACTGACGAGCAAAATAGATTCAGAAACATGGAAGCATGCAACAGACTAACAAATCTCAGAGAAAGGCAGGGGAGGGGAAGTAATTAACCAATGAACTTATGCATAACCCATGGTCACAAACAATAGTGTGGTGAAGGCCTGGGTATAGAGGGTGGGAGCAGAGTGGAGGGGATCAATGAGGAAAGAAAAGAGAACATCTGCAATACTTTCAACAATAAACATAAAATTGCCAGAAAAACTGTAAACATGGTAAGAGACCATTGTGAGGTATGACTCAGCTCTATCAAATGTTAGTATTTCACCATATTTGCTTTATTCCTTTAAAAGCATAAAGTATTACAATTGAGCCTGGTGAACCTCCCTAACCCCATCACCTTGTTTATCACTCCTAGGCAGGTTTTTATATTTTAATATTACACGTGTGTCTCCATAAATAATGAATACTCTTGTTTTGCATATTTAAAATTCATGATATCATTTTGCTTATATCTATATTGAGGGTCCCAAAGACACCCTGCCCCCAGGTTTGGCGGTTGCACAGGAGGATGCACAGCATTTGACATACAATGGTAGTCACAGCTCTGATTCATTGTAGTGAGCAGAATCAGCAACAGAAAAAGGCTCCTGGGGAAAATCAGAGGAAGCCAGGTGCAAGCTTCCCAAAGTCCCTCCCAGTGGAGTCACACATACACACAAAATAAAAACATTAGAGAATAAAAATTCATTAATTCATAGTTTTCACTTTACAACAAATTCACATTTATTATTTGATTGTGAATTCTTGTTGGCATACATTCCCCCATCATTTCTATTATTATTTTCAAATCCACAATACATAGCAATGACATCTGAGGCCTGAGTAGCTTTCCCTTCATTTTGTGCTTTTTTTTTTCTGGTTGCATAATTTCAACAGCTTTCCCTTAAGTTGTCAGTAAGTTGTTTGTGTGATTGGACAGGCCAGCGTGACGTAGGCTAGCACTTCACTGAGGTGAGGAAGATAGCCAGTTTCACCTTGTTTTTCTTTCAGACATCCTTGTCCCAGGGATTTTGAGACCTGTTAGAATGTAAAGCAGAATGACTCAGTGAAAGATATCTGCCCAAGAATTCATTTTGATAAATTGTTTTATGTAATACCATTCCTACTCAGGATAGTTCAGTGGGCTGGTTTTAAGTAATTATTTCTAGTCTTTCTTTTTATTTACTATTTAGGCTATAGTAAATCTTAAAATTCTTCAAATTAAAAAAGGTCAATTTATTAGTTCAGATGCTGCAGTACTGATTTATTAGTGTTATTTGCCATAGGTTGGCAAAATTAAAACTTAAGAACAGAAGCCCAGAGCTGAGGAGGTGGAAGAGGACATGGGTTGGGCATGGACCTGATCTTGGTGCCAGCTCTTCAACAGAAAAGCATGGTGGTGGTCCTAAACTAGTTTGTGGTGCATGCTGGACAGTTCCTCAGCCACTTTTCTACAGTTTGTGGGGAGAAACTGGCAGACCTTCCTCTTTGTGTCCAACAAATTGAAACAATTCTCAATATTTTAGATGCAAAGTTGTCATCTAACCCAGGCCTAGATGATGTCACATTTGAAATATCCCTGTGTCACCAGTATCACAAATGAAATCACATTGTGAACCACTTCAGAACAACCTCAGCCAAATAGTGTACAAGACTCTGGATCACAGGAAAGTGAAATAACATTAGAAAATATCTTTTACTGTAACTAAGGATCCAAGGTATGGCAGATAACACAAAATGATTTAAGTGGGTGTTCCAGTGCTGATAGTAAGAAACAAAATGCTATGAGAAGAACTAACCCCAGATCTTCTTAAGGCCAGATCTCTAGTGCCTGGTGACAAAGGTGAAAAAAAATAAGAAAGTTCAGATAGTGAATCTTCTTTTAGTGACTAATTTGGGTATCAATTACATATAAATGTGTATTATTTACATTCTATCAGTATGAGAGCTTGAACTTGACCACTTAGTTATAAATACATCAAATGGCCAAATATCTACCACCAAACTTCCTTTCTTAAAAAAAAAAGGCATTTATAATTTGGCAGTGTCTACGAATACTAAGATGGACTATTGCAGGGATGCACTAAGCTTCTCCATATATAAAACCATAATATTCATATAGATCAAATGGCAGAAAAACTGAACAACCAAACAACTAGTTGCTATGATATGTGCTGACCACCAGGTGGCGTGCACGGAACATGGTGGGTGTTGGCCATGGCAGGATGGTGGAGCAGATGAGCGGAGATGCAGACTAACGCAGGGCACCGGTCGCTCTCATCAGGGTAAGCCTCTGGTGGTTACTGAAAATTCTTTGCTCCTGTACACCATGGTCCTGCTCAGTGCTTGTACCAGGTGCTGGTACCAGCCCCACTTGCACCCGCTGCTAGCTCTGGAGCCACTGCTCGCGCCCACTGCCCATGCTGGTCTGTCCCACTTGCACCTGCAGCCGGTGCTGGAGCGGATGCTGGAGCTGCCACTTGCACCTGCTGCCGGCACCCAGTGCTGGTTCTGACCGCCCCTGAGGGCTTCTCCACCTCTCCCTGCTCCTGAGGGGTGATTGGGGCAGCAATCACCAGCTCGCACCCACTGACGGTTCCAGCCCCATTTACACCTACTGCTGGCGCCAGCCCCAATTGCTCTGTGCCCTCATTGGGTGTGAGCAGGGTGAGTGCTGTCAGTGTGTGGGAGCGGCAGCAGCGGGTGCTGGACTGCTGGCAGATGGGACCAGGGCTGCAGTGGAAGGCGCCAGGTGGGACATGGAGGATGGGCCGAGACCCACCCTGGTGCTCACTGCAGCCTTGCGACCTACAGTTCCTTTCAAGGTGCACGAATTCATGTACTGGGCCCCTAGTTTAATATAATTTAATATAAAGTCAATATGAAGTAGGTTAGTGATTAAAATGGAGCAATAGGTGCACAATGAACTGTGCAGATGATATTTTGTTGAGTCGTACATTTGAAATCTGTATGGTTTTGTGAGTCAGTGTCACCCCAGTAAATACAATTAAAAAAACAAACAAACTCAATGTCCCCCCAAAAAGAACAAAAGCCCAGTGGTTTTCGGCAATTCCTGTCTCACCTAAACATCCCTTGCCACTAATTCGGTGCTTTCCAAATGGTAATTTATTGGGCTCCTTTTTTCTCTCTTTCCTTTCCATAGCAATTTATTCTTCAGGGATTAAGGCAAAGAAATACAATTCTTGAGCCTTAGATACATTTAGCAAGATTTTCAGAATTTGTATGGCTATGATTTAGCTGAGGCATCTTGGCTGGTTGTAGAAATGTTCTCAAGAGTAAAAATTTATTTGAGACACTGTCACATTTTCTTAATCCAAGGAGATTACAGTAAAATTGAAGATAATTCACTAAGAGTGGACAGAGCAAAACTATCTCTTTTTAATAATGGGCAGATGATGCCTGGAACTATCAAATAGGCAAAATTACTTAGTTCACTTTATGAAACTGTTGCACAGATTTATTATTGTTTCTCTTTCTGATTAACTCAGCACTCAAGTCTGGCCCAATAGTTTAAGCTTCAGAGAAGTCAGGGTCCTTGTCTTTTACAGGCTCTTTTTCTCTTTTACATTTTACTGGATAATCTCATGAGCTTTCTCCTGAAAGCTATAAAATCCTACTCTTAAACTCCCCAGTCCATTTTTGGCTGGTAGCTCCACTCAGCAGTTCAGGACATTCACCCTTCCCAGCTTTCCTTTTACCAAAAATAAATCATTAAAATCTTTAAAAAAATGCAGATGAAAAGAGGCTTTTTTTTTAAGGAAACACAGAATGAATTTGCAGCTATTGGGTGAGTGGGAGTTTCACCCCAACATGGATATGTATGTTAGAAATGGTGTTTTTATTGTCAGATTATTCACTTTTAATGTTACCTAAATAGTTCAAATTTCAATTAGTCCTAAGTGTCCATTAAGTTTCCTCTGTTAATAGATGCTTTTGCCAACTTGGGGGAAAAAATCATCTTTTAATGCTTTTGTTTGAGATTGGATGTAGACATGTATTTCTTGCATTTTTACACATTGAAGAAAATAGTGGCTGAGAGCAGATTGACTAGAAAATGGAAGACCTTGATGGGAAGACTAAAAGCATGAGAGTTGAGGCCAGCTTCCTGGTTTTATGACCTAGGCTTGAATAATATCTGATTTTTAATATCTCTCAGAAAGCTTACTAAATTTATAAGTCCTTTGGTAATTCCATTGTTTTTCAGTCTCATCTCTCTTCCTTACAGTAATTACAGTTTATGCAGGGAATGCCCTGCTTCAGAATACTTGGAGTGTGACAGGCCCTAGTTTACTTGAGTCTCTGAGTAAAACCACAGAATAAAGTCTGGTCTCATAGATTCAGAATTATGGAACTGGAATTGATTTTCAGATGATTACATCTAAATATGATTATACTTTGGAATTTCCTGTTACAGACCGGTATAGAACTGTGTAGATCACAGTAGTTTGATAATTTGATAATTTTAAGCAATATATAACTTAAATCATAAAAGGTAGAGGTTAATTTTGAAAGTGCCAGAAATTTTGAACTCTACTGTATTGTTTAAGATGTGGTCATTGTTAATGGTCAGTACCTTTCTGGAATTGTAAAACAAAACTAAAAATGGACTAGGAACTAGCTTAGGAAAGTATATACCAGAAGACCAAAAGTTAAATAAATGCAAAAGTTTGAATAAATAGATGGGATAGAGCCTATGCATATTGGTATAGATATATTGAAGTCAAAACAGCTGTGTAGCTCAGCAAGTGTGGCTCAGTGGTTGAAGGTTGACCTATGAACCAAGAGGTCATAGTTCCCAGTTGGGGCACATGCCCTGGTTGTAGACTCGATACCCAGTAGGTGTGCAGGAGGCAGCCAATCAATGATTCTGTCTCATCATTGATGTTTCTGTCTCTCCTCTCCCTTCCTCTCTGAAATAAATATAAAATAGCTGTGCATTAGAGTCAGTTTCATATTGATATTGTAAATGAAGTACTCACTCTCTAATGAAGATACTGCCATTAAAAACTTTAACTGCCCTGGCCTATGTGGTTTAGCGGTTAAAGCATCATTCCCGGTACTGAAGGGTCTCTGGTTTGATTGTTGTTTCTCTGTCACATCGGTGTTTATCTCTCTCTCTTTCCCTCTCCCCCTCTCTCTCATTAATGAAAACAAAAAAACAACAAAAAACACTCACATCCTCGGGTGAGGATTAAAAACAACAAACAATAACAACAAAAAACAAAACTTCAACCACTTTTCAGTATATTTTATTTAAATCGATCCATTGTTGCATACTTGTTTGGTTATTTTTTAGGGTAAATTCCTACAAGTTAAATCATTAGTTCAAATGATATTATCACATTTAGAATTTATGTAGTTTTTTTTTTCTTTTTTTAATCCTCACCTGAGGATTGATTTTTAAAGAGAGTGGAAGAGAGAAGGAAAGAAAGAGAAATGGCTTTGTGAGAGGGACACATCAATTAGTTGCTTCTTGCATGAGCCCCAACCAGGGCCCGGGCTGGGAAGGAGGTTGCAATTTAGATTTGTGCCCTTGACTGGAATCGAACCCGGGACCCTTCCATCTATAGGCCAATGCTCTATCTACTGAGTGAAACCAGCTAGAGCTTTTTTTTTTTAATTAAAAAATCTTGTTTAAGTAGTAATGGGTGTTTATTTTCATTTTGAAATTCCTTATTTATTAGAAAAAAAATAAACACTCATGAAAAAAGAGACTAGATATGATACAGAGTAGGGAGTGGAGTAAGGGTAAGGTCAGAAGGTATAAACTTCCAGTTTAAGGATGCATAAGTACTGTATAACACGATGACTATAGTTACTGTATAAATTTTATTTTTTTGCTTTCTCTTTTTGTATCTATATGAGATGATGGACTGATTTTATAACAGTAATCATTTCATAATATATATGTCAAACCATTACACTATACATTCTAAACTTATACAGTGATAAATATCAGTTATATTTCAAAGCGGGAGGGGGGAGATTTTTTTAGAGCTTTTAATATTTCCAACTGAAGTTGAAAATTGCTTTTGTCAGTATGGTTAATTTCCTTGTTTAAAATGAAATTATGGCACCCTCTACTGATTTGGAAAGGAATTGCTGAAAAGTAATATCCAGGTATGAGTAAGACTGTATCAATGCTTAACTGAGGCTTTCTTGTTATTCATGTGATGGTCCTGTTTGCTTGTACTTCTCATTAGGCAGCAGGATGACAGACATGCACTTCAACCCATATAAGAAGCAGGCAGAGGAACTAGAGTGAGCAAATACACAGAGGCATGAAATAATGGTGTCTCAGGGCTTTGCAGGAAATTTTATAAAAAATTTGAGAGACATTGTTGGTGTGATTTTTGCCATCAAAGACACTAAAGAGGTTCCCTAGCCTGTGTGGCTCAGTTATCCCTTACACTGAATGCCTTGGGCTCGATTCCTGGTCAGGGCACATACCACACTGTGGATTCAATCCCTAGTTGGAGCATGTTTGGGAGGCAACCAGTTGATGTTTCTTTCTCACAATGATTTCTCCCCTCCCCTCTCCTCTCTCTAAAATCAGTTTAAAAATTAAAAAAAGTGGAGAGAAGGGAGGACGTGAGTGATTTTTAAGGAATTTTTACTTTATCATGAGAGTGCCGAGTCATCTTTTATAGCTTTACTATGGTGCACAAATTCATGCATTAATGGGGTCCCTCAGCCTGGCCTGTGGGATTGGGCTGAAACCAGTTCTCCAATATCTCCTGAGGAGTCCTGGATTGCAAGAGGGCGCAGGCCAGGCCAAGGGACGCCACTAATGCACAATTGGGGCTGGACCTCAGTAGCAAGCTAACCTATTGGTCGGAGCATCTGCCCCCGATGGTCAGTGCATGTCATAGAGACTGGTCGACTGGTTGACTGTCTGCCCCCTGGTGGTCAGTGCATGTCATGGCGAGTGGTTGAGCGGCCTTAGCATATCAGTAGCATATTACGCTTTGATGGATTGAATGGCCTAATGGTCGACCGGACACTTAGCATATTAGGCTTTTATTATGTAGGATTTAAAGTAGTAATGTGGTCATTTAAGTAGCTTAGAAAAAGATGCTCATAGCAGTGTGTAGGAGGGGTAGGAACAGACCAGTTTGATGGTCATTGCATTTGCTGAGTGGTTGATGAGGATTCCAAAGAGACACATAACTCTCAGGTAGGAGAGACTGTGAGACATGGAAGTTTTTTCCAAATACCACAAAAATTTTCAAATAAATAGAGTAGTACAATGAACCATATATGCCCACCTTAGTTACAACAATTGGTAACATTTTGCCAAATGTACTATATATATATATGGCAACAACTTTTAGAGTAAGTTACAGATATCATTACTCTGCATCTCTAAATACTTTAGCAAGTATCTGTCTAAAATAAGAATGTCAGGGAAGAGGTGTTCCAGGAGATAAAATCAGCAAAGTTAGGTTTTGGGATTAGAGATAATGGGTTATTTCAGAGATGGATATATGTATGGTAAATGCTATTATATTTTAAATATAAACTTTAAAAAATTTTAAAAACATTTATAATCCAAAAAAAATGTCAAATGCACACAATGGTTGAAGAGAATACAGTAGATCCTTTGGTCATGTCAGAGATCTGTTCCTACTGTGAGACATAATACAATTTTCGCCGTAAGTTGGAACCCACTTACATAACTACCTCTGTCATTCACATGGAGCACATACAGAGCAATTATGAAGTGAAACTGTAAGAAAAAAATTAAAAGAAAGATAATTCCTAACCTTTACTTGTAAATAAATAATAAAAAAACATAAAGCACATATGTACATTCATTGAAATGATGGAATTAAAAAAATATATATTTCTTTATTGATTTCAGAGAGGAAAGGAGAAGGAGAGAGAGACAGAAACATCAATGATGAGAGAGAACCACCTTCTGCACATTCCCCACCAGGGATCGAGCCCGCAACCCAGGCATGTGCCCCCTGGCCAGAATCGAACCCTGAACCCTTCAGTCCACAGGCTGATGCTCTATCCACAGAGCCAAGCTGACCAGGGCAAACTTAAAAAAAATACTGTAAATTCGGGGGATGGCGCTGTAACCATGAAACGATGTGCGTTGAGTCTGATGTAACCCAGGGACTTCCTGTAGTGTTCTTGTCTGAGGTAGTGGACCACCAGGCTTCTCTATGGAGGAGAGATGGGTAATTACAGAGATGCTGACCAGCCTTCTGGAGGAAGAGGGGCCAGGCCCTTGGATCATGCCAAAGGCCCAGATTGTCAGAAGTTAGTGTGAGAAAGCAGCTGTGCAACCAGCACCAGTGTGATCCACCCAATGGCTCATGGAGAGAGTGAGCAAGCCAACTGACACTAGTAGGGTCTACTTACCAGGGGGCTGAAGGGTAATGGTGGAAATGCCAAAGGGCACTTGGGCATAGAAAGCTCACCTTTTAATATCTTTATTTAGTAGGGAATTTGCTTACTGTACCTTTGATCTAATATAAGTATTTTACGTTATGATCAATGAGATTGATAACTCTTCCTCCTTCAGGAGGATAATATTATCATAGCTGAAATTAGTGGGGATTCCAGTGTTTATTCATTCAACAAGTACTTATGGAGCCACTTGTTATTATGGCAAACGCTATTCTAAGACACTAAAAATTCAACAGTGAGCAACACAGATTCCCTGCCCTTCTGTGTCTTATTTTTGAGTAGGAAAGACACTACACAAAATAAGTGAAATATATGTAGCATATTAGATTGTGATAAGCACTGTGAAGAAACATTAAGTGTATGCATGTATAAAGAGAGGCCAAGAAACTCGATTAAGATGCCATTTGGGGAAAGACCCATGAAAACTGAATCACTGGAGCTGTGTTGATGTGTGTAGAGTTTGCATCATTTGCTATTTCTTATGTGGGTCTGTCTCCTTTCAAGAATGTATGAACATAGCCCTGGCCAGTGTGGTTCAGGTGGTTGGAGCATCCTCCGTACACTAAAAAAGGTGGCAGGTTTGATTTCGAGCACATAGCCAGGTTGTGAGTTCCATCTCCAGTCAGAGCGGGCATGTACAGGAGGTAACCGATCAGTGTTTCTCTCTCACATCAATGTTTTTGTTTCTTTCTCCCTCCCTTTTTCAAAATCATCGAAGAAAGAAGAAGGATGCGTGAATACGAAGTAACTTACAGTTGTCTTCTATATGGCTTTATTATGTTGAATAGTTTCCTTCTATTCCTAGTTTATTGAGTGTTTTAATCATGAAAGGTATTACATTTACTCAAATGCCTTTTCTATGTGAATTGAGATGATCACGTAGTTTTGTCTTCATTCACATAACGTGGTTTATTACATTGATTGATTTTCATATATTGAATCATCCTTGCATTCCTGGGATAAAGCCCACGTGGTAATGGTATATAATCCTTTTAATGTGCTGGTGAATTTTGTTTGATAGTATTTTTCAGGATTTTTAATTTACTATTTATTAGGGATATCAATCTGTAGGTTTAGTGTTTTTGCTTGGCATTGGTCTCACGATAATGTTGGCCTCAGAAGGAGCTTGGCAGTGTTCCCTCCTCTTCAGTTGTGGAGAAGATTTGGAGAGGCTTGGTATTAATTCTTTAAATGTTATGTAGAAAAAAAAAATGTTAAGTAGAATTCTCCAGTGAAGTCATCTGATCCTGGGCTTTTCTTTGCTGGGAGATTTTTGATTACTGTTTCTATCTCCTTATTCATTTTAGATCTTTTTAGATTTTTAAATTTTGTCATGGTTTAGTCTTGGTAGGTATGTTTCTAGCAATTTCTCCATTTATTCTAGGTTGTCCAACTTGTTGTAATCCTTGTTATTTTTGTGGCATCGGATACTGTCTCATCTTTACTTTTAATTGTAGTTATTTGAATATTCTATCCTTTTTTCTAAGCGTTTGTCAATTGCATTGATCTTTTGGAAAAAAGCAACTTTTAGTTTTATTATTTCTTTTTAAATTCTATATTTTGTTTACGTCTGCTCTAATCTTTATTACAGTGGAACCTCTGTTTTCAAATTTAATTCATTCTGGAAGATTTTGAGAAGTGATTTGTTTGAAAACCGAATCATTTTTCCCCACTAGAAATAATGTAAATTCAATTAATCTATTCACTGCCCACAAATGATTCCCTGTTTAAACCTTGCTTATATACAGTACATGTCTAATGTACTGTTTAATCTATAAACAAACACTTCTTAAATTTATCAAACCTTAAATGAATTTTTAATATACTACTGCCTCCTAAATGCTATCACTGGCGAACTGCTTTTCAGCTAACTGCTTTTTGTTTATCCAATCAACAACAGTTTTTCTACCTATTTAATTGCCTGTAATTGTTATTTTGTGGGCAATTTCATATCCTTAGCTATATTAGCACTCTTGATGGTCTCTATATGTTTTATTTCCATTTATTTATTTATTTATTTTAGGAATTTACAGTCTTTTTTATTATGAAAAATCTCAAATATATACAGAGGTAGCTATAACAGATAATGTGTATATAATGAACATCTGGGGTTAACAACTATAAACATTTGGCCAATCTTTTTTTTTTTCCTACATTGTTTTTTATTTATTTTTTAAATAAATCTTTATTGTTCAGATTATTGCAATTGTTCCTCTTTTTCTCCCCCATAGTTTCCACCCCACCCTCTGCCTTTACCCGCCCCCCACTGTCCTCCTCCATAGGTATACATTTTTTGTCCAGTCTCTTCCCGCACCCCTCACACCCCTTTCACCTAGAGATTTGTCAGTCCACTCACTTTCTATGCCTCTGATTCTATTATATTCACCAATTTATTCTGTTCATCAGATTTTTTATTCACTTGATTTTTAGATTCACTTGTTGATAGATATGTATTGGTTGATCATAATTTTTATCTTTACCTTTTCCTTATTCTTCCTCTTCTTAAAGAATACCTTTCAGCATTTCATATAATACTGGTTTGATGGTGATGAATTTTTTTAGCTTTTACTTATCTGTAAAGCTCTTTATCTGACTTTCAATTCTGAATGATAGCTTTGCTGGGTAGAGTAATCTTGGTTGTAGGTTCTTGCTATTCATCACTTTGAATATTTCTTGCCACTCCTGTCCAGCCTGCATAGTTTCTGTTGAGAAATCAGCTGACAATCATATGGGTGCTCCCTTGTAGGTAACTACCTGTTTTTCTCTTGATGCTTTTAATATTCTCTGTCTTTGGCTCTTGACATTTTAATTATGATGTGTCCTGGTGTGCTCCTCTTTGGATTCCTTTTGTTTGGGGTTCTCTGCACTTCCTGGACTTGTAAATCTATTTTACCAGGTGAGGGAAGTTTTCTGTCATTATTTCTGCAAATAGGTTTTCAGTATCTTGCTCTCTCTCTTCTGGCACCCCTATAATTTGGTATGCTTGAAGTTATCCCACAGGCTCCTTACACTATCTTCATATTTTTGGATTCTTTTTGCTTTTTTGGTTGGTTGTTTTTTGCTTCTTTGTATTTCAAATCTTTGATTGATTCTTGATATCCTTTAGTCTGCTGTTGGATCTCTGTATGTTATTCTTTATTTCAGTCAGTGTATGCCTAATTTTTAGTTAGTCCTCTTTCATATCTTCGAGGGTCTCACTAAGTTTTTTGGCAGTTTCTATAAAATTCTTGAAAAACCATGTAACCGTGGTTTTGAACTCTATATCCAGTTGTTTTCCTCCATTTCTTTCATTTGTGACCTGTTTCTTTGTCTCCATATTTTGGCTTTTTCACTGAGTTGATAGAGAGGCTTTGTGTGCTAGGTGTCCTTTAGGGTCCAGTGGATCAGCCTCCCCAGTTACCTGAGGTGGGCATTCTTCGTGCACCCTTTTGTGGGCTGTGTGCACAGTCTTATAGTAGTTAAGCCTTGATTGTTGTTGGAGGAATTGACCGCCAGGCCAATTGACTGCTGTATCTATGACGGGAGAACTTCTGTGCTGGAGACACCCTTATGAGACAAGACTTGCTTCAGTGGGGCTTTAGTGCTCACTGAATCTGCCTCTGAGTGTGTCCCTTATGGATCTTAGGAGTTGTAATCTGGATGGTCCTAACCACTAGGTACACTGGCTCTTGGATCTCCAAGGAGGTGCTAATATAGACTGTGCCTGAGGCCACTCAGCAGGAGCTGCATAGAGATCTAAAGATTCCTCTTCTTTGTTTGGGTTTGGATACACCCAGAAGAGACCCAGCTGTGAAGCAATACAAGCTACCTACTGCAGGGCCTTGGACCTTTTTTTTGGAGGCTACCAGCTACCAGCTGCAGTTTTTCGGGTGATTTTAGAATTCAGTGGACCAGGCCATTCATATGCAGAAACCCTCTGTGCTCAGCTTGGATGGGGCAGAGTCTCAGGTTGGAGCAAACAGCAGTGGCTTTGTGAGGCGGGATCTCAGGGCAGAGCAAACAGCAATGACTTCTGTTCAGCCCTGCCCTCAGAAGCCCCTTGGTCTCAGTGTCCCACGGTAATCACTGCAGGCACCTCTGAGAGAAAGTTGCCCTGGAGTTTTGCCTGCTGCCAGACAGTCCAGTTCCTCCTCCGTATGAGTCTGGGTCCCCAGGGTCTTGCCTGAAACTGGAGTTCAGAACAATCGGGAGCTTTGTCTCTCTCCTGATTGAAAAAGACAACCCCGTCCTCAGTAGCCAGTCCTTTCCATGTGCACGCCTTCGTACCTCTGCACTTTACTTCCGTACCTCCTCTGAGTCTCAGTGTGCTTTTCTTTTTCCTTCTAGTTATATAATTTCCACTCAGCCAGCCTTCCTGTTATTTTAGATGATGTCCATTTTGTCTTTTAGTTGTAGTTTTGAAATTGTTGTGCAAGGCAGCAGTTCAGGTGTTTATCCTATGCCGCCATCTTGGTTTCTTTTTTGGTCTCTATATGTTTTAAAATTGTACTAATCATTGATTTCACCCAGCAGCAAAAAGATTCTCTTCTTTGTTTCTTGTCTGAGAGATGATTTTTTGTCATGCTGATGGATCAGCATGGAAGTCTAGTTGAAAACTGAAGTTTTGGTTGACAACCAGGACATTTTTTTCCTGTGAAAAACTTGATCAAGAACCAAATTTTTTTGAGATGGGAGAAGTTCCAGAAAGGACGTTTAACTGTACAGTGGTACCTTGAGATATGAGTGCCCTAACATATGAGATTTTTGAGATATGAGCCATTGAGCGAGTGATTTTTGCTTTGAAATATGAGCAACATTTGAGATAGGAGTAATCGCGAGGATCAGCTGGCTGCACAGGACCCACCAGTTTACTGCGACTCGAGCGTCTCATAGTTTCCCATGCCTCAAGGTTACGGAACAAATTAAACTCGTATCTCGAGGTACCACTGTATATTCTTCCTCTTCTAACATTGTTACTTTCCATTTAACCAAGTTATAAAGTTGAGCTATTGATTTTAGACTTCTTTTAAAAAAAACCTTTTATTTATTTACTTATTAATCATCACTCAATATTTTTTCATTGATTTTTAGAGAGAGTGGGAAAGAGAGAAATATCAATGTGAGAGAAACATATCGATTGGATGCTGCTTGCATGTACATTGACCAGGGTCTGGGCCGGGGAGGAGCCTGCAACCAAAGTACATTCCTTTTACTAGAATCAAACCTAGGATTTTTTGGTCTGCAGGCCAATGCTCTACCCACTGAACCAAACCAGTTGGGTAGAGATCTTCCTTCTTTTTTAATGTAAGTGTTCACAGTTATAAGCTTCCCTCTTAACATTGTTTCACTGCATTCCATAAGATTTGATATGTTTTTTTCAGTTTCATTGATTTCATCTTTGGCTCATTAGTTGTTTCAGAGTATGTTGTTTAATTTCCATGTATTTGTAGATTTTCAGTTTTCCTTCTTTTTGATGTGATTTCTAGTTTCATCCTATTAGTGGCTTTATTACTAAAGGGCTATACTTTTGGTAACTATTATAATTTAACTAGAGGCCTGGTGCACAAAATTCATGCGAGGAGGGGGTGTGTCCCTCAGCCCAGCCTGCACCCTCTATAATCTGGGACCCTTCTCACAACCCAGGACTGCTGTTTTCCAACTACTCGCCTGCCTGACTGCCCCTAACCACTTCTGCCTACTAGCCTGATCACTTCCTAACCACTCCCCTGTTAGCCTGATTGACACCTGTGTGCTCCCCTGTGAGCCTGATTGCCCCTAATTGCCCTCTCCTGCTGGCCTGGTCTCCCCAACTGCCCTCCCCTGCTGACCCGGTCACCCCTAACTGCCCTTACCTGTCTGCCTGGTTGCCCCCAACTGCCCTCCCATGCAGGCCTGATCCCCCCCAACTGCCCTCCCTTGCAGGTCTGGTCCCCCACAACCGCCCTCACCTGCAGGCCTGGTCACCCCCCAACTGTCCACCCCTGCTGGCCTGGTCACCCCCAACTGCCCTCCTCTGCCGGCCCTGTCACCTCTAACTGCCCTTCTCTGCTGTCCATCTTGTGGTGGCCATCTTGTGTCCACATGGGGGTGGCCATCTTGTGTGTTGGAGTGATGATCAATTTATTTATTTATTTTATTTTTTTGTTTAAATATAATTTTATTGATTTTTTACAGAGAGGAAGGGAGAGGGATAGAGAGTTAGAAACATTGATGAGAGAGACATCAATCAGCCGCCACCTGCACACCCCCTACAGGGGATGTGCCCTCAATCAGGATACATGTCTTTGACCGGAATCAAACCTGGGACCTTTCAGTCCATAGGCTGACACTCTCTCCACTGAGCCAAACCGGTTTTGGCAGTGATGATCAATTTATTTCTTGTTTATTATATTGGATGTTAAATTTAGCTCTTTAATAAAAAAATATTTTTATGCATGTTAATTTGAGTAAAAAGTAATACATAGTTTTAAGATTTTCTTTATTGGCTGATTTAATTTTAGGCTTCTCATGACATTTTGAAATTACTATGATTTAAGGTTGATTCTGTGACATTTTGTTCATAAGAAAGATTCAGTAGAGTCTGAATTATGTTCTTGAGTTTCTGACATACTCCATAATCCTATATAATAAAAGCATAGTATGCAAATAGACCCCTCGACCAGGAGTTGTCTGGGAGTTTGACCAGGGGGTGGGGCTGGCCAGGGGAAGGGAGGGAGGCCCTGGCTGGTGGTTGCTAGGGACCCTACCAGTGTACTAATTTCATGCACTGGGCCTCTAATCTATATAGTAAAAGCGTAAGTGACTGTTACAGTGGAACGACCAGAATGACTGGTCACTATGATGTGCACTGACCACCAGGGTCAAATACTCATTGCAGAAGCTGCCCCCTGCTGGTCAGTGCACTCCCACAGTGGGAGCACCACTTAGTCAGAAGCCAGGCTTACAGCTGGCGAGTGTAGCAGTGGTGGTGGGAGCCTCTCCTGCCTCCAAGGCAGTGCTAAAGAGCAGCTTGTCAAGTGGTAAGGAGCAAGCAGGTAGGCGGTAAGGAGCAAGTAGGCAGGTGATAAGGAGCAGTGAGCCAAGTGGTAAGGAGTGTACATGTGGGCAGTTAGGAACCAAGTGTCCTGGATTGTGAGGGCACAGGCTGGGCTGAGGAAACCCTCTCCTCCCTAATGAATTTTGTGCATCGAGCCTCTACTTAACTATAACTGTATAGAACATAAGGAAACAATATCCTTGGCTGTCTTGCAAGATGTGATAATAGATTTTGGAGATATCTGTAGCTTTTACAGGACATGGATTTTGTAGATGTGGTCTAGTCTTAACTGCTAAAAAATCAGTGGATTAAAGGCTGAAAACTGAGGTTTTGTGTCTATCATAGAAGGCATGTGGTTAATGTGCAAGCTAGAGGGTATAGATATGAAATGAGTACTTTTCTTATTTGTAAATAAACAGGATACAATAAAAGAAGGATATTAAGGGAAATGTTATGAGAAGGAGAAGCTAATATTTGAGCATCTGGTATGTTCCCAATGCTTTAGATATGTTGTTTCCATCACAAGAAGTACTCGAGTCATAGGTATTCTTTCCATTTGATACCTGAGAAAACTGAATGAGAAAGCTTAAATAATATTATTAAGAGTTAGCATTGTGTAGTGTGGTTAGTAGTATAGGCATTAGATTCTTACATGCTGATATTAGAATCCCTTCCAATTGTGGGCTTATGGCAAGTTGCTTAAAATTCAGATTCCTCATCTGTAAAGTGATGATAATAATGATTGTAAAAGAAACAATGCATGTTGAGTCTTGGAAATAAATGTTATTTTATTTGGTTTCCCAAATCTCATAAGTTGTGCATGTAAGTGATAGAATAAGGAGACTGGTCTGTCTCCCACCAAAGCCTGTATTCTTTTCAATATAGGACCTGTTAAAATGTGCAAGATTAGAGGAAGTGAGAAGTAGAGAGTGATGAAAATGAGGTTGAAAAGTTTTAATAAAACTGTCATCTGTTGGTTGGCTACTCTAGGTTAGCTGTTTTACTTAAGTCATTGCATTTAATCTCATTTCATTAAATAGCCTGGCTAAGATCATAGACTCAGTAAGGCAGAGCTGGTCTGTCTTTCCAAATGTGTGCTCTTTTCATTAGCCTGGCTGTCTCCCCATAAGTGAAGTAATGAGGTTACTCTGACTTTGAAGGGAAAGAGCTCTTGGAAGATGGAGTTGGTCACATATAGAATTACTTCTGAATAGAGGCCAATATGTTGTTTTTTGGGACATATGGTGATACAGGTTTCATCCTCAATAAAATATAGTGGGAGATGTAAGCCCAATAAAAATAAAAATAATTACATTGTTGTATCTTAATTATCAAACATAATTACAGCCCCAGCTGGGTACTTTAGTTAGTTGGAGTGTCATCCTGTATACAGACTCACCAAAAGGGTTGTGGGTTTGATTCCCAGTCAGGCCACATACCTAGGTTGTGGGCCGATACCGGTTGGAGAATGCAGGGAGGCAACCATATGATGTTTCTCTCTCACCTCGATGTCTTTCTCCCTTCTTCCCTCTCTCCCTCTGTCCTTCCTTTCTTTTCCCCCTCCACTTTCCTCTCCCTTTTTTCGTTCTTCTTTCTCTAAAGTCAATGAACATATCCTTCAGTGAGGATTAAAAAGAAAAAGGAATATAAGATTGTTATTTTTCCAATAGAGAGGACTTAAGGGAATGCTGGTGGAATGCTGGAATGGATCTGGAATTGAGAGTTAGTCAAATAAAATTTAATTAAGTTATTCTTCCCTGCCCCCAAAATTAGAGGAAAGAGCTAAAATACAGCAACACACAACAACAACAACAAAGTGGATCATTGATGGTAAATGTGTAATCTTGAAGACTATCCAAGACTACCCAAGTGGGTGGTAGAAAATAAACACAATGATAAAGAGGTCATCAGTCAAGAGGTGTCCCACAGTGAGAAGGTGGGGTTGTATCCAGAACTAGATGTTGCTGGTTTAGCTTGAGGACCATCTGAGAAAAATCGCTGGGGTCCCATGCATTAATTGTATGTGGTTTGGGTAGTCTGGAATGAGGCCTTTGTTGCTGAATGCCATTTCATTCATTACACCTGTGCTTCCAGACAAAAGGCAATTGAGTTACCGAGTGCCTTCCCATAGAGAGCCCTGACTAGGGGAAGCCTTGAAGCATTCATGGTTACTGTGCTTTTGGGAAAGTGGGCTAGGGCTCCTTGCAGACATTTCTAGCAACCTTAAAACCTGCATGTCTCAACATGGGGATTACAAAGCAGCTTTCTCTTATTGCCTCTTTTAAGTCAAGTTTTATAAGATTCTTTGAATGGGATTCTTCTTTTCCATTGCTTTGGTATTTTCATTTCCACTTGTGGAAAGGAGGTAAGTGAGTTTTACATTACACAATAATCGAACCATGTTGAGTTTGTAAAATGTGGGATGTTTTCATCACTCATCTTATTTTCTTTTTTTTTGAAAGCTGGGATCTTTTTATGTTTAGTTATCTTAACTAAAACACCCTAACATGTTGCCAGGTATAAGCTTATTTTTCATTTTCTATGTGTAGTGACAGATTCTAAGGTTTTTGGACTAGACAAAATTGAAATTTGATATTATTTATGATTAGGGACTGCATAGTTTAAAATTACATTTAGCGCCGAGACTGGTTTGGCTCAGTGGATAGAGCGTCGGCTTGCGGACTGAAAGGTCCCACGTTCGATTCCGGTCAGGGGCATGTACCTTGCTTGTGGGCACATCTCCACTGTGGGGCATGCAGGAGGTGGTGTTTCTCTCTCATCGATGTTTCTGACTTTCTCTCCCTTCCTCTCTGTGAAAAATCAATAAAATATATTAAAAAAATTACATTTAGCTTTGCATACATTTCTGGTAATAAAAATTGAAAACATTTAAAACTTTCCTTGAATATCTATAATAATAAAAGTGTAATATGCTAATTAGACCAGATAGCTGAACAGTGGAACGAGCATCTGGACAACCTTATAGATGAAGCTGGGTGTCATGGCTACGAGGGCTGAGGCAGCTGCCACAGCTGCAAGGGCCAAGCCCCTTGCACGAATTTTATGCATCAGGCTTCTAGTTTAAATATAACCAGTAAAAATGTTACTGGAAAATATACTAGTTTTAGATCTATAAATCACTAACTGATAAGGTGTAATGGTATACAATAGTGGTCGGCATACCTGGCCCTCTACCTGTATCTGGAAATAAAGTTTTAGGATAACACAGTTATACATATTCAGTTATGTATTATCTCTTTTGAGACAGAATCCACATGGACCACAAAGCCTAAAATGTTTACTATCTGCCTTTTGCAGGAAATGTTTGCCCACCCTGGCATAGAACAGTTCTCAACTTTTGGGGTCTCTGGACCTTTATGTACTCAAAAATTACTGAAGATGCTAAAGAATTTTGTTCATGTGCATTATATTGGTACTGAATATGAAAACTGTGAAGTTAAAATTATTTCAATTAAATTAAAAATAACAATATTAAACTGTGATATGTTAACATAAATAACATTTTTATGAAAAATAACATTTTTTTTCTAAAACAAAAAAAAAATTAGTGAGTTAGAAATTTCTCTAATGCCTGACTTAATTGAAGACAGTCATATTCTTATATCGCTGTATACTTTCAATTTGTTGCTATATGTTTTGGTTGTGAAGGAAATGAAGAAATCCAACCTCAGACAGATCTGTAGTTGGAAAAAGGAGAAATATTGTATAGTAAGTGGCCAGTTCAGGTATTTATGGATATTCTTTGATACAACACCTAATTGGAAAGGTGGAATCTGAATATACTGTATATCAATAAATTTATCATATTGGAGCTTTAACATCCATTGTTTTTTTTGTACTTTGAATGAATCTTATTCATGCATGATTTTCATGCATTGGAAATTTTGCATGATGCATTAATAATTATGAAATACTATTTTATTAACCAAATCCTATCTAATAAAGAGGGAATATGCAAATTGGCCCTCACACCGTCACAAAGATGGCAGTGCCCATAGGCACAAGAGGGCGGTGCCCAGTCCCTTTGTCCTGCTGCTGGAGTCCCCGGGACCTGCTGGTCCAACCGTGCTCCTTACCCACTGCTGGAGTTCCCAGTCCTTTCAGTTATGCTGGGGTGGGGAGGCAGGTGGCTGGAGTCCCCAGTCCTTTCAGTTTCTGTGGCTCCTCGACCAGAAACGGAACCTGAGAGCACGGGGGAGCACAAGGAATGCTGGGAATCGTGGTTCTGGTGGCAGATGCGTTGCATGATCTCCTAGACACTAAAGCAAAGTGAGCCTGGAATAAGTTACTGTGTGGGTGGGGCATGGAAGGAAAGCAAAGGTGAGAGACATGAGTAAAGTCAGAGTGTCAAGGAAAAATAAAAAGGAAGATATCCTGCAACTTATAGGAAATCTCCACCAATGGAGCAAAGGAAAAAAAAAAGAGCTCTGTTATTTGGTGAGCACCAAACCAGACTGGGTTGGGGTCTCACACAATTCATTCATATGATTGCAAAGACAGACAGAAACTTCACTCTTTTATGTACCCTGGCATATACAATGCACAACATGCATGTTTTCATGAAAGAAAATGTTTGCTATACACCCTTTGGTAAGTCACCTTTTGGGTGGCCATCTGTGTTAGTTAATTGCCATAATCAAAAGTAAAAATTAAAATTTTTCTACTTCTATGACAACCAGGTCCTTACCGCTTGGAGCAAGGCAACTATGAGGGGTGATCAGGCAGGCAGGCAGAGGCATTAGGGCCAATCAGGCAGGCAGGTGAGCAGCTGGGACTATCAGGCAGGCAGAGGCAGTTAGGAGTGATCATGCAGGCATGGAATGGTTAGGGATGATGAGGCAGAATGGTGAAGGACAATCAAGCAGGCCGGCAAGTGGTTAGGAGCCAGTGGTCTCGAATTGTGAGAGTGTGCAAGCAGGGCTGAAGGACTGCCCCCCTCTACCCCCTGTGCACGAATTTCGTGCACAGGGCCTCTAGTATTGTTATAGTATGCCAAGAACTGCATTTATTAATTTCACCACTGGTCTCAGAAGAGCCTTTGGGAGGACAGTGAAAGTATGCAAAGTGGAACCCGGTTCCAGCATGTTTGCATTTCTTGGTTCACATGGTAGCTTACAAAGCAAAGACACCTTCTAGATGCAAGTTTTATAAAATTCATTTTAGCTTGAAAGCTTAAGATTCATCATTACCAACACACACTGTTAATTTTTTTGAAGTCCCAGACTTCATTCATTTTCAAGAAAATGTTTGCCAAATTCTCAAGCTTTATTAATCTGAATAGCCTGAATAGTTTGTCTTTTAGTTGTTGGTTTCAAGTAAAAATGGTGTTCCATGACTGTTTGAGTTTATAAAAACCCTCTCAAACTGGCTTTTCTTTGAGACAGCAATTACTGCATTTATAGCAACATAACTTTCTCTGTATTGCTCTTTTCATCACACAATATTCAAAAGGTATATACTCAAGAACAGTGATTTTCAACCTTTTTTATCTCATGGCACACAAACTAATTACTAAATTCTGCAGCACACCAAAAGTATATATTTTTTGCCCATCTGACAAAAAAGAGATATAATTTTGATTCACTGAATAGCTATGTAGTGTTGGCTGTTGCCAGTTTTTAATTTGACAACCTAGGGAAAAGAAGTCAGTGTTCCTGACTAAATAGTCAGGTATTGCATGTTTTAAAAATGCTTTCGACACACCAATGTGCCACTGCTCAAGAGTCAGTCCATCTTTCTGGTGGCCTTCCCCTTTGGAGAAGGCTCATAGGCATCATCCATAGCCACCAGCCCATATGGCATAATCCTTCCACAAGGACTGGCTCTGGTGCATTGCTATGTGGTTTACCTAGCTGGTATGGAACATCCGCAGAAGCAAGCCAGAGTGCCTCACATCCTGCCTCCAGATCCACCCGACCCATATTACAATGCTCCACTGTAAGGTACTACAGCAAAGTGAAAGCTGGTATCAATTTCAGCTTGGAGGAGTAAAGGGTGCCTGGCATCCACAAAAAGATGGCTTGGACTATTGGGATCTCCATGAATCAGAGGAGGTGCAACAAGTCCAGCCTATAACAGTTGAAGGAGTACTGTGCCCCAAGCTCCTATTTTTCCCAAGGAAGCCCTCAGATCCTAAAAAAGGAGACTGTTCTGCTGAAGCACTCAAGTTGGCCACCCAGCTGACAGGATCAGTCATGCCCATATGACATATTTACAAGAAGGATAAAGTCAGGATCATCAGAGAGGAGGAGAACTTCAAGGCATTTGTCAGTCTGTGCCTGGCTCTTTGACATCTGAACAAAAAATCAGTGAAAATGAATATCCTTAGGTGAGGATTAACAACAACAACAAACAATTAATGACAAAGCAAATATTCTCAAAGCTGCCAGAGAAAAGAAGGGAAATTCTTTAGCATATCATCCAACTTCTCAGCAGAAATTCTACAAGCCAGAAGATAAAGGAACCAAAAATTCAAATATCTGAAAGAGAGAAATTACTAGCCATCCTATCTAATAAAAGAGTAATGTGCAAATTGACCATCACTCCAACACACAAGATAGCTGCTCCCAAGTGGTCAAAGATGGCTGCCCCCATGTGGACACAAGATGGCCATCACAAGATGGCCAGCAGGGGAGGGTAGTTGGGAGGGACCAGGCCTGCAAGGGAGGGCAGTTGTGGGCCATCAGGCCAGCAGGGGAGGGAAGTTAAATAAAATTCATTTTAGCTTGAAGGGAGAGCAGTTGGGGGTGATCAAGATTGTAGAGGAGGGCAGTTGGAGGGGACCAGGCCTGCAGGGGAGGGCAGTTAGGGGTGACCCAGGCCTGCAGGGGAGGGCAGTTAGGGGTGACCAGGACTGCAGTAGAGGCAGTTAGGGGCAATCAGGCTGACAGAGGAGCAATTAGGCATCAATCAAGCTGTCAGGGAAGTGATTAGGAGGTGATCAGCCTGGCAGGCAGAAATGGTTAATGGAAGGCAGACAGGTAAGCAGTTGGGAACCAGCAGTCCTGGATTGTGAGAGGGCAGTCAGACATCCCTCAAGGGATATCAAATTGGAAAGGGTGCAGGCTGGGCTGAGGGACACACACCCCTGTGCACGAATTTTGTGCACCGGGCCTCTAGTGAAAAATATATCCACAAAACTATTTTTTAAATCTGAAGGGGAAATAAAGACTTTCCCAGACATAACAGAAATTGAGGGATTTTATCACCAGAAAACCTCCATTGTAAGAAATATTCAAGGGAGTTATTCTACCTGAAACAATAAATAAAAGGTCACAAATCTACAAGTGAAATCACCTACAAGTTTACAGCATAAACAGGGATCATGCAAGGAGAGGAGTAGAGGTCCGAATTTGCAAAGGAGAATGGAGATCAGATACATTTAAAAGAAAAGGGGTTACTATATATATGAAACTTTGTTTTTCATAAACCTAATGGTAACCACAGACAAGAAACTCCAACTGAGACACATAACTTTAAAAAAAAGGAAACAGGAAAGAAATATGGAATACCACCAAACAAAAACAACATTCAGAAATACAAGGAAAATAACTAATGGTGGCACAAAGCTACCAGAAAACAAAAGATAAAATGGCTATAGGAAATCCTCATATACCAATAATTACCCTAAATGTAAATGATTTGAATTCACCAATAAAGAGGCACAGAGTAGCAGAGTGGATAAAAAACACAAAACCCAACATATGCTGCCTACAAGGGACACATCTAAGTTGCAAAGAAAAGGTAGTTTCAAAGGAAAGAGTGGAAAATAATTCTCCAAGTAATAACATCCACAGAAAAGCAGGCACAGCCATACTTATACCTGACAAAACAGATTTAAGAAAAAACAACAAAAGACAAAGAGGGACATTTTCTAATGATAAAGCCGTACTACATCAAGAAGACGTAATACTTCTAAATATCAGGGGAGCACCAAAATATATAAAGCAAATATCCACAGAACTAAAGGTAGAAACTGACCAAAAAAAACAAAAACAAAAACAAAAAATAAAAAATAAAATAAATTAAAAAAAAACAGCCGTCATTGTTGTGGACCTAAATACTCCATTGATGGCTCTAGACAGCCACCCAAACAGGAAATCAATAAAGAAATACTACTATTAAATGACACAGACCAAATGGACATCATTGACATTTACAGAGCTTTTAATCTTCAACATCAGATTATACATTCTTCTCCAGTACACATGAACGTTTTCAAGAATAGACCATATGTTGGGTCACAAAACTAGCATCAACAAATTCAAGAAAATTAAAATTATACTAAGCATATTCTCTGACCACGATGCTTTGAAATTAGAAATCAACTGCAAAAAGAAAGTGAAGAAACCCACAAATATGTGGAGCTTAAACAACACACTACTAAAAAATGACTGAGTCAGAAAATAAAAGGTAAGATCAAAAGATGTATAGAGACAAAGGTGAATGACAGTATAACATACTAAAATGTTTGTGATGCCGGGAAAACATAATAGGAGGGAAGTTTATATCATTACAGGACTAATTCAAAAAACAAGCAATCCCAAGTAAATAGCTTAATACTACATCTTCAAGAACTAGAAAAAGAAGAACAAAAGCAATCCAAAGTCAGCAGAAGGGAAATAAAAAAAAAATAGAAAATTGAATGAAATGGAAAACAAAACGACTCTATAAAAAATTAATACAACAAATAGCTGGTTCTTTAAAAAGATTAATAAAATAACAATCCCTTGATAGACTCACTAAGGAAAAAAAAGAAAAGACCCATATAAAGAAAATCAGAAATTAAAGAAAAGGCTCCACAAACATCACAGATATACAAGGTATCAAACTAGAATACAATGTAGGACTACATGTCACTAAATTCAATAACCTAGAATAAATGGGTAAGTTTCTAGAAATTTATAACCTTCCTAGACTAAATCATGAAGAACTAGAAAAGCTAAATAGACTGATAAACAATCAGGAAATTGAAATAGCTATAAAAAATCTCCCCCAAAATAAATCCAGGACCAGATGACTTCACCAATGAATTCTACAAACATTCAAATAAGATTTGATATCTATCCTTCTCAAAGTCTTCCAAAAAAATTGAATAAGAGAAAATACTTCCTAACACATTATGAGACCAATATAACTCTGATATTAAAACCTGGCAAAGCTAACACACACACACACACACACACACAACAAAAACAAACTACAGACCAGTATCTCTGGTAAGTACAGATGCAAAATTCCTAAACAAAATACTAACAAATGAATACAAAAGGTCATTACCATCAAGTGGGATTTATTTCAGGAGTACAAGGATGGTTCAACATATACGAATTGAGCAATGAAACATACCACATTAACAAAACAACGGATAAAAGTCATATGATCTTACCAATAGATGCAGAAAAACATTTGTTAAGATACAACATCTATTTATGATTAAAATACTATAAAGTAGAAGGAAAATATGTCAACATAATAAAGGCCATATACAACAAACTCTCAGCTAATACCATACTCATCAATGAAAATCTGAAAGGTTTTCCTCTAAGATAGGGAACAAGACAAAGATGTCCATTCTCATTATTCTTACTCAACATAGTGTAAAAGAGTATTGCTCAGCCAGAGCAATTAGACAAGAGAAAGAAATAAAAGGCATCAAGATTGGGAAGGAGGAAATACATATGTCACTTTTTTGCAGATGACATTCTATATATAGAAAATCTTAAAGATTCCATCATAAAACTATTAGAAACAAATTAATAAAGTTGCAGGATACAAAATCAATGTACAAAAATCCACTGCTTTCCTATATAACAATAATGACACTTCAGAAAAATAAATGAAAAAACAATATCTTTTGTAATTGCAGCCAAATGCATAAAATACCTAGGAATAAACTTAACAAAGGATGTGAAAGACCTATTAATTGAAAATTATAAAGCATTATTAATAGAGAATTAATAAGACAATGAATGGCAAAATATTCTGTGTTCATGGATTAAAAAAAATCAGTGTAATTAAAATGGCTATATTACACCCTAACCAGTGGATAGAGCATTGGCCTGAGGTGTCTTAGATTCGATTTTGGTCAAGGGCCTCGTACCTTGTTTGTAGGCTCGATCTCCGGTCCTAGTCGTAGAACATGCGGGAGGCAATCAATAGCTGTATCTCTCTCTCATCAATGTTTCTATTTCTGTCTCTCGCCCCTTCCCCCTACTCTCTCTAAAAATCAACGGAAAAAAAATTATCTGATGAGAATTAACAAGGTAAAAGAAAAGAGAGATGCAGAGGCAGAGAAGCATTGAACAGACTGTCATGCTACAGCGGGAAGGCAGGGGAGGTTTGGGGGCGGGGATGGCTATAAGAGATCAACTGAAGGACTTGTATGCATGTATATAAGCATAATCAATGGATTTAAGACACTGGGGTGGGGGCAGGTGAGGGCATGTACTGGAGGGTAGGGAAGGTGAGGGGGAGGTCAATGGGGGGAAAAAAAAGGAGACATACGGACTACTATTTGTAATACTTTAAACAATAAAAAAGGAAAAAGAAATAATTTAAATGGCCATATTACCCAAAGCAGTACACAGATTTAATGCAATCCCCATAAAAATTCCAATATCATTTTTTAAAGAAACTTAACAAAAAAGTCATCATTTGTATGGAACCACAAAAGATCTTTAATAGCCAAAGCAGTCCTGAGAAGTACAAAGTCAGAGGTATGACACTACCTGACTTTAAATTATACTCCAGAGCTATGATATTCAAAACCATATGGTATTGGCAGAAAAACCAGACACAGAGACAATTGGAACAGAATTGAGAGTCCAGAAATACAACTACATGTATATGGGCAAATAATATTTGATAAAGGAGCCTTAAACACACAATGGAGAAAAGAAAGTCTCTTTAATAAAAGGTGCTTGGAAAATTGGAAAGCCACACACAAAAGAATTAAACTACATTACAGTTTATCCCTATGTACAAAAATTCAAAATGAATAAAAAATGTAAGTATAAGATCTAAAACAATAAATTACATAGAAGGAAACATAGGTACTAAACATATGGACCTTCGTCATAGAGAACATTTAATGAATTTGACCCCAAAGGCAAGGGAAGTAAAAGCAAAAATAAGTGAATGGAACTGTATTAAACTAAAAAGTTTCTGCACAGCAAAACAAAACAAAACAAATTTAACAACAAAACAAAAAGGCAACCAGTCGAGTGGGAGGCAATAGTAAAACAGCTGGTCTGACAAGCCAAAATATACAAAGAACTCATAAAAAACCCCCACAAAAAACAGAAAACAAACAAAACAAAACAAAAACCTTGAGACTCAATAGAAACAAACAATCCAATTATAAAGTAGCAGAGGGCCTAAATAGCCACCTTTCCCAAGAGGACTTTCAAAAGGCCAACAGTTACATGAAAAGATGTTCATCTTCACTAGCTATTAGGGAAATGCAAATCAAAACAATGAGATATACCACCTCAAACCTATTAGAATGACTATTATCAACAAGCTAGGAAATAAATTTTGAAAAGGTTGTGGAGAAAAAGGAACCCTCATTCACTGCTGGTGGGAATGTAAACTTGAACAGCCACTATGGAAATCAGTAATGTGGTCCTCAAAAAATTAAGGATATAGTTACCATTTGACCCACAATCCTTCTAGGTATCTACCCGAAAAACTGAAAAACGTTTATTTGCAAAGATATAAGCACTTCTCTCTTTATTGCACCATTATTCACAGTGGCCCAGACATGGGGACAACCCTTTGGTAGTGGATTGGATAAAGAAGATGTGGCCATAGTTTGTACATATCTACATATATAAAAGCCTAAGCAACCATCTCAACTGAATGGATGACCAAACAGGCTGCTTGGGGCGACCAGGCCAGCAGGGCAGGGGGAGGGCAGTTTGGGGTGACCAGGCCATCTGGGGGGACAGTTAGGGGCAATCAGACAGGCAGGCAGGTGAGCAGTTAGCAGCCAGTGGTTCCAGATTGTAAGGATTTCTGACTGCCGGTAGTTGGACACCCCCTGAGGGGTCCCAGATTGGAGAAGATGTAGGCTGGACTGAGGGAATTCCCCCTCCACCATGCACAAATTTCATGCACTGGGCCTCGAGTATGCATATAAGTTCCATGGTTAATCTCCCTACCCCCCCACTTCCACCCCAACCTTCTTCCCTCTGAGATTCATCAATCTATTGCATGCTTCCAGGTCTCTGGATCTATTTTGTTTGTCGATTTATTTTGTTCATTAAATTTCACATATAAGTGAGATCATGTAAAAGACCTAGGGAGAGGGTGGGAGCAGAGGAGGTCAGTGGGAGAGAAAAAGGAGACATCTGTAATACTTACACAATAAAGAAGAATAAAAAAAATTCTTTTATTTTTTGGTGCAAATATACTATGAAATACTACTCAGCCATACAAAAAGATGAAGTACTGCCACTTGCAACAACATAGATAGATCTTGCAAATATTAAAAGTGAAATAAGTCAGAAAAAGCTAAGAACCATATGATTTCACTCATGTGGTATATAACCTGAAACTCATAGACACAGACAACACTATAGTGGCTACCAGAGGGAAAGGCGTACAGGGTAAAAGGGTGCCAAATATATGTTGATGGAAGATTCGACTTTGGGTGGTGAGCACACAATGCAATGTATAGATTATCATGGACATGTACTCTTGAAACCTATATGACCCTATTAACCAGACATCCCAATAAATTTAATAAAAATAATAAAGTATTATCAATATGCTAACCACTATTAATAAATGCACTAATATAGTAACATACTATTAAGATTGAAAATATTTTAATGAAGATAATTTGGCCTCATGAAACCCTCTGGGAGGATCTTGAAGTCCCCTGGGGTCTGCAGATCACACTTTGATAATTGTTGGTATAATCAGATTTATGCCAATTAGCTTTTTGTTGCCTCCTTTATTTTCTTACAGTTATTTATGAAGATTTGAATAATGTTAACAGATACTAGTTTGTTTCTGCTAATATAATCAATGAGTCTGTTCAGTTTTTGATATTAGATTTGTAAAAATTGAGCTTAAAATATTTGATGTTAGATTTGTACAAAAGTTGATTCATATTGGTGTTATCTTTGCTCGACTGCATTTTGAAAGTGTCACCTTAGAGTATATGTGTCTGGTGGACAAATCTGAAGTTAGATCAGTATAGTTTTGGTCACTTTGATAGAAAGTTAATATAATTATTAAATATTTATGATGACTTAATTAAAAGTTTTCATATGTTTGGAAGAAAAACGTTTGGAAATGAGGTTTAGTACTTGATTTCTTGTTCATCTGTATTAACTTTGTAGATGTGTGTAATATAGTGATTTAAAGTAGGAAATATATATATTCTTCCTCTTATTATTTGCTTGGAATATCCTAAGTTATAAAAGTGATAAAGGTGGCTTGTTCAACTACACCCCAGTTTATGTTACAGAAGTGGCTTTTGGAAGCCTCTAAGGATGGAAGCTGATTGTTAGGGAATCAACTTTGATTAGAAGTTTGGAACTTTCAGTCCCACACCCACTGGGGAAGAGCTGGAGGTTGAATCAATTGCCAATGGTCAGTGATTAATGAGTGACACTTATGTAATGAAATCTCTGTAAAGTTGCACAGGGACAGCGTTCAGAGAGCTTCCAGGTTTGTGAAAGTATGGAGGTGCAGAGAGAGAGGGTCTCTTCCCAAATATCTTGCTCGAAGGATCTCATCCTCTGGCTATGCCTCAGTGTGTTTTTTATAACAAACTGGTCATCTATTAAGTAAATGTTATCCTGAGTTCTTTGAGTGATTCTAATGAAGTAATCAACCCTAAGGATGGAAGGGGTTTCTGGCACTTCTCATTTATTGTCAATTGATATATGGGTGGGTAACGTCAGTACCCTGGGCCATGTTAGGCCCGTGATATCATTTGATCTGGCCCTGCCAACACAACTGCAATGAGTTTTTTTAAATAGCAACATAAATTTGTTTTAAGTGAATTATATTAAGCCAATGGTGCTATCCAAATAGCCCTTGGCAGAAAAGAAGGTTCCCCACCCCTGGATTGGAAGCATAGGTGACAACCTGGACTTTGTATTGACATGGGGGAAGAGGAAGAGCAATCTTGTATGACTGATTCTGTAACCTGTGGCATTTGATACCATTTCCAGGTAGAAAATGTCAGAATTAAGTTAAATTTTAGGGCAGTGGCTGACGATACAGAATTGCTTGATCTTTAAAAAACACATTCTGTTGTGGGAAATGAAGTATTGTTGTGTTGTATAGTGAGTATTGCAGGTAGAGGAGAAACTGAAGCAGAGGATGTGTTTCTTTAATAGTGTGTGTATTCCTATTTATTTATTTTTTTCTGATGACTATTTCACTGGGTGCAATTAAGATAATTTTTGCTTTACTGAAAACTCAGAAAACTTTGCTACAAACACTTGCACTCCTGTGACTGACCACTAGATGTCATGAGTGCCACAGCAGCCCGAAGGGTACCCATAGCCTGTAGAAATCTGACATTGTAAGCTTGTAGACATTCACATATTTCACTGTTTCCACATGATAGATGCCAGAAGAACTTGATACAGTGTGATATATAGAAGCAAGGTACAACTGGAATAATGAAATTTCAAAAATAAGCCTTTTTAAAGGAAGGTTGTAATAGTTCTGTTGGGTATTGTAAATGCTTCAGGTGCACTTTATACCGCTATGTTCCTGGCTCTCTCTTTTTTATGGAAAGATGGATTGAACTTCAATTTAAGAATATTCCGTAATCCCTCTCAGGACATACTATAACAGCTGGTATTTTTTGCGTTGTAGAAAATTGATTCCATACAATAGTCAGTGATAATTATGGCTGGGTTCTGATAAATTCCAATGCATTTTCAATAAATTTAGCAAAAAACAACCATTACATGATTAGCTCAATTTGAAAGTTAAACCCAGCAGCTCTGCTTTGTTTTACAAAATATTGAGTATTTTAGTAGTGGAATTACATCAAATTATGTATTATACTTATATATGTTCTGAGAAGATAATTACTTTGAATCATATATTTCTTAAATAATATAACTTTGGAAAAATTTAACCTTGAGTGTTCATTATGAAATAAAGTGAGAAATGCTAAGGCTTTTCACATATGGGATATAGGTACAGCAGCAGTATCAATTCAGAAGGTTATTTTGATGTGTAATGTAAAGTTGTCTGTAGTATGTCTTAGTATTAATAGTTTGTTTGACATAAGTATGTTTCCTTATTATATGGTATTTTATGGTATATATGTTGGTGTATAAAAGTGAAACATTTTAAGTTTTTTAAGGCGTGAAGAAAGTGGTAATTTGCATGGTATATGTATTTCTGTAGTTAAGCAATTTGTACCATACAAATTAGAACTTTTCTCATGGCAGAAAGAGCTTAAATTACAGACACATATAATAAACGCCTACCCACATACATACATATATATTGCCCTAATTGTAGAAATGTGAGTGCATATACTTTACAAATTCTAAGCAACTCCTCTTTTTTTTCTCAGCAGCAAAGCAAAAGTAGAATAATTAAATGCATTCTTTAAACTTGTATGATCTGTTTTTTTACTCTTTGTGTTTGCATTTAGGAACATTTTTATGTAGTTGAATTTTTATCTTGATTATTAGAATAATTTATAAAAAGCAAAGCAGAGTTGCCTTTTAATTATTGGGGGAAACAGCTTCAGTGATGGCCATTAGTGAAACTTTGCTTTTTCTCTCTTATTTTTTAATTTTATTTTTAGCTTAGTGATTTATATTTTTATTTGGTATTTAAAATAATTGCCCTGGTTTGTAATTAACACTCCTTTCCATGTGGATTTATTTGCATACTTTGACTCTGTTAACCTTTGTAATAAGAGCAAACAAAATTCAAGTCATTGCACCAGATAGTCAGTCTGGTCTAACATAGTGTATTTGATGGTGATTTTTTTTTCCCTACGAACATTCACTTTGATAATTAAAAAGCTAATTTAAAAAGCTTTAATAGAATTTTACAGTTTGGATTTTTTCCAGTGAAATTTGGCAAGCTCACTTATTATTCTGTAATATGAATCATCAATTTAAAAGCAGTAGAATTGAAGTGAGGCAGTTTTGGGGTGTTTACAATGTCTGTTGTTTTTTTAATAATATATGTTAAAATGGACTTTTAAATTACCGAATTTAAAAGAGCTGGGGAAAATCCATTAAAAAAGAACTTAAACACATTGTTTAGTTCTTCTGATTTTTAAAAAGTGTAAATGCAATGTATTTTCCGTTATTAGGCAGCAGTGGTCTAAATTTAAAACACATGCTCTCTTTCTAGGTGTCAGGACAATGTACATTTTAATCTTGCTTCTTTCTTTTATGTTTATATTTTATAATCTTATTATCTGAATTAGACAACTCCAGTCATAATAGCCAGCATTTTTTTATTTGCTTGCTGTGTTCTGTGCCCTATCATATTTAATTAGCAAATAATTTTAAATTGCTGATATCTTCATTTGCCTACAAGAGTTTAATACTTAATAAGATTAAATAACTTGTCCTAGATCAGAGAGCTCACAGGATTAGAGATTAGGCCACTCTGGAGTAATTGTTCGTAGCTACTATTCGGTGGTACCTTTATACTATTTAATTTGGGATAAACATTAGTTAAAATAGTTATTGAAAAGTGATATTTTCCAAGGTACACCAAAGCTTAGTAAACAAATTTACTTTTGTATATTAGCTTGGATTGTTAGACTTATTTTAGATGAACACTTCTGTAAACCTGTAATAACATCTTGCTTCAATTCTAGTATTTTTTCAAAGGTTATTTGCAGTCTTAAGATAGAGAACTCTGCAGTTGTTATGTTAAGATGAGCTCTTTTTAAAAATTACAATTAGTTATAAGTTGTTGACAATTTATAGTCTCTGTCCTACATTAGAAATGTAACTTAGAATTATGATTAACAGAGGGGAGAAATTTTAGAATGGTATTGGCTTATAAAAGCTTCTTTACTTTTTCCATTTATGCATTCAGCAGTCCTCAAACTAACAGTAAAAATCTTTTAAGGAAGTCTTGATATATCCAAGAAGAACTTTCATATTTTTAATTAGAAATGTCACATCAAAATGAAAAACTCTCACACTTAATATTTATATGTAGCATGTAGAAAAAATTCTGAAAAAATCCTGAAGTGTGTTGGAATATGAGTTAGTTATAGAATGTTGCAATTGAATAATCTTTGTTTTTATTATTATTTTACACTGTTCCTCTTCTTTGTAGAAACGGCCTGCACGATATATAAAGCCTGGTAGACAGAGTGGCTGCAGGCTGTGGAGCTGGAATTCCCTGCGGGAGAACATTTGTGTGGAGTGCAGCGTCCAGCCTGCAGTCTGCATCATGCCAGCCTTGTCAACAGGACCTGGGAGTGACACAGGTATGTGAATCCAAGAAGGGCACTTTCCTCCTATCTTTACTTAAATCTTCCTGTTCACAGTGAAAAACAGCATCACTTTAGCAAGTGCAAGCAGGTCATGTTGTTCTGTAAACAAGACGAGGGGCATAAAATCAGTGTAACCTTCCAAGGTAAAAGTTATCAAAGGGCATTGGCTGCTGCTGCCTCCAGATAGTGGTGGTGTATGCTGACCCGATCGTACTTTTTCTCGGAATACTGTTATTTATTTACATTTCTTTAAAAAATATTAAATATTTAAACATACAGAAAAGTATGGTAGACTCAACAATCACCCCTTACCTGTGGAGGATATGTTCCAAGACCCCACTGGCTGCCTGAAATCACATGCAGTACCAAACGCTATGTGTACTGTTTGATACATACCTTTGATAAAGCTTAATTCATCAATTAGGCACAATAAGAGTTGAATAACAAGGAGTAATAAAAAATATTGAACAATTATAGTAATATTCTGTAATAAAATTAAGTGAGTGTGGCATTATTAAATAGAAGTAGAGTGACTTGGACATAAGTACTGTGAGGCTGTGGCAGTCACTCTGAGAACTGAGATGGCTGCTCAGTGACTAATGGATGGGGAGTGTCTGCATCGGGGAGACTCTGGACCTGGAGGTGATTCATGTCCTGAGCAGGACAGAGAGGGATGGCACAAGATTTCACTGAGATACTCAGAACAGCAGGCAACTTAAAACTTAATGAATTACTTATTTCTGAAAATTTCCATTTAATATTTTTGTACCATGATTGTCAGTGGAAAGTGAAACCACAGATAAGGGAGAGACTGCTGTCCAGTGATATTCATATTAACCTTCATTCAGGTTCAATAACATATGAACATTTTGCCATACTGGCTTCAGACTTCTCACTTTTTTCTTTAAGAAACAAAACATTATCCCTATATCATCCTTGCATTTCCTTTCTTTCTGTAACCAGAGTTAAAAACTATTCAAATATGTATTAAAAAGATTTGATTAAAACAAACAGACATATTTCATGTTATTACCACTTGTAAGACTTGATGATACTTATTATAAAACTTTCCAGGAAAGGGAAAAAAAATCGTGCTTATGTGTATGTGTGAAATCCCCTGCTTCTGCCCTGATTCAAGGAGTAGGGGTGGGGTGGGGTCAATGCCCCTTTGAAGTCCTTTCCTGAGATTCTCCAGAATCAGCTCTTTTAAAAAAATGAAGATTCTGGGACCCTCCCTAGAACTTTGAAAATGGAATGTGAGTGGGTTGAGGAGCTCCGCCGTGTATTTTGAAGACCCATCCAAAGAAGTGGTGTCTTAGAGTGTGACTAACAAGAAAGTTCTGTGTGTCGCATTGAACAGACTGAATTCGGTTCTGTTAATACCATTCTGTAACCGGGTGAAATAGCTACCTCACACTGGACAGCTACTGGCACCACAGTATTTATAAAGCTGAGTCACAAATTTGTTTTTGTGTCATATTATGTTAATTAACATTTTCATTTGTACTACTTGCAAATACCACTTTTGCTATTTAAAGCATATTTACATTTATATTTGGGCAAGTTTTGTCTCCTTTTTATCCGTGAAGAAGGCTTTTTTTCCGACCATGATTTATACTGCGGATTAGTTTTTCTTAGGAAGTAATTTTGATTTTTAAATTACATAAAACATTTTTTTTTCAAGACATAACTTGAAAGCCAGCTTCTTTGGAAATTCTTTTTTCTTTCAGTTTTTACGTAGTCCCACATTATGTTGTACTATATAAAGTGAATGATTTAACTTTCCATAGTGGTTTGAGAAATTATAGATAAAATTTATATGAATCAGACATTTACTACAGTTGTGTAATGAATTTAAGTTTTATGCTTTGGTATTCACCAAAATGCCTTAGTTTAATTGAATACAAAATAGTGTTGCTTACATTAACTTAGGGAATGATTAAAATGGAGTATTTATAGTTTATGAGGCAGTTTGGGTGTTAGTCATGAGAAAGAACATAGGCTATTAAGAATTTGAAAAGAACTTTTCCACACATAGTCGGCTTACTTAGTGCAAATTTAAGATGCTGATGTGACTCACCCTTGACTTTGTGATATTTTTTACCTGTACGTCTCAATAAGGCTTGAGTCAGGCAGAAAAGATGTGCCTGTTCCAAGAGTCACACTACATTTAGGGAAACCCGAGGTATGGTGTACCCATCAACTGGTGATGGTTTCCTTGAAGTTTCAGTCAGGGGTCATGTATGCCATAAGCAGTGATGCTTAGCAATGTTGTTGCTGTTGTTCCCATTATCAGGCCTCTGGGGGAACAGCAATGGTGAGCTTAACTCAAGGGCAGATGCCCATGTGGCAGGAGAGTGTCACCTGACTAACAATGCAAAACTACACATGTAGGAAAATGCTGTCAACATAAAACTTCTATCATTTCTTCCTCGTCTTCCTTCTACTTAGTTTACTAAGCAAAACAATTTTGAATTTTACGAATAATACATAAAAATTTTTTCATCAAAGATGCCTAGACAAAAAAAAAAAGGAATTCTTACGATGCACCCTTTCCCTAGTCTCATTTTCTATTTCAGTTTGAGGGGTGTTCTTTAAGAATTTTCTGTACATAAGACACTTATATATGCACATAAGTATGTGCTTTTATGTGTTTTTTTCTTTATGATTCTATTGTTCTCTATGGATTGTTCCATAACTATTTCTACACCAAGTATTGTATCTTGGAGAGGTATTTCTGAGAGGGGTGTGTGTCTATATATATTTGCCTCATTCTTTTAAGCTAATAATGCATTGTGTTCCATAGTGTCACAATATAGTGACGCAGAGTACTAGTAATGAAAACCTGGTTTTGGTCCTTTTCTAATATTTTATGTAGAAAAGATGTGCACGTTTAATAGATGCTGTCAAATTATTTTTCAGAGTGGTTAAACCACTTAATCCAAGGACTGCATTAAAGATCCTTTCCCCTGAGTTGGAGGAGGCTAAAGTGGGGATAAATGGTGAGGGAGACTGGACTTGGGGTGGTAAGAATACAATTCTATAGATTATATATCTGAAACATATAAAATATATTAACCAATGTCATTCTAAAACCTTCAACAAAAAATATGAAAAAGAAGATCCTTTCTCCACATTCTTGCCAAGATTTTGTGTTACCAGTTTTTATAATTTCTTTTTTTACCAATTTGATGGGGAAAACATAGAATCCATTTGTTTAATGGCCATTAATTCCTTTGTGAATTGACTATTCATATCCTTTTCCTGTTTTTCTATTGGCTTATCATTTTCTTATTTATTTTTCAGAATTTCTCTATTTGTATCCTGCATATTAGTCTTTTGGGTTGAACACCATTTCTTATGGCAGGTCATTTGTCCCTTTTTCTTTCTTAAATAGTATTATTTCTTTTGTAGAAGTTGAAAGATTTTATGTAGACAAATCAATCTTTTCTGTATGGTTAATGCTTTTTTTCTTTTGTTTAAGATGATCTTTCTTTTCATGATGATAATCACTAAACTTTACTTCTAATAATTTTAAAAGTTTGAATTTGCACATTTGGAATTTTAGTCCAACTATAATTTGTATGTAACGTGAGGCAGCAATCTAATTCCCCATGTGAACAGCTAGTAATTCTAGTTTCACTTGTTCAAAAGTCTATCCTTTAGACATAAATTTCTAATAATTCCTGTTTCATATACGAGCAGTACATGTATTCTGAGTTTACTCTCTTGGTTATTGTGATCTGTTAATTTTATTTTTAAAAAATTTTAATGGACTTTATTTTTGAGAGTAATTGTAGACTCACAGGAAGATTATGGAGCTAGTATAGAGAGTTTCAGTATACCTTATATCTTGTTTCTCTGATTATTAACATCGTATCTTAGTTTGTTACATTCATTTCAATGAATGAGTCCATATTGATACATTATTAACTAAAATCTATACTTTATCCAGGTTTTCTTAGTTTTCCTTCATATCCTTTTGTTCCAGGATCTCCTATTACACTTGGTTGTGATTGTTTCATTAGGTGCCTATTGGCTGTGATGTTTTCCTTTGTTTTTGATGATCAACAGTTTTCAGGAGTCCTGGTCAGGTGTGTTGTAGAATTTCCCTGTATTGCAATTTGTCTGATGTAAATTGCCATTGTCATATCATATAATGGGTACATACTATGAACTTGATTTAAGACTGTTGGTGTTGATCATTGGGCTAAAGTAGCATTTTTCAGATTTCTGTACTACATAATTACTCTCTTTTCTCTTCCCTTCTACACTGTCCTCTTTGGAAGGAGGTCTCTATGTGTTCTGCTTCCCCTCCTTTAGGGTGAAGTATCTGTATAAGTTATTTGGCTTTCTTTGTCTCTTCTCTCCCATTTAGTAATTTACTCAATCATTTATTTATATCTGTGTGGACTCAATGGATATTTATTCATGCCTTGGGTTGTAATCCAATACTGCTCTACTTTGTTGCTCATGTTGATCTAGCTTTGGCTGTTGAAGCTCTTTCATCTGGCTCCTCTGATATACCCCATCAGTGTGGGCTTGTTTGATTGTTTTTAGTAGTTTCTTACTTTTGGAACTATAAGAGGCTCCGGATTCATCTTAAAAGTGTTTGATCCCTAGAATCAGTCCTTTCTCCAGGGAGCCCTAGTTTCGTTTATTACAGAACTAGAGGCCTGGTGCACGAAATTCGTGTGTGTTGGGGGCAGGGGTCCCTTTAGCCCAGCTTGCACCCTCTCCAATCTGGGATCCCTCTTACAATAGGGGACAGCTGGCTCCTAATTGCTCACCTTCCTGCCAGCCTGAGGGCCCCTTACTGCCCTCCCTGCTGGCCTGGTCATCCCTAACTGCCCCTCCCCGCTAGCCTGGTCGTCCCTAACTGCCCCTCCCTGCTAGCCTGCCCCCCACTGCTGGCCTTGTCACCCCTAACTGTCCCCCCACTACCTGGTTGTCCCTTACTGCCCCCCCCCATGGCTTGCTTATCCCCAATTGCCCCCTCTGCCATCCTGGTTGCCCCCTACTACCTCCACTGGCTTGGTCGCCCCCAACTGCTCCCCTCTGCTGACCTGGTCACCCCTAACTTTCCCCCTTGCCAGCCTGGTCACCCTTAACTGCTACCCCCGCCGGCCTGGTTGCCCCATGCAGCCTGCTGTTCAGTCATTTAATCATCCCTCACTCACCCCCCCTGCTGGCCTGGTCGCCCCATGCAGCCTACTGTTCAGTCATTTAGTCATCCCTCACTAACCACCCTTCCGGCCTTGTTGCCCCAAGCAGCCTGTTGTTCAGTTGTTCAGTCATCTCTCACTAACCCTCCTGCCAGCCTCATCGCTCCAAACAGCCTGCTGTTTGGTCATCTATCCAGTTGTTTTAGTCATGATGGTCCCTGGCTTTTTATATAATAGGGTGAGACTAGAAAAAAAGACCGGGCAATTCTTTGTAACACCAGCTAGGTGTCTTCCAGTTAAATTCTGAAACTAACTGGAGTTAGTAGAGATCCCACAGGTTAAGGGTTCAGTCCCACAAGATTCCCCTGACCATTTCAGATGCCAGTTGCAAGTAATAGGTCTAAGGTGACCCACAACTTCTGTCTGACTTGGCTACAAATATGGGGTTCCTATAATCCTTTTCTTGGATTTTTTCATTTGCCAGAATAGCTTACAGAACTCAGGGAAATGCTTATTTATATTTATCAGTTTATTATATAACTAGAGGCCTGGTGCATGATATTTGTGCACTGGGGGAGGAGACGTTTCTCAGCCAGGCCTGTGCCCTCTCACAATCTGTGGTCTGCCTGCCTGCTTGCTCCTTATCCCTTGGCTTGCTGCTCCTTAGCACTGCCACGGATGCGGGAGAGGCTCCCACCACCATTGCTTCACTCTCCAGCCAGGAGCCCAGCTTCTGGCTGAGTGGTGCTCCCCCTGTGGGAGTGCACTGACCACCAGGGGGGCAGCTCCTGTGTTGAGCATCTGCTTCCTGGTGGTCAGTGCGCATCATAGTAATCAGTTATTCTGGTCGTTCTACCGCAATGGCCACTTAGGCTTTTATTATATAGGTAAAGGTTACAGATGAAAACCACATGAAGTGATACTTAGGGCAAGGTCTGGAAGGGTCCTAAGCTCAGGGGCTTCTGTTCCTGTGGAGTTGGGATGCACCATCCTCCTGGCATATAGATGTATTCATCAACTTGGAAGCTGGTGGAACCCCATACTATTGGGATTTTCCTTACATAGGTGTGATTGGTTAACTCAATCTCTAGCACCTCTCCCTTTCCCAGAAAGTTCTAATCCTGGCTTGGTTGTTTTGGTGACTAGCCCCTATCCTGCAGCTATCCAGGAACTCACCGAGGGTCACCTCATTAGAGCAAAAAACACTTGGAACTTACAAGGGTTTTGGAGCTCTGTGTGAAGTAACTGGGGCAAAACCCAATATCTATTTTGCTATTACTTTACACAATCCTCATCTACTGCTAATGTTTAAATTATCATAGTAGAAATTATGATAAATTCTACTTTGCATGATTCCCAATAAAAAGGAGAATAATGTACATTATTGAATATATTCCTGATAGAAAAGAATTTCCATTTTGAGTTAGTATAAAGGAGAATAGGTCTCTCTGCTTACAATTTTTTCAACTCTGACAAGCTTTTGACTTGGTACACTTCAAACTGCTGTTGTACTTTTAATGCTGGGTGCTATGGAACATCATAGATTGGACATCCTCTGGGCCTGCATCTTTTCTGTGAAGCCAACTGAGTCAGCAGAGTGGGTTGTTGAAGTAATCCTCAAAATCTTTTTCCCCAGGATGGCTAACAATATTTTAAATGTTACACAATAACGAACTATGTAACTACATCCCACTGCATAACTATATTCCTATTAAACCCAAATTTATCTTAATTTTTAATGAGAGTTCCACTAGCCTTTATGTATTCTTTTGATAACATCAAAATTCACATTGTTGGGTAATATTCAGTTGTAAACTGTAAATAAATATTCAGTTGTAAACTGAAAATAAAAAAGTTAGAAACCATTTTTTCTCCATTCTCCTCTTGATGGACATTTGGGTTGTTTTCAAGTTTTTGGTGGTTATGAACAGTTTTGTTAAGAACATTCTCTTTCCTGTATCTTGGTGCACATAAACATGCATTTCTATAGACGATATACATAGAAATCAAATTGCTTGATCAAAGGGTACAAGTGTCTTCAATTTTATGAGAGAAGGGCAATTTATTTTCCAAAGTATTTGCACTAATTTAATTCACAATGCTTTATTTATAAAAAAAATACGTTTTTATTGATTTTAGAAAGAGAGGAAGGGAGAAGGATATATAGAGAGAAACATCCTACATGCTCCCTATTGGGGGTTGAGCCCAAATCCTGGGCATGTGCCTTGGCGTGGAAGTGAACATACTTGGCATTGATATATCTGATAAAGGATTTTCAAAATATATAAAGAACTCATATAACTTAAAAGGAAGATAAACAATCCATTTAATTTACAGTGCCTTTTATAGTGTGGAAGAGATTCTGTTGTTCCTTATCTGATCCTCATCCTCACTTTTTTATTAGGTTTAAAATTCTTTCCACTTATTTTGGTAGATATGTAGTGATATTTCATTTTTGTTTTAATTTGGCTTCTAGGTTATTAGTGAGGTTGAGCACCTTTTTATTTGGCCATTTAGATTTCCTCTTTAGTGAACTAGGAATTAACTTTTTTTTAGACTATTTTTATTTTTTTCATTTTTTTTATTGTATTACATGTATACATATCTTCCCATTGCCCCCCTCCCTCCCAGGCGTACCCCAACCCCCCAGTGTTTTGTGTTATGCTTATATGCATGTATACAAGTCCTTTGGTTGATCTCTTATCTACCCCACCTCTCCTTCATCTTCCTACTGTAATTTGACAGTCTGATGCTTTACTGCCTCTGTATCTTTCATTGCATTGTATTATATATAGGATATTTTTATATTTTCTAGATTCTAGTCCTTTGTAAATCTTCTTTGTTATATGCATTACAACTATCTTCTGTTATTCTGTGACTTGCTTTCTCATTCTATGTGTTGTCCTCCCCTGTTCTATATGCAGAAGTTATACATTTCAATGTAGTTGAACACCATTTTTCTTTGTGGTTACAAATTTTAGTATTTAATTCATGAAATATGTAATTTATAGTCAAGCAGGTATTCATTTTTTTCTCTTACATTGTGACTTTACTACTCTAGATTTTTGTGTAAGGGCTCCAAATTAAATGTTGCCACATGGATAGCCACTTGTCATACCATGACGTTGTAAAGACTGTTCTTTCCTGTCTGCTTCAGTGCTACCACCTGAAACCTTCATTACGGTGTTGACTATCTGTATGGGAGAACGTACTTGCAATGACATATCTGATAAGGGGTTAATATTCAAAATTGCTGAGAGAGCACATCCTTGTCTTTAGTTCTGTTTCTCAAAGGAATCATTCTCACATTTTTCTTTGTCATCTTTGCTCTAGCCTTTTTTTTTAATGCTCTTTATTAGATTAAGAAAGTTTCCTTTTATTCTCAGTTATAAAAAAAACCCTTTTTAATGACTAGTCATTGAATTTTGTCAAGAGCTTTTTATTTGTTATAATGATCGTATGAATTGTTTTCTGTTAATGTTAACATAGCATATTTAATTTTTTAAATGTTTAGTCAACTTGCATTTTAGGGGTAAACCCAATTTGGTCATAATATGTATTATCCTTATATAATCTGCTGTATTTGTTTTGCTCATATTTTACTTACAATTTTCATATCTATGATTATGAATGAATGCCTGTAATTTTTTGGTGCCATTCTCGCTTATCACATTTTCACCAAGTCATATTGGTCTCATATAGTTTGTTGGAAGGTGTCTTTACTTTTCTCTAGAAAAGTTTATAGAAAAGTTCTTTTTACATGAGTAGAACTGAACTGTTAGAGAACTTGGACCTGGAAATAATCATTTTCGTAAGAATTTTGTTGACTACTTTATTTTAAAGTTTATAAGATTATTTAAGCTTTCTATTTCTTCTTGAGCCAGTTTTGGTAATTTTTTTTTTTAACACTTGGTCCATTTTATGAAAATTTCAAAATTTGTTTCTGAAAAAGTTGCTCACAAATTATTTTATGTCTACATTTTTTATATTAATGTTTACTTGTTTAGTCTTGCTATTGGTAATTTTTGTCCCCTTTTCCACTCTGCTTAATATGGCCAGAGTTTTGTCAGTTTTATTACTTTTTAAACATAAAACTTTTGGCCTCATTAATTTTCTCTGTTATATACTTGCTTTTATTTCATTTATTTTTAATGTTCTTTTCCTAAGTATGAAAATTTGTTCATAAATTTTCAGTCTTCCTCTTTTCCTATTGTTCACATGTAAGGCTATTTCTCCTTAAGTGCTGGTTTTATTTCATGCCATCAGTTTAAAAATATTTTCTAATTTGACTAAGTTTTTGTTTTATTTAGAATTATTTATCATTGGTTATTTAGAATTTTTTTAAAAAAATATCCAAATAAGGATTTTTTAAACTAATATTTTTGTTATTTATTTCGGCCTTAATAGCTTTGTGGTAAGACAACTTAATTATTTCAGTCCTTTGAAGTTTGTTTATATTTATGTTCAGCTTTATAGTCAATTCCAGTAAGTATTACATGTATTCAAAAGAAGGCATATTTTGCACTCATTGTGTTTGTATATATCCCAATTATGGCCAATTTGTTAATTAATTTATTTACATATAATGCATTTTTATTGATTTTTTCAGTTATTCTTTGTTATCAAGAGAAATATTTTTTAAATTTTCCCTGGGTGGACAAAAAGATCCAAGATGGTGGTGGAGTATGTGGTAGCTACACTCACCATCTCCTGGGACAAAACTGGAATAACAATTAAATTACAGAACAATCATCCCATATAACCAACTGCAGAGTAGTTGAAGAGAAATCTTATAACCAAGGATTTACAGAGGAAGCCACATCAAGATTGGAGGGAAGGGCAGATATGTGAAAAGTTCTGGCCCTGCACCATAGGAGACAGATAATGTTCCAGAGGGATATCTCAGCAGCAGGGTATACATGAGAAGCATGGGGTCTAAAACCCCAAGTCAGGCTCTCCAACCAAGATCACCACAGCCGGGAATAGGTGTTCCTAGAAAACATCTGGTTGTGAAAAGCTGCAGAGTTTCATCTGTCAGAGAGATGGGAGTCTGCTAGAGACACAGGCACCCCCTTAAAGGGCCAACACCCACAATTTTATTTGAAGCCACTTACCCTTGGACTTCAGCAGAGGGAGGGCAGAGTGGATTAGAATCACCTGAAGAGAATTGGTGGTTTGTAGCTCTGGGGAAAGAGCCTAAGGGACAACTGCCAGAATCCTTGTGTTGAGTCATTCTCCCATTCTGCAGATGCCATCTTTCTTGGGTGGAGTGCTCCCCTCTGGTGCAGCATCAGCCTGGGGGAAAGCAACAGCCTGACCCTCTGGACTCTGTTTTGACTTACTCTGTGGAGCTTATACCCTGCTGCAGAGTTCAGCCAGAGGCTCTTTCAATGACTTAGCCTAATAGGCTGCTGCTTGGTAAAGGCAGGTGGAGGCAGATCTTGGGTGCCTTTTGACTTTAGTTCACCTGCCTCTGGACACGGTGATGGTATAAGCTGCACGTGGTGTGCAGCTTGGTTTTTCTCATGTGCAGCTAGGTCCAGCAGATGTAGCCACAAATTGTGTATTGCTTGTAGCTCCAAACAGGTTACTGAGGTACAGTCACATGCAGCATTTTATGTTGGCCTGCACCAGAGTTCCTTCCAAGAGGCCCAAAACCATCATACCCAGTAGCCAGCTTCAGACAACATCATAACAGGATGAAATAAATTTCACAAGCAGCATGTTCAAAGGGAGATCTTGGCAGGCACCAATCTTGTTGAGGGGAAGTCCTCTTTATGTGGTCATCACTCAAATAGTAGCTCACACAACATGGTTGAGGTTCAGCCTCACAGTCAGCTAGCCCGAGGTAGACAAAATGGGGAGACAAAGGAACAGTCTCCAAATGAAAGAAATTGCCAGAAAAAAAGACAAGTGAATTGAAGGCAAATAATTTATCAAAGTAATACTCATAAGGATACTCAACAGCTTGAAAAAGGATATAGAAAGCATGAAAAAGTACAAGTCAGAAATGAAGAACATCTGAAATGAAGACTACACTAGAAGGAATAAACTATAGGTTAGATGAAGTGTCAATTTGGGAGACAAGATAGAAAAAAACACCCAATTAGAGCAGGCAAAAAATAAAAAAGGAATTAAAAAAAATGAGGATACTTTAAAGGACCTTTGTGACAACAAGAAATATAACAACATTTTGCATCATAGGTATACCAGAATAAGGGAGAGAGCAAGGACTCAAGAAAGTATTTAAAGAAAGGACTGAAAACTTATCTAACTTGGTGCAGGAAAAAGACACACAAGTCCAGGAAGTGCAAAGTGTCCCAAACAAGATGGACCTAAAGGCCTATATTAAGACACATAATAATTAAAATGACAAAGGTTAAAGACAAAGAGTGAATCTAAAAGCCTTAAGAAAAAGATAGTTAGTTGCCTAAAAGGAAGCTCCTTTAAGACTGTCAGCTAATTTCTTAACAAACATTTCAGGCAAGAAGGGATTGATAAGATATATTAAAAGTGATGAAAAGCAAGGACCTACAACAAAGATTACTTTACCCAAGAAAGCTATCATTTAAATTGAAGAGAAACAGACAAGAAAAAGCTGAAAGAGTTTTTATTTTTATTTTTTTAAGTTTTTTTTTTCTTTATTGTTGACAGTATTACAGTGTTACAGATGTACCCTTGAAGGAATGTTTTTTTTTTTTTAACCACTAAACCAATATTACAGGGAATGTTAAAGTGCTTGCTGGAAGAAGAAGCCTGGCTAGCATGGTTCAGTGGTTGAACATCAACCTATGAACCAGGAAGTTATGATTCCATTCCTGGTCAGGGTACATGCCCAGGTGGCAGGCTCAGTCCCAAATAGGGGGCATGCAGTAGGCAGCCGATCAATGGTTCTCTCTCATCATTGATGTTTTTGTCTCTCTCTCCTTCTCCCTTCCTCTCTGAAATCAATAACACACACACACACACACTCACACAAATATATCCTATATAATAAAGAGGTAATATGCAAATTGACCATCACATCCTCATAGGATGGCTGCCCACAAGCAGGATGTGTGGGGCAACCAAGGAGGCAAGGAGTTAGTGAGGGGTGACCAGACTGGTAGAAGGGTGCAGTTGGGGGAGACGTGACCAGAACGGGGGGGGGGGGCAGTTAGGAGCAACCAGGCTGGCCGAGGGGGGCAGTTGGGAGGGAGTAGCAGCCTGGTCAGGCTGACAGGGAGTAGCAGTAAGAGGCAATCAAGCCTGCAGGGAGGGGGCAGTTAGGGCCAAGCAGGCAGTGGAGGGAGTACATTTCGGGGAGACCAGGCCATTAGGGGGATCAGATGGGGTGATTAGGCTGGTAGGGGAGGCAGTTAGGGGTAACCAGGCTGGCATGGGGGGCAGTTAGGGGCAGGCAGGCAGGCAGGCAGGTGAGCAGTTAGGAGCCAGCAGTCCAGGATTGTGAGAATGATTGGACCAAAACTGGCAGTTGGGCATCTCTGTAGAGGGCTGAGGGGACACCCCCCTGTGCACAAATTTTGTGCACTGGGCCTCTAGTGTGTGTGTGTATGTATGTATGTATGTATGTGTGTGTGTACACACACACACTAAGTGGCCAGATTATTATGACTACCTGGCGTTTGTAGGCAAATTAGCCTAACACTGCATGTATGGGATATGGAAGCTGAAGGCCTGTTCTAACACCTTTACTGTCTGCAGTTACCAAGATAAAATGTCTCCAATTTGCACAGGAACACAAGGATTGGACAGCTGAGCATTGGAAAAAATCCATGTGGTCCAATGAATCATGTTTCCAGTTGCATCATGCAGATGGCAGAGTGAGAATTTCATGGAAACATCATGAAAGCATGCACCTCATATGCATGAGTATAACCTTTCAAGCTGGTGGGGCAGTGTTATGGTTTGGGGCATGTTTTCCTGACATGATTTGGGCCCTTAAATTTGTGTGGAACAATGTCTGAATAGCACAACATACTTAAGTATTGTTGCTGATCAAGTTCATCCTATCATGTTGATGGCATATTCCAATTGGGATGGCTTCTTCCAACAAGACAATGTGCCATGCCACAGAGCTCGTATTGTACAGGAGTGGTTTCAAGAACATGAGGGAGACTTTACCTTGCTTAAGTGGCCCCCACAATCACCACATCTCAATCAATTGAGCATTTGTGGGATGAAGTTAAAAGAGCCATCAGGCAGCTGGTTCCACAACCATCAAATCTCACAGACTGGACGGTGCTATTCATCAGGCATGGTGTCAGATTCCTCGCATCACCTTTCAACATCTCGTGGAGTCAATGCCAAGAAGAATCACCACAGTGTTGAAGGCAAAAGGTGGTCCAACAAAGTACTGATGCGGTGGTCATAATAATCTAGCTGTTCAGTATATTATATATATGAAGAAGATGATGAGAAGTAGGAGGATGGAGAGAGGAGTTGAAAGAATGAAATGGCAGTATATAGTAGAGGTACCCAGCAATTATCACTTTTATTTTATTTATTTATTTTTAATGCTAACCCAGGAATATTTTTTCTATTGAGTTTTAGGGAGAGTGAAAGAGAGAGGGAAAGACAGAGAGAACTATTGATGTGAGAGAAACACATCGATTGGTTGCCTCTTGCATGAGCTCTTAACCAGGCCCTGAGCTGGGGAGGAGCCTGCAAACAAGGTACATGCCCTTGACCAGAAATGAACCTGAGATCCTTTGGTCCATAGGCTGACACTCTATCCATTGAGCCAAACCAGTGAGGGCAATAATCACTTTTAATGTAAATGGCTTAAATGCTGAGTGGAAAAGAAAACATGACCTGCATATATGTGCTGTTTTCAAGTGACTGAACTCTGATTGAAAGATACACACACACTAAAAGAGATGAAGAAAGATATTTCATGCAAATGGAAGGGGAAAAGAAGCTGGGGTAGCAATACTTATATCTGACGAAATACAATTTAAAACAAGGCTGTTGTAAGAGACAAAAAAGGCTCCTACATAATGATAAAGGGAGCAATCCAACAAGAGGATATAACCCTTGTAAACATTTATGTACACAATATAGAACCTAAATGTGTGAAGCAAATCCTTTTTCTTTAATCCTCAGCCTAGGAATGAGGATATTTTTTCCAGTGATGTTTAGAGACAGAAGAAGGGGAAGAAAGAGGAGAGAGAGAGAAACCTTGATGTGAGATTGACACAATGATTGGTTGCTTTCCTATACATGCCCTGACCAGGTATGTGCCCTTGATTGGAAATTAAATCCCTAACCCTCCCATGTACAGGCTGACACTCTACTCATTGTGGCATGCCTACCAGAGTTGTAAAGCAAATCTTGGTGGACATAAAATGATAGATGGACAGTAATACAATCATACTAGGGTATTTTATCATTCCATCGACATTATAGATCTTCCAGACACATAGTAACAACAACAAAATGTTGGCTTTAAATAACACACTGGGTCAGATAGATTTAATTGGTATCTTAGAGCATTTTACTCCTCAGCAGCAGAAAATACATTATTTTCAAATGCATCTCCAAACAGGTTTTCTAGGATAGGACACAAAACAAGACTCAATAAATTTAAGAATATTAAAATCATATCAAGCATCTTCTCTGACCATAAATGTCTGAACCTAGAAATCAATCACAAGAAAGGAACTGAAAAACACAAAGACCTGGAGGCTTAATAACATGTTACTATTCAATGAATGAGTAAACGGTGAGATCAGTGAAGAAATCAAAAGATACCATGACCCAGGTTCAATTCGGTCAAAGGCATGTACCTTGGTTGCGGTCACATCCCCAGTGGGGGGTGTGCAGGAGGCAGCTGATCGATGTCTCTCTCTCATCGATGTTTCTGACTCACTCTCTCCCTTCCTCTCTGTAAAAAAATCAATAAAATATATTTAAAAAATAAAGATACCATGAAAGAAATGGAAACGAGAACACAACAACCCCAAATCTTTGGGACACAACAAAAGCAGTTCTAAGAGGAAAATGCATAGCATTATAGGCCTATCTCAAGAAATAAGAAAAGTTTCAAATGAACAATCTAACTTTATATTTAACAAAACTTGAAAAAGAACAAGAAACAAAGGCTCAAGTGAGTATAAGGAAGGAAATAACAAAGATCAGATGAGAAGTGAGTCTAAAAAGACAAAGGGACAGTGAAACCAAGAGATGGTTCTTTGAAAAGATAAAAAAAGAATGACAAACCTTTAACCAGACTCATCCAGAAAAATATATGGAGGACCCAAAAGAATAAAATCACTTGATAGAGGAGAAGTAACAACTGAGACCAAAGGGGAATACAAAGGAATGTAAGAGAATATTATGAACAACTATATGTCAACAAATTGGACAATCTAGACCAATTGGATTAATTCCTAGAAACATACAGTTTTCAAATTGAATGAGGAAGCATCAGAGAATCTTTATAGACAGATTACAACTAGTGAAATTAAAGCAGTAATTAAAAAAAAACTGCCAACAAACTGAAGTCCTGGACCAGATGGCTTCACAGGTGAATTTTACTCAACATTCAAAGAAGAATTCACACCTTTCCTCAAAGTATTCAAAAAAATTCAAGAGTAGGGAAGACTCTCAAGGCTCATTTTATGAGGCCTGCATTAGCCTAATTCCAAAACCAGATAAACACACTACAAAGAATGAAAATGGTAAGTCCAATATCCATGGTGAACAAAGATGCAAAAATCCTCTACAAAGTATTAGCAAACCCAATGTAGCAATACACTGTAAAGATCACACACTATGATCTAGTGGGATTTACTCTGGGGATGCAAAGTTGGTACAATATCTGCAAATTAAGTAAATCAAGATTATTAGGCATGTGGTTTCTGATTCTGTGTGAACAAAAAGCAGTATGTGAATTGGCATTTGGATACCCCCCCTTTTTTTTTTTGGAATAGTGTACTTTCTTGTACATAGAACTTGTACTTTTAAAAACTGAATCATTACACTTATTCTTGTCTTGTCCCAGCTCACAAAACGCTTATGGACTAAGTGAAAAAGTTCCGTTTATGTAGTATGGGGTTTTTCGGTTATAAACAGAAAAATCACTACATGGCATTTCCTCACAAAGCCTCTGAGAGGTGCAGAGTGTGTCTTGACTTGTCCTATGAATAGGTTCCTGCAAAGGTAAGGAAGAGGCTAGCATAGGCTCACAGTTACTCTTCAACATTGCATGTCTTTGCTGATACAAGGAGTTCAACAGAGTCATTTCATATGTGAGATTTGCCAATTTTGCATTCATTGTATAATATTTCTGGCTTATTTTATAATCTTTTGCAGTAGTTTGACTTATGTTTGATGATGTTTATATAGTTTACTTTTTTAATTTTTAAAATTTTAATTATACATAATATAAAATTTTCCATTTTAGCCATTTTAAATGTAAAATTTAGCAGCATTAATTATATTCAAAATGTATAAACATCACCTGTATCTATTTCCAAAACATTTTCATCATCCCAAACAGAAACTCTGTTTTAAGCAATAGCTCCATCTTCCCTCTCCCCCGCCCCATACACTTGAAATTTATATATATTTTTATTAATTTCAGAGAGGAAGAGAGAGATAGAAACATCACTGATGAGAGAGAATAACTGATTGGCTGCCTGCTGCAGGCCCCCTACTGGGGATCAAGCCTACAACTGAGCATGTGTCCTTGACCGGAATCAATCCCAGGACCCTTCAGTCTGCAGGCTGATGCTCTATCACTAAGCAAAACTGGCTAGGGCTCTAGATTTTATTTTATTTTATACTAGGGACCCCGTGCATGAATTTGTGCACCAGTGGGGTCCCTTGATCTGGCCTGCAGGATCGGGCCAAAGCAAGCTCTCTGACATCTCCCAAGGGTCCCAGATCGAGAGAGGGTGCAGGCCAGGCCAAGGGACCTGGTGCACCATTGGGGCCAGGGAGGGACATGGGAAGTTGGAGAACTCCAGGGCATCCAGCCTGTCTTGCTCAGTCCCAAGCAGCTGGACTCCAGCAGCAAGCTAACCTATTAGTTGGAGCGTCTTCCCCCTGGTGGTCAGTGCACGTCATAGAGAGAGGTCTTAGCATATCATTAGCATATTATACTTTGGTTGAATAGATGACCGAACGACTGGACACTTAGCAGATTAGGCTTTTATTATATAGGATATTTTATGTAAATAGAATCATAACAATAATTGGCCTTGTGTAACTGACTTATATCACTTAAAATGTTTTAAAAGTTCATCCATCTTATAGCATGTATCAGAACATCTCCCTTTCCTAGTTGAATACTATTCTATTATATAAATATATTGCATTTTGCTTATCAATTTATTTGTGCTAATTCTTACCATGCCTGAAGAATGGATCCTGCGGAATTTTTCTTTATTGGCATAATATTGTTTAACACATTTTTTTTATTTTAATAAATCTTTATTGTTCAGATTATTATAGTTGTTCCTCTTCCCCCCCCAATAGTTTCTCTCCACCAAGTTCCCACCCTACCCTCTGCCCTTACCACTCCCCCACTGTTGTCATCCATAGATGTACGATTTTTGTACAGTCTCTTCCCACACCCCTCACACTCCCTTCCCCCCAATAATTATCAGTCCACTCCTTTTCTATGCCCCTGATTCTATTATATTCACCAGTTTATTCTCTTCATCAGATTTTTTACTCACTTGATTTTAGATTCACTTGTTGATAGATATATATTTGTTGTTCATAATTTTTATCTTTACCTTTTTCTTCTTCCTCTTCTTAAAGAAAACCCTTCAGCATTTCACATGATACTGGTTTGGAGGTGATGAACTCCTTTAACTTTTTCTAATCTGTGAAGCTCTTTATCTGACCTTCGATTCCTTTTTTTTTTTTTAACAATTTTTATTATTTTATTTTATTTTATTTTTATTTTTATATATTTTTAAAAAATTTTATTAATTTTTTTATACATATCTCCCCATTGCCCCCCCCTCCCAGGCATATCCCAACCCCCCAGTGTCTATGTTCATTGGTTATGCTTATATGCATGCATACAACTCCTTTGATAGATCTCTTATCTAGCTCACCTAACTTTAATCTTCCTGCTGTAATTTCACAGTCTGTTTGAAGCTTTACTGTCTCTGTATCTATCCTTTTGTTCATCATTTTATAATGTTCTTCATTATCCACAAATGAGTGAGATAATGTGATGCTTCTCCTTCATTGACTGGCTTATTTCACTAAGCATAAGGTTCTCCAGTTCCATCCAGGTTGCTGCAAATGGTAAGAATTCCTTCTTTTTAATGGCAGCATAGAATTCCATTGTGTAGATGTACCACAGTTTTCTGATCCACTCATCTGCTGACGGGCACCTAAGCTGTTTCCAAATTGTCGCTATTGTAAATTATGCTGCTATGAACATAGGGGTGCATAAATCCTTTCTGATTGGTGTTTGTCATTTCTTAGAATAAATTCCTAAGAGTGGGATTACAGGGTCAAATGGGAGATCCATTTTTAGTTTTTTGAGGAAACTCCATACTGTTCTCCACAGTGGCTGCACCAGTCTGCATTCCCACCAACAGTGCACAAGGGTTCCTTTTTCTCCGCATTCTTGCCAACACTTGTCCTTTGTTGATTTGTTGATGATTGCCATTCTGACAGGTGTAAGATGGTATTGCATTGTCGTTTTGATTTGCATCTCTCGGATGATTAATGACTTCGAACATGTTTTCATGTGTCTCTTGGCCTTCCTTCTGTCGTGTTTCGAAAAGGTTCTATTTAGGTCCCTTGCCCATTTTTTTATTGGATCGTTTATCTTCCTTTTTATTAAGTTGTATAAGTTGGCTGTAGATTTTGGAGATTAAACCTTTATCAGTGATAACATTTGCAAATATGTTCTCGCATACAGTGATCTTTTTTGTTGTTTTGTTGATGGTTTCTTTTGCTGTGCAAAACCTTTTTATTTTGATGTAGTCCCATTTGTTTATTTTTTCTTTAGCTTTCATTGCCTTTGGAGCAGTATCAGTGAAGAAGTTCTTTCAACATATATCTGAGATTGTGCTGCCTGTGGATTCCTCTAGTATTTTTATGGTTTCCCTTCTAATGTTTAAGTCCTGTATCCATTTTGAGTTTATTTTTGTATTTGGTGTAAGTTGGTGGTCCAGTTTCATTTTTTTGCATGTATCTGTCCAATTTTCCCAACACCATTTATTGAAGAGGCTATCTTGGCTCCATTGAATGTTCATGCCTCCTTTGTCAAATATTAGTTGAGCATAGTGGCTTGGGTGCCTATCTGGGTTCTCTATTCTATTCCATTGGTCTATATGTCTGTTCCTGTACCAGTACCAGGCTGTTTTGAGAAGAGTTGCTTTGTAGTATAGCTTGAAATCTGGTATTGAGATCCCACATAATTTATTCTTCTTTCTCAGAATTGCTGTAGCTACTCATGGTCTTTTTTTGTTCCAGATGAACCTATAAAGAATTCTTTCTAGGTCTGTGCAATATGTCGTTGGTATTTTAATGGGTAGTGCATTGAATCTGTAGATTGCTTTGGGTAGTATGGACATTTTAATGATGTTGATTCTCCCAATCCATGAGAATGGTATGCTCTTCCATCTGTTAATATCTTCCTCTATCTCTTTTTTCAGTGTCCTGTAGTTTTCTGCATATATGTCTTTTACCTCTTTAGTTAGGTTTATTCCTTGGTATCTTAATTTTTTTGGTGCGATGGTAAATGGGATTGCTTTTTGAGCCTCTCTTTCTGTAATTTCACTATTAGTGTACAGAAATGCCACAGATTTCTTGGCATTAACTTTGTATCCTGCTACATTGTCAAATTCATTTATTAAGTCAATTAGTTTTGGGATGGAGTCCTTTGGGTTTTTTATGTACAGTATCATGCCATCTGCAAATAAGGACAGCTTTACTTCTTCTTTTCCAATTTGGATGCCTTTTATTTCTTCTTCTTATCTAATTGCAATGGCAAATACTTCCAGTACTATGTTGAACAGGAGAGGTGAGAGTGGGCATCCCTGTCTTGTTTCTGTTCTTAGGGGAAATGGTTTTAGTTTTTGCCCATTGAGTATGATGTTAGCTGTGGGTTTCTCATATATGGCTTTTATGATGTTGAGGTATGCTCCTTCTATTCCCACTTTGCTGAGAGTTTTTATCAAGAAAGGGTGTGGATTTTGTCAAATGCTTTTTCTGTATCAATTGATATGACTATGTAGTTTTTATCTCTCAATTTGTTTATGTGATGTATCACGATTACTGATTTGTGGATATTGTACCATCCCTGCATTCCTGGGATGAATCCTGCTTGGTCATGGTGTATGATCTTTCTGATGTACTGCTGGATCCGATTTGCTAGAATTTTGTTGAGGATTTTTGGCATCTATGTTCATGAGAGATATTGGCCTATAATTCTCTTTCATTGTGTTGTCTTTATCTGGTTTTGGTATTAGGGTGATGCTGGCTTCATAGAAGGTGTTTGGAAGTGTTCCTTCTTCTTGAATGTTTTTGAATAGCCTGAGAGGGATAGGTTTTAATTCTTCCTTGAATGTTTTGTAAAACTCTCCTGTGTAGCCATCTGATCCCAGGCTTTTATTTGCTGGAAGCTTTTTGATGACTGCTTCAATTTATTCCATAGTTATTGGACTACTGAGATGTTTGGCTTCCTCCTCATTGAGTTTTGGAAGGTTATATTTTTCTAGGAAAATGACCATTTCTTGCAGGTTGTCCAATTTCTTGGAATAGAGAGAGTTGTTCATAGTATTTTTTAACAATCCTTTGTATTTCTGTGGGGTCTTTTTGTTATTTCTCCTCTTTCATTTCTGATTTTGTTTATTTGGGTCTTCTCTCTTTGCTTCTTGGTGAGCCTGGCTAGAGGTCCATCAATCTTGTTTATCCTTTCAAAGAACCAGCTCTTTCTTTTGTTGATCTTTTGAATTGTTTCTTTGGTCTCCAAGTTGTTTATCTCCGCTCTGATCTTCACTATTTCCTTCCTTCTGAGTACACTGGGTTTTTCTTGTTGCTCTCGTTCTAGCTCTTTGAGTTGTAGATTTAGGTAATTTATTACCATTGTTTCCTGTTTTTTTGTAGTAGGCTTGTAGGGCTATGAACTTCCCTCTCAAGACTGCTTTCACTGTGTCCCATAAATTTTGTATTGTTGTGTTCTTATTGTCATTTGCTCCCATGATGTTTTTTATTTCTTCCGTTATCTCTCTGGTTACCCAGTTGTTGTTTAATAGCATGCTGTTTAGTCTCCATATGTTTGATTTCTTTGTATTGTTTTTAATTATAGTTGATTTCCAGTTTTATGTCACTGTGGTCTGAGAAAATGCTTGATATGATTTCTATCTTCTTGAATTTAAAGAGAATTTTCTTATGACCCAACATATGATCTATCTTTGAAAATGACCGATGTGCACTGGAGAAGAAGTATATTCTGTGGCTTTGGGGTGAAATGTTCTGAAGATGTCAATTAATTCCATCTGGTCTAGTGAGTCATTTAGGATTGATGTTTCTTTGCTGATTTTTTGTTTAGAGGATTTGTCCAGTGGTGACAGTGGGGTATTAAAGTCTCCAACTATGATTCTATTGCTGTCAATCTCTCCCTTAATATCCTCCAGGAGTTTTATTATGTATTTAAGTGCTCCTATATTGGGTGCATAAATGTATACCAGAGTTATTTCTTCTTGTTGGATTGTTCCCTTTAGTATTATGAAGTGGCCTTCTTTATCTCTTATTATGTCCTTCACTTTGACATCTAATTTGTCAGATATAAGTATTGCAACCACTGCTTTTTTTCATTTCCATTTGCCTGAAATACCATGTTCCATCCCTTCACCCTCAATCTGTGTTCTTCTGTTTTCCTCAGGTGGGTTTCTTGCAGACAGCAGATATATGGATCATGTTTTCTTATCCAGTCAGTTACCCTATGTCTTTTGATTGGAGCATTTAATCCGTTTACATTTAAAGTTATTATGGATAAGTACTTATCTGTTGCGAGTTTTAGTCCTTACCTCCGAGTTCCTTCTTTGCTTCCTCTTTCTTTTTATTACAGCAGACCCTTTAACATTTCTTGCATTGCTGGTTTGGTGGTAATATATTCCCTTAGTCCTTTTTTGTCTGTGAAGCTTTTGATTTCACCTTCAGTTTTGATTGAGAGTCTTGCAGGGTACAGTATTCTTGGATTCAGACCCTTCCTTTGCATGACTTTGTATATTTCATTCCATTCTCTTCTGGCCTGATGAGTTTCTGTTGAGAAGTCAGTAGCTAGTCTTATGGGGGTTCCTTTGTAGGTAACTTTGTTTCTCTCTGGCTGCTTTTAAGATTCTTACTTTGTCGTCGGTGTTTGCCAATTTAATTATAATGTCCCTTGGTGTCGGTTTGTTGCGGTTCATTTTGCTTGGGACTCTGTGAGCTTCTTGGATTTGTGTGGGTTTTTTCTTTCCTATATTGGGGAAATTTTCTGTCATTATTTCTTCAAACGTGTTCTCTAATTCTTGTTCAGTTTCCACTCTTTCTGGAACCCCAATTATGCGGATGTTGTTTTGTTTCATGCTATCCCAAAGTTCCCTTAGGCTCTCCTCTTGCTTTTTAACTTTTTTTTTCTAGAATCTGCTGTACTTGGGTATTTTTTCCTACCCTGTATTCTAGCTCACTATGCGGTCCTCTGCTTCTTCTAGTCTACTTTTGATGCTTTCTATTGAGTTCTTTATACCAGTGATGTCATTTTTCATTCCTTCTTACTTATTCTGCAGCTCCTGTAGGTTCTTCTGCATTTCTTCTTGCTGGTTCTTCATCTCCTCTTGGGTCTTCTTCATTTCCTCTTGGCTCTTACTGAGATTGTCGATTTTGTCTTCCATTCTTTTCATCCACCTTATAATCATTTCTCTGAACTCTTTGGCAGGCTTATTTCTGCTTCTATTTCTTTTACTTTCTTTTCTGGTAAAACCTGCCTTTCTGTCATATGTCGGCTGTTTCTTTTTCTGCCCATGGTCTTTCTTCTCCCGGTGTCTGGTTATGTAGTTCTCTCTCCTATGTTGATTGAAAGGCACAAACTATAACACGGCCAGGTACAGCACACAAGGCACTGAGAACAAATATATTCAAGATGTTAATAATCATAAATAAGGTGACCACCAATGAAAGACAAATTATGGGTAAATAGAGAAAGAAGAAGAGGAAAATGAGGAAAAAAAGAAAAGAAAGAAATGCCGAAATCAAATTTGGAGAGCGGGAAAAGAAAAAATAAATAAATAAATGTACAAAAAAATAAAATAAAAGAAGAAAATAAAAAGGACAAGAAGGAGAAGAAAAGAGGAAGAGAAAAAAGTCAGAGAGAAAAGAATGTGTATAAGAGAGAAAAGGGGAACAAACTATAGATGTCAGGAGAAAACTCCAATAGAACAATCACTAATCCCAATAAAGGCCAGCAACCAGTACCTAGAGATTAATACAAACTGCAAATAGCAAATAGGTATCGAGGTAGGTGAGGGAAAAGAGAGGTAAAAAACAAAGGAAGCAAAAAGCAAAATAAAGTAAAACCATCTTACAAAAAATTTCAAAAAATCGATATAATCACTTTTCAGGCAAGTAGCAACAATAAGACATGGAGAAAAAACAACTTTTTGGCTAGTGAAGACAAGAAGAGAGAGGTTTGTATGGAGTTGTAGTAGGGGATTTGAAATTAGATATATATAGATGGGGTGAAATTTTAACCAGGTAAAGAGAAAGAATAGGGGGAATATAAAGTTGGAAAAGGGAAAGAGAAACAAGACAACAAAATGGGGAAAGTTAGGAGGAAAGTGTTGGCATAAAGGTAGAGTTGAGTTGGAGTAAAATTATGCTAAAGGAAAGATGAAAATAGAATGTAGAACTCTAATTCTGAAATAAAATAAAGAGAAAAGAAAATGACACTTGTTTTTTTTCCAAGAAGGTAAAGTACTAGTACTAATTAATAATACTAGTTTAAAACAAAAATGTAATAATTAAAAAGCTAAAATCAATTGAGGAGAGAAAAAATAGTCTTTTAATTAAAATATGTAAAAATGAAATATAAAAAAAATTAAAAAAAAAAATAGAATGGTCATTCACTTCTACTATTATTCTGCTTGGCACTCCTGTTTCCCAGTAGGGAAGGTATTGCAGTTCCCTGTGTTCCCCTCTTGGTGTTTTAATCTCTCTATTCTTTTGTGGTTATGCGAGAGTCAATTTGTGTGTCATCCACTGGGTGGCAGTATTTCGGAATTGATCTCTGAGACAAAGCACAGGATCTCTCTAGGCTGTGCTCAGATCCTGCTACTCTGTGGTTCTCAAAGCCAGTTTGTGGGGATTTTGCAGCTGGAACACTGTAATAACTCCCAGGCAGTCCCTCTGCCCCAGAAAAAAACGAGTTGTTTTCCAGAGCTCCCCTTTGTCAATAGCTCAGAGAGTCTGCCTCCACACTTAGAGATCACGCCCTGCCCACCTCTGCGGACCTCTCCAGAGGCAGCTTTCCCGCAGCCCGGCTCCCACAGCATGCGAGTCTCTGCCCTGCGGGGGTAGGAGACCTCACCCTGTCCCAGGTGAAATCCGACCTTTCCGTGCGCCCTGTGGATCTCCGAATCCGCCGCCCGCGCGTCCGCACACTGCTTGGAGAGCCGTGCTCTGGGTCCCGGCTGCTCGGTGGGTGCCTCCGTTAGCTGCAGCTTTCAGACCTCCGCAGACATCCACCTCCCTCTTATCTCAGGTGAAATCTGACCTTTCCGTGTGCTCTGTGGATCTCTGATTCCGCCGCATGTCTGCGCGGATTGGAGAGCAGAGTTCTGGGTCCCCGGGTCCCTGGCTGCTCGATGGGTGCCCCAGCTTCAGACCGCCACAGACATCCACCTCCCTCTGCAAGATGGCGCAGTCTCCGCGTTCGTGCTGGTGGCTCCGGCAGACAAAATCGCCGTGGCAGTGGGGCTGCCTGGCCAGGAGAGCCCCGTCCAGCAATACCCCACCTTCTCCTGGAGGATAACTGACTCTTAACTTGCCAACAAACACTCCCAGTGCGAATCTCAGCCGCTCTCTCTCTCTCTGCCCAGCGACAAAGCTCCAAATGCATCTGTCTACTCCGCAGCCATTTTCTCTCCTCTCTGACCTTCAATTCTGAATGCTAGCTTTGCTGGATAGAATAATCTTGGTTGTAGGTTCTTGCTATACATCACTTTGAACATTTCTTGCTACTCCCTTCTGGCCTGCATAGTTTCTGTTGAGAAATAAGCTGACAATCATATGGGTACTCCCTTTTAGGTAACTAACTTTTTTCTTGCTGCTTTTAATATTTTCTCTTTGTCTTTTGCTCTTGGCATTTTAATTATGATGTGTCTTGGTGTGTTCTCTTTGGATTCCTTTTGTTTGGGGTTCTCTACACTTCTTGGACTTATAAATCTATATCTTTTCACCAGATAGGGGAAGTTTTCTGTCATTATTTCTTCAAATAGGTTTTCATTATGTTGTTCTCTCTCTTCTTCTGGCACCCACATAATTCTGATGTTGGTAAGCTTGAAGTTGTCCCAGAGGCTCCTTACACTATCTTCATTTTTTTGGATTCTTTTTTCTTTTCCATTTGGGTGTTTTTTGCTTTTTTGTATTTCAGATCTTTGACTTGATTCTTGCTATCCTCTAGTCTGCTGTTGAATCTCTGTATATTATTCTTTATTTCAGTCAGTGTATGCTTAATTTCTAGTTAGTCCTTTTTCATATCCTCGAAGGCCTCACTAAATTTATCAGCAGTTTCTAGAAGATTCTTGAAAAACCTTATAACTGTAGTTTTGAACTCTATATCCAGTAGTTTGCTTTCTTCCATTTCTGTCATTTGTGATCTGTTTCTTTGTCTCCGCATTTTGGCTGCTTCCCTGTATTGATAGAGTGCCCTTTTGTGGTAGGTTTCCTAAAGGGCCCAGTGGCTCAGCCTCCTTAATTACCTGTGGTGGACACTCTTGGTGACCCCTTTGTTGTAGTTAAGCCTTGATTGCTATTGGTATGACTGGAAGGAATTGACCTACAGGCCAATTAACTATGGGGATCAGTTGTGTCTACTGTGGGAGAACTTCTGTGCTGGAAACATCCTTATGGGACAGGACTTGCTTCAGTGGGGCTTGTGCTCACTGAGTCTGCCCCCTGAGTGTGTCCCTTATCGATCTGAGGAGTTGTAATCTTGATGGTCCCACTCTGACCACTGGGTACATTGGCTCTTGGATCTCTAAGGATGTGCTAATTTAGCCTCTGCATGAGGCCACCCAGCAGGGGCTATGGAGAGATCTGCAGATTCCTCTGCTTTGTTTGAGTTTTGGAGGTGCCCAGATGAGGCCCAGTTGTGAAGCAATGAAAGCTGCTGTTGGGCCTTGGGCCTTACTTTGGAAGATCTGGGGCTCTCTGACCCAGTTGCAGTTTGTTAGATAATTTTAGATTGCAAAGGGCTAGGCCATTCATTTGCAAAAGCCTCTGTGCACAGCTGGGGTGGGGTTGTAATTTGGGTGGGGCAGGGTCTCAGGGAATCAACAGGATGGAGCAAACAGCAATGGCTTCCTATCAGCCCTGCCCTAAGAAGCTCCTGGGTCTCAGTGTCCTGAGATACTTGTTGCAAGCACCTCTGAGAGAAAGCCACCCTAGTGTTCTGGCCTAATGCCAGACAGTCCAGTTTCCCCTATATGAGTCTGGGTCCCCAGAGTCTGGCCTGGATCTGGAGTTCAATGCAGTTGGGAGCTTGTGTCTCCCTCCTGATTAAAAAAGACAACCCCGTCCTCAGTAGCCAGTCCTTTCCATGTGCACGCCTCCATACCTCTGCACTTTACTTCCGTACCTCCTCTGAGTCTCAGTGTGCTTTTCTCTTCCCTTCTAGTTGTAGAATTTCCTCTCAGCCAACTTTCCTGTGGTTCTGGATGATGTCTGTTTTGGTCTTTTAGTTGTAGTTTTGAAGTGGTTATGCGAGGCAGCAAGTTCAGGTGTTTACCTATGCTGCCATCTTGGTTTCTCTTTAATACATTTTGTAATAGTACATTGTTTTACGTTTTTAGCATAATAATAAAGAGGGCACTTGAATAAAGGTCAACTATATTTTAATAATAATAATAATAATAATAAAGAATTATTCTGCCCTCTTATACTGTTTCCTCAGAGGTTTGGAATTCAGCATTTGGGTAAGGCCTTTTCTTACTCCCCCCAATAGTCTCTTTTTTCTTTTCATTATTATTTTTTAAATTATTGTTGAACCCCCAGTAGACTCTTAATCAGAAGAGCATGTCACATTAGGTAACATTTAAATTAAGGGAATATTTTTTGGTGTTCTTTTTATGAAATAAATAAGAATACTTATATTGGGAATCTGTTTTTATAATCCAGTTTCCCACATATGCTTGTGTGTTATAATGTTGATTAAAATTGCTAATAAATAGATTTTGTCGTGTGAGATCCTTAATTGTCACAAAAGAAATTATGTGGTTTTGTCATCATAAAAAGGACTTAGTTTAAGTGACCTTTATGGATTAGGGATTGTCTTGGTATATTCTAGATCCCTTTTGCTGTATAATTGTTCAACATTTAAATATTCTTTTCACTTTGGTAATATGAACATTTAGTGGGCTTAGATTGCTTTTAGAATTTGTCATTCATAAGATCTGACTCTTTCTTCCTTTTAAAGATATTTTGAGTGATGCATGCTCTGCAGTTATAGTGAAAATGGAGCACTGACTGCTGTGGCTCAGTTGATTGAGTGTTGTCCCATGCACCAAAGGGTCATACATTCAATTTCTGGTCAGGGTACATGACCAAGTTGTAGATTCCATCCCTGGTCGAGGATCTTATGGGAGACAACCAATTGATGTTTCTTTTTCATATCGATTTTTCTCTCCCTTTCTCCTTCTCTCTTAGGTAAGGATAAAAAAAATAAAATGGATGTCAACCCAAGGAGATGGTTTCAGTCAGTATAGATGAAATTAAAGAGCCATCACACAGCTATTGAAATCTTGATAAACATTTTAAAATAGTTATTTGCCAAAACTCACATTAAATGTTAAACTTATTTTTCTGATGTACATACTTGAACCTCCTAAATTTTTAGAATACTGTTCAGGAAACTGAAGTGAATGTGTTATTTATTTATTTTTTATTGTTTAAAGTATTACATATATCTCCTTTTCCCCCCATCTACCCCTCCCTGGCCACTCTCACCCCCCCAGGATATGCCACCTCCACCCCCATGTTCATTTGCATGCATACACGTCATTTGGTTGACCTCTTACTCCCTTCCCCCTAATCCTACACCTTCCCTCTTATGTTTGACAGTCTATTCAATGTTTCTTTGTCTCTGGATCTATTTTCGTTCATTAGTTTATGTTGTTCATTATATTCCACAAATGAGTGAGATCATGTGATATTTATCTTTCTCCCAATGGCTTATTTCACTTAGCTAATGTTCTACAGGTCCATCCATGCTGTTGCAAATGGTAAGAGTTTCTTCTTTTTTTTATAGCAACATAGTATTCCATTGTGTAAATTTACCACAGTTTTCTAATCCACTCATCTGATGATGGCCACCTAGGCTGTTTCCAAATCTTAGCTATGGTAAATTGTGCTGCTATGAACATAGGGGTGCATATATCCTTTCTGATTGGTGTTTCTGGTTTTTTGGGATATAGTCCTAGAAGTGGAATTAGTGGGTCAAATGGGAGTCCCATTTTCAGTTTTTTGAAGAAACTCCATACTGTTCTCCATAGTGACTGCACCAGTCTGTATTGCCACCAGCAGTGCAGGCAGGTTCCTTTTTCTCCACACCCTCTCCAGCACTTGTTGATTTGTTGATGATAGCCATTCTGACAGGTGTGAGATGGTAACTCATTGTTATTTTGATTTGCATCTCTGGGATGACTAGTGACTTTGAGCATGTTTGTCTCTTAGCCTTCTGTGAGTCCACTTTTGAAAAGTATCTATTTAGGTCCTTTTCCCATTTTTTGATTGAATGAGTTCCCTATAAATTTTGGAGATTAAACCCTTATCGGAGATAACATTGGCAAATGTGTTCTCCCATGCAGTGGGCTTTCTTGTTGTTTTGTTGATGGTTTCTTTTACTGTGCAGAAGCTTTTTATTTTGATGTAGTCCCATTTGTTTACTTTCTCCTTAATTTCCATTGCCCTAGGAGCTATATCAGTAAATATATTGCTACAACATATGTCTGATATTTTGCTGCCTGTGGATTCTTCTAAGATTTTTTATGGTTTCTCATCTTATGTTTAAGTTTTTTATTCATTTTGAGTTTATTTTTGTGTATGGTGTAAGTTGGAGGTCTAGTTTGTGTGTGTGTGTGTGTGTGTGTTTGTGTGTGTGTGTGTTTTGCATGTATCTGACTAGTTTTCCCAACACCATTTATTGAAGAGACTGTCTTGACTCCATTGTATGCTCTTGCCTCCTTTGTCAATATTAATTTAGAATAATGGATTGGGTAGATTTCTGAGTTTTCTGTTTGGTTCCATTGGTCTATATGTCTATTCTTGTGCCAGTACCAGGCAGTTTTGAGAACAGTGGCTTTGTAATATAGCTTGATATTTGGTATTGTGATCCCTCTAACTTTGTTCTTTCTCAGGATTGTTATGGCTATTTAGGGTTTTTTTTTATTTTTTATTTTGTTTTCAATTCCATATGAATTTTTGGAGAGTTTGTTTTAGGTCTTTGAAATATGCCGTTGGTATTTTAATCAGGGGTGGGGGGTGTGCATTGAATCTATAGATTGCTTTGGGTAGTATGATCCTACCAGTCCATAAACATGGTATATTCTTCTATTGGTTTATATCTTCCTGTATCTCTTTTTTCAACATCCTGCAGTTTTCCAAGTACAGGTCTTTACCTCCTTAGTTAAGTTTATTCCTTAGTATCTTATTTTTTTGTAGCAATGATAAATGAATCAATAAAATATATATATATATACATATATATATATATATATATGCATATATATATGATATGGGACAGAATGCCTAGAGTACATATAGTTTGTTTTGCTTCTTGACAAGTAAGGACTGTAGAAAAATCATCTTTGTGAATATCATGGAAGTATTTTTATGATAGCAGAGGTCTCTTAGACTGAATTTTTATAACACAATTTGTATGTAAAGAGATTATTAAGGATTGGCTTCATTATGTAAAGATCTTGTTTATTTGATTTTACTTTTTTTTTAAATAGTAATCTAGGAGTTCGTCATTCTTAATTTCTCACTACTTCACTGATTTTAAATGCTATCTTTGTCTTATACTCAATTCTTCATATATTAGACTTCTTTCCAGATATTCTCCTACATTTATGAAAATTTAGCTGGCAGGTTTTTTGGGGGGCAGGTTTCAACCTCCTCCTCATTATGATTTTTGTTACCAACACAATTTCAAGGTGTTTGAAGAAGACTTGGGTGGGTTGAAAGGCTGGGAAGCATTTAGGTTGGTGCTTGTCAGTTGTGAACCACCAATTTATTATTTTTAGCTAAAATAAAATATTATTAAAACTTAGATTACTTCATTTATTATTAAAATTCATGAATGAAATACTATAGTTATCATTAGCTGGGAATTATTCTCTCCTACCACAACTTTCCCCCATTGAAACAAGGGTTATTTTTGAAAACAGGAAGTTTCCTAAACATGTAACTACTGCATTGTTGTGTAACATTGTTCTTGAGGATATTAGGATGGATAATTTAGAGAAACACAGATGGTCTTCAACTTACTATGGTTTTACTTTGGATTTTTGGGCTTTATGTAAAGATGGTGCAACAGTGATATGTATTCAGTAGAAACTATACTTCAAATTTTGGATTTTGATCCTTTCCCAGGCTAATGATGTGGGGTATGATACATGATACTCTCTTGTGAAGCTGGGCAATCATAGTGAGCATAGCTCCCATCAGTCACATGATCGTGAGGGTGAACAATGATACGCATAGTGCAAGCATGTTAATCTTGCAGCCAGAGGAGACATGCGACCCTCCAGAAGTGAGTTTGACATGCTTGCTCTACAGTGTGCTGTGTTGTGTGTTGGCACTGCATTTTGTGTTTTTCCATCCCATTACTTCTGCAAAATGCCCATCTGTGTCTCCTGCTTCTGATGAGAAGAAGAAGAGGAAGGTAATTACTCTTGAGCTGAAATTGAAGATAATTGCCCAGCTGTAGGCTAATGTAAGTGTTGTAGCACGTTTAAGGTAGGCTAGGCTCAGCTAGGATGTTTGGTGGGGTAGTTATAATAACTGCATTTTTTACTTATACCCATCATAACTTGAAAATATTGTATTGGAATTTAACCCCATCATAAATTGAGGAGCTTCTGTACTTGAGAAGACAGCTGTTGAAGGTATTTTTCTCTTAAACTGTGCCTCAGGGGTTTTCTTTGACTTAGCAAATCTCTGAGAGGATATGATAAAGATGATGATGGCAGCTACTATTTGCTAAGAGTCAACTATATAGTAGATATTTTTTATTCATTTGATTGCAAAACAGGCTCAGCATCCATTCTTCCTCTGTTGGTTATTGTAGTAGTTCTATGAGAAATGCATGTTCTGCTAGGTTTTAAATGTATAATAAATACTGAAATAGTAGTAAATGGAAATAAACCCTATTATAATATTAACTACAACAAAATAAATGTAGTGCTTTAGCTCTTATTGCTGACTGTTCCAGGTGAGGAGGCCCTGTAACTTACTGGTTAAATGTAGATTTCATACATGCATTCAATTTTTCTAAAAGATAGCTATAGAATATAATTTATAAAGGTATTTAGAAGTATTTTTCATTTTGTTTTATCTTTTGGAGAGGTACTGCTAGGCATCAAAGCACTGTTCTCTTTGCTTTGGTAGTGGATGTCATGTACAAGGCAGAGACTGCTAATACATAGTTAACACAAATTAGAACCTCAGAGATCGCTTCTAAAATGAAAGTTATATAGAAGTGTCTGCTCTTATCCTCTACTAACCTGATTTTATAGACTTTAAGGCAATTGTATAATCTAACAACAATATTATATTATTTAAATCGTTCCACACATTTAAAACCTCAGCTTGCTTAATGGTTTAAGAAATTATTTGCAATTGAGGGAGAGTGCACAAAAGAGAATGCTTCTATCAGGATTGTATTAAAGCATTTTAGTAATATAGTGCTGTTGGAAATAAAACATACTTTAAATGAGAAAAATTGAGGCCTGTTATGAATGGCACTGAATAGTGCTGATTATTTTACCTTTGACAAAGTGGAAAATTTAAAGCTTGATGTATCCCATTTTATTAATGTAATAAAATTTTATAATGTTGTTCTGGGCATCGATATATGTTCTTTAGTGTTTATTAGCTCTTGGTTGTAGTAAAACGTTTTGGGCTTATGCCTGACTATACTGTACACAATACAAATATGAAACCTTAGGAAAAAATATAAATATATATTTGTTTTGCTTTTTTCTCAGCTTTTTGTATATGATTTTTAAATATATTGGTTAGTTACATTATCTAATCTGATTGAACATAGCAAACATCTTTTTTAGCATTTAAATAAGTTTATAGCTTCCCCAGACTTGTTCTAATAATGAAGCTATGAAGGATATGACAAGAATGGTGATATTAAATTTCTCTAGACTAACAGTAAATTTTTCCATTCTGAATCAGGAATGTTGAGCATCTGGAATCTGCAAGAAGAGTGCATTGTTCGCTGCGGGAACACTTTCATCAAATTCTGAGCCATTTATTCTCTTAAGAGTTACTGTCTTGTACAAAATATTATATTTTTATAGAAGCAGGTTTTTTTAACTGGAAAATTTTCTTCACTTTTTTATGCTTCTGTATTTTTAAAGCTTTCATATTTTAGAGATGTTATTATTTTGAGAATTAATATCACATTTTAGCATTTAATTAATTTCCTTTGGTTTAATGGTAATAATTTATATTTGTCCAAATATTATGAAAAAAGCAAAGAAAATAAATTGTCCTAAACAGAAATGTCTTTATAGTTTATGTAGATGGGTCAGCTATTTATGCCTTGTCATCTTTTTCCTTGAATTTTCAGAATATCTGTAATATGTACTGATACATTATATATTAATTATGGCATAAATGTTTAAGTGTAAGTTGGTATATAATGTTCTTGTTCTTTTTTTATATAATACTCTTTTTTTTTTTTAGATACAGAAACTTTTTTCTGTTTAATAAATTTTTACTTTGAATTTGACACTCCTGAGTCTTGATATTTTTTTGTTCATTATGTTTGGATGTAGTATTGCTGATGCTGTTTTGATTGTATGCCAGTAGGTATCATTGCCTAAGATATGGACCACATTCTTTGACGAGAATACTTCATAGTAGGTCTTACTAGTGTTTTAATGTTCTAATAACTAATATATGTTTAGTTAATACACAATTCATTAGTGTATTAGAATTAAGAATGTCACTTCAAACGAGACATTCATCTTCTCTTTGGTTTATTAGTGCTTAGTCAGTCTTGTGTACACCCACTCACCTTGCATTCTGTTATTAGCTCCCACTAAACCTGGAACCGACTTATCTGCTTTGCATATATAATTTTGTTATCAAATGTATGGGGACAGGGTTTTCCAAAGGGATGAATAGTTTTACTGTCATATTGACCAGTTAATCTGAAGATTTATTTCTCTACTACTAAAATGTTCTACTTTTCTCCCAGCAGACCCCCCTCCCACCTTCTAGCTTCCCTTCCATTAGTGAATGGTGGCTACTGTTAGTGAATGATGGCTCCATCAGACTGTTGCAATCTCCTCCTAACTTTAACTGAGTTGAAGTTAGTCATCATTGGTACTTTGAATTGTTATCTACTTATCACTTGGGTTAGGCCCTCCAGTAACTTTAAATTGCATTGTTATATTCTTTTAGACTTCAAATCAACATAAGCAGATACAAATCATCTTCAATCTAATCCAAGTTAGTAAAATTATAGCTCACATTCTGTTTGCCTAATTCTCTTTAGGATTTCTGAGCCATAAGCACTTGAGTAAGTTAGAGGCTTTTATATTTTCCCTTTGCACTTGGATGGCTTTTAATGTAGTCCAGATGGTGTGTCTATACTTGGTAGTGTTTTTGATGAAAAGACAGTTCTTTGTTGTTTGACAAATGTGACAACTCTAGTAATTTTCCTCTTTCATAAAGCATTATGACTTTATTCTCATTTGTGTAAATACATTTCCTGACTTCTCTTTATCCAATACTTTGTTTCCCTTTGCCACTCCATCTAAATAACTCAGAAGATAATTTTTATAATAAAGATGAATTTTGTGAAATAGTCTTTACAAAATTGTAAAGACTTTTAGTACCTTTTTAATCTAAATTCTTGACTGATGCACTTTTTCTGACTTCTGAGGATATTATATGCTTATGTTAAGGGTACCCTTAAGTGTTTTGTTTTCTTTTACATTCCTATAGAATTACATAATTTTGAAATGGAAGATAGAATTTATTTAAAAGTTTTAAGCATTTAAAATGGTAAGCAGGAATCTGAAAATAGAAATCATTGACTTTTTTGTTATGAATATGTTAATTACATCAAGAACTCTAAGAACAGTTGCTGGGAGATTTTTCATTAAATTGTAAAGCAAGATATGTTTTTAAAAAGAGTCCTACCTCTTGAGATGAATTATATAGCTGGCTGTTGGTATCTCAGATTCTCTGGATGTAGCCTTAATTCACTGAGGTTTAGTTGTGCCCTCAAAATGAGGATAACAGAGCTTATAATGACAAAATTGATCTTATAGTTAACTAGAGGCCCAGTGCACAAAATTTGTGCACAGGGGAGTGGATCCCCTCAGCCCAACCTGTACCCTCTCCAATCTGGGACCTCTTGGGGGATGTCTGACTGCCAGTGTAGGCCCAACCTCCAGGCCTAAACCAGGGGTCGGACATCCCTCTCACAATCCGGGACCACTGGCTCCTAACTGCTCACCTGCCTGCCTGCCTGATTGCCCCTAACACCTACCCCCCACTGGCCTAGTCACCCCTAACTGCCCCACCTGCTGGCCTGGTTGCTCCTAACTGCTCTCCCCTACCCTACTGGCCTGGTTGCCCCTAACTGCCCACCTCGCCAGCCCGGTAACCCTCAATGCTCCACCTACTAGCCTAACCCAAGTGATAAGTAAATAGCAACTGTCTCCCCCCACCCCTGCCAGCCTGGCTGCTTCTTACTGCGCCCCCCCCAACTGCTGACCTGGTCACCCCTCATTGTCCCCCTTGCCGACCTGCTCTCCTCCAACTGCCCCCCCTCCCCGCCTCCCGCTGGCCTGGTTGCCCCATGCAGCCTGCTGTTCAGTCATTTGATCGTCCCTCACTAACCCCCCCTGCCAGCATGGTCACCCCATGCAGTCTGCTATTCAGTCATTTGGTCATCCCTCACTAACCCCCCTGCTGGCCTGGTCACCTCACGCAACCTATTGATCGGGCATCCTTCCAGTTGTTTCAGTCATGGCCCCTGGTTTTTTATATTAAGATGATCCATTTTCTGCTGTCACTTTAAGAGTTAGGGGTCCAGAGATCTAGAATGGTTAAATAATTTAAATGAGCATTTGTTAAATCTTTTCTGAGTATATTTCAGTAAGCCAACTCTATCATGACATAGCTAATCATCTCCAGTATGCTTCTTATTGTGTCTAACACTGGTAGTCTGGAGGGAAGAGAAAAGTAGATATAAATATTTTAATGATGAGATTAACATTATTTTTTTCTGTATCACTTGAAGCATTTTGTAAGAAAATTTCACCATTATTACAGCATAACTGCTGTAATGACAAATGATTGGTTCCTTGGCCCCTTAGTGTAGATTTTGAAATAAGACCATGCATTGGCATATAGCTCACATAAGCCTATATTGTCAGAAATGGTCAATGAATAGATTAATATTGGTATTACCAAAATTATAGGTTTTGATGTTTCTTGCAAGCATTTATTGCATTATGTTTTCTTGAGAGTTGTTAAACTGTTTGAGGACAGGGAATATTTTGTCGTTTTTTTCTTTCTCTCTATTCTTTACTATGTAAGTATCTGTACTGACAGGAGTATGTGATCAATTTCTTCATTATTATCTCTCTAGTTTACTCTTTACCCACTGCATGGGATCCTTCATTGCCTATCTTTATGGCCTATTGTGAAAAGCCTTCTTTTCCCTTAATGTACTTTAGCACAATTAACTTACATTTTGTAATTTGTTTCCCTGATGCTTGGGCATACACATGTTTTTGCATTTAATTTGGAATTAGTTTTATTTTCATATTATTTTTAAATATATACTTTTTTTTATTATTGAAAGTATTACATATGTCCCCATTTCCCTCCATCTTTGCCTTCTTCCACTAGCCCATGGATTTTTTTAAATTTGGATTTTAGAGAGAGAAAGGAAGTGGGGGAGAGGAAGGGAAAGAGAGAGAAAAACAATGATTTCTTATTCCACTTATTTATTCATTCATCAGTTGATTCTTGTATATGTTCTGATGGGAGAGCAAACCCACAATCTTGGTATATTGGGACGGCGCTCTAACCAGCTGAGCTACCCTGCTAGGGCTAAAATAGGATTTTGATGTGTGTGTTTTTTAAAATTTGTTTTTTATTGATGAGTGAGAGAGCGGGGGAGGGGTTGCTTTCCATACACACTCTCATCACCAGGGACCTAACTGACAACCTTGGTGTGTGCCCTGACCTGGAACTTAACTGCTGACCCTTTGGTGCTCAGGATGACACTCAAGCCACGGAGCCACACCAGCCAGGGCTAGAATCTGTTTTATTTTTAAAAATACTTATATAGGTTGTGAAGTGAGGCATCATTCTAAGCCTTACAAATAACTCACTTAATCCTCATCACAGTGCTGTAATTTTAGTGCTACTATACCTATTCTATAGATTAAAAATTGGATACACAGAAATGTTAACTAATGCTCAGTTGCAAAGTTGGAATTTGCATTTATGTCATTTGGCTCCAGAATCTAAGCATCCTACCCCAGGGCCTTTGTAATGCAGTTCTTTTCCTACCAGATTTTTCTATTTCCCATCATCACCTTGTTAACTTCTGTACTTCCCTCAGATCTCAGCACAATCATCACATCCCTGGGAAGCTTTTCATGAAATTGTTTCCATCTCACTGTTACTCTTTCATGGTGCCACAGTCCTGTCTCTCATTAAAGTGTTTTTCACAGTTACAGGACACATTTATTTTTCAATGCAGTCTACGTGTTGCATGCAGGTTGACTTTTGTTAGTTTTGCATGCCCAGTTCCTAATGGATGCCTGGCACATGGTAATCACTCAGTATTTCTGGAGTGTGAATGGAAAAGGATCAGATGGGATTTTGAAATGCATTGGGATTTAGGAGTTTGCCAGCTTTCTATACACAGCCCTTGAAATGTCCTCAAGAAGTGTGTTATGTTAAACCTGTTCCTGAAACTTTGAGGTAAGAATGTAAGCATTGCTTGTTTTGTCTTTCAGGTAATCTCAGTGGTCCTTCCTGAAGGGGAGACTGTGACAGCATTAGCAATCACCAGGAAGTTAATTATCTGGTGAACTGCTGGAAGATTGCATGAATACAGTTATACTTTTCAGGGTATAGCAAGTAGCAATCCACTGTGGCTGGAACAGAATTTGAGGGGAAGTTGTGAGTTACTAGTGTACTGTTGGGAAAAGGTTTATGTCAGATTCATTACCCAGAAGTGAAAATTTTAAAATTGTAAAAGTAATGTCTACAAGCATACCTCAAAGGTATTACCACTGTTGTAAAGTATCACAATAAAGTGAATCCTAAACTTTTTGCTGGTGGAAGGTCTTGCCTTCAATTTGTATAAACTGCAACATCTGTGAAGTGCAATAAAGCAAAGCACAATAAAACAAGGTGTGCCTGTATTTTGTAAAAACTCAAGCAGTGTAAAAGTACACACAGCACAAATGTGGTAATTGTTTCCTATTCCTTTTGGTTTCTCTTCCTAGACTCATTACTGATAACAGTTGGGTATAGGCCCTCCTATCTAGAAGTACATGAATGAGTTATCAGTGAATTACTGGATCAGAGGGAATGCAAGTTTTAATTTTTCATATTGCGGTTAGTGTATAACAGTGGTCGGCAAACTGTGGCTCGTGAGCCACATGCAGCTCTTTGGCCCCTTGAGTGTAGCTCTTCCACAAAATACCATGTGCAGGCATGTATGTACAGTGCAATTGAAACTTGGTGGCCCATGCGTAGAAATAGGTTTTCGATTCTCAAAAGAAATTCAATGGTACTGTTGATATTTGTCTCTGTTAACTAATGAGTTTGCCGACCACTGGTATATACCATCTTATGGTTTCCTTACCTTTTCCATTTTTCCATTCTCCCAGATGACTGCTTCTGGTCTTCTCTCTCAAATCAAATGCTTTCTGTTCTATGCTCACTCTCAGCAGACAATCATGTTTCCTAGTGTACTGAAAGTATTGCAATGATCATCAGTGACTTGCTGCATATTCCCTGCACCCACATTCTGTCCCCCACTCCCCCCTACCCCCCCCCGCCCCCGTGGAACTGTAGATATACTATCTACACTTCTGACTAAAGCCACCGTACCACTTATGCACTAGACCCCATCCCAGCAAATCCCTTCCTGTCTACATTGTCAGAATTTCTCTGTAGTGAATTAATGCCATTGGCACCAAAATGTGTTATTTTTTTCATCTTGAAAAAAATTTTTAATCCCATTCTCTTACAAATATCAATTCTTTTTTGTAATAAATTGTAGAGGTTGCTTACTATATTTATAAGAGTTGTCTATAGCTGCTGTTTCCAACATGTCTCTTTATACTGTTGGTGCTCTTCATGCCATCTTTTTCACTCATCACAGTGCCAAAATTAGTAACCTTCACATTGCTTAATCCAAGTGGGGGATTCTCAGCCCTAGGTCTGTCTGCCCTGCCAGTAGCTTGATCATTTGTAATTTCCTGCCCTGCTTGTTATTTATTTATTTATTTTTATTGATCTCAGAGAGGAAGAGACATAAACATCAATGATGAGAGAGAATCATTCATCATCTGCTTCCTGCATGCCCCCTACTGGGGATCATTTCCTGCAACCTAGGCATGTGCCCTTGACTAGGCATGAACCTGGGACCCTTCAGTCTGCAGTCTGATGCTCTATCTACTGAGTCAAACCAACTGGGCTTGCCCTGCTTGATTTTTAGGGCTTCACACTCGTGGTGCCTTCTCCTCTCTGAATGATTGTCAGCTCCTCTTGTCCTTCAGTCTCCTAACTCTAGAGACTTCAGGAGTCAGTCCTTGGCTACTCTTTCTTCTGTGTCTACACTCATGCACTTCAGGAACTCATGCAAACTCATGGCTTTAAATACCATCCATATGCCAATGACTCCTAAGGATACATCTTCAGCCCAGGCCGCTCTGTTGACTCCCGACTCCTGTTTCCAGCTGTCTACTACGTCTCCACCTGGATATCTACTAGTTACCTTGAACTTAATATGTTTAAAATTGAAGTTCCCTGGCACACTGAAGGTAACTTCAAACAGCCTTGAAGTCATTTTTTATTCTTTTATTTTTTCATATCCCTCATTCAGATAGCTATTTATAATTATCTCTTTCTTTACGATTTCTCCAAAATTTGACTACTTCCTATAACTCCCACTGGCTGCTCCCTGGGTATAGGCCTCCATTCTCTATTCCTTAGTCACTGCATTGACCCTCTAATGTGTTCTCTGTCTCTGCTCTTGGTCTTCTGCTCAGTTCATGAGCCAGAATGATGCTTTAAAAATGTAAGTTGGCTCATATTACTCCTTCACTCAAAACCCTGCAATGGCCTTCCCCCTCTAAAGTGGAAGTTAAATTATTTGCAAAATGTGTCCTACAAGGTTCTACATGTTCTTGTCCCCTCATTTCCTCTTATATCATCTCTTACAATGTCTCCCTCCCTGTGCTCCAGCCATAGTGGACTCCTCAGTCCACTGTGGAAGTTATGAAAAAAAGTTCTTCCTCAGATACTCCAGGCACACCCTGTCCTAGAGGTTTGGGTTTTTGTATTGTGTGACCCCGCTGCATAGAATATTTACCCCTCAGATACCTACTTGTCACCTTCTAACTAGGTAATTTATTTATAATGCTTCCTGTGTTCCCCCCTACAGTGTTAGCTCCCTGAGGGTATAGATCTTTGCTTTTTTGGGTTAACTGATCTCCAGCACCTTGAATAGTATTCAGCAGGTAGAACTTATGGTGTTTAGTAAGTGCTGGTGGAAGGAATGAGTGTTTATTCCATCAAATGACACTGGGCTTGTTTTCCCAGACCTTTACCAAGATTGGGTATTTGCCACCTTAATTAATTTGTAAATTGATACACTTCACTTGACTTTTTGAAAAGTATTTGTTAGATTTAACATTGCTTTACTATTTTGGGGGGAGAGGGACATTTATTTCTTCTCATACCATTTTCCCACCACCAGTGCCATTGCCCATTTTTCTATTGGTTTATTGTTGTTAGTATCAATAAGTTGTGTGTTGCAAATAATTTTTAGCAGTTTCTCTGCAAACTTCTTTCATTTCATATGTATGAACATTTGAGTTTTTATAAAGTCTATCAATTACCATCTTTTATGATTTCGAAGTTCTTCGTATGCAAAGAAAATTGTTTAACTGCAATAAGATAGAAATGTTCTATATAATCTTATTCTAGTTTATATTTGAAATATTTGATCCCTCTTTAATTTGGATGTCGGGTTAGGCATTTAGCTTTTTCTTTCAAGTAACTCTTAAGTAGAAGATTTTGAGTAGCAGAATTAAATAATGGGATTGATTATACGAGGCATAGGCTGGAATTTGAGAGTAAGTCCTGAATGTGCTACATACTGGCTAAGTGTATCTCTGCCTATAAAATGGCGATCATAATAGCCCCTACTATGAAGAATATCAGATGAGGTAACCTCTGAAGCACTTATTATAGCTTTGTAAGTATATACAGTAAGTTCTCACTTAATGTTGTTGATAGTTTCTGTGACCAAAACTAGTCTCACCATAGGGTAACTGATATAAACAAGAGTTGAGTTCCTACAGTATCTCATCTATGTTATAATGAAATGATGTTATTCACAGACCTGCTGTATTAGGTATGATTAATATCACTAGGAATTGTTTCTGGTCATAATTATTGCTAAGTGTTATTTCAGAAAGCTTTATCAGTTGATGGTAGGAAGGCTAGGTTAAGAAGGAGGGAGACATAGGACAGAAATAGACATAATTTTTAATGACTAGTTTTATTACACAAGGTGAAACTTGATGAGGGTCTATAATGGAACTTTTATTCACAGTTAAAACTATCATATATTCCAGTGATTTGAGCAGGGTAATGACATTTTAATACCAGATGATGACACGCTCTAATTCTAATTAATGTATTATAACTTTGGGATGAATTGTTTACTCAATGTAGTCACATTTCCTCAGTGACCTTTTCTAATCCTTGATCAAATCACCTCCTGTTACTAAAGATAATAAGATTATAATATAAATCCTTAGGACTAGCTCTACAGTACTACTTTCATATATATAAGTAGTGTCTGGTGTGGAAGGGCTGGTCCCAGCTGACCTCTGGGCCTTGGGCAGCACCTGGGCCCCCAGGCACTCATACGCCCTCCTCCTTAGTCATTGCCCCCCCCCCACCTCTGGCTCCCTCAGTACCTGGGAACCAGGTGGCAGCCCCAACCCTCGCCGCTGGTCGCTATCTGCGGGATGATCAGCAGCAGGGCAATTGGGTCCTCACCTGGCTCCATCAGCTGGTCATCGTCTGCGGGGCAATCAGGCTCCACTCATACCCACCTTGGCCTGGTGCTGCCCCCTCACCTGCTCCATCATCCTCCCACAGTCGGTCCAGCTCTTGTCGGGGTCCATCTGGGCCAGCAGCGCCTCCACTGCAACCTGCTGCCAGCACCGCATTGCCAACTCTCACCATGTTCTGAGCTGCCCCCTGGTGGTCAGCGCATGTCATATCAAGTGGTCGAACTCCTGGTCCAGGGGATAATTTGCATAATAGGTTTTTATTATATAGGATATATAATTTGCATATTAGGCTTTTATTATATAGGATTATATAGGATATATAATAAAAGCCCAATATATATATAATTGCAAGACAACTTAAAGTTGCTACAGCACTTAAATCTGCATGGAAAATACTTATGCCCCTCTGTCACTTGTGTTACCAGAGGCTCAGAAAGAATATCTTGGATCATAAGTTGTTGGGAGAAAAAATCATTTTTTTTTTCTTTAAGGAAAATGACAGATATGTTTATTCTTAAGTGTAGCAAGGCTACAGAGAAGCCAGCTGTAGCACATTTAACTTAAGCCAAATGAATAAGCCAATGAAGTTATATAAAGGTCCTGGTCTACATATGTGATGGCTTAATGAACTGCATTGTAGAGTGAGCATATTTTGTACTGAAAGCATCCTCATTAGTATATTTTTTATGATTTCAGACAGCCAACATTTGCCATTTAACATCTTCTGGAAAGGGGAGTATAGATTACAATATTTAATTTCTAAATTGCAGTTTTAAAATCATAAAACATCTCTCTCTGTGGTTGAGTGTCAACCTATGAACCAGGAGGTCATGGTTCATTTCCCAGTCAAGGCACATGCCTGAGTTGTGGGCATGATCGTCAGTAGGGGGCATGCAGGAGGCAGCTGATCAATGATTCTCTTTGATCATTGATGTTTCTATTTATCTCTCCCTTCTTCTGAAAAAAAAATATATATATACATTTATTATTATTTTTTAATTTTAAATCTTTATTGAGAATATTACAGAGGTTCCTCCCCCCTATTGTTCCTTCCCCCCAGTTTCTGACCTGCTGCAAGCCTTCATCACCTTATTGTCTGTGTCCACATGTAATGAATATATGCATATAAGTTTTTTGATTAATCTCTTCCATGTTTCCATGCCTCTGGTTCTATTTTATTCATCAGTTTATTTTGTTCATTAGATCCCTTTGTTTATTTTGATTTTTAGATTCAGTTGTTGATTGATAGGTATTTATTGCCATTTTATTTTTTAATCTTTTTTTTGGTCTTTCTCTTTTTAAAGAATACCCTTCAAAATTTCATGTAATACTAGTTTGGTAGTGATGAATTCCATTAGCTTTTTCTTGTCTGTGAAGCTCTTTATCTGATCTTCAATTCTAAATGATAGATTTGCTGGATAGAATAATCTTGGTTGTAGTTTCTTGCTACTCATCACTTTGAATATTTATTGCCTCTCTCTTCTGGCCTGCATAGTTTCTGTTGAGAAATCGGCTGACAGTCATAGAGGTACTCCCTTGTAGTAACTAACTGCTTTTCTCTTGCTGCTTTTAAGATTCTCTCTTTGTCTTTAACCTTTGGCATTTTAATTATGTCTTGGTGTGGGCCTTTTTGGGTTCCTCTTATTTGGGACTCCATGCTTCCTGAATTTATAAGTCCATTTCACTAGGTAGGGGAAATTTTCCTGTCATTATCTCTTCAAGTAGGTTTTCAATATCTTTCTCTCTTCTCTTCCTGGCACCCCCATAATACAAATGTTGTTATGCTTGAGGTTGTCCCATAGGCTCCTTACACTATCTTCATATTTTTGGATTCATTGTTTTTCTTTTTGCTCTTCTGATTGGGTGTTTTTTTGCCTCCACATATTCTAAATCATGATTTGATTCTCAGAATCCTCTACTCTACTGTTGAATCTTTATAAATTACTATTTATTTCAGTTAGTGTATGCTTAATTTAAGACTGGTTCTTTCTCATGTCTTTGAAATTCTCACTAAGACCCTTTAAGATCTCATTATATTTCTTAAGCATTCTTAAAACCATTTTTTTTAACTCAGTATTTAGTAGTTTGTTCACTTCCATTTCATATAGTTCTTTTTCTGGAGATTTCTTCTGTTCTTTCCTTTGTGACACATTTCTTTGTTCCAGCATTTTGGCTGCTTCCCTGTATTTGTTTCAATGTATTAGGTGAAGCTGCTATGTCTCCTGGAATTGCTAGAGTAGGCCTTGTGTTGTAGGTGTCCTGTAGGGCCCAAGTGACACAGCCTCCCCAATCACCTGAGCTGGACACTATAGGTACACCCCTGTGTGGGTTGTGTGCACAGAGTTGTTGTAGTTGAGTTTTGATTGCTGCTGGCATCACTGGGAAGAACTGACCTCCAGGTAAATTGTCTCTGAAGACCACTTGTAACTTCAGGGAAAGAGCTGGTGTGCAAGAGACACCCCCATGGAGCAGTACTTGCATCAGTGGGGTTATGGTTCTCACTGAGTCTGCCCTTGGAGTGAGACACTTGTGAATGTATAGAGTTATAATCTGGTATGGTCTGAAGCTGTCTCCTGGATGCACTGACTCTGGGGCCTCCAGGGAGGTGCAAAGTCAGCCACTACCCAGGGCTACCCAGCAGGAGTTACAGAGAAATCTACAGATGGCTGCTACTTGTGTAGGGCTTGGGAGTGTCCAAACAAAGCCAAGCTGTGAAGCAAGGTAGGCGGATGCTAGTGCTGGGTCTTCGGCCTCCTATTGATAGGTATGAGGCAAGCTGCTGCTTGTTTGAGAATTTTTAGGAAAGTCTGAAGCCACTGCAAACACTTGGATGGGGCTTAAAATTGGATGGCCTGAGGTCTCAGAGAATCATAGGCTGGAGGGAACAATGTGAGCCTGCTGATGGAAACTCAGATATGGCTGCCAGTCAAGTCTGCCATCGGGTCAGTCTCAGCATAGGAACAATGACCCCTGCAAGCACCTCTGTCTGGGAGAAAGCCACCCTCAAGTTCTTGCTCTGATGCCAGACAATCCAGTTCCTCCATTCCCTCAAGCCACTACCCCAGTGCTGGAGCTCAAAGGAAATGACCCCAAGTGAGTTCATGTGCTGAGCCTTAAAAAAACTGCCTAGGTCTCTAGCAGCATCTGTGTGTCATGCAGCCACAATCCTTGCTGGTTTTTACAGCCTGAAGTTTTGGGGACTTCTCTTCCTGGCACTGGAAGCCTGGTATTGGGCTGAGACCTCTTGCTTTTCATAGGAGGTCTCGACAGCTGAGAGATCCATCCTGATTAAAAACACACCACACATGGGTTTTAGGCCAGCTAGTTGGAAGCCTTCCCCCATCTTACCAGTTTCCATGTGCTTTCTTCTTTATTTCCTTAGTGTAAGATTTCCATTCAACTACATTTAAGGTGATTTTGAATTATGACTATTCTGTATTTTAGTCTTAATTTTGAGGTGGTTGTGGAAGATGGTGAGTACTAGTGTCTATCTTTGCTGCTGTCTTGGTTCTCCAAAATACTAGGTGTACTGGTTAATAATGTGGATTTTTTTTTCAATAGATAGAATTATACATATGTCGGTATATATGTGATTTGACATGTATGCAATTTTATTGTATTGACAAGCTTCAAAATTTCATGTCAAATTTACTGAAGGTATTAACATCATAGACATTTTTACATTTAAAATTGTCGAATTTTGTGCCCATAAAAGAGCATTTGTGCAAAGTTTTAATTCATTACTTTGAAGAAAAATGCTGCTGAAATTTTGGGAAGCTTATAGTGAACATGCTCCATCTCAAGATACTTGTGAATGCTGGTTTAAATGCTTTAAAAGTGATTATTTCAGTGTAAAAGACAAGAACCTCCAGATCAACCGAAAAAGTTTGAAGACCAACAATTACAAAGCATTATTGGATGAAGATGCATGTCAAACTCAAAAACAACTTGTTGAAAGATTAAACATTGCTCAGCAAACAATTTCCAATCATTTACAAGCAACCGGGAAAGATTTTAAAGGAAGGAAAATGGGTGCCACATCAAGTGAACCAAAGACAAATGGAAAACCAAAAAGTCATCAGTAAAATGTTGCTTAACAGCACAAAAGAGAGTCTTTTTTGCATCTAATTGTGACTGGTGATGAAAAGTGGATTTATTGTGAGAATTCCAAATGCACAAAATCGTGGGTTGATCCCTGCGTTTGGTGGGATCAGGAAGGTGTATTAACGAGTTTCTAAAACCAGGTGAAGTGTTAATACTGATCACTACCGACAACAAATAATCAATTTGAACCACACTTTGATAGTGAAACAGCCAAAATGTGCCAGAAGACATGGCAAAGTAATTTTGCTTCATGATGACGCACTGTCACACACTTCAAAACCAGTTAAAGACATAATAGATCTTGCCTGGGAAGTATTAACCCACATGCCTTACTCACCAGACCTTGCTTCTTCAGATTACCACTTGTTCCGATTGATGGCACACACTTTCTGAGCAGCACTTCAAAACGAACAAAGAAGTGGAAATCAGGTCTCTGAATGGTTTTGCCTCAAAACAAGAAAAGTTCTATTGTGATGGTAACCCACAAATTACCTGAAAGATCAGGAAAATGTGTAGCTAGCAATGTACATGACTGTGAAGAAAGCACTTTTGATGTTTCTCTTGAAATTTTCGTGTTTTCTTTGATTACAAAATCTGCATTATTAACTGGTACACTTAGTATATACTGCATAGTAGGCGGCAGGAATAGCACCAGGTACCTGACCCATGGAGTCAGATCAAACCTGGTTCAGCATCCTTGGTACTTGGGTTCTGGCAAGGAAAGAATTCAGAGTCCAGACCCAAACTGGAAGACAACATTTATTGGATACACTATAGAGGCAGAAAGAGTAATTCCTAGAATAAATGGGCTTAGGAAACAAATTACAGAGGTAAAGAAAGGGCCTTTGGAACTTGGTAGTGAGGAAGCCAGTGGTAATGTGCCTATGGCAGGATGGGAGAGGGGTGAAGAAAAAGAAAAAGGCACAAGGCACAGGTGTACTCTGGGGAGGGAGAGTGCTCTTGATCCTCCATCCTAAGGGTTTTAAGGGTGGAAATTTTAGGGGAGGTCCCAGGGGAAGATTGCAATAGAATATTCAGCCATTTCCCAGGTGTGTTCTTATTGGGTAGTGATCTCCACTGATTGATTGGCAGGCACCAGAGTAGGCAGTATTATTCCATGTAACTAGTCCTGATATCAGCTGTGGCTGGTTTTGTTGCTTATATGGGATTGGAGCTGAAATACAACTGAGGTCTAAATGTTATTTCTATAGAGGAAAGATCAAAAGTCCAAACCAGTGTTATGCTAGGAGAGGAAAAGTCTCCCTGGGGAAGAGGTCCCACTCTAGAGTTGATTATCCATTGTTAGGCACCTGGGCCTTTCCAATCTGGTGACCTTCTGTATCTGGCCCATCGTCCTTGCTTTGCTCATGTCTGTCTAAATGCCTACAACATCTATATTAAAAAAAAAATCTTTGCATCTCTCTGCAATTAGCTCCTTTACTATAACACTTTCCTTAGCCCCTAAAATTTTAGCTCAGTATGTACTTTGTGTTGTTTTTCTACTGTTATGGATTATTTTCTTTAATGTTGAAAACCACACATTTCTCTCCTCTTTTATAAATACTACTAGAGGCCTGGTGCACAAAATTTGTGCAGGTGGAGGGGGTGTCCCTCAGTCCAGCCTGTACCCTCTCCAATCCTGGACCCCTTAGGGACAGTCGGACATCCCTCTTGCAATCCAGGACTGCTGGCTCCTAACTGCTCATCTGCCTGCCTGCTTGACCTCCCTTAACCCCTCTGCCTGCCTTCCTGATCACCCCTAACCACTCTGCCTGCTGCTGCTAACTGCTCCCTTGCCTGCCAGATCACCCTAACAACCCCTACTTGCCTGCCTGATCATCCCTAACTGCTCCCCTGCTGGGCTGATAGCCCCTAAGTGCCCTCCCCTGCCAGCCTAATCACCCCTAACTGCCTTCCCCTGCTGGCCTAATCACCCCTAATCACCTCTGCCTCAGCTTTGTCTGGAAGGACGTCCAGGAGATGTCCAGCTTAATTAGCATATTACCCTGTTATTAGTATAGATGCATTTCTGGAGAGGTTGAAGTTAAGACAATGATATTTGGATAAGCAAGAGTGTGTTTTTTGTTTTTTTTTTTATCTGTGAAACTTAGAACTTTGTCTTAGTTTGTCCTCTAACTAAGCTGTTGTGTTCAGATATAGCATACTATTAAAATAGCCAAGCATTGTAGATACAAACCTTTGATTTAGTAGTAGTTTCCCTTTAAAATCCATATTAGTAAAACCTTCGCTTTCACTAATCCCTTTTTAAATATTTTTCATGTGTCCCCACTACCAAATAACAGAAAGCCACGCCAAACAAAAGCAAAAATACAATATCCCTTGCCCAGCTGGCATGGCTCAATGGTTGGGCATCAACCTAGAAAACAGGGGATCACAGTTGGATTCCTGGTTAGATCACATGCCCAGGTTGCGAGCTCTATCTCCAGTGTGGGGCATGCAGGAGGCAGCCTAACATGATTCTCTCTCATCATTGATGTTTCTCTCTCTCCCTCTCCCTTCCTCTCTGAAATAATAAAAATATGTTTAACAAAAGGCACATCCTTCCCCTAAAAAATTAAGAGCTCTTCCCCCTCACACACACTTAAGTCTATGTGTAGATATTGAGCTAGGTGTTTTATTGCCTCTCAGCTCCAAATCCGTACTTCTTTGCCTACTCTGAAAATTAAGCTGGGCCCTCTAAATATTCTTCTTTGCAGCTGAGATGCTGCTAAGCTTTGTCAGCAGAGGGCACTAGTGGCACACTGCAGAGGGAGGAGGTGGCTCTTTCTTGTCCTGGTGTTTTTTTCATTTGCTTCTTTATACTTCTTCCATGGGGTTGTTGGCAGCATGAGGGAAGCTCAATGGTACTCATCTCCTTCAAGTTCTAGTGGCACCTGGTACACAGTTTACTTTTGAGTTTCGGCGACACCTCTGGGAATAGGTAGATTCCCAGTGAGCTTCTCAGGCACCCCAGAAGTCAGCTTCCAAGTGGGGAGAGGGGTGGTTTCTACTGTCAGTCACTTTCTCAGTTTTCTGCCTACCTGCTCCCTTAGCGATTATTTTGGCCTTCCAGTCTTGGCTGTGGTTTCTTGTCGCCCAGGTTTTACTTACACACACACACACACACACACACACACACACACACGCACACTCACACTGTGGAAGCATTTTCTACCTGAACCCTGCTGTTTCCTGCTGGCTCAGTGATGGTGGACAAGCTCTGACTCAGGAGGACCAGTCAGCTAGTTGATGGTAATCACACCTTCTCCAACAAGCTCTGAATCCTATTCTTGGGGAGAGAGCACCTCTTTCAAGGTCTTTTCTTCTGAGTCCTCCCTCCAGCCATAGATATTCTTGATATTTTCCTTTACTATTTTATAGATGATCCCCATAACAGTTAATAATTATTTATATTAAACTATGTTTAAATTACTGCATAACTCTAGTCTCCACTTTGGACCATGACTGATCTAAACATACAAAGCAGAAATTTGGGTTTGAGTACTCACTAGTATTTCTTCAGTGCATTTAAGAATCTATGGGTTTATATTTATTGCTGACTTTTCACCTTGGTATTCTCCAACCTAGAGTGCTCCTTCTGGGCCCTGTTTTCCTTTACTCAGATCCTAGCTCACATCCAGCCAGCTCTACTATAGCCTCTGACTTTTACTGATTCCTCTCTTTTTAAAATTGTTGTAATTATTATTGCACATACTAATCAAATGACCTCTCACATGTTTTAATTGTTGCTTGCTTTTCTTACTTATTTAAAAATATTACTTTTTCTTTGATGGAACATTTTTATGAAACAATTTTATTGAAACTCTTTATGTGCATCTTTGGCAATGTCTTCTATCAAAAGTACCCAAATATAAGGTGAGATTTTTTCCCCCCTTAAAGTGATCTCTCTAAGAAGAGAGAGCTGCCTTCTATTCAAGTCCTTAAAAAACCTTTATAAGAGAGCTTTCTCTGTTACACAAAAATGTATTGAATGGAAAAACCACAGTTATTCTCATATAACAGATTCTTATTTTTTGGGATTATTGAGAGAGCACTGGCAGAATTATGTTGTTGTGTGTGTGTGTTTTTTTTTTAAAAAGGAGATAAAAACATTTAAGCCAGATTTTCTTCTTATTCCTTAGAGAGGGTATTAAAAAAGCTCACATTTGCAAATATTGAAGATATTTAAAGAGTAGTTAAGTGGTTTTGTTGTGGAGAAAGAAAACAGAGCTACAGGACAAATGAAAAAAAAACCACCACAAACCAACAACAACAAAAAACCAACAACAGTCTGCTTTACCCAGATTCCTATTGAAAGTATCTCCTACAAGTTCAAAACAGTGCTATAAATCAGATAACTTATCTAGAAGTAAAAATAATCTATTTTAACTCTGCCAGTGGCACTTGTAATGGTGAAGTCATTGTGGATAATTGAAAAGAATGGTTGCATGAAATGTGCAAGTAGGGCAAAACCCAACTACTTAAAGTAATATTTTACTTAATATGTAATTAAAAATATGTGTTTCTAACTGAATTATAACTTAAATATTTTAAACAGGCATGAGTATCTTATCAACATCACTGAAAATCAATTAGGTCTTTGAATATTTCATTAGTAGCCTAAACATCTAATTATTTTACCAGGAAGAAAATATGTATTGGAAGTTTACTTGGACATATAGGAGAGATTGATATAAAGGGTGGCTTTATGTTTGGGCATATGTGATAAGTATTCTGTGTCATCCAAGACTATAAGATCTCTTGGACAGAGATAGGGATATATCCTATACCTAGCCGTATCCACAGCAACTAAGGTATTATTCTGAATACTATAAGAACTCATAAATGTTGGTCCTTAGGGATGTAACATTTAAAGATAATTCAGGTGTTATTCTTTGTGGAAGACTTTCCTGAGTCTCCTTCCTCCTGTGAAGGAATTGACCATTTCCCTTGCCTTTGCCGCAGCATTCTAATGCTTTCCTGCACTTTCCAATAGTCCAGTCTATATGCTTGTTCTTGCCACTATAAACTAACTCTTCAGGATGGGGCTCATGTGTTGCAGACCTTTAGAGCCATGAACAGCACTTGGTTCATAGATGCTATGAATGTTCATTGGAATGAAGCATTCAGGAGCTTAAAAGACTACAGAGGATCATAGGTAACTTTCACCATTCCAGTTCATGTTTAGGGATGAAGTAGATTTAGGTAAATAATTTGAAGATATGCCTTGCTATTCAAAATTTCATTCTTGTTCTCTGAATCTGAAGAACTAAATCATTTGGATTTTACAGTGTTCTTCAGTATTGGGATGCTAGGAACTAAATATGGAAGTATTTTAAAGCACATGTTAGATCACAGACCCAGTTTAAGCATGAATTGAGACGGTTTCTAGGGTCTATATAATTTACTTGAGTGGAAGTGAGTGGCTGTGTTGCCAACATTGAGATCACATATGCACTAGTAACTTAACCATTGCTTTAGTTTTTTGGTGGGCATTGTCTAATCTCTTCTGTCTTTGGAAGCTAAAGAGAGATGACTGCTGTTGTCACTAGAGTACCATATTAGGGTGGCATAAAAATTAGGATTGCATAAAACTAGTAAAAAACAGAATATTCAGTTTTATGAGCTTTTGCTTACAGAGAAATTATTGTTTTAAATTTATACATAATATAACTTATTTCCACAAAAAGTTAAGCACTATTTCAGTAAAGTTAACACTTTTCATATGTAAAAGACGAGGGTGGTTTTATTTCTGAGTGTGGTATTGTGTCCAGCTGGAATGTATGGCTAAGCTATTGTTTTGATTTTTGAACCATTGCATTGAAATGGCATTTTCATTCTAAAGGAGACCTGTTAAGAAAAGAACAACATTATTTTCTATCAAGTGCCTATTCTGTGCAGCCACAGGGCTAAATGCTTTCATGAGCATTGTTCCATTGAATTCTTGTGATGACCATATTTGCCACAATTTCTTTTTTAGTTTAAACTTTATTTTGAGATAACTGTAGACTCACATGTTGTAGGATAAATCCTGTGTACCTTTGACTCACTGCCGCCCTCCAGTAGCTCTCTGCCTGCTGCCCTGCCCTCTTGTAGCTCCCCCCGCTTCCCCTTCCCCTGATCCTCCCTCATAGCTTGCTGCCCTGACCCCTCCTGTAGCTCTCTGCCACCTGCTTGTAGCCAGTAGCTTGCTGCTGCCCTCCTATAGCTCTCCACTTGCTATCCTGTCCTCTTGTAGCTCTTTCTGCCCCCCGCCTCCTCTTCATAGCTTGCTGGCCCTGCCCCCTCCTGTAGCTCTCTGCCACCTGCTTGTACCTCACTGCCCCACCCTCCTGTGGGGGATCCATGATCAGGTCGTTACTCCGTGGGTCATTGTGCTTCATGGTGTAATGACCATTTGCATATTACATCTTTATTATATAGAATAGTAGAGATTCACAATTGGGAAATTGTCGTTGATACAATCCATTGACCTTTTTCAAATTTCACCAATATTACATGTACTTGTGTGTGTGTGTGTGTGTGTGTGTGTGTGTATTTTGTTCCGTGCAATTTTACCATAAGTGTAGGCTACCATTTCGTTTTTGTATTATAAGGTAAACAAGGTTCAAATAAGTTATTTGGAATGCCTAAAGTGTAGGCTTGTGATTTGAATTTAGGTCTATTTGATTCAATTTTTTGCATTTTCAGTAATAGTAATGATGAATAATAATACAATCAATTATAACTATTTTAAATAAAAATCAATAATAACATCAGTAGTAATGATGAATAACAATATAATTAATTATGGCTGAACCTCATTGAGTTACATATGAAACAGATTGAATACTTACTATGTGTCAGAGACTTTTATAATATATTAACTCATTTAATCCCCCAACAGCTAAACCTCAGAAGTTATATCACAGTTGAATTAGTACCATTAGTTAAACTAATCGTATTATCAAGGAGTAGGTAATTTTTTTCTATTCCTGAAATCAGTAATAAAATATATAATTCATATTTTGCACTTCTGACCATAAACGCTGATTTTGGCAGTGGTGATTACTTTGTTGTGTGTGTGTGTGTGTGCGCATGCGCGTGTACATGAAGTGAGACCTGTTTACATTGAGTTGTGTAAATACCTTAAAAATATTTACTAAATTGCAAATAAGAGCTATTTTAGGCAGGATGCCAAGGTTTTAAGGGAATAAATATAAAACTCTAAGAATATTTAAGGACATAATTTTTTTCTAGAGATTTTAGTTCTTTTTGGCCAAATACAGCCCTAGGAATGTTTGAATTTAATCAAATCTTTCAAATTACATATCTGTCTTTCAAAGTGGACACTACTGCATTTGATTGTGAATTATTACTGATTATCAGAATACTTAATGTTTTAGGAAGCTAATAGATAAAATGATCAATTGTCTATAATTTACTCTACGATCTTTGCTGTTAAATATTGTGTAAAGTTGTCCCTGTGATGAACAGCAGCACTTATTCAGACCAGAAATAACAACAGTCCCGTGTGTTGTAGATCCCAGGAGGTCTTGGTGTTTTTGTAGACAGCAGACAGAAATAAAAGGAATTTTGTCCTTTTTACCTCATGTAATCCCACTGGGAAATGAAACATGTGCTGTGAGTTGATATTGACTTCTGCCAGGTCACCTCCCTGAAGAGTCTTGGGCAAGCACCATTGCAATATTTCTTGGACAGGAGTCTGACAGCCCCCAAACGAGATGGATGGTCTATGCAGTGTGCTACTGTGGAACACTGCGCTACTGTGCTACAAGGAAGCTTCCATTGGGGAGCGCCTGGTAACCACATTTTCAGAGCTATTAGAGCCCCAAATTATAGTCAAACATAAACTTAAGTTCTACATAGTTGTTTTGTTTGAAAAGTGGGTGACTGCAGTAATGTAGCACAAAGTATGGTTTATTCTGCCTTTTTACACCTTATTTTGGATATTAAATAATGCGAAGTTTTTGAAGCTATATAAGGAATAATTTGGAAACCACGAAACCTTTTTAGTGGACCTCTGTATCAATTTTCTGTTCTTCTAAGGAAGTTTTTCCTATTCATGACTCACTTCACTCTTTGGCTAACATTGAGGGAATGTAATAACAATTAAGGAAAGAATGTATGCCTTTTCTTCTTTCATTGAAAGCTTGTACATATTTTTTGTCTCAGGTTATGTAAACTTGGAGGACTGCAGAATGTTGACAACTGTGAAAGTTAAAACTAGCCTATTAATACATACTTGTTTGGAATTGAAAAATAAAAAAAGCTTCCTTTGCTTCTTTGGAGAAGTGTTTTGCTGGATGGTCCAGAATACAAATCCAGCAAAAAGGACATGTTCCAGTCGTCACTTACACACACCTTAAGTGAAATTAATGAGATCACTCTAAGATTACGCTTTGTGTTTTATTTTCATTTTATAGGTCTGTATGAGCTGTTGGCTGCGCTGCCAGCCCAGCTGCAGCCACATGTGGATAGCCAGGAAGACCTAACCTTCCTCTGGGATATGTTTGGTGAAAAAAGCCTGCATTCACTGGTAAAGGTAAACCATGCTGATGTCAGATTCTCTTTGTGGAAAACATATGGAAAAATATTTTGAGCTCCATCTAGTAAACCAGAGATTAAATTGTTGCTCTCTGAAAACAAAACAGCCTTGTTCCATTTCATTGATGGGTGTGGAAGTTGTTAAAGATTCTACAAAAAATACATAGATGATTTCACTTAATGGTGGTGATTTTGCTGTGCATACTAATGCAACAAATATGTGGTTGCCCTTGTTTAGAAAAAGAATATGAAATAGTAGCAGGAAAGTTTAGACTCTTTTATGGTCAACATTCATGAGTTGGAATTTAACTTAAATAAATAAATGTTCATAGCAAAAATTAGAAGGGATATATTTTCTTAGGTTAAGGATGGCAGCAATTCAGTAGCCACATTAATTTAAACTAATTTCCTTTAACAAAGTCAACTGAAATTCTAGCAAGCTATTTCTTTTCTTGGCATGATGCCATTGAAGTGGTATTTTATGTATAAATACACTGAAGCTAAATACTAATAAAAACAGTGTTTTGAAACAGTTTTAGTAAAGCATCATGTCATGAAAATGATCAGTCACCAGAATTCAGATCTTGCCACACAGCAATCCTGGGAGTGATCAGAATTCTTAAAATAGTAAAATGAGAACAAGAAACTTACTGGAAAATATGCTGCTCTTGCCTCTGGAAATATGAATCGCAGTTTCTCTCATTTAACTCAAACTGAAAGAAATTTAAAGTCTGTGAAAGCTAGGAACTCATGATGATTCAACAATATCCAGACCTGTACTTACTTTCACCAAGTCTGTATGGTTGTCTGTTCTGATAAGAGGCTTTTAATTGACATAGAGTATTTGAAAGCGAGCAACTTCTGCATTGCAATTGCTTCAAAGGACAGGAAAATTATTATTATTTTTTTCATGTCAAATTTGCTGAAATTTGTGTGCCTCAAACAATGGCAATTCTCAAGAAGTAAAGTGTTGATATGTGGCATTTTTAGCATGACATGTAAAACCTAGAATGTTTTATTTTCTTATTTAGTTGTTATATAATTGCCAAGTTATTGTTGTATTCTGAATAATTTTAGGTAGTTTAGTTGGTCTCCGGAGATGTACTATGAAATAGTGTTGGGATTGTAGTGGATGAAGTTTATGACTTACTGAGGCAACCATGGAAATATTCCTATGTTGAATGTGTGGGAGTTGGGTAGGTATGGATTTGTTTCAATTCACTTTGACAGAGCGATAAAATATATTTCAAATGGCATCAAAACCCCTTAGACATTAAGTACTAATGTATGTGTGCTTATATATTTATAACATGGATACTATCTCAGTTTCCTTACCCATGAAATGGAAATTATAATATCTGTTGACAAGGTTGTTTGGGAATTTCAAATTAAACAGTGAACATCTTAATTCTTTGATTGTTATATGGGTCCAGCAAATGGAAGTAGGCATTATTAAGTACGAAGGAAAAATTAAAATTTAACTATCTTAGCATGCAAAAGACCAAAATAAATGACAGAGATGCCACTCTTGCCTTTGGAAATATGAATCGCAGTTCTCTCATTTAACTCAAACTGAAAGAAATTTAGAGTCTTACTTGAGTCTGTGGGAGCTAGAAACTCTAGAGATAGTTGTTATTTCTATTAAAAAATAAAAGCAATCTATAAAAAGATTCTTAGTTACACAGTTGCATTTTAAAGGTAGGTTTGTTTTTCTTTTAAAATGTTTATTGTTTAAAGCATTACAGAGGTCCCATTTTTTTCCCATTGACTCGCCTTCCCTCTCCAGGGCTTTACCCCACTATTATCTATGTCCATGGGTTATGCCTTTATGCATGTAAGCTCTTTGGTTGACCTCTTCCCTCCCCTGCTCCCCCTTCCCTCTAAGAATCCTCAGTCTGTTGCATACTTCCATGTCTCTGGATCTATTTTGTTTGTCAGTTTATTTTGTTCATTAGATTCTAATATGAGTGAGATTATGTGATACTTACCTTTCTCTGACTGACATTTCACTTAGCATAATATTCTCTAAGTCCTCCATGGTGTCCCAGCTTTTTTATCCACTCATCTACTAAAGTATCAGAAGAAAGATGATACTGATAGAAGACCTAGGAAATACCTTAATATATATAAAGAGGTAATATGCAGATTAGACCAGGATGCCATAATGAGACGGCCAGATGGAGGAGTTTGTGCGTGCAGGTGAGGCCCAAAGTGGAGATGGAGACAGAGACGGGGGCCTGCCTGAGCCAGCGCGGGAGCTCAGGCAGCCCAGATTGGATACTGGCAGGAGGGTCAGGGGGGCACTGGGAGGGAAGTCAGGCATGGGTCCTGGCTGCCCATGGCGGTGGGCTGGCCTGACCCCTGCGGTGGCTTGTGGGGTGCCTCTTCATATAGCGGGAGGCAGGGCACCTCCTCATGTGATTTAAATCGCATGCTGGGCCTCTAGTCATATATAAGAATGGAAATACAGCCTAGCCAGTGTGGCTCATTGATTATTACCTGTAAACCAAGAAATCATGGTTCAGTTCCTGGTCAGGGCACATGCCTGGGTTGTGGGCTCATTCCTCAGTAGAGGCCATGCAGGAGGCATTTGACCAGTGATCCTCTCTCATCCATGTTTCTATCTCTATCCCTCTCTCTCTCTGAAAATAAATAAAAACATTTTTAAAAGAAAAAAAAAATGAAATACATAAAGGTGTGGCAAGACAAGAATGTTAGCATTCACATGATCCGGTGATTGTCATAGACCACCAATAAGCATTGAGCCACATTTTTTTATTGAATATTATAATTGACATAATATTATATTAGTGTCAGGTGTACAACATAATGATTTGACATCCTATCTAATAAAGAGGGAATATGCAAATTGAGCATCATGCCATAACAAGATGGCTGCACCCACAGTAGAGACCGAGTTCCCGTAACGAGCCTTAATGAGCAAAAGCAGGGACCTGAGGTTGTGTGGCACTGGGCCTGGGCAGAGGACCTGAGGCTGTGTACCCTGCCTGATGGGGGCTTCAAAGGGGACCTCAGGCCATGCCCCCTTCCCTGCTGTTGGGCTGGAGGACCTGAGGCCAGGGGACCTGAAACTGTGCCCCCCACCATGCAGGGCTTGATGAGGGACTTCAGGCCATGCCCCTTCCCCCAGCTCCAGGCCAGGGAACCTGAGACCACATCCCCTGCCCTGTGGGGCTTGATGGGAGTGGGACTGGCCAGGCCTGGATCTAACCCAATGGCAGTTGGTCTGGCTGGGGGTGGGTCTCACACAATTTTGAGGTGCATGTGGGTGGGCAGGGACTTGACTCTGGTTCCCGTGGTGCACCCCAGACTCTGATAGGAAGAAGATTTTCATACATATTTTACTAATTTTCTTTTATCTTTGACACTTCTATTATAAAGGGCAAAGAGCAATATTAAAATATTTCCTTTAATTAATTGCCTTTTAATGTGCACGAATTTTGTGCACCAGTATATATTGTGAAATGCTCACCACAATAAGTCTATTTATTCTCTGTCCCTATCCTCTTTCTCTTATGATGAGAACCTTTAAGATTTACTTTCTTAGCAACTTTCAGGTTTGTGATTCAATATTATTGACTACATTCTCCATGCTGTACTTTATATCCCCATGGCTAATTTATTTTACAAGATTGTACCCATTTTACCTACTCCAACCCTCTCTCTTCTGGCAACCACCAATCTATAGTTTGTATCTATGAGATTGGTTTTATTTTGTGTGTTAGATTCTATATAGAAGTGAAATTATGTTGTGTCCATCCATGTTGTTGCAAATGGCAAGATTTCATTGTGTTTTTTGTGGCTGAATAATATTGCATTGTGTATATGTACCACATCTTATTTATCCAGTCATCTATTAGTGGACACTTAGATTGCTTCCATATCTTGGCTATTGTAAATGATGCTGCAATGAACATAAAAATGCATATATCTTTTTGAATTTAGAGTTTTCATTTTCTTTAGATATATGCTCAGAAGTGGAATTGCTGGATCATATTTTGAATTATTTAAGGAACCACCATACTATTTTTCATAGTGGCTGAACTAAATGGCATTATCACCAACCAAGCATGAAAATGCAATTTTTTCCATATCCTTGCCAACTCTTGTTATTTGTAGACATTTTGATGATAGCCATTCTAACTGTTGCGAGGTGGTATCTCATTGTGGTTTTGATTTGCATTTAACTGATGATTAGTGATGTTGAGAATCCTTTCATGTGTCTGTTTGCCATCTGTATATCTTCTTTAGAAAACTATCTGTTCAGATCTTCAGTTCATTTTTTATTTTTATTTTTTGTTTTGTTTTGTGGTCTTGTGTTTTGTTAATTGTATTATATGAGTTCTTTATATATTTTGGCTATTAATCCCTTATCAGATTTGTGATTTGCAAATCTTCCCTCATTCAGTAGGTTTTTTTTCAGTTTGTTGATGATTTCCTTTGCTTTGCAGAAGTTTTTTCATTTGATATAGTCCCATTTGTTTATTTTTACATTATTAACCCTTGCCCTTGGAGTCAGGTTTAACAATGATGTCAATCTATGTTTCCTTCTATAAGTTTTATGGTTTCAGGTCTTGCAAGTTTTTAATCCAGTGTGAGTTAATTTTTGTGTATGGTATAAGATATTGGTCCAGTTTTATTCTTTTGCATATGGCTGTCCAATTTTCCCAACACCATTTATTGAAAAAATTTTCATTTTACAATGGTGTATTTTTGCCTCCTTTATCATAAATTAATTAACCATATATGCACAGGTTTGTTTCTAGGTTCTCTTTATCTGTCTTTATTCCAAAGCCATATAATTTTGATTACTATAGATTTATAATTTGGTTTGAAATCAGGGAGCATGATACCTCCAGTTTTTTTCTCTTCAAGATTACTTTGGCTATTCAGGATCTTTTGTGGTTCTGTATAAATTTTAGTAATGTTTTTTTTTTCTATTTGTGAAAAATGCCATTAGAGTTTTGATAGGAATTGCATTGAGTCTGTAGATTACTTTGGATAATATGGACATTTTAACAATATTAATTCTTCTATTCCACAAGCATAGAATATCTTACATTTATTTGTGTTGTCTTTATTTTCTTCCATCAGTGTCATACAGTTTTCAGTGCCTAGGTCTTTTACCTTCTTAAATTTTTTTCTGGGTATCTAATTTTTTTATGCAATTATAAATTAGATTGTTTTCTAAATTTCTCTTTCTAATAGTTTGTTATTAGTATATAAAATGTATTAGTGGGAGATATCTATAATATTATCAACAATAAAATATATTTTTAAAAAATGCAACAATTTTTGTATATTGATTTTGTATCCTGCAACTATTCTGAATTTATTAGTTCTAATAGTATCTGTGTGTGTGTGTGTGTGTGTGTGTGTGTGTGTGTGTGCGCACTCCGTCTTTATGGTTTTCTATAGATAGAATCATCCTATTCACCAAAAGTGACAGTTGTACTTCTTCCTTTCCAATTTGGATGCCTTTTATTTCTTTTTCTTGTTGAATTGCTCTCACTAGAACAGACATTTCCTTTTAAATAGTTGCATATGTGAATGGGGGCAGGAGAGGAAAAAAAGGGTAGTTCTTTGAATTTTATCTATTTTATGATTCTGAAGTACTTCAACCATATCACAAATTGATATTTTTATTTGTTTAAAATTAGATTTAGAGAGGAAGGAATATGGAGAGAAAACATCAAAATGTAAAAGAAACATTTATTATTTGTCTCCCATAAGCACCCTAACCGGGGATTGAACCCATAACCTGGATATGCCCTCACTGGAATAGAATTCAAGACCCTTTAGTGCAGCGGTTCTCAACCTGTGGGTCGCGACCCCATTTGGGAGTCAAATGACCCTTTCACAGGGGTTGCCTAAGACCATTGGAAATGCAAATATTTACATCACGATGCATAACAGTAGCAAAATTTCATGGTTGGGGGTCACCATCACATGAGGAACTGTATGCAAGGGTCACGGCCTTAGGAAGGGTGAGAACCACTGCTTTAGTGCATGGGATGATAATCTAACCAACTGAACTTTTCCTGATATTGTTATTGGTGGAAGTGGATTTTCTGGAGTGCTGTGAGGAAAATAATTTTTTCTGAGGCCCCCGTGGGAAGATGGGATTTCATAGAAAACTTTATTGATGATGTAAAATTAAAGGTAGGTTCCCCTCCAAGGTTTCATCTCTGTATCTATTGCCATGGAAGACATCCAATCTTGTCTTCAGCAGGACCAGAATTAAGGCCACTGCCCAGAAGTTCTGCTCCATATTAAAGTCCAGTTCAGCCCAACAACTGGCCAGTTTATAAGCTTGTGTTCCCAGTTGCAGTATGGGGTCCTCATGGCTGTGGGCCATGTGGCTACTTAAGGCTACATGGCTATGAAGAGAGAATAGGAGAATGCATGGATGAGTGTGGGGCACAGAGTAGGGAACTAAGGGGATTAGTGATGTTGAATATCTTTTCATGTGTCCGTTGGCCATCTGTATATATTCTTTGGGAAAAAAAGGAGGGAACTCTTTGGAGATTTTAAGCAGGAGCTTCTTCAAACCAATTAACTTATTAAGTTTTCACTCACTTCTAATGGGGTCCAACCCCTAGCCAACCCACTGTTCCCCAGGCTAGACTCACAGGCAAACACCTTCCCTGCACCACCCTGACTTCTGTACATATGCCTATCTCTCTCTCCCCCCCGAACCCTCAAAAATCCACTATCAGAGGGGGAAAAGGACGGGTGTTAATCTCCTTGGAGGGGTGATGCTGCGATTCCTTGAGGTATGGAGCTGTAGCTTCCTGGTGAAACAAACAGGTTTATGCTTCCCAGCTGAATATGCTGAACAATGTCTGTCTCTCTCTTCGCTCTCTTCCTTTATTAATACTGTATTAACTAACTATGGTAATAATAATATGACTAAATTAATATATTTTTTATTTCAGTATTAAAGAAGTAATACTCTATTTACTTTAAGAAGTAAATAAAGAGTATTACTTCTTTAATACTGAAATAACAAAAATAATAGACTCTTGTAACATTTATTTACATAGTTTTGACTTTTGATGATTGCTCGCTTTATTCATACTATCTTTGTTGAGTTCTTACTATATGCCAGGCACTGTGTAGACCATGAGAGCAAAAATTTCCAATAGAACAGGCATACTCCCTTTGCCCTGTGGAATTGCCAGTCTCCCAGAGGGATTGTAGATGAGGGACTGGACAGCTACAATATTATATGATGGGTCAATGTGTCATGTTTTGAGCTTTTATGAAAAGCAAAAGGTGTGTAGCTCAATGTTGGACTCAGAGAGAGTCTCTTGGAGGATTCGATATTTTAAGTTAAAACCTACATGTTAAATAGGAATTGGTCAAGTAAAAATTTATTGGAGGGGGAATTAAACAGAATGAGTAATGTACACAAACACATAGAAGCAGGAGTGAATATTATGCTTTTAGGGTGGATGCTGACCTTCTCTTGACTGTTACACAGAGCAAGGAAGGGTGTGGGGGAGCAATGCAAGAATGAGAAATAGAAACTTATTTGAATGGCTTTGATTTTTATTCTAACACAATGGGAGCCATTACATTGAAAGGTTTAAATCAGGCAAGTAAAGATAGCAGATTTTTCTTTTAGACATAAATTAGTGCATTATGGAGATTAGATGGGATATGAGATTTTCAGGTGGAAGAGTGTTTTAAGAATGAAGCTGGTTTTAGTTTTGAGAAAGGGATTCTGATACTCAACCTGTCCTCACAGCATATGTGCTATTTGTTAAAATATTAAGACTGCTCTCCCCATTGTTAAATAACTGCTGACCTCAGCTCCTGGACACCCTCCAAACCCCTACCACATAATTGTTTATTCCAGGCCACTGGGGGTTAGGAGAGGGCTCTAGGAAATCTGTACCTATAACCAAACAGTTACCTATTATATAGTTGGTTATATGCATTTTGAACTGAGGCAGTAGGGTTGCCAGATAAAATACAGAATGTCCAGTTTAACTTAACATAAACAATGAATAATTTTTTAGTATAAGTATGAACTATGTAATATTTGTGTTTTTATTTCTGAAATCTGGCAACTATTTGGGAGTCATCAACACTTAGATGGTAACATTCTTTGGTAATAGCTTTATTGAGATATAAATCACATACTTTACAACTTACCCATTTAAAACATATAATGTAATGGATTTTAGTTATTTCCAAGTTTTTGAACCCATCAACGTAATTAATTTTAGAATATTTTCATTATCTTACAAAGTAACCCCATGCCGTATTGCTATTGTCCCTCAATCCATTCATCTGCACCCTATATCTTCCCCATTTCACTTCTATCCCTAAGCAACCATTTTCAGTCCATATACAATTTTCCATTCTGGAAATTTCACATAAATGGAATAGTATAATGTGTTTTTTGACCTTTTAAAATTATTTTTTAATTATTATATTTTTATATAGGCACTATTTTTATTTAGTCATTTTTTCATTTTAAAATAATTTTATTTTTCAGTTGCACTTGACATACATTATATATCAATTTCAGGTATACAACCCAGTGATCAGACATTTGTTTAACTTATGAAGTGATAACTATGATAAATATAGTACCTATCAGGCACCATACATCTTTATTACAATATCATTGTCTATATTTTTCGTGCTGTACTTTACATCCCCATGACTATTCTGTAACAGCCAACTTGTACTTCTTAATCCCTTTACCTTTTGCACCCATCCTCCCAAGCCTCCTCCAATTTGGCAACCATACAAATGTTCTCTGTACATATTAGTCTGTTTCTTTTTGTCCTTTTATTTTTTTACTTTTTAGATTTAATCATTGATAGATATGTATTTATTGCCATTTTATTGTTCATATGTTTTATCTTTTATTTTCTTCTTCTTAAAGTAAATCCTTTAATATTTCATATAATACTGGTTTGATAGGGATGAACTCCTTTAGCTTTTTTTTTGTCCAGGAAGCTCTTTATCTGCCCTTTGATTCTAAATCATAGCTTTGCTGAGCAGAGTAATCTTGATTGTAGGGCCTTGCTTTTCATTATTTTGAATATTTATTGCCAATCCTTTCTGACCTACAAAGTGTCTGTTGAGAAAACAGCTGACAGTCTAATGGGAGCTCCCTGCTTTTTCTCTCTTTTTATTCTCTCTTTGTCTTTAACATTTGACATTTTAATTATGATGTGTTTTGGTGTGGGCCTCTTTGGGCTCATCTTGTTTGGGACTCTCTGCGCTTCCTGGACTTATATGTCCTTTACCAAATTAGGGAAGTTTTCTGTCATATTATTATTAGAAGAGAGGAAGATGGAGGAAGGGATGGAATGAGAGGGGGGGGGCAGCAGGAGAGGGAGAGGGAGAGGGAGAGGCAGAGAGAGAGGAAGAAACATTGATTGGTTGCCTTTCTTAAGTGCCCACTCAGGGATCAAATCCACAAACCAGGTATGTGCCCTGACCAGGAATCAAACCAGAAACGTTTTGGTGCCCAAGATGAAGCTCAACCAACTGAGCCACTCTGGCCAAGCTGTCAGTCAATTTCTTGCTCTCTTTCTACCACCCCCATGATGCTAATGTTGCTAAACTTGAAGTTGTCCCTGAAGTTCCTTATACTATTCTAATTTTTTTGGATTTTTTTTTCTATTTTGATTGAATGTCCTTTGCTTCCTTGTATTTCATAGTGCTGATTTAATTCTTGGCTTCATACTATTATGTATTATGTCCCAGCAATGTATTCTTCATTTCAGGTGATGTATCCTTTATTCTGAAAGGTCCTTTTTATGCTGCTGAGTTTCTCACTAAGTTAACTGAGCATCCTCAAAACCAGTGTTTTGAATTCTGCATTTAGTGGATTACTTGTCTCCATTTTGTTTAGTTCTTTTGTTGAAGTTTTCTTCTTTCATTTTGGACATGTTTCTTTGTCTCCTCATTTTGACAGCCTCATGGTGTTTGTTTATATGTATCAGGTAGAGGTATAATGGTTTAATGTAGTAGGTGCTCTGTAGGGTCCAGTGGCACAGCCTCCTTAATAACCAAACCTGGATACTCAAGTTGCACTCCATGTGTGCACTGTGGACAATACTTTTGTTGTAGGTGAGCCTTAGTTGCTGATGGGAGGGATTTATACCCAAGACTATTAGCTGCAAGGATTAGCTGTGACCAATGACCTCTGGCCACTGTGGAGGATCAGCTGGGTAGGGGCCCACTACATAGAGTAGGACTTACTTCAGTCAGGCTCTTGTGCCTACTGAGTCCACCCCTTGAATGTGTCCCTTGTGGAGGTGGTTGAGTGGTGATACTTCGACATGGTCTAAAGCTGTTCACTGGGTGGGTTATCTAGTTTGCCTCCCCAGAGGTACTGACCCAGGTTGTCATCACATGTGTCCTGCCCTGTGTGGGTCACAGAGCTATTTGCCAGTGATTGCTACCTTTCCTGGGCTCGGAGATGACCAGGTGAGGCCATGTTGTAAACAAGAGTGGCTGGTGCTAGTGCTGGGTTTGAAACTACTTAGTAAGAGGTATAGGCCATGCTGAGACCAGATGCTGCTTGTTTGAGATATTTTAGGAAAATCTGAAGTGTGAACCTTTCACATGGAAAAGCCACTGGGAACAGATTTGGTAGACCTGAAAGTTGAGTGGGACAAGGATCTCAGGGAATCACCAGGGCAGGGCAAATAATGTAAGTCAGTTTGATGTAGACTTAGCTGCCTGCTAGCTCTATGGGTGAAGAGCCCATCAAAGGGACAGTGGCATCTGCAAGCTCTTTACTCTGGAAAAAAAATACCCCTCCACCCCCCAGCTCTCACCCTGATGCCAGAAAAAAAATCATTTCCTCCCTGTATGTCTCTGGTGCCTTTCAACTTGCTGTTCCTGTGCTGGAG
>JAAGEH010000032.1:7911569-7976162 GCA_011751065.1 Lasiurus cinereus
GAGGAGAGGAGAGGAGAGGAGAGGAGAGGAGAGAGGAGAGAGGAAGAATCCATATGAGAGAGAAACATCGATTGGCTGCCTCCTGAGCATTCCCTGACTTGGGATAAACCTGCAACCTAGCTATGTGCTGAGACTGGGAGTTGAAGTCTCAACCTTTTGGTGTACTGGATGATGCTCCACCAACTGAGTCGTCTGGTCAGGGCAATATCCCTTCCATTTTTATCTGCCAAATGTGGGTGTAGGGTTAGCATGTTCTGCAATTCCACTCCTATACCAGTCTCGATGTGGTTTCTTCTTTAATTCTGCAATTGTGGAACTTCCATTTAGCCAGATTTCAGGCATTTCTGAATCTTGGTTGTTCTATAGCTAATTTTACTTTTTATGTGATTATAGGAGGAGGTGAGTGCTGTATTTTTGTACACTGCCATCTTGCCTATAAGTGTTTTTGGCCTTTTTTTTAGTGACTGGCTTCTGTCACTTAGCTTAATGTTTTTAAGGTTAATCTACCTCATAAAATGTATCAGTACTTCATTTTTATGGTCAAAGAGTATTCTGTTGTATGCATACTAGTATATACCACCTTTTGTTTATTCCTTTTTCTGCTCATAGACATTTGGGTTGTGTCCATATACTGGCTATTATGGTAATGTTTCTAAGAATATTTATGCACACAATTTTATATGGTCATGTTTTCAATTCTTGTAGATGTATACCCTAGGAGTGGAATTGCTGGGTCAAATGGTAACTCTATATTTAACATTTTAAACAACTGACAGATTGTTTCCAAAATGGCTACACCATTTTATATTCCCATTAGTAGTATATGAAGGTCCTGATTTCTGTCTATTCTTACCAACACTATTTTTAAAAAATATATATTTTATTGATTTTTTTTACAGAGAGGAAGGGAGAGGGACAGAGAGTTAGAAACATCGGTGAGAGAGAAACATTGATCAGCTGCCTCCTGCACACCTCCTACTGGGGATGTGCCCAAAATCAAGGTACATGCCCTTGAACAGAATCGAACCTGGGACTCTTCAGTCTGCAGGCTGGTGCTCTATCCACTGAGCCAAACCAGCTAGGGCTAACTAACACTATTTTGATCTAACTTTTTTTTTTTTGTAACCATCTTAGTGGGTGTGCTATACCTTACTGTGATTATTAATGAGCATTTCCTTTATGACTAATGGTGCTAAACATCTTTTCATGTGTTGATTAGCTATTTGGTAAAATGTATGCTCGGATTTTTTTGCCCATTTCTTCCCATCCTCCATTGGATTGTTTTAAATTAATAGACTTTATGATTTATAGAAAAACTGATCAGGAGGTACAGATAGCTTTTATATACCTGCTCCCCACATCTCCCACCACAATTTCCCGTATTTTTAACCTTTCAACATTAGCATGGTACATTTATTCAAATTAATGAACCAATGTTGATACATTAATATTAACCAAAGTCCATAGTTTTCATTAGAGTTTACTCTTTGTGTTGTACAATTCTCTGAGTTTTGACAAATGCATAATGTCATATATTCACCATTGAAGTGTCATAAAAAATAGTTTCACCACCCTACAAACCACTCTATCTTGGCAATAACTGATCCTTTTATTAGTACTCTCTCTATACTTTCGCTTTTTCCAGAATGTCATATAGTTGGAATCATATATTAAGTAGCCTTTTCACACTGGTTTCTTTCACTTATTAATATGCATTTAAGTGTCTATCAAGTCTTATGGATTACTATCTCATTTCTGTGTATCACTGGATAGTATGTCTTCATACATATACACCACAATTTGGTTCTCCATTTACCTATTGAAATGAATCTTAGTTACTTCTAGATTTTGGCAATTATAAATAAAGCTTGTATAAATATTGTGTGTAGGCTTTTGTGTGGATGTAAGTTTTCAAACCCTTTGTAAATATCTAGCAACACAATTCCTGGATCATATGGTGAGAGAATGGTTAGCTTCCTGAGAAAGTACCAAACTGTCTTTCAAAGTGACTGTCTCATTTTCCACTGCCATCTGTAGTGAGTGAGAATTCCTGTTGCTGTACATTTTCCTCAGCATTTGATATAGTCATTGTTATAGGTGTGGATTTTAGCCATTCTAATAGGTGTGTAATGCTATCTCATTACTGTTCTAATGTTCAGCTTTTTTTTGACATGTGATGTTAAGCATCTTTTCATGTGCTTATCACCTGTATTTATATTTTGTCAACATACTAAGCATTCAAACCTGTGAATAATTTATGTGAGCTTATTTGAGCCAAACTGTCAACAAATGCTGGGATGTAAAATCCCAATGGATTGAAATAATGCTCCAGAGAATGGCGATTTTGCATCTTAATTTACACATTACAATCAAGAGAGAAGATATAAGTGGGATAAATGAAATTCATTGGCAATAGGATAGAGACGTCGGAGAAAGCAAAGCCGGGCAACCTCTGGGATTGGATAAAATGTAAAATGCTAGCTAGACATATGTATCTTTTACATGGGTGGGTAGAGGATAGTTAATAGTCAACAATTAACAGGATAACAATAATAATGAGGATTTGTAGTCTCTGGTGCATTGGTTGTGCCCTGAAGGGTCCAGAAAAAGGGAAGTTACCTTGACATTCCAAAAGTATGTTATTGTATATTAAAAAGACAATACACAGGCTCCCTTAAGGTAAATATTGACCTTTGTCAGGGAAGATTCTAGCCTAGAACATAACTAACTACCTGTCATAAACTGCTTTTAAAGTTTTTATTTCAGACCTCCTTTGTGGTTACTTAGGTTTCTGAGTTTGCAAGGCTGCCACACAGATTAGCATGTGGCCTCTTACAGTCCACATTTTGTTGAAGTGCCTATTTAGATTATTTTGCTTATATTTTAAATTTAATTTTTTTCTTATTGTTGATTTTTAACAATTCTTTGTCTTTTTTGTATAAAAGTCTTTTATCAAATATGTGTTTTGTAAATATTTTCTTCCAGTTGGTGGCTTACTAGCGTCTTTCAGAGAGTAGAAGTTTTTAATGTTAATAAAGTCCAATTTATCCATTTCTATTTTATAGATTGTGCTTCTAAAAACTCATTGCCTTACACAAGGTCACCTATATTTTTTCTCTATGTTATCTTCTAGAAGTTTTATAGTTTTGTGTTTATGTTTAGTTCTGTTCAAGGTCTAACCTCTGTAGAGTCAAAATTTTGCATATAAATATACAAATGTCCCAGCATCGGTTGTTGAAAAGACTATTTGTTCTCCATTGAATTACCTTTTCTCCTTGGTTAAAGATTAGTAAACTTAATTTGTGTGGGTCTATTACTAGGCTTCCTATTATGGTCCATTGATCTATTTATCTTCATTACTATACCTTTATACTGTGTCATGAAGTTGGGAAGTGTCAGTCCTCCAACTTTGTTCTTCTCAGTATTATGTTAGCTATTATGGATTTTTTGCCTTTTTATGTGAACTTTAGAATCAGTTTGTTATATTTCAACATAGCTGGAGAGAAGAGAAGAGAAGAGAGGAGAGGAGAGGAGAGGAGAGGAGAGGAGAGGAGAGGAGAGGAGAGAGAGAGAGAGAGAGAGAGAGAGAGATAGAGAGAGATCAACGTGAGAGAGACACATTGATTGGTTGCCTCCTGCAGGCACCCCTACAAGGGCTGGGGAACTTGCAACTGAGGTACATGCCCTTGACAGGGAATTGAACCTAGGACCCTTCCATCAGTAGGCTGACATTCTAACCACTGAATCAAATTGGCCAGGGCTAACTTGCTTGCTGGAACTTTGATTGGGAACATGGTGAATGTATAGATCAGGTTGGGAAGAATTGATACCTTAACAATCCTATATACTAAAAGCCTAATATGCTGAGTGTCTGGTAGTCCAGTCATCCGTTCAACCAATCAAAACGTAATATGCTAATGATATGCTCAACCACTCACTATGATGTGCACTGACAGTCAACCAGTGAACCAGTTGTTATGATGTGTACTGACCACCAGGGGACAGATGCTCCAACCTGTATGTTAGCTTGCTGCTGGGGTCTGGCCGATTGGGACTGAGCAAGACCAGCTGGACATGACCTGGAGCCCTCCCACAGTCCATCTCCAGCTGGCCAACTTCCCACATTCCTCCCTGGCTTCAATCATGCACTGGTGGGGTCGCTTGGACTTGCCTATGCCCTCTCATAATCTGGGACCCCTTGGAGAATGGTCAGAGAGCTGTTTTTGGCCTGATCCCTCAGGCCAGGCCAAGGGACCCCAGTGGTACATAAATTTGTGCACCGGGCCTAAATATCTCCCTATTTATTGAGACCCTGTTTGATGTCCTTCATAGAGTTTTGTGGTTTTCTTATTTAGATTCTGTACATATTTTGTTAGATTTTTACCTAAATTATAATTTGCTATTAATGTAAATGGTACTTTTTAAAAATATGTATTTTTATTGATTTTTGAGAGGAAGGGAGAGAAGAAGAGAGATAGAAGCATCAATGATGAGAGAGAATCATTGATCGGCTGCTCCTGCATGCTCCAAACTGGGGATTGAGCCCACAATCTGGACAGTGTGCCCTGACCAGGAATCAAACTGTGACCTCCTGGTTCATAGGTTAGTGCTCAACCACTGAGCCATGCGGGCCGGGAGGTACTTTGCTTTTTATTTAAAATTCCAATTATTTATTGCTGGTATATATGAAAGCAATAGATTTTTGCATATTAATTTTTAACCTCCATCCTTGCAATAACCGCTTAATTAGTTCCCCGAGTTTTTGTTGTTGATTTTGAGGGATTTTCTACATAGATACACATCTCTGAACAAGGCCAGCTTTATTTATTCCTTCCCAATTTGTATACCTTTTTATTTCTTTTTCTATAGCATTCGTTGGGACTTCCTTGTCTTGGAACCAATTTTAGGAGAAAAGAATCTAGTTTTTCACCATTAAGTATGTTGTTAGCTATAAGTAACATGTTCTCTTATATATCTTCTTTATCAAGTTGAGGAAGTTCTCTCTGTTGTTAAGAGTTTTTATCATGACTAGGTGTTACTTTTTTTCCTGAATTATTGATATGACAACATGATTTGTCTTCTTTATCCTATCAATGAGATATTATTATTATTAAGTGGATATATTTGGGTATATTTGGAGATTATATAAAAACTATAGGGCCTGGTGCATGAAGATTTGTGCAAGAATTGGCCTTCCTTCCCCTGGCTACTGGCACTAGCTTCTCTATGGCACCTGGGACCCGGGCCTTGGCTCTGGCCACCACTTTCCGCTTTCATTCCCGCTGAAGCCACCTTCTGCCTTCGCTTCAGTCTGCCATCCTCCTTTAGCTCCCTCCACCCACTGCCCACCCCCCGTAGCAGGCTTGTGTGCACACTGCCCAGAGGCCCGGAGCAACTAGGGCTGCATTGCCATGGTGATGACACAAGTTTCTCAGCTCAGCTTCCACCATCTTTGTCACATCAATTTGCATATTCCATCTTTGTTGTGGAGTGATAGTCAATTTGTATATTCTATATTTATTAGAGAGGAGGATCTCCAAGAAACTACAAAGTCCTGATATAGTACTCATTTGTAATTCTTGTTATATTAAAACTAGAGGCCCAGTGCACGAATTTATGCACGGGTGGAGTCCAGCTGGCTCGGCCCCAATCGGGTTAGATTGGGCTGCACCTATTGGGAGGAGGAGATGGCAGGAGGTTGGTTGGCCAGCTCTCCCCAATTGAGCCCAATCATGGCTGGGCCAGCTGAGGGAAGGGGCTGCGGGCAATTAGATGGTGGTCCCCACCCCCAATTGGGATTGGAGGGCCAATTAGGGATAGGACCAGCCATGGGGAGGTGCTGTGAGCAGTGGGCCAGCTGGCCTCACCCCTGAATGGGGTGAGAGTGCTGATTGGGCCCAGCAGCTTGGGGGAGGGTCCATGGGTAGATGGCTGGTTGGCCTTGCCCTTGATGGGGTAGAGAGGCTGGCCTGTGGTGGGAGTGGGCAGGGGGAGGGGCTGTAGGAGGTTGGTGGCCAGCTCCACCCCCTATTGATGTGGGGAGGCAGGGCTGGCAGGGTGGAGGGGCTGTGGGCAAATTAGGGTGGTGGAGGCCCATCAGGAGCATGGCTAGCCAGAAGGTGGGGCTGCATAGGTTAGCTGGCCAGTTTTTTCCCCCTATGAGGTTGGGGAGTGCAATCAGGGCTGGGGTGGCCAGGTCGGGGGGTGGGGTGGGGAACAGCAGGTCTATCGTGGTAGAGCAGGCTGATTGGGGGCGAGGTTGGCCAGGGGGAAGTGAGGAGGCATTTGATTGGCAGTCAGCTCTTGATTGGGGTGGGAGAGTCTGATCAGGGGCAGGCTGGCAGGGGGAAGGGGCCTTGAGTTTGGCTGGCTGGCCCCACCCCCTGATTGGCCAGTTTGCTGGCCACAGTGGATATCATAGTGACTGGTCATTATGGTTGTTATAGCTATTATGGTTGTTGGCTTTTTTAATATATAGATAATAGTATTATGTTACTGGAAAGCAAAGTTCTTTGTTAATTGCATTATAATCAGATCTATAACCATGTCATTTTAAGTTTTGTCATTTACAGTCGTTGTTTTACTCTGAAGCTTTTACAAGTATGTTTCATCTTCAGAAAGATCATGAAAGGACTCTAACTTATTCTAATATAGAGTTTTCTGAGAATAAACTTTTAGTCATACCTTTAAACTGGATAAAGAATTATAAAGCTCTAAGGAATGATTGGATTCATAAACTACTGGCAAAGATAAACAAGAATTAATTATATAGGTATGGCATTGAATGTACTGAGGATGATTATAAACTTTTATAATATTTTTGTTGGACATATTGTTAATTTTTAATTTTTTTTTGTTTTTGAGACATAAGGAAACTTGTTTTCTCTCAAACCACTTATGACTTAAGAGCAGTTTGATTCATTTTACCTTTGTAAGAAGTTCTGAAACATTTATATTTTTCTCCCTACCTTATCCCTCCAGAAGTTTGAATGAGATTCTGAATGAATATTATTATTTTCTTGGCAAAATGGTTATCTGCATAACTTTGATAGGAATCTGTTCTCTTGATAATAGGATACAATTAGAAACTCCTTTTTAAAAAAATGTATTTTTATTGATTTCAGAGGGGAAGGGAGAGGGAGAGAGATAGAAACATCAACGTGAGAGAGAATCATTGATTGACTGCCTCCTGCATGCCCCACACTGGGGATTGAGCCCGCAATCTGAGCATGTACCCTGACAAGGAATCAAACTGTGACTTCCTGGTTTATATGTCAATGCTCAAGCCCTGAGCCACACTGGACAGGCTACATTTGGAAACTCTTAATGAGGCATTGATTGGATATCTTATTTGAAAGAAAGGTACAGAGACTCTAGATGTCACCAGAAGGCTTTAAGATTTAAGAGGATTTAGTATTGAATTTGGAGGCCAATAAAAGCCCCATGGAAAAATGGTCTGTGATTGTAATTACAGGGTTCACAGCAGTCTTTCCAGGTAAGAAACAAAGGTTGTTTTCCTGGGAGATGGCAAAGGAGAGATCTCAAGATCTTTTGGGGAACCTCAAGAACCTAAGGAATTCACCCAAATCAGTAGTCATTGCAGGAAAATGCATATGGCAACTGTGTGGCTTGGCTTCTTAGCCCTGAAAGGCTAATAAAGTTCAATCTGGATATTTCTTATGGAATTCTAGCAAGGAGATTTTAAAGAGCTTATATGATCAATTACTATTCTTATCATATTTATCCAAATAGCAAACCAAATTTATTAAAACTAGATTTATACAATAAATTGATCTTAACTTGACTATCTTTGATAAAATAAGGGTGACTGTAAGGAGAAAAATTGTTTTAATGGAAACTATAATGTGCAATTGTGGACATTAGATTCTAGTTCAGTTGAATATCTTTAAAATCTTAGTTTCGCCTCACTAGACTGAACCCAGAATTTTTTAAATGGAAGTGTTTGGCTGCAGCCCTCTGCGCTAGTGTTTATTTTCCTCCCATCCTTTGCCTTGGAATTATTGAGAACTAAAACTGGATTTTTGTTGTTGTTGTTGTTTGTTTGTTTGTTTTGTGTGTTTTTTTAGCCTTGCAGTTGTTGACCCCAGGTAGACAACATAATGTAAACTTTGGAGAAATCATCCCAACAGCTCATGCTTGGTGGTTTTGGTGACTGATACTGTGTAAGACACGCAAAGCGCTTACTCAAGCTGGTGTCAGTGTTATCAAACAGGGGACTTGGGACTGATTTGGTTTGCCTCAGGCCAGCTAGTAGAGTGTGGGTTCTTCTTGACTTTGTGCAGGAAAGATTTCACATGTCCAGGCAACTACCAAGGTATGTTGATTAAAGGAGAGGACAGTGAAATAAGTAAGAACTTAGCATACAAGAGGCAACAGGAGAGCCTTGGCTGGGCTGCTTTGGTTTTTTAAAAATGTTATGGGAAAGAAATGAATTGAGGCAGGGCTGCTTTAGCTCACTGGGAAGTTAGAGAAAATGGGCCCTTGAAAATAGGTTAGGGGGGTTAGCCTGGGATGAGCTGCTGCTGCCCATTTCTCCCCTGGTTGAAAGCTTCTTGGGAACCATTAGGTTTAGGAGATGCATACCTGTAGCAGGGAATAAAAGGGAAAGAAAAAGGCATGGACATGTTCACTGGAGGAGGAGTGCATATTGGGTCTTTGTCTTGAGAGTTTTTTTTTTTTATCTTTCTCTTGCAGGTGGGAATTTTAGGGGAGATCGCAGGGGAGGATTTCAGCAAAATAGTCATTAATTTTTCAGGTGTGCCTTTCAGAGTCCTGATTTCTACTGACTGGTCAGCACCAGGGTAGGAAGTCATTAATCTTTGTGGTGGGTTCTGGTGTTGCCCACCTGGTTTTGCTGCTTTTATCTGGGCCTGGGGCAGGGATAAAACCAAGGCCTAGCTATTATCTCTAGGGAGGTAATTTTCTGTATCTGGCTATGAATTGCTTGGCCAGTTTGTTCAGCTATCTGTCTCAGTTTCCCCATTCCACTTGCCAAAGAATTAATTTTCTTGGCTTATTATCCTGCCTCATCAGAATGTTCATCAAGGATGTTTGGACAATGGGCCAGAGCAATCTGTGGAAAACGTCACTCCTTGCCTTTATTCCAACAGAAATGCAGGTCTGAGCCTTTCATCTAGAGGTCTTCTCAACTGGCAGTCTTTTTATTTTTATTTTTAAGATTTTAGAGATAGGAAGGGAGGGAAGAGAGAGAAACATTAATTGGTTGTCTCTCAGATACACTCTGACTGGGAATCGAACCCACAACCTGGGTATATGCCCTACTGGAAATCAAACTCACCATTTCTTGGTGTATGTGACAATGCTCCAACCAATTGAACCACACTGGCCAGGGCATTAATTTATCTTAAAGACTCAGAGACTAACTTGTGATTTGTTCTGATTATTACTTAGAGTCCAGGTATCCTTATGTTAACATCTTCCACCATTCCTGTGGGTCCCACTTGTAAATTGAATACCTAGAATGCCTCTTCTAAGGCTCAGAGACACATCCAAGAAGAGGTGGGCATGTGAGATTATAAGAGTCAGATAGTGGCACAGTAGACAGACAAATATGACCGCACCTATGAGCTCATCATCTCTCTTGATTAATTTGAACCCAGTTGCTCTATAATCCTCAAAAGTCAGGAAATATCAAAAAAGGGGCGGGGTGGGGGAGGGGAAGAATGTAACCATACAGAAACTCCATTTGTTTAACATGACCCTTTCTTTTTCTGTCTACTCCCTTCATTAATCTTTAAGCCTTTAGGACATCAAATTTTAATCATCATTAAAGTGTCTTAGGAACAAAGTATAAAGTCTGTTGAGTTTTGGTTAAACTAAAAATAGTATTTTGACTACAGTTGCATTTCAATCCTAGACCCATGAAAGTGGAATTACCCTGCATACCATGCCCTCATGAAACCAGATAGAACAATGCCATGGCTGACATCTGGGCTTACCTGATACAATGATTCCTACCCTAGCCCCAAACCATCAGTAGAGCTCAGGATCTCAACTCCTTTAGCCACCATGATTAATGGTTACCATCCCTTGGGGAGCCAGGTCTTTCAGCACTAGCTTACCTGTGACTCCAGGCTTGACACCATTTTCTCAATTAAAAAATCCTTACTTTCTTCTCTGCAAACTCCTGTTCTTGTTTGACTGGGCTTTGATGCCCTCAGGCAAACAGACCCCTTTATTCAATAACAGAATGTGCCCTGCGTAGCTGGGTAGCTCCTCTAAGACTGGTAATGCAGGAGTTTTTATTCCTCAGGCTAATTCACATTTGGCTACTATCATTTGGTCAAAAAGTACCATTTAGGTGTTCCTACAAGTTTCTGGCTCTAGCAGCTTCTACTCCTGCTAAGCTAATCTCAGCTATGGTTCTCTGTATTCCCCTGTCCCCTGATTTGGGGTGGCAGTTGTCCCTGTGACTTCCTTTCTCTTTACATGTTGAAACTGAAACCAGAAGTCTTTTATCCACTTTTCAATTTGGTTGTTTGTCATGTTATTGCAGATGTGTGAGAGTTCTTTTTGTATTTTAGATACCAGTTCTTTATTAGATATATGACTTCCAAATATTTTCTCCTATTATATGGGTTACCTTTTCACTTTTTTTGGTAGTAAAACTTTATTTCTTAACTTGAAAACTTTGCAAATTAAATTAAACTGTATTTGCTTAAATGTTTTTATCTATTTCACTCAAAGAAAACATTGAGGCTTCATCAGAGGCTTCCATATTCCTCAATAAGAGATATCATGATATTATGATTAATGTTCTTTCTTTTCTCCTACAAATAGACAAGTTCTTTGTTTACCAATCCACAATAAACCACAGTAGTATATATAACCAAGTTCAGTAGCACTTAGAAGTGCTATTACAGTCTCTTAATTGCCTACCTTAGTTTCTTAATAAATATGAACATTTTTTGAAGTAAAACAAATTCCTAAAAAGAAATTCCTACTATTTAATATCAAGGAGTGATTATATTTGTTATGGAAAATTTTCAGTTTATTTTCTTAAAGATGTCCTGAAATTTTGTTTTTAGTGAAGCACATGCAGTCCTGAGCAGATCAGTTGACTAGTAGAAGCAAAGTATGAGTGATAACTTGGTGGAGGTTTATTTTAAATCTTCATATGAATATGGATTTTTAAAGTTTTGAATACTTGTGAATTTAGGTAGAATTTTAAAAGTGAAAATCTTCTTAGTCTTGAGTCTAAATAAGTCTTGAGCAGGTGCTTGGAAAGCAACCTGTGAACAAGAATATACTTTTAAAAGTTTACATCTCCAAGTTGGAAAGTTCAGAAAATGAAAAACCAGTTTTAAGGTAATGCTTAAGCTGAATTTTTCATAATTCAATTTTTTTTAATAATTACCACCGTGAGCGCTTGGAAAGTAGTTACTCCCAAGATAATTGATTCAACCAGGTTATATAAAAGAGAGAGACTTTTATCAAGCAGTGGTTTTTATAGACTTTTCTGTACAGGCACTTTATGTTTCTCTCTTCTTTTAATCTAGAAGCGATGAAAAGCATCATACTGGGTGGGAGGGGGAGTGATATTTACATAGTAGTAAATCAGATCATGGCTGAGTGACTATTTTATAAGATATTTGCTGGTACAGAGCTCTTTAGAAAGAAGTTGTGCTGTTTAGGGAGGGGAGAGATGGTGTTAGGTTCAGAGACTAACCCCCCTGGGGAGGTTATGTTACTTGCCTCTGCAATACCATTTGTGTTGGGTGGGAGGAAAGGAAAGACAGCTAGACATTGTGAATGATCCATGGCCACCTGGTCTGACAGAAAATTGGGTACAGCAGCTGGTAATGCTCCTTGGCCAATCAAAGGAAATTGTTCAGCCAGCTCTGTTGGAGGAGCCAGACAAAGTTATTTCTTACATTTCAGTGTACATTTTTCAGGCTAAGGAACATGTAAAGCCTGCTGGAGATAGGAATTCCTGAGACCGTGTGTAAATTGTTACTTTTGTAATTCATACTCTCAAAGCAGTGGCCATATGTAGCCCTTTGTCAAGATTTGCTTGGGACTGGGGATAAGGGAATGGGAGCCATATTTGTGAGCATTTAATGAGTCTGTACCCTACCACTGTGATCTGTGTTTAATGTAATGGAACATTGTCTTTTGAAAATTATTGTGAGATTTAGCTAATTATTCAAATATCCTTAGCTTCAGATCAGTCATCTTAATTTGCATTTATTCCTAATTTGATAATCTACCTACTGTAAAGAAACAAATGTGGGAGTTTCCAACCTAGGAACACCTAACTAAAGAACAGTTCATTTATTAGAATGGGTGGAGTCAGGAAGTGTGTAACCCTTAATTTCCTTGTGGGTGTGATTCTTATATTCTCCAAGTCCAGGAGATAGAAATTTCAGTAGTGGAATATCCAGGTTTTCTTGATATTATACTTAGCAGTAGGATTGCTGGGCCACAGCTATGTACATCTCCTACATTAGGAGGTTTTGCCAAAGCGTTTTACAAGTGATTGTACATATCCAGGTCGGGAGTGATTGGCTTAGTGATTTCTGTATTTGCAGTCCTGGTACCCTGGATCATCCTTCTGTTCATTCCAACCTCTGGGCTGAGCTGTTTGGAACCCTCATTTTCCTCCCAGGGCAGGTGGTGCTTCATGTCCTATTGCCAGGATGGTGTTAGGCCACGAGCATGGTCCTGACATTCTGAATTGATTCTCCATATACCACAGATAATTATGGAGTCAGTGAGAGCAAATATATCTTTATTATTTGTTTTCATTCCAAGTAAAATGATTTTAAAAACATCTTATGCTTGTTTTATTTTGCTTTATTACAGTTACTTTTTAACTATATAATTGAATTGTCATAATTTCAGCATATGCTAGTTAAGCACTAATATTTAGTGCATACAGTATAGGAAATTACAGTATGTGTTTGGTGGAAGTCAGCATAAACTTGATTCTTAGGAAACCATATGAGGAAGAATCCAGTTGAAAAAGAATGACCTGTTCCTCAGGGACATGGTGGTATGTACTGTGGCAGTGTCTTGTAGAGACAGGTCCACACTTCTCTGGGTTTTTTAAAACAGTACATGGGAACGCAATTTTTGTTTAAAGAAAACTCAGGATTGAGGTGGAACTGCACATAACAGATGTAAACATGCTTTTATGGGTTTACTTGAAGACCTAGTCACCATTTTTAACAGTATTTTTGGAGTATGTGTCCCAAAATCTTGAAAAAGTTAGAATTATAAGTAAAATCTGTTTGATTGGGAGAGGATAATTAAATAATATTCCCTGAAGTTTAGTTCGGTACTTAGGCACTTAGCTAATAATTGATAATGAATGAAAGAGTGAGTCTGATACGTGTGGCTGAGGAGATAAAGGGAATTGCTAGAAGGGGGAATCTTATAACCTCCAGGGTGACTCTCATTATTCATTCAGATCCAGTTGGAACCTTTTGCTGCCTCTCTTCTTTTTTCACAAAAATGGCCACCACAAGTTGGCCACATGCACAGTGGAGGCAGGGCCTGATGGCCACTCCACACAGTGAGGCCTGGCAGTCCCACAGCTCTGCATGTTGTGGAGGAGGGCCTGTCCCAGTAGAGGAGGCAGGTCATGGCAAGGGAGGATAGTTGTGGGTGATCAGACTGTCAGGGGAAGGCAGTTGAGGGTAATCAGGTCAGCAGAGGAGCAGTTAGGGGCTATCAGGCTGACAGGCAGAAGCAGTTAGGGGCAATTAGGCAGGCAGGTAGGCGAGCAGTTAGGAGCCAGTGGTCCTAGATTGTGAGAGGGATGTCCAACTGCTTGTTTAGGCCCAGGGTTCCCAGATTGAAGAGGGTTCAGGCCGGGTTGAAGGACACCCCTACCCACTATGCATGAATTTTGTGCACCAGGCATCTAGTTTGTATATAAAAAAGCTATGGACTTTTGTGTGTTAATTTTGTATCCTGCTATGTTGCTAAATTCATTTTTTAAACCTAGTAGTTTTTTGGTGGAGTCTTTTGGGTTTTGCCTGTACAATATCGTGGCATCTGTGAATAATGACACCTTTACTTCCTCCTTTCCAATTTGAAAGCATTTTATTTTTTCTTCTTGTCTGATTAATAAGGTTAGCACTTCTAGTACAATGTTGAATAATTGAATAACTGTCTTGTTCCTGTTTTTAGGGGTAACGGTTTTAGTTTTTGCCCATTGAGTATAATGTTGGCTGTTTGTTTGTCATGCATGGCTTTTATTATGTTGAGATATGATCCCTCTACTCCTGCTTTGCTGAGAATTTTTAAAAAGAAAGGGTATTGGATTTTGTCAAATGCTTTTTTTCTGATTCTATTGTTATGATCATGTGGTTTTTAGCTTTCAGTTTATGTGATATGTCACATTTATTGATTTGCAAATATTGTACCAGACTTTCATCTCAGAATAAATCTTACTTGGTCAGGGTATCTGATCTTTTTAAGGTATTGCTAGACCTTGTTTGCTAATATTTTGCTGAGGATTTTAGCATCTATGTTCATCTGGGATATTGGCCTGTAATTCTCTTTCTTTACAGTGTCTTTATGTAGTTTTGGAATTAGTCTAATACTAGCTTTGTAAATAGAACTTGGAAGTGTTCCTTTATCTTGGATGTTCTGGAATAGTTTGAGGAAGATAGGTGCTAGTTCTTCTTTAAATTTTTGCTAAAACTCTCCTATGAAGCCATCCTGACCTGGGTTTTGTTTCCTGGGAGTTTTGTTTGTTTGTTCTTTTTTTATTATTATTATTGCTGTTTCAATTTCATCAATAGTTATGAGCCTAATCAGATTTCCTGATTTCCTGATTGAGTTTTGGAAGATTGTATGTTTCTAGGGATAAGTCCATTTCTTCCAGTTTGTCCAGTTTGTTAGAATATATTTGTTCTTAGTACTTTTTTTTATAATCCTTTGTATTTCTTTTAAGTCAGATGTTACTTCACTTCTTGTGCTTCTGATTTTATTTATTTGGGTCCTCTCTCTTTGTTTCTTGATGAATCTACCTAGAGGTTTGTCAATCTTATTTATCTTTTCAAAGAACCAGCTCTTTATTTTGTTGATATTTTGAATTTTTTTTTATCTCCATGTCATTTATTTCTGCTCTGATCTTTCTTATTTCCTTCCGTCTACTTACTCTGGGCTTTTCTTATTTTCTTTCAAGTTCACTTAGTTGTAACATTAGATAGTTTATTAGTCCTTTTACTTGTTTCTTGAGGTACATCTATAGTGCTAGGAACTTCCCTCTCAGAACTGTTTTCACTGTGTCCCATAGATTTTGGGTTGAACTCATTTTAATTTGTTTCCAGTAAGTTTTTGATTTATTTCTTGATCTCTTTGGTAACCCATTCATTTTTTAATAACATGCTGTTGAGCCTCCCATGTGTTTGAATGCTTCTGAATGTTTTTATTGTGGATGATTTTTAATTTCATGCCATTGTGATATGAGAAGATGGTTAATATGATTTCAATCTTCTTGAACTTGTAGACATTAAATTTGTGTCCTAACATGTGGTCTGTCCTTGAAAATGCCCCATGTGGACTTGAGAAGAATGTATATTCTGTAGCTTTGGGGTAAAATATTCTGAAAATATTCATTAATTCCATCTGAGCTAGTGTGTAGTTTAGGATCACTGTTTCCTCTTTAGTTTTTTGTCTAGAAGATTTATCCAGTGATGTCAGTGGGATGTTGAAGTCCTCTACTATTATTGTATTGCTATCCATCTCTCCTTTAAAATTCTCCAGAAGTTTTTTTGTTCGTTTGTTTGTTTTTTGTTTTGATATTTGGATGCTCTTATATTGGGTGCATATATGTTTACCAGACTTATATCATGTTATTTTATCAACCCTTTAGAGTTATGAAGTAGCTTTCCTTATCTCTTGTTATGGCTTTCTTTTTGAAGTCTATTTTGTCAGATATTGCTACCCCACCTTATTTTTCAATTCTATGTACATGGAAACATTTTTTTCGATCCCCTCACTTTCATTTTGTGTGAGTCCTTTGTTCTGAGGTGAGTATCTTGTAGACAGTATATGGGTGATGTTTTCTTATCCATTCAGCTACTCTATGCCTTTTGATTGTAGCATGAAAGCCATTTACATTCAAAGATTTATTGATAGGTATTTATTTGTTGCCATTCTTTCTTTTTATACTTGTGTTCTCTTTCTCTCCTTTTTTTTTTCTGCTTGCAAAAATCCCTTTAGCATTTCTTGCTGTGCTAGTTTTGTGGTAATAAATTCATTTAGTCTATTTTTTTCCCCTCTGAAGCTCTTTATTTCACCTTTGATTTGGAATGATAGTCATGCTAGATAGAGTTTTCTTGGGTTCAGTCCCTTGGTTTTCATTAGTTTGTCTACTTCATGCCACTCCTTTCTGGCCTGAAGTGTTTCTGTTGAGAGACATCCCTTATAAGTAACTTTCTCTCTCTTGCAGCCTTGAAGATTCTTTCTTTGTTTTTAATGTTTACCATTTTAATTATTAGGTACCTAGATATTGGTATTTTGTGTTCGTCTTAACTGGGAATCTCTGTGTTTCCTGAACTTGAGTGACTTTGTCCTTTGCCAGGTTAGGAAATGTTCTGCCATTTTCTGTCCAAACAGGTTCTCTATTCTTTGCTTGGATTCTTCTCTTCTGGCACCTCTAAGATGCAAATGTTGTTGCCTTTCATGTCCCTAGGCTTCCTTAAACAATCCTCCTGCTTTTAAATTGTTTTCCATTTGCTGCTCTGAATTGGATGTGTTGTTTTTTTTCTACCTTGTCTTCTAATTCAGTTACTAGGTCCTCAGCTGCTTCTAGATTACTGTTGAATCCTTCCAAGTTGTTCTTTATTTCAGCTGTTTTCCTTGTTTCCAATTGATTCTTAATTATTCTTTCACCCTCTCTTTTCATGTTGGTGTAGCTTTTATTACTTCCCTTAATATTCTAATTTATTTCCTTATAATACTCATTAAGTTGCTTGTAGTTCTCACTGAATTGTTTGAGTACCCTTATTACCATTACTCTGAATTCTTTATCTGACAAATAGCTTGTCTCCATTTTCTTTAGTTCCTTTTCTAACAATTCCTCCTTTTCTTTCATTTTGGGGTTGTTTCTTTTTCTCCCCATTTTTACTGTCCCTTTGGATTTGTTTCTATATATTTGGTCAAACTACTATGCCTCCAGATTTTTTGAGGTGGTCTTATGTAGTAGATGTTTTGTGGGACTCAGTGGTGCAGTCTCTTAGATCTCCTGAGCTGGTTGCTCTAGGAAAGTCTCTTGCTTGAGTTATTTAGGTTTTCCTATTATAGTTGCTTCTTGAATATTATTGTCCCATTCATGAATGGAACCTCCTCTTAGGTGGGATGACTATGTGGCTCACCTCCAACATGTCAAGTGAGTTGCTGTGGAGGTGCTGACAGTACAAGGACAAAATACAAAAAGACAAATTACAAAACAGGAGAAACCAAACAAGAATGTACACAAATCCCCTGTAGCATCAGCAAAAGCAAGCACCACAGAAGAGATAATTAGGAAAGTGAAATGAGAGCAAGAACGATAGAAAAGAAAGGAAGAAAAAACACAAGGAGAAAAAAACAAACAAACAAAAAGACCCCATGCAAACATAAAATAAAAAAGACCAAAAACAAACAAACAAAAACCACAATAAAACAAACAAAAACTGGGGTGGAGAGGAGAAAAAAGAATATGTAGGTGCAGAGCTGAAATAAAGAAAATAAGAATAAAGAATTAAAGGGATTGGGGAAGGAAAATAGTTTAAAATAAAGAAGTTAAGAAAAGTTTTGTAAAGGAAAATACAGGAGAAGGTAGATAGACTTAAGATAAGAAAAGGAAATAAGATGATATAAGAGGGGAAAAGAAAAGGGAGAAAGAAAGAAAAAAATTGTTTAGGAAAATTAGATATATGAATGAAATAATAGAAACTGGAATAATAACTCAATAAAGCAGATAGATAAAGAATATAAAGAAAAAAAGGAAAGGAAATAGAGGAAATTTTAAAAGTAAAAGAAAAAAACAAAGAAAATTTTAAAAAGAGAGAAAGATTAAAAAAAAAAAAGGTGAATTGGCATTCCTTTCAGCTGAGTTTAATGCCCCATAGGAGCTCACTTTGAATCCTACTCTTCTGATGACTTGCTGACTATTCTATCTACCAACTCAGGGCTTCCTGTGAAGTACTTAGGTGCTAACCACCATCAGAAATGTCTTCCTTTGGCTTTCAGCAACCTGCTTGAAGCTCCAAGAGATCCACAATTTGTATCTGTCTCCATAGGATTTGACTGCAAGCAAGAGGGACCAATCTGCCCTCTAAAGCAGGTTTGTTAGCAGTGTAGAGTCTCTGTCTTAAATGCAGAAGATGCAAGCAATTTTACAGACCCTCTATCCAATGCACAGTTCTTAGGTCAGTGAGTCTTAGGAAGAGCGTGTTTTGAGTCCTCAGCCACATGTGTGGTCTGGTGTTTTTATATGCTGGCTCTAGAAGGGTTCTCTGGGACTGTATGTACTGATTTAATGTTCCCATTTGGTTGCAATATCTATATAACATATTTTTAGAACCTAGTGTAATTATGGGTATAGTTGTTCATTGAGTACAGTTCTTTTTGGGTAGGATCTTTGTATAACTTAGCCAGTTATTCCACATTGCCTAGAAGTGTAGTAGGTGTTCAAGGGAAATTGCTATTAAAGGAGACAGAAACACCTTCTTTTCCAGGCTGTGTTTGCCCAGTTTGTTTTCCATTCATTTCACAAATATTTGAGTGCCTGCTGTGGGCATAGTAATTGGTGCTCACATCCCATTGGATTTGCCTATGAAATATTAAGGTTATTTATAAATTATTTTAAAATTAGTTTCAATTAACTCAAGTTATTACATAAGTTGCATAATCTTTATTATATATAGATGACAATAATGATTTTTTTATTTACCTGTTTTAAAATCAAAGTTATTGCTAATCTGTAGTAATAAAAGCATAATATGCAAATCGACCAAATGGCTGAACAGTGAAACACCCATCCAGACGACCACACTATGACATCTTTGGCACCAGGCCAGCCAGGAGAGTGCAATGCAGTTGGTCGGGGCCCCCACCATTGCCCCATGGTTGCCCCACAGAGGGAGGGTCAGATCACTGGCCAGGAGGGCAGTTAATTGGGGGGCTCCAAGATTGCCCCAAAGAGGGAGGCCCAGTTCACCAACTGGTGGGCTATGATGGGTGGGTGTGGCCTCCTCTGCAGGGGCGATTGATGGCAGAGCTCCATGATCGATCTCCCCAAAGAAGGAGGCCCAGGCTACACAGCTGGCATCACTGTAGTGGGTAGCCTGAGCCTCCCTCTGCAGGGGCAATCCATCGCGAAGACCCATCTGGATGGGCAGGGCCTACCTCTTTGGGGCGATCGATCATGGAGCCTTGCGATCACCCCACAGAGGGAGGCCCAGGCTACCAGGCCAGTAGCTCTGCAGTGGGTGGGTGGGACTTCCCTCTGTGGGGCAATCGATTGCAGAGCTCCCAGACTATGAGAGGGCACAGGCTGGGCTGAGGGACCTAGCCCCTCCCAATTGCACGAATTTTGTGCACCAGGCCTCTAATATTTTATATTGTCAATAAAGATAATGGGAATAAGGATTGTCTTGTAATGATCATGATTTGGAAATAATGTACTCTCAAAGGGGAAAACTGAATTAAATTGGGTTTGTAATTTTTTCCATTTTCATGTGAAATATTTAGAAAATCTAACATTTTCAAATTAGGTATTTTAAAAAAATATGTATATTTTTGTTGACTTCAGAAAGGAAGAGAGAGAGAGAGAGAGATAGAAATGTCAATGATGAGAGAGAATCATTGATTGGCTGCCTCCTACATGCCCTACACTGGGCATTGAGCACGCAACCTAGGAATATGCCCTGACAGGAGTCTAACCATGACTTCCTGGTTTATAGGTCTACACTCAACCACTGAGCCAAGTGGTTCTTAACCAGGCCAACTTAAGTTCTTTCAAAAGTTCTAAAATGTTATTTAAAATACTTCACTGTAATTCTGTGAATCAAGACATTAATGCAAATTTATTATAAAAAAAATCTAAAATTGCATGTTGTGTCCACATGGGGGCAGGATCTTTGACCACATGGGGGCAGCCATTTTGTGTGTTGGAGTGATGGTCAATCTGCATATTATTCTTTTATTAGATAGGATAGAGACCTGGTACATGGGTGGGGGCCAGCTGGTTTGCCCTGAAGGGTATCCTGGATCAGGGTGGGGGTTTCCTTGGGGTGGGGTGGCCTGGGCCAGGTGTCTCAGATCAGGATAGTGATTTGCAGGCTGGCCACACCCCCCAGCAACCCAATCAGAGGCCCTGGTATCTGGGATTTATTTATCTTCTACAATTGAAACTTTGTAGCCTGGAGCAGAGCCAAGCCTTCTGCTCACTCAGTGATTTGTTTATCTTCTATAATTGAAACTTTGTAACCTTAAGAGGAGGCCAAGGCAGGCCAGAGCAGGTGGAAAGCGTGGCTTCCTCCATTACCAGGGGCAACCCTAGCCGCCTGCTCTCTCTAGCTCAGTGGCTTACACCATTTTTGTTAGGATTTATTTATCTTCTACAATTGAAACTTTTTAGCCTTGAGTGGAGGCCTGGGTCTGCCAAGGTGTGTGGAAAGCTTGACTTTCTCCATCGCTGGGGAAACCCAAGCCTCCTCCAGCTCACTCTGTAGGCACAACCGTCTTGATTGGGGTTAATTTTCATATTCCTGAATGGCTGGTGGGCATGTCTTGTGGGTGTAGTGGAGTGATGGTTAATTTGCATATTATGCTTTTATTAGGTATGATTCCACATATAAGTGAGATCATATGGTATTTATCTTTCACTGACTGGCTTATTTCACTTAACATAATAATCTCCAGGGCCTTCCATGCTGTCACAAAATGTAAGAGTTCCTTCTTTCCTTTTTTTTTTTTTTTTAATGTATTTTATTGATTTTTTTATAGAGAGGAAAGGAGAGGGATAGAGAGTTAGAAATATTGATGAAAGAGAAACATCAATTAGCTGCCTCCTGCACACTCCCTTCAGGGGATGTGCCTGCAACCAAGGTACATGCCCTTGATCAGAATCAAACCTGGAACCCTTGCGTCCATAGACCAATGCTCTATCCACTGAGCCAAACTGGTTAGGGCTTATTTCCTTTTTTAAAAAATGTTTTTATTTATTTTTAGAGAGACAGGCAGTGGAGGAAGGGGAAATAGAAACATCGATTGGCTGCCTCCTGCATAACCCCTACTGGAGATTGGGACTGCAACCTGGACGTGTGTCCTGACTGGAAATCGAACCTGTTACCACCTAGTGCATGGAACGATGCTCAACCAACTGAGCCATACTAGCCAAGGCAGAGTTCTTTCATTTTTATGGCTGTATAGTATTCCATTATGTAAATATACCACTATTTATTATCCACTCATCTACTTATTGGCACTTGGGCTCTTTCCAGATCTTAGCTATTGTAAATATTGCTGCTGTGAACATAGGGGTTCATATATTCTTTCTGATTGATATTTGGGGATTCCTAAGATATATTCCCAAAAGTGGTTTACTGGGTCAAAAAGCAGTTCGATTTTTAATTTATTGAGGAAACTCCATACTGTTTTTCACTGTGACTGCACCAGTCTGCATTCCCACCAACAGTGTACTAGGGTTCCCTTTTCCCTACTTCCTCGTCAGCACTTGTTGTTTGTTGATTTATGGTATTGATGGTAGCCATTCTGGCAGGTATGTGGTGATATCTCTTTGTAGTTTTAATTTGCATCTTTCTGATGATTAGTGACATTTAGCTTCTTTTCATATGTCATCAGCCATCTGTATGTCCTCTTTGGTGAAGTGTCTATTCAGGTGTTTTGCCAGTTTTTTACTTGTTTAGTTGTCTTTTTGGTGTTGAGTAATACACAGTTAATTTTGCAAATTTACTCCTTAGCAGATACCATTGGCAAATATGTTCTCTCACACAGTGGGTTCCCTTTTCATTTCATTGATTGTTTCTTTTGCTGTGTGTTTTGTTTGTTGTAGTCCCATTTCCCTTGCCCTATGATATATATATATATATATATATATATATATATATATATGAGCAAAAATATTATTAGGAGAGATGTCTGAGATTGTTAGTGTCTGTGTTATTTCTAGGAATTTTATGGTTTCACTACTTACATTTAAGTCCTTTATCCATTTTGAATTTATTCTTGTGTATGATGTAAGTTAGTGGTGTAGTTTTATTTTTTGCATATACCAGAAGTTAGTTATTTTTAAGTGGTCACTATTGATTTAACAGTTGCACTGTAAAAATATAATATTTGTTGAGAAAACTTTGTAATTTTTCTTTTTTCTTTTTTGATAGACATGCACCATCAACCTAACTGCTTAAGAATAGGTGATATTTATTGTAAAGTTTTAGCATTCCATGTGATTTTTCCTATGCAATATAATAGCAGTAGAGTGTGCCATTCTGGATCCTACCTTCTCTAACTTGATGTTTTCTCTCTTCACTAACAAAGTGGAAGACAATTATATAATATATTATATTCTTTTTTCTTACTAAATTTCATGAGGTTACTTTGGCCTAACAAGCAATGGCTTTCAACATTAAAGTATAACACACACACAAACATGCACAAATGCTATCTTCTAATAAAGAACTTTCCTAATTTAAAAAATTGCCTTTAACATATCAAACTACATATTTCATGTGCAATTAGTGTTTTCATTATAACTTTCCTCTTGCACCTTGGGAGTATAGCAGCTTATAATTACTTTTTTCTTTCATTTCCATTTCTGTTTCATTTCATTAAAAGCTCAATTAAATGGTGTTAACTGCCAGTTTTAAACATTTTAAAATAGAGATTTTATTTAAATTGGTATGTTATAAATTATACAGATGATAAAATTGGATTTCATTACTTGAAAAAGTTGATGCACATCCTGGTTTTTAATTTAAATAAATATTTGATAGGACACCATTGTGTGCCTAGTAAATTTTGATTATTGCCTCATTACTTTTAAATTTTCCACTAGATGGTGCTCATTCCTTTATGAAATCTGAGAAATAGTTCAATGAACGTGTCAGTTATGTCACTATGGATGAAAAATAAAAAAAACAAATTCAGGCCCAGGTAATATGAAAAACTTGTAAAATTCCCTTATGTCCTGTAAAGAGCCAGATACTTTGTGGTAGAGATATTTATGGTAATAATGTATTGTGTTTCCAAGGAATCAGGCATTTTTATTATATGGCTCATTTGTATTAAAAAAGTACGTAAATGCTTGCTGTACATTATATTAGATGATAGTGATATGATGGTCAACAACAGGCATGGTAGTTTTTGAACAGTATCCATGGAAAAAGGAACAGACACCATCTACCTACTTGCTGGTAGCAGTAAAAGTGTAAAATTATAACAGATAGAGACAGGTTTCTGATATTTGGAGCATATAATGGAGGGGGTTAGCTCAGATTCTGGGAATGTTTTGTTTAAGAAGTAACTACTGAGTTAGTTAAATGAGATCTGAAGGTTGCTTAAGAATTGACTAGATAAGCATGGGCTGGACAGATATTAAACAATATATGTTAGTGTCCGGGGTTCTTCATCTGCACCGTAGTACTTGGTTGGATTCAGTGGGCCTTTTCAGTTTGAAGAATTGTGTTCTTCCACTGTTATTTCTTTGTTAATTTTCTTCCTTTAGCTCTTTTCTATCTTTCTGGAAATTCTTTTAGGTTTATATTGGTCTTTCAAAATCAGTAGTCTATTTTTTTCTTCTGCTTTTGCTTTTTAAAAGATCCTCAACTTTTACTTTCCTACTTTATATTTAATTTTAAAAACTTTCTGTCAAAATATTAGTTCTAATGACTTTGGTGGGTGGTGTCCGTTCCTTTTTCCATGGATACACTAGAATGTTTTTCTAATAATAATTAAAGCAAAGCAAACCACCCCAAATCCACACAAACCAAAAACCCTACTTATTGATTCGTTGCTATGTGCCCTGTACTTTTAAAGTTCTGAATACCTTGTTTGGTTCTTCCAGGAACCCCGATAGATTTACACTAATGTTGATCCCATTGTTAGGCTGAGAAGAACAAAGTACTATCTCCAATATTTACTCGGAACTCATGTAGCTTAACAAAAAAGAAGATGTACAAACCCAATAAAAAAAATGGGCAACTGATCTAAATAGACACTTTTCAAAAGAAGACAGAAAGAAGGCCAAGAGACATATGGAAACCTGCTCAAAGTCACTAATCATCAGAGAGATGAAAATCAAAATAACAATGCAGCCGAAACTGGTTTGGCTCAGTGGATAGAGCGTTAGTCTGTGGACTGAAAGGTCCCAGGTTCGATTCTGGTCAAGGGCATGTACCTTGGTGGCGGGCACATTCCCAGTAGGGTGTGTGCAGGAGGCAGCTGATCGATGTTTCTCTCTCATCGATGTTTCTAACTCTCTATCCTCTCCCTTTCTCTCTGTAAAAAAAAAAAAATCAATAAAAAACAATGCAGTACCACCTCACACCTTTTAGAATGGCTATTATCAACAAATGACAAGTGCTGGCCAGGATGAGGAGAAAACGGAACCCTCATGCACTGTTGGTGGGAATGCAGATTTGTGTAGCCACTGTGAAGAACAGTATCGAGTTTCCTCAAAAAAACTAAAAATGGAACTCTCATTTGATCCAGTGATCCCACTTCTAGGAATATATCTCAAGAAACTAGAAACACCAATCAGAAAGGATATATGCGCCCCTATGTTCATAGCAGCACCATTCACCATAGCTAATATTTGGAAACAACCGAAGTGCCCAACAGCAGATGAATGGATTAAAAAACGGCGGTACATCTACACAATGGAATACATACTACACTGCGGTAAAAAAGGAGTTCTTAACATTTGCAACAACATGGATGGAGATGGAGAGCATTATGCTAAGTGAAATAAGCCAGGCAGAGAAAGATAAATATCACATGATCTCACTCATTTGTAGAATATAATGAACAACATAAAAACTGATGAGCAAAAATAGATCCAGGGACAGAGAAACATCAGTCAGAATGTCAAACTTCAGGGAAGGTAGGGGACAGAGGAGGTAAGGGGAAGAGATCAACCAAAGGATTTATATGCATGCATATAAGCCTAATCAATGGACACAGACAACAGGGGGGTGGAGGCATAAATAGGAGGTGGAGGATAAGGGGAGAATAAGGACACATATGTAATACCTTAATCAATAAAAAATATTAAAAAAAAGAACATAAAAAAAAGAAGAACAAGGTACTTTTGTGACTGAGGTTACAGAACCAGTTAAGTGGTGGAGCTGGCCTTGAACCCAGGTAATTTGACTGTTTGGTTCTGTGTTTTTAACATCAAGCTGTTCTGTTGGTTGTCTGGTAGAATGTCTTTGGTGGTGTTGTTTTTAAGTTAAATTTATTGGGGTGACAATTGTTAATGAAATTATTTAGGTTTCAAGTGTACAATCTTTAATGAATTATCAAAGTATTGTATTGTGTTCACCACCCAAAGTCAAGTCTCTTTCTGTCACCTGATAATTTGACACCTTTTACTACATCTTCCCCATTCCCCTTACCCACTGGTCATCACCATACAGTTATCTGTATCTCTTTTTGTTTGTCTTACTTATTCATTTCTTCTTTTCAGCTTTATACCCCATATATAAGTGAAATCATACGATTATTGATTTTGCTCATCTGATTTATTTCACTTAGCTTGATATTCTCAGGATCTATCCATGTTGTGGCAAATGGCAGTATTTTATTTTTTCTTTTGGCTGAATAGTATTCCATTGTATATATGTAGCACTTCTACTTTATCCAGTCATTTATTGAGGGATACTTCAGTTGTTTCCATGTCTTGGTCACCATGAATAATGTTGCAATGAACATAGGGGTGTATATAACTTTATATGTAAAGGTTTTCAAATTTTGTGTATAAGTACTCAAAAAAAGGGTTTCTGGGTAATATGTAACTCTTATTTTTTATTTTTTTAGGGACCTTCATACTGATTTTCAAAATGGTTGTACCACTTTACATTCCCACCAGCAGTGAATGAGGGTTTCTTTTTCTCCATAATCTCTCCAATATATGTTATTACTTGTCTTTTGATAATAGCCATTGTAACAGGTGTGAGGTCTCATTGTAGTTTTCATTTGCATTATATTAATCATGGGTGAAGTTGAGCATGTTTTCAAATATCTGTTGGGCAATTGTGTGTCTTCGTGCCTATCTTTAAATTGAGTTGTTTGTTTTATTGTTGAGTTGTATGAATTCTTTATATATTTTGAGTATTAACCCTTTATTAGAGGCATTGTTTGCAAATATCTTCTCCTATTAGGTTGATTACATTTTTGTTTTTCTGTCAGTTTCTTTTGCTGTGCAGAAGCTTTTATTTTATTTTAAATTATCTTCTATTTTGTTCACAAACCTTAATTTCTCCAGGAGATTTTCTTTTTGTCTACTTAGTGTTTTCCCTATTGAAAGTTTTTGTCAAATATCTACCAATTCTTGATCTTCTGCCTGTATTTAGTAGTGAGTTATTAAAAAGCTGATTAGGCCCCAAGTGGTTTGGCTCAGTGGATAGAATATCAGCCTGCAGACTCAAGGGTCCCAGGTTCAATTCCAATCAAGGACTTGTACCTTGGTTGCAGACACATACCTAGTATAGAGTGTGCAGGTGGCAGCTGATCGATGTTTCTCTCATCGATGTTTCTAACTCTCTATCCTTCTCCCTTTTTCTCTGTAAAAAAATCAATAAAATATATTAAAAAAAAAAAGCTGATTAGCCTAGCTGTTTTGGCTCAGTGAATAGAGCATCAGTCTGTGGACTAAAAGATCAGCTTCAATTCCAGTCAAGGGCACATGCTCAGGTTACGAGCTCAATTCCCAGTGGGGGCATGCAGAAAGCAGCCAATCAATAATTATCTCTCATCTTTGATGTTTCTATCTCTCTCTTCCTCTCCTTCTTTTAAATCAATGAAAATATATTAAAAAAAAAAAAAAGCTGATCAGAAGCTCTTTGTACCTGGGGAGGATTTCATGACTGGTGAACTTCTCTTTAAAGCCTTAGTTTTCAACCTGGAGGGATAGTGTTTAGAAGTGGGAAGAGGTAGTGATTTCATAATATTTGGAGATATTTTTGTTTGTCAAGACTTGAAGGGGAGGTGTGCTAATGGTATTTAGTGGATAAAGACAAGGGCTGTTGCTAACCATTCTATAATGCACAGGACAGCCCCCACAACCAAGAATTATTCAGCCTGAAATGTCAGTGGTGCCAAGATGGAAAAATCTAACTTTGGAATGAAGGGATGAAAAATGAGCCATTGTTGGTTGTGTGAAGAGAGATTGTAAATTTCAGAATGTAGAGATTCCCTATCTCCCTCAACTCCCCTGTGGTTTTCAGTTTTTTCATCAAAGAAACCTGGGATTTGCTTTCTGCTTCTTAGGTGGTTGGCTGCTTCGGTAGGTGAAGGGAAAGGAGCCCCTATGGTATTCAGGTGTTTGGCAACCCCTTCACTCCCTTGTCTGACTTCTCACGCTGAGATCAGTGATCTCTAGATCAAACAAATTCATTTTTTGCAGTCTCCCAATTTGTTCTGATTTTTTGCTGTGCTTTCCCTTTTCTAGAAATTCATTGAACTCTCTAGTTTTCTGATTGCCTGATTCCCATTATTTTAAATTTGAAAAATATTTTAGTCCATATTAGGATGAAAAAGAGGTCCATATGTTATTAATTATTAAATTTTAAAACTATTTTTGTGACATTATTATAACCTGTCAACTAATTACTGATATCATAATTTATTTTATCATTTTCTTATAGTTAGAATTTGCCTTATCAATTCTTAAGTTGTTATTTTTTACATTTTTAGGTTATTTTGAAATACAATTTATATAGGGCAATAGAATAAATGCTTGAGTCTTTCCGTTAACTTACTGATTTTCAGAATGTTGTTTTTGGTATCCTCATATCCTTCACAGTTAATAAGTAATTAGTGTTAGAAATATCATTATAAACTCAAAGATTTTTTTATGTATCTGATTGGTTAATCCATTTCAGTCATTCTTTTTGATGCTTAAATTTCCCCATCTTTGGCTTGTGGGAGCCCCTTCAAGTTAGTTCCTGTGTTTTTGACACAACTTTATTAGACTTCAAATGCTTCTTTGCTTGTTGGCTTGACAAGGTGTTTCAGGCTTGTGTTACAAATTTTCTCCCCGTATGTATTATTTAAGATAAATTCTTTGAATTGAGACTCTCTTTTTTAGATACTATCTATTGGCTCCTATCAGTGACCAATAGAAATATTTGTACCCTGCTCTTCCCAATTTATATTTAATTTACTATCTTTTTATTTCCAGTTAATTCCAATAAGATATTCAGTGAGCTTATTTTGTTTTCCACACATTCGTTCCTTTTTGTTCTTTACATTTTTGTCTTTCTTTAAATCATTTTTTATTTTTAAATTATAGTTGACATACAATATTATATTAGTTTCAAATGTACACCCTACTGCTTAGACATTATATAACTTACTAAATGATGCCCCCAATAAATCCTGTACCCATCTGACATCATACAGTTATTAAAATATTATTGACTATATTCCTTATGTTGTACTTAACATCTCCATGACTATTATGTAACTAGCAATTTGTACTTTTTTTTGTGGGGGGGTGGAGTTAATGCATTTATTTTTTTGACATTGCTCAAGATGGCAGCAGGTTTGCTTAGCAATTTGTACTTCTTTTTTAAAAAAATGTATTTTTATTGATTTCAGAGAGGAAGGTAGAGGGAGAATAAGATGGAAATGTCAATGATGAGGAAGTATCATTGATTGGCTGCCTCATGCACTCCCCATTCTGGAGATTGAACCCACAACTTGGGCATATGCCCAACCTCCTGATTCATAGGTTGATGCTCAACCACTGAGCTACAACAGCCAGGCACAATTTGTACTTTTTTATTCCCCATCCACCATCGCCCCTCCCATCTGGCAACCATCAAAACCATCTCTATGTCTATAAATTTGTTTTCTGTTCGGCTTAATTCTTTATTCTGCTTTTTAGATTCAGTCATTGATAAATATGTATTTATTACCATTTTTATTCATATTTTCATCACCTATCCCTAACCCCTTTTTCTTCTTAAAGACGTTTAACATTTCAGGTAACCCTGGTTTGGTGGTGGTGAACTCCTTTAGCGTTTTCTTATCTGGGAAGCCTTTTATATGTCCTTCAATTCTAAATGATAGTTTTGTTAGGTAGAGTAATCTTGATTGTAGATCCTTACTTTTTATCACTTTGAGTATTCCTTGCTAATCCTTTCTGACCTATCAAGTTTCTATTGAGAAATCAGATGACAATCTAATGGAAGCTGCCTTGTAGATAACTAACTGCTTTTCTCTTGCTGCTTTTAAGATTCTCTCTTTGTTTTTAACCTTTTCCATTTTAATTACATTGTGTCTTGGTGTGGGCCTCTTTGGGTTCATCTTTGGAACTCTGTGCTTCCTGGAATCGTATTTGTATTTCTTTTGCCAGATGAGGGAAGTATTCTGTCATCATTTTTTTTCAAATAGGTTATTACTATTCTGATGCTCTCTCTTCTCCTTCCAGCACTCCCATGATGCAAATGTTGTTACAGTTGAAGTTGTCCCAGAGGCTCCTTACACTATCCTTATACATCTGGATTTTTTTTTAAATTTATTTTATTTTTTTACTATTCTGATTGGGATTTTTTGCTTCCTTATGTTTAAAATCACTGATTTGATTCTCAGCTTCATGTACTCTGCTGTTGATTTCCTGTACATTATTCTTCGTTTCAGTTGTTGTATCCTTCATTTCTGACTGGTTCTTCTTTATGATTTTTATATCTTTTTTATGCTGTTGAAATTCTCACTAAGTTCATTGAGCATCCTTATAATAAGTGTTTTGAATTCTGCATCTAGTAGATTGCTTATCTCCATTTTGTTTAGTTCTTTTTTTCTGGACATTTTTTCTGTTTTTTAAACATTTAAAAATGTTTTTGTGTTTTGCTTTTCTGATATTGCTCCATGTTTTAGTGAAATGAGTCTCCCTATACATTTAGGAGGATAGTAAAAATCTGTGGGAGAGTAACTTTTGTAGGTTTCTGCCTCCTAATGCTTTCTTATCTGTTATGTGAAATATATATATATTTAAAAGCTCTCTCACAGGGCTAGTGTGGCTCACTGGTTGAGCATTGACTCATGAACCAGGAGGTTATGATTCGATTCCCAATCAGGGCACATGCCCAGGTTGCAGATCGATTCTCAGTATGGGGTGTGCAGGAGGCAGCTGATTAATGATTCTCTCTCATTGTTGATGTTTCTATCCCTCCTTTTCCTTTCCTCTCTCTGAAATCAATAAAGACATATATTTTTAAAAAGCTCTCTCAATGTAGCTATCACTTTTTTTATTTATAAGATCTGTTCCTGGTTTCCCTTCCATTGGATCTGAATATTCTCTCTCCTATACTGTTATTCCTATTCTGCTCACATTAGTTCTACTTCCATCAAGTTTCTCCCCTGTATGGTATTATTATATTTTTTGAAAGGAGATTCTACCACTATCTTGTCTCCTCTTGGCTTATATTATTATTATTTTTAAATCTATTAAAAACTTTATTTTCTTTCAAACAAACCTAATTATATACAGACAATCCACAATACTCCATAATACTGAAAATATTAAAGAGGCTAATCCATATGAAGAACCTAGAACAGTGTCTGGCAAGAGTAAGCATTCAATATTTGTTCGTGTTGTAGTTATTAGTAGTAATTATAAAATGGCATGCGCATTCAACAAAATAAATTAACTTTGAATAAACTATTAAAGTTGGCAGTGATTAAAAGAAAATTGTAGAGAGTAAGACTAATTTATTGCTAGTTTTACTCATTTTTTTGGCAAATGTGTAATTAGATATATAAGGAGCCAATCAGTAATGTAATTGGTATAATTTCTGTTCCTCAGAAAGTTTTTATTTTAGTGCAGTGTTATTTAATATTTTATTAGATTTATTTTTCTTCTTTGGAACTTGATGAAAAGCATTATTTCATCTTAACTGGAACAAGTAATTTCTGCTACCTCTCATTGGCAAATATTGATTATATTCACATAATCTGAGTTGGTACAATAGAGTCTTGATTACCTCAACAGTAGCTGCTTTGGCCAAAGTAGAAACAAAATACCTGTGTTTCTATGGCAGAGCAAATAACTAGAATGAAATAAGATTTGTGCATGTGCTACATATAGCTTTTTAAGCTTCCTATAGAAATAAGAAATGGGAGAGGATTGAATAATGTCTAGCTTTTTTATGAGGTTTTTCATACAATTCCAACAGTATTTGTAAATCACCAACTTTACTTAATTCTGCTATATTAAAAAAATATCCAGGGAATATTGAGGTCCTAACTCATATTTTGGTAAAATGGGTTCTTAGAATTCATAGGATAGTATGGTATCTTGTAAGTTCATGAAACTATGCTGCCAAAGTCTGTGACATCATCCTCTCTGTAGGTCAATGAAAGTACATTGCATCATCTTATTCTGGCCCTTGGTGAAATTTGCGAAGATGTTAGCACATGCTCTCTTGTTCTTCTGGGATAGTGATGACTACTTCTTTGGCAAAATTATTGACTGTGACCAGGAAAGGACTCTTAAGCAGCTAGGGGACAATGGAGGTATTTCGATGCAAAGATATTTGGTTTTTGAATAACTGCATGAGACAGCCCAGACACTCTCTGTCATTCTTTTTCCCAGGAGGCTCTTTTGTAACAAGACAGGAGTAAAAAGTAAGACAAGCCAAAAAGGTAATATACTACAAAACTATAGAAACTTACTGTATTAGGAAGACTATAGAAAATGAAGAGAATCATAGGAGTGCAGTATAAGCATAGGATTTCGTGATCCAAATTTACATAGACTATGTACAATGATTTGTTCATCTGAGGTCTCCATAAAATACTTCACTTGTTTAATTTAAAATATGTTATGGTTAACAAGTTTGATATTAGTATAATCTTTTAATAACATACCTATTAAAAAGTTTTAATATATAAACTTTGTACTGAAGTGACATACTTTTATTTTATTGTAATTATTGTTTTTATATATATTTTAATCATTACCCCAGGATATATATTTTTATTGATTTTAAGAGAGAGAGAGAGGGAGAGAAATGTTGATGTGAGAGAGAAACAGTAATCAGTTGCCTCCCATATATGCCCTGACTGGGAGATCAAATCCATAACTTGGGCATGTGCCCTGAACGGTAATCAAACCCACAAACTTTTGTTGTATAGGACGATGCTCCAACCAACTGGACCACCCAGTTGACATATCTGTACTTTAAAAAATCCTGGCCTCACTTGAAATGTCATTGAATCCACAATTTTGGCCTCCTTTACATCTTGCTACGTAAGCCTAACCAGCAGATTTGTTTTGTTTTGTTTTCAGTTATCCTATCTAATAAAAAAGAGGGGATATGCTAATTGACATCACACCCTCATAAGATGGTGGTGCCCACAGCCACAAGATGGCAGTGCTCAGTCCCCTCAGCCCTGCCTCATCCAGCCAGATTCCCCCAGCCCCTCAGCCTTGCCTCATCCAGCCTCAATCTACCAGTCCCCTCAGCCCTGCAGGGGAAGGCAGTTGGGGGCAATCAAGCTGGCAAGTTAGGGCAGTTGGGGATGATTATGCTGGCAGGGGAGCAGTTAGGTGTCAATCAGGCCAGCAGGGGAGTGGTTAGGGGCAATCAAGCAGGCAGGCAGGCAAGTGGTTAGGAGTCAGCAGTCCTGGATTGTGAGAGGGATGTCCCAGATTGGAGAGGGTGCAGGCTGGGCTGAGGTAAACTCTGTTCCCCCCATGCACGAATTTTTTGCACTGGTCCTTTAATTAAAATATAAAGCTATAAGAAAAATAGAATAAAGTTTCTATGATATATATAAGATTCTGAGATTAAAATTTTTAAAGAAAGAAAAGTTAGAGGTGGTATATACAAAAAATTTTTCCTATTTCTGATTTTCATTAATTTGTATTTTCTTTTGTTCACATATGGATATTTATATTTAGAAAATTGATTAAAAAGCAAGTTAAAACAAGTATTATTAATTGCTTCATATCTGTCTCTCTAAGTGATGGACTTGAAACTTAAGAAAGCAATGTATTTGTCTTATATCCCTTCTGTATCTTTGATGCTGATGGGGCATATTATTGGACTCTTATTAGACACTATTAATTTGTACATTTGTATGAAATGTGACATTCTCAGTTTTCTTTGTGTTTTTTTTTTGTATTTTATTTATGTTTTGGAACCATTGTGGAATGCTGAAGGGGTTTCAATAAACTCAGAATAATTACATTATTATTACACAACTTTTATTTAATGACATCAGAGAACACCTTCCTAAGTTTGTTAACTGAATCAGAAAACTAAAGGTGAGGAAATGAGTAAAGCTATAAAAGATGAGCTTTAGTTAGAGATTATTGAGAGTGAATAGACATATTTGTGTAGAAACTGGAATTCCTAAAAATGTTATTGTTGAAATAAAAACCTCAGTGGATTTAATGGCTTAAATTGCAAGTTAGATACAACTGAACAGAATTAGTGAACTTTAAAACACACCTGAAGAAAGCAGCAAGAAAGCAGAGAGATATTTATAATTATATATTTTTATTATATATCATTTTTTTATTGATTTTTTTACAGAGAGGTAGGGAGAGGGATAAAGAGTTAGAAACATTGATGAGAGAGAAACATCGATCAGCTGCCTCCTGCACACTCCTCACTGAATATGTGCCTGCAACCAAGGTACATGCACCTGACTGGAATCGAACCTGGGACCCTTGAATCTGCCGGCCAATGCTCTATCCACTGAACAACACTGGTTAGGGCCTATATATCAATTATATAATAACTAAAGGCCAGGTGCACAGATTCATGCACCATTGGGGTCCCTCAGCTGTGGGGATCGGGCCAAAACCGGCAGTCCAATGCCACCTGTCACTATTGCTTGCTGCTCCTGCTCATCCTGCCCCACTATGCCTGCTGCTGCTTGGTAGGTTCGCTGCCACTCTGCTACAGTCTCTGAGCTGCAGCAGCCATCCGTGAGCCCTGTGAATAGTGCCATTAGCTGAGTGGCACTACTGCTGTGAGAGTGCACTGACCACCAGGGGGCAACTCCTGCATTGAGTATGTGCCCCCTGGTGGTCAGGCTGTGTCATAGTGACAGGTCGACCAGTTGTCTGGTCATTCGGTTGTCTAGGCTTTTATATACATAAATAGTAAGAGGTATAAAAGTTAGAATGAGGAGATCTACTATATATGCTCAGTTGGAGAACCAGGAGGTAGGTGATTGCAGAGAAAATAAAAGAGAGTAATATATGAGGAAGAATGGCTACAAGTTTTCCAGAATGGCAAAAAAAACATGATTTCATAGACTTAGGAAGCACAAATATCCAAAAGTATATATAAAATAAAAATTTAAGAATAAAAGAATATTGCCTTGGCCAAGTAGCTCAGTTGGTTAGAGCATTATCCTGATATGCCAGAGTTGTTGGTTCAATCCCCAGTCATGGCACATATAAGAAGCAACCAGTGAATGCGTTATTAGGTAGAACAACAAATTGATGCTTCTCTCTCCCTTTCCCTCTCTTTCTCTTTATTCATTCTTCCTTTCCTTCCTCTCTGTAAAATCAATCAATAAAAATGTTTACATTTAAAATTTTTCTATCACCCTGCATTATTTTTAAAATATATTTTTTATTGATTCCAGAAAACAAGGAAAGAGGAAGAGAGAGATAGAACACCAGTGATGAAAGAGAATCATTGATTGGCTGTCTCCTGCACACTCCACCCTGGGGATCAAGCCTGCAACCCAGGCGTGTGTCAAACTGTGACCTCTTGGTTTATAGGTTGACGCTCAGCTACTGAGCCATGCTGGCTGGGCAAATCACCACCCTTCATTATTATATAATTACTAGAGGCCTGGAACATGAAATTTGTATACAGGCAGGGTCCCTAGGCCTGGCCTGCAATGATGGCCAATATTTCCTGGCTGCCGGCCTGAGGCCTTCCTTTTTTCCACACCACCCCCTGGTGGTCAGCACTCATCATAGCAAGTGATGAACTCCTGTGGGGACAATTTGATATTAGGCATATATATATATGCATGCTATATAATGAAACTATATAATTATATATCTCCATTTTAGATAAATTATTAGGAAAGCATGGAGCATTAAATGGAAAGTAAGGATCTTTATAAGCATCCAGAGAGAAAGGACAAAGAATGATAATTATAATAGTAACAGACTACTCAAAAACAAAAATATAAGCCAGAATATAATAAAAATGAATCTTCAAAGAAGTGCTGAAAGAAAAGATCTGTCAATCTAGACATAGCAAGGCAAAAATATTTTGAAAAAGCAAGGTGAAATAAAAATCATATATAACTGAAAACTGAAAGAATTTACTAACATGAGGATTTTACTAAAGGGACTTTAAAGGAGGAATCTGGGGGGAGGGAGTGATTCCCAAATGTCAACTGACTAAATTCCATAGAATCATTAAGGACTTTATGCCATTAGGATTTCAATTTAATTTTATTGGTTTGTCAGGAAGATAAGCACTTTTAGGACCACGTGGTAAATGTAATTTCAAGTTCTGCTGTTATTCAATTGATCTGAGAGGATTCATTGTTTATCAAAAGGATTTTTGGAAGATATCATTTTTTGGGGGTTTGATGTGATGAACTGATAATGGCTGTCTTTAAAATTTTTGAGACCAAAATCATCTGATTTGGATAGTATAGTATATGTCTTATTTTTAATATAGTCCACTGGGGATCTTTCTTCCAATCACTTTTCTTTCCTGTTACCCTACTTTGATTTCCCCCATTTATTTGGTTATTTTTCATTGATAGATATGGATATGTAGTTTGACAAGTACATATGATCATGTGTTTGTTTTTTTAATCTTTATTCTTGAAAGTATTACATAGGTCCTTCTTCCCTCCAACCCCATTAACCTCTTCTAACCCATTCCCATCCTCCCCTGTCCCCAGGCCCTTACCACACATATGATCAGTTTGGTCAAGCCTTCCCTCTAAGCATAGTGGTGGCTTCCTATAGTGAATGGGCTGGAAGAAGTCATCAAACCTATAGGTATCTTCAGTCAAAGTGAGTGGTGAGGACAGAAAGATTTTTTAAAACTTAGAATGCTATACTAAGTACATATTTGGGGTAACTGCTGCAGTGTGTTGCACTGATACAATTCATAAGATTCTTTCATCTGTTCCCTAAGTACTTTCCTATTTCCAAATCACAACAATCTTTCTGGGTTAAAAATAAAATAACTTATTTTTTTAGAATCTGGAGGTCAGAAGTCTCACTGAACTAAGATGAATCCATTGCTTTTTCTAGCTTCTCTAAGCTGTGCTCATTCCTTGGCTTGTGGCCTGCATCACATCGTTTTTTCATCATCACAAAGCCTTCAATCCAAGATAATGTTCCCATCTCAAGCTCTTTAACTTAAACACATCTGTAAAGAGCATTTACCATATAAGATAACACATTCACAGGTTCTGGGATTTGGATTCTGATATCTTGGGGGGAGGAGGGCATTACTCAGCTATCACATGCCTCATTTTTGTTCACTGGGATATCTTTTCCTTCAGCCTCTGCAGCTGGGCACTGTGATCTGTGTTCATTTGGAAACATAGATATTAGTGGGAGGTAGCAGAGTCACCCAGTAGACTAAGGGTTTTGAAAAATGCCATTATTGTGTTGTATCATTCCTTATCCCACCCTCCCTAACCCTGGCAGCTTTATCACGGAAGCCTTTGACTGCCAGATGACTGCCTTCTCTGTCTTCCTGTGTTTGTTGCCCCTTGTTGCAACACTCCACTTAATTAACCAAGCAGTTTCTACCAAGCAAAGCCACAGAGAGACAGTTAGCTATACTATGTGAGGAGGTAGTAGTTCAGTTCTGGAATTCCTTCCTTTTGTTTCTTGGTAAATATCCTTAAAATACTTTTCTTTAGGATCAAAGACACCAAAATCTTCTAGCTTCCCCCTTCCCCTCTAGCTTCTTTCTTACAAGCCCCTCTCTTCTCAACCATTAATGTTGGAGATGTCCTGGCCTTATCTTTAGTCCACTTTTCTTTTCACACTATCTACTGTATTTTCTCCCTTCCCAGGTGATTTAAAAAGAAATCCAAAGTATGTTTATTGGGATAGTTTCCCACTCATCTTGATTCCGGGTGCTTTTGTTGCTGCTTCTTTTTGAAGGTGCTTCCTCTTTATGCCCTGCTTCTCCTCTTGTAGGCAGATAAGGCAGTGTAACAGCCAAAACACGAAACTACTGTTTGTGCATGACCAAAGGCAGTGGCGATTTTATAGCATCCTCGCATTTCATATCCATGAAGTAGGAATTGGGGCTCTGCACAAGGCAGTTCTTGTGTTTTCTCTTTTCCTCTTCTTGAGAGGTCCTTAATGAGAGGCATGTTGTCATGGAAAGGTTAACACTGTTCCTCCCCAGGTGACTTTCTGCATTCTCTAACTCTTTAGACCTTCAGTTTCAGTTTTTCTTGAAAAAGTAGGATAGTAAACTGCCTTTTCTACTTGTCCATTTGGATGTCTCACAGGACCTCGCATTGAATGTTATCTAAAACTAAAGATATGATCCCCTCCCTAAATTTGGTCCTTCTCTCAGAATTCTCTGTTTCAGTCAATGACAGTGTCATTCCTTCAGTTCTTCCTCATGGAAACACAGTTCTCATCTTAGATACTTCTTTCTCCCAGGATAAGCAGTCAAACTTCAAATACCTTTTTTATTTTATTTTAAATATATTTTATTGATTTTTTTTTACAGAGAGGAAGGGAGAGGGATAGAGAGCCAGAAACATTGATGAGAGAGAAATATCTATCAGCTGCCTCCTGCACACCCCCTACTAGGGATGTGCCCACAACCAAGGTACATGCCCTTGACCGGAATCGAACTTGGGACCCTTCAGTCCACAAGCCAATGCTCTATCCACTAAGCCAAATCAGTTTCAGTTCAAATATCTATTTAAATCTTATTTAGTTATCTGGCAAATATCTGAGTAGGTACCAAGTATCTTGCATTATGCTAAGCCCTGGGCACATAGATGTGAACATTACAAACTAGGACCTTCTTTTCTCACTGCTTGGTTAATTAAGCGGAGTGTTGCAACAAGGGGCACCAAACACAGGAAGATAGAGAAGGCAGTAATGACTGACTGAGCAAGATACTTTCTGGTAGTGATAAATACTGTGAAAGTGATAAAACATGTTGATATGAGAAACAATATAGGTTCGTGGAAGACCTTTTTGATGAGGTAACATTTTATATTTATTTCATTTCATACATGTATATAGTTTACATGACCATTATAAAGTTAGTTAACACATCCACCACCTGACATAATTACATTTATATTTATGATGAGAACATTTAAGATCTACTCTCTCAGCAATTCTCAAGAATATAATACAGTATTGTTAACTATAGTCACCATATTGTACATCAGAGCCCAAGAACATAAGAGGTAACATTTTATTAAGACCTGAGTTACAAGGAATTGGCCTTAAAGATCTGGAGGCAGAGTGTTCTGTAGACAGAAGCAACTCAGGTGCAAAGTCCCTAAGTTGGGAAAGACTTTGATACATCTGAGACATAGATAAAACCCAGTATGGCCAGAGTGTCATGAGTGAGCAAGAGGGTTGAGGCATCTGTTCAGACAGAAAATAGGACCAGATCACATGGAACATTAAAGTTGAGTATGGAGGATAGAATAATGCCTCCCCATCCACATCCTAATATGTCTCTTACTGGCAAAAGGAACTCCAATGCCATGGAATTAAGTATCTTGAGAAAGGGAGAATATCCTGGATTATCCAGGTCGGTACTGTATCTTTATAACAGGAAGCAGGAGGATCCGAGTCAGGAAGGAGATATGAGGGTGAGTGGGAAGGCAAGGGGAAGGTGGAGAGTGAATCATGTTCTTTTATAACCTAATCTCAGAAATGATACCCTATCACTTCTGCATATTTGTGTTCATTACAGCAAAGTCCCTAGATCCAGCCAACCCACAAGGGGAAAGATTGTATGAGGGAATGAACACAGGGAGGGTAGAATATTTGGAAGCCATTTTAGAAACAGCTCATAGCACTTAATAAATTATCCTATATAATAACACCCTAATATATGCAAATTGATCAAACCTAGGAATGATTGGCTATGACGTGCACTGATCACCAGGGGCCAGACACTCAACTCACGAGCTGCCCCCTGGTGGTCAGTGCACTCCCACAGGGAGAGCACTGATCAGCCAGAAGCCAAGCTCACAGCTGGTGAGTGCAGCAGTGGTGGTGGGAGCCTCTCCCACCTCCATGGCAGTGCTAAGGACCCCTCAGGGGATGTTCCCCTGCTGGCTTTAGCCCACTCCCTGGGGTTCTGGACTGTGAGGGGGCACAGGCCAGGCTGAGGGACCCCTCCCCCCCCAGTGCACAAATTTCATGCACCTGGCCTCTAGTTATTGGATAATGAACATATTCTACTCCTCACTATTTCTGTACCTCTACTTCTCTGAGCATGGGCTTCTTTGGACTTCTGATAGCAATGTGTCCATTTCTCTAAGTTGGGCCATTTGCCTGTGAGTATAGTATATGATGATACAGATAGTCTTTTCCCACTATTTTATCTTAATTGTTTCTTGATATTTGGATGACATTTTTCTCTGCTGTTACCATGCATATAAAAATGTTTATGTTTTACTTGGTCATTTCAATGGTATCCTGAGTAAGAAAGGTGATAAATTTGTGGATGCAATCCATCATCTTGACACTAGAAGAGCCTTAAGGGTTCTGTGTTTTCAGGTAGCTCTTTCCTCTGTTACTGGAATTGCTGATAAACCTACCTGTAAAATATTAAGTTGATGGAAAAACTGTTCTTTTGTTCCTTCAGAGAGTTATCTTTGCATCTCTGAGATCCAAAGCTTCTTTCATCTAAGTTTTAGTATTAAACAAAACTTTATTTTAATTGATCAGGGGGAAATTTTAGCCTAATTTCAGAGTAGAATTGGACATATTCAATCCTGAAAGTTGAACTCAATTGCTTTGTCAATTGTGATTTGGATTTTAGATGGCTAAACTATATGCTATCTCAGTAATAATGTATTAACCTTCTGCCAATTATAAATAATCAGATTTTATATAACTTTCAATATGAACCATTAGAGATAATCTTAAAACTAGTAGAAAGACATAAAAATTTTACAATTTCATTTTTGTAAATATGTTTTAACATATACCTGTATGATTCCAAAGACTTAATAGATAAAGTGAAAAGTTGGGGAAATAGTTATAAAAAAATTGAGGTTTCATTTTATTAGAAATGAATTAATGTTTTAACTTACACTTCAGAAGCCTAAATGTTTAACTTTGAGATAGGAAAATTTGTTTTGGAACAAAATTGAAATACAGTGGTACCTCGAGATAGGAGTGTCCTAACATACGAGATTTTTGAGATACGAGCCGTCGAGCGAGCGATTTTTGCTTTGAAATACAAGCAACATTTGAGATAGGAGTAATCACGCAGATCGGCTGGCTGCACACGACCCACCAGTTTACCACAACTCGAGCGTCTCATAGTTTCCCATGCCTCAAGGTTATGGAACGAATTAAACTCGTATCTCAAGGTACCACTGTAGTTAATTTTGGTCTGCATTTACTCTGCCCATCTAGGGACCATTTTCTTATTAGCAAAGACATTGCAAGTTTTTGTTTCTTACTGCCCAAGAGGTGTATTTGATTATTTATCTATGCAAAGCCTCATATATAATAGAAGCTTTGTTTTTCTACTAAAAATGAATTCAGAGTAAAAGATGTTTTTCATAGAAAGATAAACATTTTATGTAACTCTACTAGGAATAGGGAGGGGAATCCTATCTAATAAAAGAGTAATATTTAAATTGACCATCACTCTGCTATACCCACAAGCCACACCCACCAGCCAATCAGGAGCAAGTATGCAAATTAACCCAACCAAGATGGCTGCAGCCACTGAGCAAGCAGGAAGCTTGGGTTTCCCCAGCAATGGAGGAAGCCAAGCTTTCCACATATCTTGGCAGGCCCGGGCCTCCACTCAAGGCTACAAAGTTTCAATTATAGAAGATAAATAAATCTCAGATACAATGGCCTCCACTTGGGTCACTGGGGTGTGTGGCTGTCCTGCAAATCACCAAAAGACCCTCCCTCAGGCCACCCCACTTCCCAAGGGAACCCCTACTCTGATCCGGCCCCCACTGTGCAGCAAGCCTCTATCCTATTTAATAAAAGAGTAATGTGCAAATTGACTGGCACTTCAACACACAAGATGGCTGCCCCCATGTGGTCAAAGATGGCTTCCCCCATGTGGACACAAGATGGCCACCATAATATGACCAGTAGGGGAGGGAAGTTGGGAGGGACTAGGCCTGCAAGGGAAGGCAGTTGGGGGTGATCAGGCCTGCAAAGGAGCACTTAGGCTGGCAGAGGAGGGAAGTTGGTGTCAACCAGGCCTGCAGAGGAGAGCAGTTGTGGGGGAACAGGCCTGCAGGAGAGGGCAGTTAGGGGTGACCAGGCTGCAGGGAAGGGCAGTAAGGGGTGACACTGAAAAAATGATTTTATAGAAAAATACAGTTGGGTTCTGAGAGTAACAGGTTCTGGAAGTAAGCTGGACCTATAACTTTAGGTAAAATGCTGGACTCTAAAGGAAATGTGCATTAGGTAAAAATTATGAATATTCCTATGCTAAAGGCATGTAACTTACTGAATATTGCAGTCACAAAGAAATATTAGATTTCCATGTGTTTGTTACATGTACTCAGAGTTCGTATATAGTGATGGTTTTCAAAGTGTGGTCTATGGACCCCTGAAGGTTCCAGAGATTATTTCAAGGGGTCTGCAAGGTCAACATTTTTCATAAAAATATTATATGCTATTTGCTTTATTTGACTGGACTGGCACTTAGTAGTAAAATAATGGATAAAAGCAGTGGTAAATAAAACTGCTGATGCTTTCACACAAACCAATGCAGTGGTACTAGTTACTATCATATTCTTCACCACCATGCACTCATAGTAAAAAACAACAACAACAAATGGCAGTTGTTTTAAATAATTTTTTTTTAATTTTTTAATTTAAGTTGATATATAATGTTATATTACTTTCAGGTGATTAGACTTTTATATGACTTATGAAGTGATCACTCTGGTAAATATAGTATGCTTCTGGCACCTTACATATCTTAATTATAAAAACCTTAGGTCTGTCACATCTGCAATAACCAGAGGCTTGACTTAACACCCAGGCTGCACACGCAGAGACAGGGATGGGGATGGTGGGCCAGCACTCACACTCACTCAGAAACATACACCTGTACAGACACACACAGGGCTCACCAGCTCACAATCTTTTCTCCCTTTCCTTCCCTCCCAGCTCACTCTTGGAGCCTCTCTCAGAATGAGGAAACAAACTGGGCCTGAAGAGGCCAGGATAGAAGGGAGGGCGGGCAGAGGGTGGAGCTATCCCCATTGGCCCCACACAGTCTCAACTAGGAAAGAGAAAGAGGGACACAGGGAGGCAGGGAGACCTGGAGGACTGCTGAGAAAAACAAAGAGAGACAGAGACTGGGCAAGATCAGGCCAGCAGGGGAGGGTAGTTTGGGGTGACCAGGTAGGCAGAGGCATTTGGGGGCAAGATCAAGCCAGCAGGGGAGAGCATTTGGGGAGTAAGATCAGGCCAGCAGGGGAGGGCAGTTAGGGGTGATCAGGCAGGCTGGCAGAGAGGTTAGACCCAATCAGGCAGGCAGAGAAGTTAGGGACAATCAAGCAGGCAGGCAGGCAGAGGCAGTTAGGGGTGATTAGGTAGGCAGGCAGGTGAATGGTTAGGAGCCAGCAGTCCCAGATTGCAAAAGAGATGTCCATAGGGATCAGACATCCCCAAGGGGTCCCCAATTGGAGAGGGTGCAGACTGGGCTGAGGGACCACCCCCTGCCATGCATGAATTTTGTGTAGTGGGCCACTAGTCTATAATAATAAAAGCATAATATGCTAATTACACCAGATGTCCTTTCGGACATCCTTCCAGATGACCTTCTGGATGAAGCTAGGGCTGCCAGGGAAGCCCAGGTCCCAGGTGCCTTCCAACAACCCAAGGGAAGCCCTGGTCCCAGGTGCTGTAGGGAAGCCCGAGTCCCAGATGCTAGAGGGAACAGGGTGCCACCAGCCAGGGAAAGGAAGACCTATTCTTGCATGCATTTTATGCATTGGGCCTCTAGTCTACACTAATAAAAGGGTAATATGCTAATTAGACCGGATAGACCGGACATTCTTCCTAACAAAGCTGGGGGCGTGGCTGACCTGCAAACCACCAGAGGCCCCTTGTCCAGGCAGGCCCTGCCCCCAAACAGGGATCCCCACCCTGATCAGGGGCATGGCCAGCCTGCAAACTGCCTGTGGCCCCTCTCCTAGGCTACCTCTGTCCCCCAGTGGGGAACTCACTCTTATCTGGGGCATGGCAGGCCTGCAAACCACTTGTAGCCCCTAGCCTAGGCCAGCCCCGTCCCCCCAATAGGGACTCCCCCCAACCTTGATTAGGAGTGTGGCTTGCCTGCAAACCCTCAGCAGCCCCTCACCCAGGCCTACTCTTAGTAGCTCCAAGCCCAGACCAGCCCCATCCCTAAACAGGGACCCCCACCCTGGTTGGGGGCATGGCTGGCTTGCAAGCTGACTGTGACCCACATGGCCTGTCATCCCAGCTCCTGCCCACAGTGGGCAGCCACCCCCTGACCTAGGGTCCTTTCAGGGTAGGCCAGCTGATTCTTAACCATGTACCAGGCTTCTATCCTATATAATAAAAGGGTAATATGCAAATTGGCCCTAATAGCAGAACCACCAGAATGACCACTAGACCAGTCACTGTCAGGTGCACTGAACACCTCTTGGTCCCTTTCCCTGGCTGGCTGGCTCTGATCACCTAATGGTCACCCATGGCGGGGGCCCTAATAGCAAGTGGGTGGGAACAGCCGACCTCTCAGTCCCTTCCTTCAGCTCTCAGACACCAATCACTCAATGGTGAGTGGGGAACCAGGGATGGGTGGTGGTAGGGGGGCGGGGCAAGCTGCGGGCAACTGGGGAAGATGGCTCTGATCACAGGCCAGGCCTAGGGACCGTACCCACGCACTAATTTCGTGTGCCGGGTTTCTCGTTTATTATAATACTAGAGGCACGATGCACAAAAATTTGTGCACTGGGAGGGGCCATTCCTCATTCCGGTCTGTACCCTCCCACAGTCTGAGAATCTTCAGGGCATGTCATTCTGATGGCTTAGGCCCACTCCCCTCTGCAGGATGTGACTGGGCTGGCTGATCAGAACAGCACTGCTATGCTGCTACCACCAGGCCAATCAGGATGGTGCTGTCCCATCACCCTGCTGCTGCCACCTAACCTCCCTCTGCGGGAAGTGAGGGCAGGGGATCAGAGGACAGCACAACCCCCATCACCCCACTATTGCCGCCTGGCTTCCCTTTGTGATAGGTGACTGGATGGGCAATCAGGGAATAGCACTGCCCCCATCACCCCACCATTGCCACTATTTCTATCTCTCTCCCTTTCCTTTCCTCTCTCTCTAAATTCAATAAAAACATATGTTTTTAACACTTCTCAATTTTTCCATCAAAAGGTGTATTTTTCAAAATAAGATTTTAATTTTGATGATTTCTAGCTTTTTTAATGACTAATTTATGAGTTGCAAATGGAAACTTTTTAAAGGCAGGACATGGGATCAGGGAAGGGGTATGCAGGAAGCACAGGGCATCAGGGGATGGCACTGCCCCCATCACCCCACCGCTGCCGCCAGCCAGCCTCCCTCTGCAGGAGGCAACCAGAAAGTCCTATCAGGGGACAGTGCCAGCCCCCCTCCCCTTTGTCCCTCTGCTGTAGCTGGTCACCACCACCCTCCCCATCCTCTCCCCCCACCCCATCGCCATTCCCTCCCTCTGCCCGCTGGCACACACCTTGGTTGGCTTGGCACCGCCTGCTTGTTGACCTCACTGGTCATTCCACCATTTGGTCAATTTGCATATTATGCTTTCATTATATAGGATTATTGACTATATTCTTTTTGCTGTACTTTACATTCCCATGACTATTCTGTAACTACCAATTTGTACTTCTAAATCCCTTCACTATTTTTGCCAGTCTCCGAATCTCCCTCCCATCTGGCAACCATTGAAATGTTCTCAGTATCTATGAGTCTGTTTCTGGTCTGCTTGTTCATTTATTTTGATTTTCAGATTCCACATTTAAGTGAAATCATATGGCATTTGGTTTTTCTCTCTCTGACTTATTTTACTCATCACAGTACCTTCTAGGTCCATCCATGTTGTTTCAGAGGGTAAGGTTCAAATATTTTTAAATGGCTGAATCACATTTCATTTTATATATGCACCACTTCTTTTATATCCATTCATCTATTGATAGACACTTCAGTCACTTCCATATCTTGGCTTTGGCTGTGCAGATAATGCTGCTATAAACATAGGGGTGCATATGTCTTTTCAACACAGTGTTTTGGGTTTCTTTAGATAAATACCCAGAAGTAGAATTGCTGGGCCCTTCTTTGTCTCTTATTATAGTCTTTGTTTTAAAATCTATTTTGTCTGGTATAAGTATTGCTGCCCTAGGATTTTTTGCTTTGTTTCCATTTTCATGAAATACCTATCTCTTTTTAATCTAAGTTTGTGTGTCTTTAGATCTGAACCACGTCTCTTATAGACAGATGTGTAAGGGTCTTGTTTTATTATCCATTCATCTATTTTATGTTATTTTATTGGGTCATTTTATTCATTTGAATTTAAAGTAATTGTTGATAGACATGTATTTATTGCCATTTTATTGTTTATATATTTTTTATCTTTTTCTTTTTCTTCTTAAAGAAGACTCTTTACTATTTCTTGTAATATTGGTTTGGTAGTGATGAACTCCTAGTGCTTTTTCTTGCCTGGGAAGGTTTTTATATGTCCTTCAATTTTTAATGATAGCTTTGCTGGATAGAGTAATCTTGACTATAGGTCCTTGCTTTTCATCACTTTCAGCATTTCTTGTCCCTCTCTTCTGACTTTTAAAGTTTCTGTTGATAAAGTTTCTGTTGACAGACTAATGACAGCTGCCTTGTAGGTAACTAACTGCTTTTCTCTTGTTCCTTTTAAGATTCTTTGTCCTTAAACGTTTACATTTTAATTATGATGTGTCTTGATGTAGGCTTGTTTAGGTTGATCTTCTTTGAGACTCTCTGTTTCCTAGACTTGTATGTCTATTTCCTTCCCCAGTTTAGGGGATATTTTCTGTTATTTTTTCAAGTTATTTTTTCAAATAGGTTTTCAGTTTCTCTTTCTCTTCTGGCATCCTGGTGATATGAATGTTGGTACTTTTGAAGTTGTCCCGTATACTCCTTAAATTATGCTCATTTTAGGGAGTTATTTCAGGTTGTTTTGTTTGTTTCTTTGTTTTGTTTTGCTTTTCCAACTTTCTGTTGTTTGCTTCCTTCCAAATTGAATCTACTCTACCTTAATTCCTTGTAATGTATTCTTCATTTCATTTAGTTTATTCTTTATTTCTGACTGGTTCTTTTTTATGTTTTCTGTCTCTGTTTTTATGTTTGCTATGTCTTTGTTGAAATTCTCACTAAGTTCATCTACTCTTCCCTTAAGTTCATTGTACATTCTTACTACCAGTGTTTTGAAATCTGCATCTGGTTGGTTACTTGTCTCCATTTTTAGTTCTTTTTCTGGAGTTGTGTTCTTTTCTTTTATTTGGGGTATTTTTTTTTTGTCTCCTTATTTTGGCAGCCTTCCTGTGGCTGTTTTTATATGTTAGGCAGAGGTACTACATCTCCTGGTTTTGATAGAGTGGCCTTATGTAGTAGGAGCTCTGTAGGGCCCAGTGGTGCCGTTTCCTGGGTCACCATAGCTGGGAGCTTCAGGTGCCCTCCTTACCCCTCCCCAGTGTGGGCTCCGTGTACCTTCCCATTGTAGTTGAGCCTTGATTGCTATTGGCATGTCAATAAGAGTGATTTATCCCCAGGCCAGTCTGCTATGAGGACTAGCCATGACTATAGCTGAGGACCTGCTATTCAACCCCATGGAGCCGGACTTGCTTCGGCAAGGCTCTGGTTCTTTTTTTTTTCTTCTGATAATCCTAATCTGTAATGAGATTTAATTTAATTTAATTTAATAAATCTTTATTGTTCAGATTACTACATTTGTTCCTTTCCTCCCCATAGCTCCCCTCCACCCAGCTCCCAACCCTCCTTCTGCCCTTACCTCCCCACCACATTGTCCTCATCCATAGGTGTATGATTTTTGTCCAGTCTCTCCCTGCATCCCCTTCACCCCTTTCCCCCTGAGAATTGTCAGTCTTCTCCCTTTCTATGCCTCTTATTCTATTATAGTCACAGTTTATTCTGTTCATCCAATTTTTTATTCACTTGAGTTTTAGATTTACTTGTTGATAGATATGTATTTATTATTCATAATTTTTATCTTTACCTTCTTCTTCCTCCTCTTCTTAAGAGTACCTTTCAGCATTTAATACAATACTGGTTTGGTGCTGATGAACTCCTTTAGCTTTTTCTTATCTGTGAAGCTCTTTATCTGCCCTTCAATTCTGAATGATAGCTTTGCTGATTAGAGTAATCTTGGTTGTAGGTTCTTGCTATTCATCACTTTGAATATTTCTTGCCACTCCCATCTGGCCTGCATAGTTTCTGTTAAGAAATCAGCTGACAATCATATGGGTGCTCCCTTGTAGGTAATTAACTGTTTTTCTCTTGCTGCTTTTAATATTCTTTTTCTTTTGCTCTTGGTATTTTAATTATGATGTGTCTTTGTGTGGTCCTCTTTGGATTCCTTTTGTTTGGGGTTCTGTGTGCTTCCTGGACTTGTAAGTCTATTTCTTAAGTTTTTAGTCATTATTTCTTCAAATAGGTTTTCAGAATCTTTCTCTCTCTCTTCTTCTGGCACCCCCATAATTCTGATGTTGGTACACTTGAAGTTGTTTCAGAGACTCCTTACACTGTCTTCACATTTTTATATTCTTTTTGCTTTTTGTTTTTCCAGTTGAGTGTTTTCTGCTTCTTTGTATTTCAAATCTTTGACTTGAGTCTTGCCTTCCTCTAGTCTGCTGTTAGGTCTCTGTATAATATTTTTCATTTCAGTCAGTGTATGTTTAATTTCTAGTTGGTCCTTTTTCATGTCCTCTTGGATCTCGCTAAATTTATCCATCTTTTCTAGGAAATTCCTGAAAAACCTTATAACCATGGTTTTGAACTCAGTGTCCAGTTGTTTGTTTTCTTCCATTTCTTTCGTTTGTGATCTGTTCCTTTGTCTCCACATATTTGCTGCTTCCCTGAGTTGGTAAAGTAGCTTTGTGTGCTTGTTGTCCTATATGGCCTAGTAGCTCCACCTTCCCAGTTACCTGAGATGGACTGTCTTGGTGCACCCCTTTGTGGACTATAAGTACAGCCTTGTTGTATTTAAGTATTGATTGTTGTTGGTATCACTGGGGGAATTGACCTCCAAGCCAATTGATTGTGAGGATCAGCTTTGTTTATGCCAGGAGAACTTCTGTGCTGGAGTCAGCCTTATGATACAGGACTTACAAAATTGAAAAAGCCTCTGTATTCAGCTTGAATGGGGTAGAGTCTCAGGGCTTAGCAGAGACAGCCTTGGTTTCCTGTCAGCCCTGCCCTATGCGGCCCCTGCGTTTGTGTCTCTCAGTAATTGTTGCAGCCTTCTCTGTGCACATGCGTGCGCACCTTCAGACCTTTGCCTTTCTGGCTCCCCTGAATTTCTGTGTGCTCTGGGGACCTGTATGAGTCTGGGTCCCCAGGGCCTCGCCCAAAACTGGGGTTCAGTGCAGTTGGAAGTGCATTTCAGTGCAGTTGGGAGGTCTTATTTCCCTCTACCTAGAGAAAGCCAGGGGCACAATCAGCAGTCAGCCTTCTATGTGCACACTCGCGTTTGCGCACCTCCAGACCTCTGCTTTTTCACGGCTCCCCTAAGTTTCCATGCACTCCTCCCTTTTCATGGCAGTCCAGACTCCCCCCATATGAGTCTTTTCTGGAACTGGGGTTCAGTGCAGTCGGATCTGGGATTCAGTGCAGTCAGGAGTTTCCATCTCCCTCCTGCTAGAGGAAACCAGCCAGGCACTCCACTGTCCCCATCCTCTCCACACACATCTCTATACCTCAGCATTTTGCAGCTCTTCTGAGTCTCCACGAGCCCTTCTCTTTCCTTCTTGTAGAATTTCCACTTAGCCAGCTTTCCTGTGGTTCTGGATAATGCCCGTTCTGTGCCCATTCTGTCTTTTAGTTGTAGTTTTGAAATTGTGGGAGACAGCAGTTTATGACACCATCTTGGTTTCTCTTAGGTGTATTAATTCATTTTCTCAACTTCTTTTAAAAATATTTTCACTGGTTTCAGACAGCCACTTCACAGAGGCTAACTATTCAGTCACTCCAAACACTGACTCATTTTCTTTGATTTGGGCATACTGTGAAAACTTCTTGGTCTGGTAATGTCGACATATATTGTATTCTTGTCACACAGATATAGGTCCATTGCCTGAATAAGGTAGTTGACCAGAGTTCCTAAACTCTCTGCAGCTCAGATTCTAATCTGGGGTTTTTAGAGTTCTGGTTCTTGATGAGCTGCCCATTGAGTGTATAACTTGTGGAGGTGGTTGGATGATGCTTCAGTGTGCTCTAAAGTTGTTCACCAGGTCTGCTGGCTCTGGGGCCTTCTGGGAGGTCCAGAACAATATATTGCTGTTTGTGCCCTGCCTAGGGCCACCTGGCATGAATTACAGAGTAATCTGTAGAAGGCTTCTACTTGTGCTGGGCTTGGAGGTATCCAGGAGAAACCAAGCTGCAAATCTTGGCTAGCTGATGTTAGAGCCCATCCTGGAGCCACTTTGTATGAGGAATGGGACAAGCTGAGGCCAGATGCTGCTTGTTTGGGGTTTGTGGATCTTTGAGAGATTTTAGGAAAGTCACTGGTATGAACAAAGACAGGCCATTTGTGTGGAAAAGCCCTGGAAGTGGCTTGCCTGGGTCTGGGTCTCAGGGAATCACCAGGATGGGGCAAACATGTTAGCCAGGTTGATAGCTCCCACCTGACAGCTCTGTTGGGGGAGGGATCCTCAAAGAAACAATGGCTTCAGCCAGCAGTTTTTTATTTGTGTTTTTTTTTTTTTTTGGGTGGCAGCGGGGCAGAAATCTGCCCCTAGAACTCTCACCACAAAGCCAGATGATTCAATTCCTTCTTGTATGTCCCTTGTGCTTTTTGAGCTGTTGCCAAAATGTTGGAGCTTAGAATTAGTGAGTCTGAGTAAATGTGTGTGGGCTTTTTAAGAGGAACTGCTCAGGACTCTAGCAGCCTCTTTCTCACTCAGCTACAATCCCCACTGGTTAACACAGCCAGAAGTTATGGGGATTTCTCTTCCTGGCACTGGAACCCTGGGCTGTGGGGCCTTGTGGGGGGATTTAACCTCTCACTTCTAAGGGAGACCTCTGCAGCTGTGATATCCCTTTCAATTTTTAACCATCACACATGATTGTGGAATCACCCTTCTTACTAGTTCTGATGTGGCTTCTTTAATTTTCTAGTTGTAGGACTTCTGTTCAGCTAGATTTCAGGTGGTTCTGAATGATAGTTCCTCTGTAGCTTAGCTGTAATTTTGATGTGGTTGTGGGAGGTTCCTTGTACTTTATTTACCCACTGTCCTGAAATAATGCCAGTTTTAATAAAAATGTGGTTGATGAAGCTTTAAGTTGAAACCACTGAGTACATTTTCTTTTTACTCTCAAGTGTTTTTAATATGGAAGAAATAAAAAGTACTCAGAAAATGCTTTGCTGCATATCAAAGAAAACTAAATTATCTGTTTTTTTTTCATAAGATACGTTTTAACTTAAAAGAATTACTGCCTTTGAAATTATGTTTATTCAGAGTAGGTGGTATTTGGAAGACATTGTTTCACATGATTAAAGAGAGCCTGTCACTTCAAAGACAACGAACTCTATTATTGCCAATGATAAAATTCAAGCTTGAAAGGAAGTATTGAAAGTTTGAAAAACTTGTGTAATATATAAGAGGTTTATTTTTCTATTAAACCACTAGTTTGCCAACTTCCCAATACTTAAAACCTTTTTTGGATGACATTAATGATGATATTAACAAATGGAATTTTGTTGTTGTTGCTGTACCATGAACTGTATAAACACTTGAAATATCTGCATAACTCAGTGAAGCACTATTTTCCAAATGACCAAGTCAGGATGTTACAGAATCATACATGGGTAAAAGGGCCAGGAAAAGTGCAGGAGAGATCTGTGTTTGTAATGTAATATGGAGTATGGAAGGCTCATTGATATGGTTTCAAATTCTACACAGCAACTTCCTCTAAAAATCTACCACTTGCAGAGTTTTGGTGTAATGTGAACAAATATCTAGTTAGCTACAAAAGACTACTCTTTCTTCCAACTACAAATTTGTGTGAGGCCAGATATTCTTCAATGAAAGCAACATATCCCAACAGATTGAATGCAGAAGTACACAGAAGAATCCAAGCAACAGAATAAATTTGCATTAAATAACCAACCCTATTGTTTTGTTGATGATTTCCTTTGCTGTGCTAAAGCTTTTTATTTTGATGTAGTCCCATTTGTTTATCTTCTCTTTAGTTTCCATTGTCCTAGGAGCAGTATCAGTGAAGAAATTGCTTCAGCATATGTCAGAGATTTTTCTGCCTGTGGATTCCTCTATTATTTTTATGGTTTACAGTCATATGTTTAAGTCCTTGATCCATTTTGAGTGTATTTTTGTGTATGGTGTAAGTTGGTGGTCTAGTTTCATTTTTCTTCATGTATCTGTCCAATTTTCTCAACACCATTTATTGAAGAGACTGTCTTGAGTCTATAGTATGTTCATGCCTCCTTTGTCAAATATTAATTGAGTAGTTTGGGTCGATTTCTGGGTTCTCTGTTCTGTCCCATTGGCTTATTATGTCTGTTCTTGTTTCAGTACCAGGCAATTTTGAGAACAGTGTCTTTGTAATACAGCTTGATATCTGGTATTGAGATCCCACCTACTTTGTTCTTCTTTCTCAGGATGGCTGCAGCTATTCAAGGTCTTTTTCTATTCCAGAAGAATTTTTGAAAAGGTCATTCTATATCTGTGAAATATGCCATTGGTATTTTAATGGGAAGTGCATTGAATTTATAGATTGTGTTAGATAGTATGAACATTTTGATGATGTTGTTTCTACCAATCCATGAAAATGGTATATTCTTCCATTTGTTTGTATCTTATTTTATCTGTTTTTTCAGTGTCTTATAGTTTTCTATGTATAAGTCTTTTACCTCTTTATTTAAGTTTATTCCTAGGTACTTAATATTTTTTTTTTGGTACGATAGTAAATGGGATTTCTTTTTTCGTCTCTCTTTCTGTAAGTATAGAAATGCCATTGATTTCTTGGTGTTAATATTGTATCATGCTACATTGCAAAATTCATTTATTAAGTCTAATACTTTTTTGATGGAGTCCTTAGGGTTTTCCATGTACACAATCATATCATCTGCAAATAAGGACAGTTTTACATTTTCATTTCCAATTTGGATGCCTTTTATTAAATCTTCTTGTCTGATCACAATGGGTAGTACTTCCAGTACTATTTCTAACAGGAATGGTGAGAGTGCGCATCCCTGTCTTGTTCCTGTTCTTAGGGGAAATGGTTTTAGTTTATGCCCATTGATTATGATATTAGCTGTGGTTTTGTCATATATGACTTTTATTATCTTGAGGTATAATTCTTCTATTCCCACCTTGCTGTGAGTTTTTATTTTTATATTTATTTATGTATTTGTTATCAAGAAAGAGTGCTAGATTTTGTCAAATGCTTTATCTGAATCAATTCATATGACCATGTGATTTTTATCTCTCAATTTGTTTATGTGAGGTATCACATTTATTGATTTATGAATATTGTAACATCTTTACATCCCTGGGATAAATCCTACTTGGTCATGGTGTATGATCTTTGTGATGTACTGCTGGATCCGATTTGCTAGAGTTCTGTTGAGGATTTTGGCATCTATATTCATGAGGGATATTGGTTTGTATTTCTCTTTCATTGTGTTATCTTTACCTGGTTTTGGTATTAGGTGATTATGGCTTCATAGGAGGAGCTTGGAAGTGTTGAATTGAATTTTTTGAAATAGTCTTGAATATTTTTGAATAGAATTGAATATTTTTGAAATAGAGGAGGATAAGTTTTAGTTCTTCCTTGATGTTTGGTAAAACTCCCCTGTGAAGCCATCTGTCCCCAGGCTTTTGTTTGCAGGAAGCTTTTAGATGACAGCTTCAACTTCTTCCATAGTTATCAGGCTATTGAGATTTTTAGAATCTTCCTGAGTGAGTTTTGGAAGGTTGTGTTTTTCTAAGAATGTTTCCACTTCCTCCAGGTTGTCTAGTTTGTTAGTATAGAGTTGTTCATATTATTTTTTTACAATCTTTTGTATTTCTGTGAGGTCTAGTGTTATTTTGCCTCTTTCATTTCTGATTTTGCTTATTTGTGTCCTCTCTCTTTGCTTCTTGGTGAGCCTGATTAGAGGTTCATCAATCTTGTTTAATCTTTCAGAGAACCAGCTCTTGGTTTCATTGATCTTTTGTATTGTTTTCTTTTTGTCTCTTTGTCAATCATTTTTTCTCTGATCTTTATTATTTCCTTCCTTTTCCACACTCTGGACTTTCCTTGTTACTCTCTTTCTAATTCTCTGAGTTGTAGAGTTAGATAATTTATTACCATTTTTTTTTTTTTTGAGGTAGGCTTGTTGAGCTATGAACTTCCCTCTCAGGACTGCTTTCATTGTGTCCCATAGCATTTGCACTGTTGTGTTTTTATTGTCATTAGTCTCCAGGATGTTTTTAATGTCTTCTTTGATTTCATTGATAACCCAATTATTATTTAATAGCATGTTATTCAGCTTCCAAGTGTTTGAATTTTTTGGAATATTTTTATTGCAGTTTATTTCTAATAGTATGCCATTGTAGTCTGAGAAAATGCTTGATATGATTTCAATCTTCTTAATTTGAGGAGACTTTGTGACTCAATATGTGGTCTATTTTTCAAAATGTCCCATGTGCACTTGAGAAGAAGTATATTTTGTGACTTTGGGGTGAAACATTCTGAAGATGTTCATTAGGTCCATCTGGTCTAGTGAGTCATTTAGAATTGCTGTTTCTTAGCTGATTTTTTTGTCTAGAAGATTTATCCAGTGATGTCAGTGGTATATTAAAGTCCCCTAATATTATTGTATTGTTGTCTATCTCTTCCTTGAAATCTTCCAGGAGTTTTTTTTTATGTATTTGGATACTCCTGTATTGGGTGCATATATGTTTATCAGAGTTATGTCCTCTTGTTGTATTGATCGCTTTAGTATTATGAAGTAGCCTTCCTTATCTTTTCTTATGGCCTTTACTTTGATGTCTATTTTATCAGATATAGGTACTGCTACTCCAGCTTTTTTTTTTTTTCATTTCCATTTGCCTGAAAGATGTTTTTCTGTACCTTCACTTTTAGTCTGTATGAGTCCCTTTTTCTGAGGTGGGTGTCTTATAGACAGCATATATATGGGTCATGTTTTTTTTTTTTATCTCTTTAGTCAGTCGATGTCTTTTGATTGGAGCATTTAGTCCACTTATGTTTAATGTTATTATTAAAAGGTACTTATTTGTAGCCATTTTTATATTTTGTGTCTGTGTTCCTTCTTAACTTTTTATTTCTTCTTTTTACAATAGTCCTTTTAGCATTTCTTGCATTACTGGCTTGGTAGTGATAAACTCCCTTAGCATGTTTTTGTTTTGTTTTGTTTTGTTTTTTGTTTTTTGTCTGTTAAGCTCCATATCTCTCCTTCAATTTTGAATGATAACTTTGCTGGATAGAGTATTCTGGTTTTCAGTCCCTTGGTTTGCCTCACATTGTAAATTTCCTTCCATTCTTTTCTGGCCTGATGTGTTTCTGTTGAGAAATCATTTGATAATCTAATGGGAGCTCCCTTGTATGTAACTTTCTATCTCTCTCTTGCAGCCTTTAAGATTCGCTCTTTGTCCTGAATATTTGCCATCGTAATTTTGATGTGTCTTGGTGTGTGTCTTTTCGGATTCATCCTTTTTGGGACTCTCTGTGCTTGTGTGACTTTTTTCTTCACCACATCTGGGAAGTTTTCTGACATTATTTCTTCAAATAGATCTTCTAACCTTTGTTCCTCTTCCTGTTGTTCTGGAATCCCTATTATTTGTATGTTGCTTTGTTTCATGTTGTCCCATAGCTCCCATAGGTTCTCTTCCTGTCTTTCAATTTTTTTCTCCAGTTGCAATTCATTTTGGCTGTGATTTGCTTCCCTGTCTTCTAATTTGCTAATTCAGTCCTCTGCTTCTCCTACTCTACTGTTGAAACTTTCCATGGTGTTTTTTACTGCAGCTATATCACTCTTCAATTCATCTTGATTCTTACATAAGTTGTTGATTTTTTTCATCCATTTCTTCTTTATTTTACATAAAATGATGGTTTTTTTCCTCCATCTGTTTTATGAACTTTATGACCCTTATTCTGAATTCTTTTACTGACATATTGCATGCCTCTGTTTTACTTAGCTGATTTTCTGGCAATTCCTCCTGTTTTTTCCTTTGAGAGAATCTTTGTCTACCCATTTTTGGTCTCACTGACTGATCTAGATGATGAGCTGTGCAGGGGCTGCTCCTTGAGTTGCAGTGGCTTCTCTAGCTGCAGTTGCTTCTTGAGCAGTCACACTAGCAGCTGCTTCTCAATTGGCAGTGACTCCTCTGTTGGGTGCTCTTCACAGCAGTGTTGCCTTTTCAGGCTGGTGGGGGAGGCTGCTCATATAGCTGCTGTTCTTTGGATGAGGGTGGGCTTATTATGAGGTTGATGCTACTCTGAAGGGCACAGATTGCTTGTGTCCACTGCTCCTTGGACAACGGCTGGTTTCTCACATGGTTGCTGCTCTTCGGACAGGGGCGGACTGCTTGCATGGCTGCTGTTCTTTAGATAGGGGCTGGCTGCATGCTGCTGCTGTTCCTCAGATGGGATGGGCCATTGTGATGTTGCCACGCCTTGTACAAGGGCAGGTTTATTGCAGGGCTGCTGCCATGCTTATGGGTGTGGGTTGCTGGTGTAGCTGCTTCTCCTCAGTGGGGGATGATCTGCTGGTGCTGCTGCTGCTCCTCACATGAGGATGAGCTGCTCATGTTGTTGATGTTCCTCGGAGAGGGACAGGGCATTCACGCGGCTCCTCATTGGGCACATGCAAGCTACGTCTGGGTGCTGCTCCTTGGACCAGTGTGGACTGCACAGGGCTGCTGCTTCTTGGATATGGGCAGTCTGCTTATGTGGCTGCTGTTCCTCAGAAGGGGGTGGGCTCTCACACAACTGCTGCTCCTTGAATGTGGGCAGTCTGCTCACACAGCTGTTGCTCCTCAGATGGGAGCAGGCAGTTCATGTGGCTGCTGCTCCTCGGAAATGGGTCGTCTATGCACACAGTTGCTGCTCTTCAGATGGGGGCCAACTTCTTGCACAGCTGCTGCTCCTTGGAAGGGGGCTGGCTGCTCTTGTGGCACAGCTTCTACTCTTCAGACAGGTGCAGGGTGTCGACTGCACGTAGCTGCTGTTCCCCAGAGCGGGGCTGGCTGCATGGAGCTGCCACTCAGTGGTGGGTGGACTGCTCAAGTGGCTGCTGCTCTTCAGATGGGGGAACTGGCTGCTCACATAGCTGCTCACCTTTTTGGACAGGGGCAGGCCACCTGAAGCTGCCACTCTTAGGACTGTGACAGGTTGCTCACAGGGCTGATGCTCCTTGGATGGGAGCAGGCTGCTCACATGTCTGCTGTTCATGTGGTTGCAGTGCTCTAGGACAGCGAATAGGATATTGGGGCAGTATCTGCAGAGGCTGAATTTATATAGTGAAAATAAGATTAAGAATTGGATGAATATGGGGGGACCTCAATTTAGTATTGAAGAACTAGAAAGGAAATAAGTGGATGAGAAGAATGAGAATGAGAAGAAAAATATAATAAATTTACAAAAAACAATAAAGAAATAAATGATTTAAAAATGGTATAAAAATTAGAAATAGAAAATAAAAGATACTGATAGAAAATTACTGTGAAAAGAAATAGAAAATAAAGCAGCAAACAAAAACAGGAAAGTATAGAAGAAAAGAATGAAAAAAGGGATAATAAAAATGAAAAATAAAAATAAAAGTGAAAAAAGTGAAGTGTCATTACTTAGACTGGCTTATAATTCCATTCGTCTCTACTGTACTGTTTCTCACTTTCTGTTGCTGGGGCTAATGACTTATCTTTAGGCCAGTTCCTATGACTTCATAGTAGGGAACTTTAATATACCACTGACATCACTGGATAAATTGCCTAGATAAAAATATCAGCAAAGAAACAGCAATTTGAAATGACTCACTAGATCAGATGGACCTAATGGACATCTTCAGAACGTTTCACCCCAAAGTCACAAAATATACTTCTTCTCAAGTGCATATGGGACATTTTAAAAAATAGACTACATATTGAGTCACAAACAAAGTCTCCTCAAATTAAGAAGATTGAAATCATATCAAGCATTTTCTCAGACTACAATGGCATACTATTAGAAATAAACTGCAATAAAAATATTCTACAAAATTCAAACACTTAGAAGCTGAATAGCATGCTATTAATGATTGGGTTACCAATGAAGTCAAAGAAGACATTAAAAACATCCTGGAGACTAATGACAATAAAAACACAACAGTGCAAATGCTATGGGACACAATGAAAGCAGTCCTGAGAGGGAAGTTCATAGCTCAACAAGCCTACCTAAAAAAAAAAAAAATGGTAATAAATTATCTAACTCTACAACTCAAAGTATTAGAAAGAGAGTAACAAGAAAAGCCCATAGTGAGGAAAGGGAAGGAAATAATAAAGATCAGAGCAAAAATGATTAACATAGAGACAAAAAAAAAATCAATGAAACCAAGAGCTGGTTCTCTGAAAGATTAAACAAGATTGATGAACCTCTAATCAGGCTCACCAAGAAACAAAGAGAGAGGACACAAATAAGCAAAATCAGAAATGAAAGAGGCAAAATAACAAAGACCCCACAGAAATACAAAGGAGTGTAAAAAAAATATATGAATATCTCTATACTAACAAACTAGACAACCTGGAGGAAATGGACACATTCCTAGAAAAACACAACCTTCCAAAACTCACTCAGGAAGATTCTAAAAATCTCAATAGCCTGATAACTATGGAAGAAGTTGAAGCTTTCATTTAAAAGTTTCCAGCAAACAAAAGCCTGGGGACAGATGGCTTCACAGGGGAGTTTTACCAAACATCAAGGAAGAACTAAAATTTATCCTCCTCAGACTATTCCAGAAAATTGAAGAGGAAGGAACACTTCCAAACTCCTCCTATGAAGCCATAATCACCTAATACCAAAACCAGGTAAAGATAACACAATGAAAGAGAAATACAGACCAATATCCCTCATTAATATAGAGGCCAAAATCTTCAACAAAATTCTAGCAAATCGGATCCAGCAGTACATCAGAACGATCATACACCATGACCAAGTAGGATTCATTCCAGGGATGCAAGGATGTTACAGTATTCATAAATCAATAAATGTGAATCATCACATAAACAAATTGAGAGATAAAAATCACATAGTCATATGTATTGATTCAGAAAAAGAATTTGACAAAATCCAGCACTCTTTTTTGATAAAAAAAAAAAAACACTCTCAGCAAGGCAGGAATAGAAGACTTATACCTCAAGAGTATAAAAATCATATAGACAAACTCACAGCTAATATCATACTCAATGGGCAAAAACTAAAACCATTTCCCCTAAGAACAGGAACCAGGCAGAGATGCCCACTCTCACCATTCCTGTGCAACATAGTGCTGGAAGTACTAACCATTGCAATTAGACAAGAAGAAAAAATAAATGCATCCAAATTGGAAAAGAAGAAATAAAACTGTCCTTATTTGCAAATGATGTAACACTGTACATGGAAAACCCTAAAGACTCCATCAAAAAAGTATTAGACTTAATAAATAATTTGGCAATGTAGCAGGATACAAAATTAACACCAATAAATCAATGGCATTTCTATACATCAATAATGAACTTACAGGGAGACTAAAAAAGCAATCTCATTTACTATCGCACCAAAAAAATGAAGATATTAGCAATAAACTTAAATAAGGAAGTAAAAGACTTAATTGTGGAAAATTATACAATGCTGAGAAAAGAGATAAAGTAATACATAAACAGATGGAAGAACATACTATGTTCATGGATTGGTAGAGAAAACATCATCAAAATGTCCATACTACCTTACACAATCTATAAATTCAATGCACTTCCCATTAAAATACCAAGGGCATGTTTCACAGACCTAGAACCAAAAATTCATCTGGAATAAAAAAAAGTCCCCGAATACCTACAGCAATCCTGCAAAAGAAGAACAAAATAGGTGGGATCTCAGTACCAGATATCAAGCTGTATTACAAAGACACTGTTCACAAAACTGCCTGGTACTGGCACAAGAACAGACATATAGATCAATGGAATAGAATAGAAAACACAGAAATCGACCAAAATCACTATGCTCAATTAATATTTGACAAAGGAAGCAGGAACATACAATGAAGTCAAGACAGTCTCTTCAATAAATTGTGTTGGAAAAATTGGACAGGTACATGCAAAAAAATGAAACTAGACCACCAACTTATACAATATAACAATAAACTCAAGTGGATCCAGGACTTACATATGACTGTAAAAATACTAGAGGAATCCACAGGCAGAAAAATCTCTGACATATGCTGAAGCAATTTCTTCACTGATACTGCTCCTAGGACAATGGAAACTAAAGAGAAAATAAATAAATGTGACTACCTCAACATTAAAAGCTTTTGCACAGCAAAGGAGACCATCAATAAAATAAGAAGAAATCCCACTGAATGAGAGAACATATTGTCAATGATATCAACGATAAGGGTTTAATTTCCAACATTTATAGGAAACTCATGCAGGTTAACAAAAAGAAAATAACCCAATTAAAAAAAAAGGGCAATTGATCTAAACAGACACTTTTCAAAAGAAGATAGGAAGAAGTCCAAGAGACATATAAAAATCTGGTCAAAGCCACTAATAATCAAAGAGATGCAAATCAAAACAACAATGCGGTACCATCTCACACCTGTTATGGCTATTACCAACAAATCAACAAATGACAAGTGCTGGCGAGGATGAGGAGAAACAGGCAACCTCGTGCACTGCTGGTTGGGAATGCATTTTGGTGCAGCCACTGTAGAGAACAGTATGGAGTTTCCTCAAAAAACTAAAAAGGGAACTCTCATTTGAATCAGTGATCCCACTTCTAGAATATATCACAAGAAACTAGAAACATGAATTAGAAAGGACATATGCACCCTTATGTTTATTGCAGCACAATTCAACAAGCTAAGATTTGGAAACAGCCTAAATGCCCATCAGCAGATGAATGGATTAAAAAACGGTGGTACATCTACACAATGGGATACTGTGCTACAGTAAAAAAAAAAGAAGTAGTTATTACCATCTGCAACAACATGGATGGAGATGGAGAGCATTATGCTAAGTGAAATAAGCCAGGTAGAGAATGATAAATATCACATGATCTCACTCATTTATGGGATATAGCGAACAACATAAACGGATGAATAAAAACAGATCCAGAGACAGAGAAACATCGATCAGAATGTGAAACCACAGGGAAGGTAGGGGAAGGTAGGGATAAGGGTAGAGATCAATCAAAGGACTTATATGCGTGCATATAAGCCTAATAAATGGACACAGACTACAGGGGGGTGAGGACATGAGTGGATGGGGATGAGGGCATGGGGGAGGGCTGGAGGAATAAGGACACATATTTAATACCATAATCAATTAAAAAATAAAAATAAATAAAAAACAAACAGAATAATTAAATAAATAAACAAATAACCAACCCTAGCCTTGCAGCTCCTACAATAAGTTCAGAAATGAGAAGTAAATCAGGGCTGAACTGGTGACTATTTTAGCTTATTTTGTAGCTGTAATGTTCGGATTGGCCTGAGATGGAGGTCCGTCTCCTAAGTTAGGTCATGGTCAGAAAATGATGCTAGAATGCATACATAAAACAGCTACTTTCTAGGTTACACTTTTAGTGAATGGGAAATTGAAAAAAAATTCCAACTACCTTTTCTAGAGAGATGGCAAGGAATCTGGTCTATCTCCTAAGATTATTTAGGAACAAAACCCTGAACTGGTTGGTCCATGTCTTGATTTCAGTTTTTTATTTGCACATGTGAGGAGTTCTAAACTGTTAAATTAGCAAAGTGGCTGGTGATATTTCATAGTCACCCAGTGGAAGCAAATAAAAAACTCTTTGAAAAGCTGTACCTACAATATAGGACTTGATCACAAATAGCCACTAAAGATTTACTACCAATCCCAAATTACAAACCATTTGAGAAAAATTTTCTATCTGTGCCAGTCAGCAGGCACAGCAAATAGCAAGATTAAAATCTTAGCACTTTATAAAATAAGTATATTTAAAATGATATAAAACATAAAAGAAGGCCTCAATCATAGGAAGAAAAACAGTGAGCAGAAGCCATATTTGAACTACAAAATAAAAAGTATAGTTATTAAAAATAAAAACAAAAATGGATTAGACACAACTTAAGAGAGCAAAGTGAATTGGAAGATTGATTTCTGGAAAATTCCCAGAATGCAGAGAGATAAAGTTAATACACATAACTTGATTTTCAATGGAATATGGGATCATAAAATCCTTGTGGAAGAATAATAACTAAGAAGTTTTGCCTCACTAGATATGAAATGTGTAGATAAAAATCCTATATAATAAAAGCCTAATATGCTCAGTGTCTGGTCATCTGTTCAGCTATTCAACCAATCAAAGTTTAATATGCTAATGAAATGCTAAGGCTGCTCAACTGCTCGCTGTGATATGCACTGACCACCAAGGAGTGGATAGTCAACTGGTTGACCAGTTGCTATGACGTTCCCTGACCACCAGAAGGCAGATACTCCAACTGGTAGGTTAGCTTGCTGCTGGGGTCTGGCCAATTGGGACTGAGCAAGATGGGCTAGAGATGCCTGGAACTCTCCCATGGTCCCTCCCTGGCTAGCTAACCTCCAGTGTCCCTCACCAGCCCCAATTGTGCACTAGTGGGGTCCCTCAGCCTGGCCTGCACCCTCTTGCAATCCAGGCTGAGGGCCCTCCCCTCCACCCCATGCATGGATTTCATGCACTGGGCCTCTCATATGATGATAATATTAGCTCAGGGATGCAAATCAAGGAACAGAGCACCTAGATAGAGACACTTTTATGTGGGAGTCTGATCAATGACAAGTAGTATTATGACACATGAGTTGGAAAATATAAAATGGTGCTATCTTTTTGGAAGAAGATAAAGAGGAACCTCGGTTAGTTCTCCAAGTAATTTATTCTGGGAGGCTGTTCGAGAAGCAATTTGTTTGAAAACCGAATTATTTTTTCCCATGAGAAACAATGTAAATTGAATTAATCCATTCCAGGCTCCCAAATGATTCCCTGTTTTAACCTTCTTATATACAGCACATGTCTAATGTACTATTTAATCTATAAATAAACACTTCCTAAATTTATCAAACCACCCCCTACTAGTCTTAAATGAATTTTTAATATACCACTCCCTCCTAAATGCTATCACTGGCTAACTGCTTTTGGTTTATCCAATCAAGAAGTTTTTCTTCCTATTCAATTGCCAGTAATTGTTGTTTTTTGGGCACTTTCACATCCTTAGCAACATTATCACTCTTGATGGTCTCCTTATGTTTTAAAATTGTACTAATTATTGCCCAGCCAGTATTGCTTGTCGACCTATGAACCATGAGATCTTCAATCCTGGTCAGGGTATATGACCATGCAGGGTTTCGGGGGGGCTGGAGAGGCATATAAGAGGCAGCTAATCAGTAAATCTCTTTCATGATGTTTCAATATATCTCTCCCTTTCCCTTCCTTTTTGATATCAAGAAAAAGTATATATATATATATTTGTACTAATCATTGATTTCAGCCAGCAACAAAAGCATTCTTTCCTTTGTCATGCTGAAGTATCAGCATGAAAAGGTTGTCTGGTAGAAAACTGAAGTTTGGGGTGACAACCAAGACATTTTTTTCTATGAACCACTTGGTTGAGAACCGCAATTGTTTGAGATGGGAGACTTTCAAGAGACAAGGTTTGCTTATAAAGTGAAAGCTCTTCATTGATAGGAGTTAAGACTTCAGTATATAAAGTAAAGCTGTAAAACTTAAACAAAAGGTATGGGAAACATCTCTTTATTAACTTAGGATAGGAGATGTTTTCTTAAGAAATAACTTCTACTTGTCTAGGCCCACTGTGTTATTTAAGGAACGAGGAACAATTGAGAAATAGTAAAAACAACAACAACAAAATGTAATAATTTAGGGACAATAGAAGTTTATTTCTACTCAGTAATCACTTAGGGATATGCCAAATTGATGAGTCACACTTCTTGATATGGGATTTTGAGGACCTAGGTTCCTTCTCACTGATACCTTTGCTGTCTTTTAAGGCTTGTTCAAGTCCACATCCTACTGGGGTAAAAGGGGAGAATGTGGAGGACACATACTCATTTCTTAAAGGAAGTGCCACATAGAAGTTACACTTACATTTCATATTTGACAACTAATCACATGTGTGAACCTGGCTGCCAAGACAGAAGGGAGGGTAGACATTATAGACAATGTAGCTCTTGCTTAGGCAGCTGCTTTCTAACCACAGTTCCATTATTGTGAAGGGGAGAGCTGATGTTGGGGAACAACTGTCTGCTCAGAAACTATTATAGAAAGACAAGTCATAGACTGGAGAAGATAAAGTTAAAAACCATAGGAGATTCTGTTTTCTGTTCATTTGATTGGCAAAATGTCTGGTAATACCAAGTCTTAGGATGTGTCCCACAGGAAACACTGCAACTCTTTTAGGTGTTTACCACTATGCAGGAAGGAGACCGGTAAAGGGATGTTCGATAATAAAAAAAAAAAAAATGGAAACAGCCATAGTGCTCCTCAGTTAAAAGGAATATAAATTACTGTTCATTAATATGATAGAATATTATTCACCTGTTGAAATGGATGAACTATAAGATCTATATATATCAACCTAGATATCTCAATACAGTATTGAATGAAAAATCCAGTTTTAGAAGAAACAGTCATTTATGTACATTTTTATTGTGTTACATGTGTACACATCTTCCCATTGCCCTCCCCCC
>JAAGEH010000032.1:7976262-8055805 GCA_011751065.1 Lasiurus cinereus
ATTGCCCTCCCCCCCACAGGCATACCCCAACCCCCCAGTGTCTGTGTTCATTGGTTTTGCTTATATGCATGCATACAAGTCCTTTGGTTGATGTCTTATCTACCCCACCTCTCCTTAAACTTCCTGCTGTAATTTGACACTCTGTTTCATGCTTTACTGCTTCTGTGACTATCCTTTTGTTCATCAGTTTATAATGTTCTTTATTATCCACAAATGAGTGAGATCATGTGGTGTTTCTCCTTCAGTGACTGGCTTATTTCACTAAGCATAAGGCTCTCCAGTTCCATCCAGGTTGCTGCAAATGGTAAGAATTCCTTCTTTTTAATGGCAGCATAGAATTCCATTGTGTAGATGTACCACAGTTTTCTGATCCACTCATCTGCTGACAGGCACCTAGGTTGTTTCCAAATTGTAGCTATTGTAAATTGTGCTGCTATGAACATAAGGGTGCATAAATCCTTTCTGATTAGTGTTTGTAATTTCTTAGGATATATTCCTAAGAGTGCGATTGCAGGGTCAAATGGGAGTTCCATTTTTAGTTTTTTGAGGAAACTCCATACTGTTCTCCACAGTGGCTGCACCAGTCTGCATTCCCAACAACAGTGCACAAGGGTTCCTTTTTCTTCACATCCTCGCAAACACTTGTCATTTGTTGATTTGTTGATGATTGCCATTCTGACAGGTGTAATGGCTAATACTTCCACTACTATGTCAAAGAGAGTCAGAGTGGGCATCCCTGTCTTGTTCCTGTTTTTAGGGGAAATGGTTTTAGTTTTTGCCTATTGAGTATGATGTTAGCAGTGAGTTTATCATATATGGCTTTTATGATGTTGAGGTATGCTCCTTCTATTCCCACTTTGTTGAGAGTTTTTATCAAGAAAGGGTGTTGGATTTTGTCAAGTGCTTTTTCTGCATCAATTGATATGACTATGTGATTTTGATCTATCAATTTGTTTATGTGATGTATCAAGTTTATTGATTTATGGATATTGTACCATCCTTGCATTCCTGGGATTAATCCTACTTAGTCATGGTATATAATCTTTCTGATGTATTGCTGGATCCTATTTGCTGGAATTTTGTTGAGGATTTTGGCATCTATGTTCATGAGAGATATTGGCCTATAATTCTCTTTCCTTGTGTTGTCTTTATCTGGTTTTGGTATTAGGGTGATGCTGGCTTCATAGAAGGTGTTTGGAAGTGTTCCTTCTTCTTGAATATTTTTCAATAGTCTGAGGAGGATAGGTTTTAATTCTTCCTTGAATGTTTGGTAAAACTCTCCTGTGTATCCATCTGGTCCCGGGCTTTTGTTTGCTGGAAGCTTTTTGATGACTACTTCAATTTCTTCCATAGTTTTTGGACTATTGAGATGTTTCAATTGAGTTTTGGAAGTTTATATTTTTCTAGGAATATGTCCATTTCTCGCAGGTTGTCCAATTTGTTGGAATAGAGTTGTTCATAGTATTTTTTTAACAATCCTTTGTATTTCTGTGGGGTCTTTTGTTATTTCTCCTCTTTCATTTCTGATTTTATTTGGGTCTTCTCTCTTTGCTTCTTGGTCAGCCTGCTAGAGGTCCATCAATCTTGTTTATCCTTTCAAAGAACCAGCTCTTGGTTTTGTTGATCTTTTCAATTGTTTCTTTGTTCTCCATGTTGTTTATCTCTGCTCTGATCTTTACTGTTTCCTTCCTTCTGCTTACACTGGGCTTTTCTTGTTGCCCACTTTCTAGCTCTTTGAGTTTTAGGGTTAGGAAATTTATTACCATTGTTTCCTGTTTTTCTGCAGTAGGTTTGTAGGGCTATGAACTTCCCTCACAAGACTGCTTTCACTGTGTCCCATAAATTTTGTATTGTTGTATTGTCATTGTCATTTGTTGCCATAATGTTTTTTATTTCTTCCTTGATCTCTCTGGTTACCCAGTCGTTTAATATCATGCTGTTTAGTCTCCATGTGTTTGATTTCTTTATATTGTTTTTATTATAGTTAATTTTCAGTTTCATGCCACTGTGGTCTGAGAAAATGCTTGATATGATTTTTATCTTCTTGAATTGGAAGAGACTTTTCTTATGACCTAACATATGATCTATCTTTGAAAATGACCCATGTGCACTGGAGCAGAATGTATGTTCTGTGGCTTTGGGGTGAAATGTTCTGAAGATGTCAAATAATTCCATCTGGTCTAGTAAGTCATTTAGGATTGATGTTTCCTTGCTGATTTCTTGTTTAGAGGATTTATCCAGTGGTGACAGTGGGGTATTAAAGTCTCCTTCTATGATTGTATTGCTTTCAATCTCTCCCTTAATATTCTGCAGGAGTTTTTTTTATGTATTTAGGTGCTCCTAGATTGGGTGCATATATGTTTACCAGAGTTATTTCTTCTTGTTGGATTGTTCCCTTTAGTATTATGAAACGCCCTTCTTTATCTCTTGTTATGTTCTTCACTTTGGTATGTAATTTGTCAGATATAAGTATTGAAACCCCAGCTTTTTTTTCATTTCCATTTACCTGAAATACCATCTTCTATCCCTTCACCCTCAATCTGTGTGCATCTCTTTTCCTGAGGTGGGTTTCTTGTAGACAGCAGATATATGGATCATGTTTTCTTATCCAATCGGTTATCCTATGTCTTTTGATTGGAGCATTTAATCTATTTACATTTAAAGTTATTATTGATAGGTACTTATCTGTCACCATTTTTAGTCTTTACCCTCAAGTTCCTTCTTCGCTTCCTATTTCTTTTCATTACAGCATACCCTTTAACATTTCTTGCATTGCTGGTTTGGTGGTAATATATTCCCTTAGTCCTTTTTTGTCTATGAAGCTCCTGATTTCAACTTCAATTTTGATTGACAGCCTTACAGGGTACAGTATTCTTGGATTCAGACCCTTCCTTTGCATGACTTTTTATATTTCATTCCATTCCCTTCTGGCCTGATGAGTTTCTGTTGAGAAATCAGTTACTAGTCTTATGGGGGTTCCTTTGTAGGTAACTTTCTGTTTCTCTCTTGCTGCTTTTAAGATTCTTACTTTGTTGTTGGTGTTTGCCAATTTAATGATAATGTGCCTTGGTGTCAATTTTGGGGGATTCATTTTGCTTGGGACTTTTTGAGCTTCTTGGATTTGTATGCGTTTTTTCTTTTCTATATTAGGACCGTTTTCTGTCATTGTTTCTTCAAACAGGTTTTCTATTCCTTGCTCAATTTCTGCTCTTTCTGGAACCCCAATTATGCAGATGTTGTTTTCTTTTGTGTTATCCCAAAGTTCACTTATGCTCTCCTCTTGCTTTTTAACTTTTTTTTTCTAGAAGCTGCTGTAGTTGGGTATTTTTTTCTACCGTTTCTTCTAGCTCACTGATGCGGTCCTCTGCTTCTTCTAGTCTACTTTTGATGATTGATATTGAGTTCTTTAAAGCAGTGATGTCATTTTTCATTTCTTCTTGCATTTCTTCTTGCTTCTTCTTCATTTCCTCTTGACTCTTATTCATGTTGTCGATTTTGTCTTCCATTCTTTCATCCATCTTATGATCATTTCTCTGAACTCTTTCTCGGGCAGGCTTATTTCTGCTTCTATTTCGTTTACTTCCTTTTTTGGTGATACCTGCCTTTCTGTCGTATGCGGGCTGTTTCTTTGTCTGCCCATGGTCTTTCTTCTCTGGGTGTCTGGTTATGTAGTTCTCTCTCCTACATTGATTCATAGGCACAAACTACAACACGACCAGGTATAACACACAAGGCACTGAACAGAAATGTATTCATGATGTTAACCACAAATATGGTGACTACCAATGAAAGACAATTTACGGGTAAGTAGAGAAAGAAGAGAAAAATGAGGAAAGAAGAAAAGAAAGAAGTGCCAAAATCAAGTTAGGAGAAGGGAGAAAAAAATAAATAAATAAATAGATAGATAGATAGATAGATAGAAGAAGAAGAAGAAGAAAAGAGAAAGAGAAAAAAAGTCAGAGAGATAAGAAAGAGGATACGAGAGAGAAAAGGGGAACAAAATATAGATTTGAGAAGAAAACTCCAATAGAACAGCCACCAATCCCAACAAATGCTGGCAACAAGTACCTGGAGATTTATACAAACTACAAATAACAACTATTATTAACTGAGGTGAGGGAAAAGAGAGGTAAAAAACAAACCAAAACAAAGGAAACCAAAAGCAAAATAAAACAAGTAGAATAAGCTAAAACAATCTCACAAAAAAGTACAGAAAATCTATTTTATCACCGTTCAGGCTAATAGCAACCAAAGGACATAGAGAAAAACAACTTTTTGGATAGTGAAGACAAGAAGAGAGAGGTTTGTATGGACTTGGAGTAGGGGATTTGAAATTAGATATGTAAGTGGGGTGAAATTTTAACCAGGAAAAGAGAAAGAATATGGAGAATATAAAGTTGGAAAAGGGAAAGAGAAACAAGACAACAAAATGGGGAAAGTTAGGAGGAGAGTGTTGGCATAAACGTAGAATTGACATAGAGTAAAATTATGCTAAAGGAAAGATGAAAATAGAATGTAGAACTCTAATCCCAAAGTAAAATAAAAAGAAAACAAAACGACACGCTTTTTTCCCCAAAAAAAGGTAGAATTGTAGTGGTAATAATAGTAGTTGAAAACAAAAATGTAATAATTAAAAAGGTAAAATCAATTGAGGAGAAAAGAAAAAATTGTTTTTTAATTAAAATATGGAAAAATAAAAAAATTAAAATAAATAAAATTAAAAAATTTAAAAAAATAGAATGGGCAGTAGTGGAGGTCATTTACTTCCACTATTGTTCTGCTTGGCAGTCCTGTTTCCCAGTCAGGAGGGTATTGCAGTTTCCTGTGTTTCACTGCTGAGATGTGTTTTAATCTCTTTATTCTTTTGTCGTTATGCAAGAGTCAATTTGTGTGTCATCCACTGGGTGGCAGTGTTTTGGAATTGACCTCTGAGACTAAGCACAGGACCTCTCTAGGCTATGCTTAGATCCTGCTACTCTGTGGTTCTCAAATCCTGTTTGTGGGGATTTTGTAGCCAGGACACTGTAATAACCCCCAGGCTGTCCTTCTGCCTCAGATCAAAATGAGTTGTTTTCTAGAGCTCTGCTCTGTCCACAGCTCCCAGAGTCCCCTTCCACACGTAGGGATCACGCCCTGCTCCACATCCGCGGATCTCTCCAGAAGCAGCTTTCCCGCAGCCCAGTTTCCACAGTGTGCACGTCTCTGTTCTGCGGGACAGGAGACCTCACCTTATCCCAGGCAAAATCTGACCTTTCCGTGTGCCATGTGGAGCTCCTTTGAGTCCATGTGTCTGCGTCGATTGGAAAGCGGTGATCTGGGTCCCCCGGCTGTTCAGTGGGTGCTGCCTCTGCAGCTTTCTGGCAGCCGCAGACATCCACCTCCCTCTGCAAGATGGTGCAGTCTCCATGTTCGTGCTGGTGGCTCCGGCAGACAAAAACCCCTTTGGCAGTGGAGCTGCCTGGTCAGGGGAGCCCCGTCCAGCAGTCCCCACCTTCTCCTGGAGGATAACTGACTCTTAACTTGCCAACAAACACTCCCAGTGCGACTCTCAGCTGCTCTCTCTCCCTCTGCCCAGTGATAAGACTTCAGACGCGTCCATCTACTTCTCTGCCATTTTTTTCCTCCCATTTATGTACATTTAAAAAAGAATAACATATATTGTTTCTGAATGTATATATGTTTAAAAATTTGAAAATAAGTGTGTAATTCTATATAGCGTTTTTAGAATAATATGTGGTATTTTTTTCTTGAGAGAAGAAAAAGAAGGGAGAAATGGAAGCATGGATCGTTAGCCATGTCTCCTATAATTTATTCACAAGATAATCTAAAAAATATACCAGGTTAATAGCTCTTTAACTTCTATGTTGGTATGTAGTTTATTTATCACATTAAATTCTTTTTCAATGTATAAAGTATTTAAAAATGGAATATTAAAAATTGAAATATTTCAAAAAAATTAAAAGTTAGAGAATGATGCACTATATAAATGGAAATGAAAACACAACATGAAAATCACTTTTGATATTTCTTATCATTAGAAGCATAGTATGAATGAAAGCCAAATATGAAAAGACCAAGTTGAAAGTACATGATTTCATTTCTGATCTTATAATTGCATAGATAACCAGTCCTTTATTGTCTTAGTGCCAAGGGTGGCTCAAATGGCCTGACTCTTCTTGTCCTATAGAAAGTACTCTTATTTTTAAAAAGTGTTTTTATTGATTTCAGAGAGAGGGATTGGGAGGGTGAAATAGCATCGAATGATGAGAAAGAATCATTGATTGACTACTCCTAAACAGCCCCTACTGGGGATGGAGCTTGAAATCCAGGCATGTATCCTGACAGGTAATGGAACTGTGACCTTTTGGTTCATGAGTTGATGCTCAACCACTAACCCACACTGGCCGGTCAAACAAATACTTGTGAGTACCAAAGTAATGGCAAAATTAAACTGACAAAAATCTCTTCTTTCTCAGTTGTTCAACTAATGAATAATGAATAAAAGAAAAGGGATAAATGATATTTTTACCTTTTTAAAAGGTCAACTGAAGTTTTCCCTTTGCATGTCCTTCTTTTTCCCAGGTTACCTTTTTTAACTAACAATTTTAGAGTCACTTTCACTCTTGCCATGTTTTGTAATTGACTTAGAGTATGTTTTTCCTGGAATGGGTGTTTATTTTATTTACTATTTTATGAATAAAGAAAACTCCAGTTAGAGTATTTTGCCTTTTATTTTGTTTTCCATTAATTTGATTTTCCATAACACATGGCTTAAGTGTTATGTAGGGCTGGGTTATGTAAAAAAAAGAGAGGATAAATTAAGGTAAAAATAGGAAAAAAAATAGAACGTAAAAATGGTAAAACATAAATCTAAAAGGTGGTTCTTTGAAAAAATATTAGCTAACTAATGAAGAGATGCAGGATAAAAATAGAGAAAATACAAATGCACCAAATAAATGGTAATGAATAAAAACATAGATAACAGGAAAAGCAAACACCCCTAAGAGACTATTTACTTAAGTACAATTTTTACAGCCAGATAAAAATAAATAACTTCCTAGGAAATATTATTTTCTGCAACTGACACTGGAAGAGATAGAAAAACCTAAATGGAGAAATTTTCATAAACCAATCAGAAGAAATAAACTCAGGGGAATAAAGACACCCTCCAATATATATCAGAACCAGGTAATTCCATGAAATATTTAAGGTAATTCCATGAAATACTTAAAGAAGAGATCATTCCAGTGGGATTTAGTTATTTTCAGAGCATATACAAAGATAGCTCTCATAGTTATAAAAATAATGAAGTGAATATAACATGGGTATCAATACCAAATAAAGATGGAACAAATTCCCCTCCCCTCTACTGTCAGCCTCAGTTATGAATATTGATGGCTAAATTCTAAATAAAATATTAGCCAATTGAATTCCACAGCATATTAAAAGAATAATTCATTATAACCAAGTTAGGTTCAGTTTGGGAGTACAACAATAGGTAGTATTTACAAATTTATTAATAGAACTTATTATATTAATTTGTCAAATAAGAAAAATAAGAATGCTTTTATGAAAAGCATTTCATGAAATTGAACATTCTTTTAAAAAATCTTGACAAATAGAAAATGTGTGAATACAGACTTCATACATATACATATACATATATACACACAAATATACACATATACATATACATAAACATGTACATATACATATATACTAGAGGCCCAGTGCATGAAATTCCTGCACGGATAGGGTCCTGAGGCCTGGCCAGCTATCAGGGCCCATAGGGCCTTTCTTTCCCCAACTACTGGCTGGGACCTGCCTTCATTTCACGCTGCCCCCTGGTGGTCACCACGTAGTGAGTGGTTGAACTCACAGTCTCCCAGTCAAATTCCTGAGGGGACAATTTGCATATTAGCCTTTTATTATATTGGATATCAATGGAAAGCTAGAATTTAGCATATTAAAAGCAGGCACAAAACAAGGATGCCTGCTATATATTTTTTTATTACTTTTTTTTTTTCTGGAGTCGCTGGCCAAGACAGTCAGCCAAAAGAGAGAGAATAATGTACAATATTGGAAAGAAGGACATAGAATTAGCATGGTGACCTTTACTGTTGTTTTTCAGTTTTGTTGTTTGTTGTTTTTCAGTTTTAAATCCCTTCTTTTCTTTATTGTTTCTTTTTTTCTCTTGAGCCAAAGTTTTGTTTCACTTTTGTTTTCCTTTTGGAGAAAGATTAAATTGTTATCTTTAATGCAGGCTCAAACATTAGAATACTTTTATTTTTTATTCCTATACAGCATAGTATGTGATTTCCAGCTCTTCTTAGCTGTCCTTGTGTCCCAGGGATCTTGCAGTACTCAGAATTCCTTCCTCTCCATGTTTTAGATAAAAGAAGTAGATGGGTATGTGTGTGTATGTGTGCATGCCAGTTCTCGATTGGGTACTTTTAAAAAAAAAAAAAATATATATATATATATATATATATATATATATATATATTTTAATATATTTTTTATTGATTTTTTTACAGAGAGGAAGGGGGAGGGATAGACAGTCAGAAACATCGACAAAAGAGAGACATTGATCAGCCGCCTCCTGCACGTCCCACACTGGAGATGTGCCTGCAAGCAAGGTACATGCCCCCGACCGGAATCGAACCTGGGACCTTTCACTCCGCAGGCCGACGCTCTATCCACTGAGCCAAACTGGTCTCAGCATCTAATGGGTACTTTTTAAATGACATAGCAGAGGTTTAAACTGCTGGGTTCTTATTTATAATACCCTTTTCTACTCATAATAGAAGACAGGAAAGAGATTTTACAGCCTTGGTTTATTTATTATCATTTCAGTAACCAGGAGTACATTTTTCAGCTTCAGTGCCTCTACACATCTTTGAAAGGTTGAAAATAAAAGTTGCACTGGGACCAGTTAAGCCTATTTATACTTCTGTTACTGAAGCCTCATTTAAAATAATTTTTACTGTATGTGTACTAAAGTTAGATTATTGGCACCAGATTTCCTTGTAAATATTAAACATTTATTTTTAAGATACGTGTAAATGAAGGTTATTATAGTTTTCCAGTAAGAATTGGTTACATATAGAACTGATTTTTATTTTAACTGACTTTTTCTGCTTACAAATGTAATTATAGAAAATAAACGCTTATGGACACCTACTTTACACTATTTAATAGAATATAAATATATATACATTTTGAAATGTTCCTTTTTCTTAATAGTGAATTTTAAATATTTTAGCATTTCATTCTTTTTAGTGATCTTACTTTTGAATAATTGCATTTTATTTTTCATATGAAATTAATTTCAAAGTCTCCCCTTCTCTCCAGACTTTATTACTCTAACTCCTTCCTGTTCACAACTCCTTCCATTTTTATTCTTTCCTTGTTGTTCAGGGGAGAAAAATGAAGTATACTTTTTTTACATGGTTGAATTTTCAAAGGGACATATTTAGTTAAAATAAATGAAATTTTGCCGATATGGCTATACATAATATTTAGTAATAGGTGCTGGTTTGTCTGATTGCTAATAAGCCACCTCTTTGATTATATATTTGTATATTGGATTCCAAAATGTTTACACACACACACACGCACGCACAAAATTTGCCAAACTATATCAGAGGGAATTTTTTCTGGAGTTAAGAAGGGAAAATACAGAGAGTATAATCTAAAGCTCTGCTATGTTATTCAGTATGATAACCACTAGTCAGCTGTGGGTATTTAGATCAGTTAAAATTAAGTAAAACCTTGAGTGCTTCAGATACACAATCCACAGTTCCTTCATGTGCTCAATTACCACATGTGAATAGTCCAAATGCATATTGCACAAACAGATACAGAATGTTTTCAACATCACAGAAAGTTCTCTTAGGCAACCTTGAGTTGAAGTCTATACTTGTTACCTGTTTATTGTATTAAAATTTTAAAATCATTTTGACTTTTTAATTTTCTTCTCTGGTATTATTAAAAAGCAGAGTTTCTGTCAATATTTTTGGAAATAGTGAATAGTTCAAAATTATTTAGAGTATTTTTTATTTTCCTATCAGCTTAATTTTTAAAATTATGTACCGAAGTAAAATACATAAGAACATAGGGTTCCCAGTTAGTAAATTCTGGAACATTTAAAGAATTCTTGATATAGACAGTCCAGATGTGGGAAAGGTAAGGGAAGGCTGGATGAGAATCTAGAGAAGACAATATATAGAAAGAGAAACTGATAGTTGTGTGTTTTTAATCACCATCTGAGGATATGTTTTATTGATTTTAGAGAGAAGAAGGGAGAAGAGAGAAAGAAACATCAAGGTGAGAGAGAAACATTGATTGGTTGCCCAGACCAGGAATCAAACCCACAACCTTTTGGAGTAGAGGATGACACTCCAACCAACTGGGCCACCTGCTAGGGCAATAGTTTACTGTTTTTAAAAGATATTCAGAAGCAGAAAATTAAGTGGAGAAATAATATATTTATTAGGGGCAGGTAATTTTAATTAATCCAGAAAAATTAGGAACCACAGGAAATAAAAATAATAAGAGGGGAGGGGAGGGGAGGAGAGGAACTGTCAATAAACCTATTGTCATTGAGAATGGCCAGACTATTTGTCACATATCTATCCAGCCTCTTTTCTTGCCCTTACAAACAGGTCATATTCATTCAGCTGTAAATGAAGTCTGCGGAAAATGTAGATGAGATGTGAGTCTGAGAGGCAGGCAAGTAGGGTGCTAAAGAGCTTTGACTCTGAGCCAGATGGCCTGAGGTTTAAATCCTAGCTCCGCATTTACTGTGTGTGGGACCACAACAACTTATTTCTCTCCTGTATACCTGTTTATCTATAAAATTAGAGGCCTAGTGCATGAATTCGTGCATGGGTGGGGTTTGGCCGGCTCTGCCCCAATGGGTGGATCAGGGCTGGGCCTGTCAGGAGGTTGAGACAGCAGGAGGTTAGCCAGCAGGCTTGCCCTGATCAGGGCTGGGCCAGCTGGAGGGAGGGGCTGTGGACAAAGGTCTGCCCCCCCACCTCCTCACTGAATGCAGCCAGGGGAGGGGCTATGGGAGGTTGGCCAGCCAGCCCTACCCCCGATTGGTGTGGGAAAGCCAATCAGGTGTGGAGCTGGCTGGGGTGAGGTGTTGTGGGCTGATGAGGGTGGTGGGCACTGATTGGGAGTGGGGCCAGCCATGAGGAGGGGCCATGGGTGGTTGGTCAACCGGCCCTGCCCCCTATTGGGATGGGATGGGCCGATCAGGGGCTGGGCCACCTGGGGGTAAGGGCCACTGAGATTTGGCAGCTGCCCCACCTTCAATCAGGGTGGGAGAGGCCTATCAGGGGTGTGCTGGCCAGGGAGAGGGGCCACACACCCCATCAGGCCAGTTCGCTGGCCACAGTGGATGTCATAGCAACCAGTCATTCTGGTCATTACAGTGTTCTGATCACTGGCTTTTTATATACAGTTTATAGAGGGGATGATGGAGCTATCTACATTTCATGTTCTTGAGGGTTAAAGTGTTCAGATATTGAACTCATTAAAGACTGTATTACAAATAATACTGATAACTATTAGGTAGGTAATACAAGCACATGGTCACTAAGACCTATAAGCCTCTATATTTATTATTGCAGGAAAGCAGACTTTTAAACACATAGTTGCAATAAGTTGGAGGAGTTTATGAGAGGGTAAGGTAGTGATAGTAAATGGTGAGGTAACCCAATTCTTGATAATTAGGGAAAATTAATTTAACTTTTAGAATAGTTGATTTTAAATTATACTGTCAGTTTTTCAAATCAAATCTTTCTTTTTATAAATCTGTGTTCTTGAAATTTTATTACTCAAATGTGATAAATGTTTAACAGTTCCAAGATATTAAGTAAAAATGTTGTCCCGATTATTCTGGTAATATCATTAAGTCAGACTTCTCTCCCTGATGCTTTGCATTATGTACTGGGCTACCAAAATGATAATAAAATCCTCTCTTAGCAATAGCATAGGGTATTCAAAGTAAAATCTATCTTCCAGACTTTTTACAAAAAAGTTTGGTTAAGCTTTGAGTATAATTAAATAGTGTATCACTTGATACTTATTAGAAACAGGAAATTGAGAGGTTCAACTATTTTTCATATTTTGTAGTAGGGGAAAGTTTGGTCAACCATAAATAAGAGGCTAAACTAAGTTTTCAAGTATAAAATTTTAAGTGCACCTCTGTAAGAACTGAAATAGATTAAACAAGTGCCAATTGTTTTGTGTTTGTCAAAGCATCTTTCATTTCTAAACTATAGTACTAAAATTTTAAAGGAATTCATCTTATAATGCTTTACAATAGTTTTCCCTTTGTGTTTCTTGAGTAATGATGATGGAAAGTTAGGTTCAAAATTGTTTTTTTTATTTATTAATATAATTTTACTTGTTTTCCATTATGGAAAATTATATAAGCTAACTAGTGATAAGAAATGTCTGTACTTGTGAGAAATCCCATTGTTTCTTAGAAATTTGAATTTTGAGGGTGAAGTTGGCAATTTGGGGAAAAAAAACAAACAATAAGTAAAAGGAACAGTGTGTCCCAAGTACCACACAGGACCATCAGCGCCCGCTGCCATACTCCCAATGCTTCGTGCATACCAGCCATCAGGATGTAGCTGCCAGATTTCCACTTTCCTTTAATCACAATTTATGTTTTTAACAGGAATATAAACTACAACCAATGCTTGAAGTATTGAAGCAGTATGTTTAAGAAATTAAAGGTTTTGATTAGCTAATATTTGTTGTGGGTAATAAAACAAAACAAACAAACAAAAAACCCCACAAAGGTGTAGTTTCTGTTTGGGTTCTATTTGATGATGATTTTATTTTTTGTGTGACTTCATGTTATAAACCTTGGACCATAGTAATAGATGAGTTATGTACACATATTTGTCATCAATAGAACTATTAATTTTTTAGAATGTTCAATGATCAGTTTCTATTTGCAATGATAAAAATAGTTAAATATCTCAGATGTTTGCTAGCAGTTGAACTTATATTCATTTGCTTTTGTTCCAGATTTATGAAAAACTACATTACTATGAGAGGCAGAATCCTGTGCCTATCCTTCACAGTGCAGCAGCCTTGGCAGATGATGTAAGTGTGCCCTTCTGAGATCACTGGGACAGGTCTCCCACCAGCCTGGCCGCAGCAGAACTTATCCTAGTGCAGACAGATGCACGCGATACTATGAGTGAAAACCAGAGAAGTTGCAAATGTTTCCAGTCGTCCTGTCATCACAGAGCTTATGCTGTTATTATGCTTATTTTCACTCTCCTGTTTTAAAAATGTTGCTTGTAGATACCCTCTTGTTCTGCCTTGGTAACTATGTAATATAAATTTTAGGCTGTAATTCTCTGGGGGAGAGAGAAGCTGTCAGCTATTAGTGTATGCAGAAAGTCACAGACAAGAGGAATGCTTTGCAGAAATAAAGACAAATGAGATAGCTATTTTGCTGACAGTACTAAAAAATGACAGATACTAGTATAGGAATGAGGCATAAGAAATACATGAAAAGACAGGATTGTTTTTAAAATGGATTATAAAGCATAGTAATGATTTATGGGTATTAGACCTTTCCAAATTACCTTCATAACCAAAAGATAAATTTTAGAGGCATCTGGCATTGATGGAGTAGTTAATTTCCTGTAGCTATAATTTTATTTTCAATCTGGGGAAAGGAACTAACTTGCTGTTTCTTACTGTTAGCTTTCGGACTTGGATGAATTGAGAGCACACCTGGGTAAACTGTAAAGGACACTAAGCTAGATGAGAAATATGTTCAGTATGAAGGCTGGTTTTGGTGATCTCCTGCAGCTAATTTTTTTGCTTTTAAGTTTTACTTTGTTATGTTAAAAACCAATATAATTCAGTTTAGTAAAAAAACAGGGCCATAGCTATAATTTTAAAAAATGGCCATCTTCAGATGTTGATTTTCTTTTATGTATTTTATATTTCTAATTTATAAAATAAAGCATGTAATAAATCTCTAAGTTGTGGGTTGTTTAGTTCCCAAACATTTTTCCTTCCATTTTGAATCTACAGAAATTACAAATTACAAGGATATTTCAGTATACAAGTTTTATAAGGAAGTTTGCCTCTGCATTATAGAACCAAAATGTTTAAAGGGAAAATTAATAAAAGTGTAGAGTTCTACAGAAAGCTGCAATTGCCACTTGAGAAAGTAAAATTTCAAAAAATTTACTGTTGAAGGTTTGGAAAAATCAATGTAATTGAGGCCGAATCATATTATGATAATTTACTTATAAAAATTAGGAACTAATATATAAATATGGTATAATAGTAATTCTTCAGAGCAATGTATTAAAATGTTAAAAAATATTGTTATATATTAAGTGACCAAAGAGTGCAAAGAGCCCTTTGCAACTTTTTATAAACTAATTCTTTAAAAATGTTACCTTAAAAAATAAAAACCACTTTTTGAAATGTAATAAATGAATATATCAACTTTATTGGATTTTATTTTATGCGTGTAATTTATATTTCATCCTTCTTTTAGAGAAAACTTGTTTTCCAGAGATTAAAGCAGGTCAAATTTTATGCAATGTTTTAACAAAAGTTTTAAAATTAAAATATATGTACATAGTTTTAATTTCGTATTGCATATTTTATAATTTAACCTTTTTTCTATTTGAATCTTGCTTTTCTTCTTATGAAAATTATATGATCATTCCTATAGCCTAATATTGAATAGAAATGTTAATAGGAAGATCTTAGTTAAGAATATGAGGCAGGTTCAAAGCTCTAGTCCTTGCTTTAACTAGAATCAGCAAATGCAAATTGTTGATCATTGTAATAGAGTATAGTCAGTGTTTTTGGCACTGGAGTAGTTGTCAATCTATTATAAGTCATTTTATGATTAACCTGGTTTATATTTAACAGACTCCATAGTCTGTGTAGGTAAACATAATAAAAGTTTTGGATCTTTGCCTTATTAGAGGCATTCTAGTTGTTTTTACCCAGATCTAAACAGCAAGCTACTATGGGTTTTTGGAAACCCTGTGGGTTTTACCACCTCATTCAGAGCTTCCTCCCTCCTCCCCACTGCCCCCTGCTTCTTTCTATTTTCTTTCTTTCTTTCTTTCTTTTTTTAAATAGTGTCAAAGTTTAATCCAGTACTTTTTACAAGTAGTCCTTTGTCTGCATGCAAAAGGCCATTTTGGTAGATGAAGTGCTGTGGTTTGCCCTCATTGCAATAAATCAGAAGATGATTTGGCTGAAGTGATTCCTTGGGCTACGCTTAGCCAAAGGCCTGGGCTGGGATCTGGGCTAGCAAGGGTCTAAAAAGAAAAGCAATGGTTGATATACTGTTTTATTTCATGGTGACTTTTCCTTAATCTCTGAACAGCCCACAAGATAGATCTGTAGTGGGCACAGATGGTACTACATGATGCTCTTATTAAATGTTCTTTATGTCAATGTGATCTTTCTTGCAGCTGGCTGAAGAGCTGCAGAACAAGCCATTAAATAGTGAAATCAAAGAGCTGTTGAAACTACTGTCAAAACCCAATGTGAAGGTGAGGACATGCAATGAATATCTTCCAAAAGGTCACTTCATATGAATTTTGCTTTGATCTTCAATTTTCAAGTAAATTTATTTTCAATAAGTACATAGTATTTTAATAGCCTAAATCTCATTAAGGAAAAAGAGGTGAGCTTTTAATGATAATGTTGTGACAAATTATAACATACTTTAATGGGAAAGCTCTGAAGGTGGCTTCAAGGTTATTTTCCTTTTAAATGAAGTTATGAGTACAGAATACAGAACCTATTAGTGATTTGGTTTATGTTCATTTTACTAGTTAATGATATTGTAATATATTTTACAATTATATCTTTTCCTGGGTCAGTTTAACATTCCTCTTCTTCCTCCTCCTCCCCCCACTTTGTCCACCTATATCTTGTCCTTCTACCAATTCATGTTTTAATATATCCTACTATTTTACAAAGTAGAGCAGCTTTCAATGTAAATACAACTATATTATTGGTAATATTTTAATCCTTCCTGACATTTTTCTCTTATGGTTATCACTTATTTTCCCTCTAATTGTGACTAGTTAACATAAGGCATTTTGAAAATTTCCTATTAATTCTATGTTCTACATGCACTAAATCCTAAAAGCACTATACACTGACTAAAATTGACTCTACTGAAATTGTATATAAAATATTATTCATGAGTCAAAATTACATATGGGTTGTATAATATTTTATCTAATAAAGATGGGATATGCTAATTGACTGCCATGCCCTCAAAGATGGAGGCACCCAGTCCCCTCTGCCCTGCTGGGGTGGCTCCATGTACCTGCCTCCAGAATCCCCCAGTCCCTTCAGCCTCCCAGGTGCCTGGGGCCAGCTAGCCTTGAGGTGCAGGCTAGCCTCGGATGGTGGCTGCCCAGTCACCCAGGGTTGCCAAGGTTCAGGTAACCAGGGCTGGCCAAGGCTTGCGCTGCTGGCAGTGGCAGCAGCAGAAGTGTGATGGGACGTCACCTTCCCCTGGTTGCCAGGTCACCTCCCACCCCTGAGGGCTCCTGGACTGTGAGAGGGGGCAGACTAAGCTGAAGGACCTCTCTCCAGTGCATGATTTTTCATGCACTGGACCTCTAGTATGTAATATAAATGATTAGTTATGAGGATTTCTGATAAGCATATATAGACTGTTGAATGAAAATATTTTCCTTAATACAAAAAGCAGTTTCTACCTTCCTTGAAAAATTTCCATTAAAATGGTGCTATATGTGTCTTAAATTGATATTCAAAAAAAAGAAAGGTAGAGGAGTATCAAGATGATGGTGTAGCTAAATGCTATACTCATCTTCTCTATCAAAATTACAAATAAAATACAGAACAACCATTATTCAGAACCACCTGAAATCAGGTTGAATGGGAGTCCTACAACTAGAGAATTACAGAAGAAGCCACATTGAGACTGGTAGGAGGAGCAGAGGCATGGAATGGGCTAGTCTGACACCCATGTATAGCATTTTTAAGTTGGGCAGAATATCTGGGCTACAGAGACCTTCTGTGAGGAGCAGGTGGTCCCAACCCCTACTCCAGACTCCTCAGCCTAGGGTTCTAGTTCTGAAAAGAGAATTCCTGGTAACTTTGGGCTGTAAAAACCAATAGGGATTGTGGCTGGGTTACATGGAGGCTAATGGAGACCCAGGCAGTTCCTCTTAAAGGTTCCACACACAGACTTACTAGGAGGTAAGTGAGCTCCAGTGCTGGGGCAGCAGTTTGAAAGACCCAGCAGCATATGGAGAGGAACTAAATTGTCTAGCATCTGAGCAAGAGCTGGGGGCAGCTTCCTCCCAGATAAAGGTACTGATAGAGATCATTGTTCTTTATCAGGGACCTCCCTGCCACAGAGCCAGCAGGCAGGTGCTGCCATATCTGAGTCTCAGTCAACCTGGCTCACACTGTTTGCCCCACCCTGCTGATTCCCTGAGATCCCTACCCCACCAACTATGCTAGTACCAGGCTGTTTTCATTACATTGGCTTTGTAGTATAACCTGATATCCAGTATTCTGATCTCTCCAACTTTGTTCTTTCTCAAAATTGTTGTGGCTATTCAGGGTCATTTTAGGTTCCATTTAATATTTGGAGAATTTGTTCTAGATCTATGAAATATGTCGGTATTTTAACAGGGATTGCATTAAATCTACAGATTGCTTTGGGTAGTTTGAACATTTTAATGATGTTAATTCTTCCAATCTATGAATATGGTATATGCTTTCACTTGTTTGTATCTTCCTCTATTTCTTTTTTCAAAGTCCTACAGTTTCTGAGTATAGATATTTTTACCTCCTTGGTTAAGTTTATTCCTAGGTGTCTTACTTATTTTGTTGAAGTGGTAAATGGGATTGTTTTTACTTTCTCTTTCTAAGGGTTCATTATTGTTGTATAAAAATGCCATCAATTTCTGAATGTTAATTTTGTATCCTGCTACTTTGCCAATTTATTTACTGAGTCTAGTAGTCTTTAGTTGAGTCTTTAGGGTTTTCTATGTACAATATCATGTTGTTTATGAATAATGACAGTTTTACTTCCTCCTTTCCAATTTGGATCCCTCCCCCACCCCCTTTTTTTTTCTGGTTTGATCATTGGGGCTAGGACTTCCAGTACTATGTTGAATAAGAGTGGTGAAAGCAGACATCCCTGTCTTATTCCTGCTATTAAAGGAAATGCTTTTAGTTTTTTTCCCATTGTGTATGATGTTGGCTGTAGGTTTGTCATACAAAGCCTTTATTATGTTAAGATTTAGTCCCTCTATTCCTACTTTGCTGAGAGTTTTTATCATAAATGGGTTCTGGATTTTGTTGAATACTTTTTCTCTGTCTATTGATATGATCATGTGATTTTTTAAAATATGTTTTTGTTGATTTTCAGAGAGAGAGGAGAGGAGTGGGAGAGAGGGATAGAAACATTGATGAGAGAGAAGCATTGATCTGCTGCCTCTTGCACATCCCCCACTGGGGATCGAGCCCACCACCCAGGTGTGTGCCCTGACTAGAAATCGAACCAGTGACCTCTTGGTTGCATAGGTGGGCGCTCAACCACTGAGCCATATCAGCTGGGCAAGATTGTGTGATTTTTATCCTTCATTTTTTTTATGTATCATGATTCTTGATTGCTAATATGGAACAATCCTTGCTTCCCCAGAATAAATCCTACTGGATCATGGTGTATGATCTTTTTAATGTATTACTGGATCCAGTTTGCTAAGATTTTGTTGGGGATATTAGCATTTATGCTCATCAGGGATATTTGCTTGTAATGTTATTTCTTATTGTATCTTTATATGGTTTTGGAATTAAGATAATGCTGGCCTCATGGAAAGAGTTTTCAGCTCTTATCTCCTCTTTAATTTTTAGAATAATTTGAGGAGGATTGGTGTTAATTCTTCTTTGAATGTTTGATAAAATTTACCTGTGAAACCATCAGTTCAGGGCATTTTTGTTTCCTGGGAAGTTTTTTATTACTGCTTCAATTTCATTAGTTGTAATTGAACTATCAGTTTTTCTGATTCTGCCTGATTACTTTGGAAAATGGTTTGTTTTCTAGAAATGTGTCCATTTTGCCCAGGTTGTTCAGTTTGTTCACATTTAGATATTCAAAGTGTTTTCTTATAAACCCTTATATTTCTGTGATGTTAGTTGTTACTTCACCTCTTTCATTTCTGATTTTATTTATTTGAGTCTTCTAGCTTTGTTTCTTATTAAGCTGGGAAAAGGTTCATCAATCTTGTTTATCTTTTCCAATAACCAGCTCTTGGGTTCATTGATTATTTTGTATTGTTTTTGTTTTGTTTTTTAATTTCTCTGTCATTTATTTCTGTTCCAATGTTTAGTGTTCCTTTCCTTCTACTTTCTCTGGGTTTTTCTTGTTCTCTATTATTCTTTTAATTTAGGTTTAGCCTGTTTATTTGAGACTTATCTTGTTATTTGGGATAGGCCTGAAATGCTATGAATTTCCCTTGTAGGACTACTTTTGCTGTGTCCTATGGATTTGGGGTTCTTTAATGTTCATTTTCATTATGTGTTTCCAGGAAATTTTTTATTTGTTCCTTGATGTTATTGGTAACCTATCCATTTTACAATAACATGCTATTTAGCTTCCATGTGTTGGAATTTTTTTTATTGTAGTTGATTTGTAATATCATGCATTGAGATCCAAGATGATGCTTGATATGACTTCAACTTTAATTTGTTAAGACTTATTTTGTGTCCTTACATGTGGTCTGTCATTAAGAATGGTCAATGTTCACTTGAGTAGAATATCTATTCTGCTGCTTTGGAATTAAACTTTCTGGAAATATCAATTAAATCCATCTGATCTAGTGTGTAATTTAAGGTCACTGATTCCTTGTTGATTTTTTGTCTGTCTGGATGATCAGTCCAGTGCTCTCACTGGGGTGTTAAAGTCCCCTACCATTACTATATTGCTATGGATCTCTCCCCTAAAGTCTTTGAAAAGTGTTTTATATATTTAGGTTCTCCTATGTTGGGTGCATACATGTTTGCATGGGTTATATTTTCTTGTTGGATCAATCCCTTTAGTATTATGTAGTGATCTTTATTGTCTTTTGTTATCATCTTTGTTTTGAAGTCTACTTTGTTAGATATGAGTATTGCTACTTCAGCTATTTTTATTTCCATTTGCATGGAATATTTTTTCCATCTCCTCATTGTCACCTATTGTGAGTCTTTTTTTACATGGTGGGTCTCTTGTAGACAGCAGTTATATATGAGTCATGTTTTCTTTTCCATTCTGCTACCCTATGTTTTTTTTATTGGAGCATTTAGTCCATTTACATTTAAAGTTATTATTAATAGGTACTGATTTATGGCCATTTTTTCCATTATAGCTATGTTCCCCCCTCTCTCAAATTTCCTTCATAAAGCAGTCTCTTTAACATTTCTTGCAATGCTGCTTTGGTGGCAATGAACTCCTCTAGCCTTTTTTGTCTGGGAAGCTCTTTATTTCACCACTTATTTTGAATTATAGCCTGGCTGGATAGAGTAGTCTTGGTTTTAGATCCTTGCTTTTTATTACCTTGAAACCTTCATGGCAGTCTCTTCTAGTCTATATTAGTTCTTTTAAAAAATCAGCTGGCAGTCTTATGTGAGCTCCTTTGTAGGTAACTAGTTCCCTTTCTTTTGTTGCCTTTAAGTTTCTCTGTCTTTAATTTTTGGCATTTAAATTATATTTTTGGTATGAGCCTTATTGAATTCTTTTTGCTTGGGACTCTGTGCTTTCTGAACTTGTGTGACTTTTCCCTTCACCAGGATATGGGATTTTTTTGGCATTCTTCAAACAGGTTCTCTATTCCTTGCTTACTTTCTTCTCCTTTTGTCACTACTATGATGTGAATGTTGTTCTCTTCCTTGTAGTCTCTGTTTCTTTAATTTTTTCTTCTGCTTCATAATATATATTTTTTTCTTTTTGGTTCTCTGATTGACTGATTTTTTTTTTCTACTCTGTCTTATAATTTGCTGATTTGATCCCTGGCTTTTTCTAATTTGCTTTTTATTTCTTCCAGTGTATTCTTTAATTCTGCTATGTCTGGTTGTTTTTCATAATTTCTGTGTTATTTTTCATGCTGTTCAGCATCCTTATAATCATTATTCTGAACTTTATGTTTGATAAATTGCTTATCTTTACTTATTTAGTTCTTCTTCTGGAGGATTCTCTTTTTCTTTCATTTGAGCCTTCTTGTCTACCCATTTTGGCTCCTTCTTAATGCTTGTTTCTATTTATTGCTATGTCTCCCAGTTCTAATGGGCTGGCCTTCTGTAGTGGGACACCATAGTGGAGTCCTCTTGGTATTCTGAGATGGCTGGCCACTCTGGTAATGTCCCTTGTGTGGATTATGGAGGCCCTCCTATTATAATTTGATCCTGATTTCTGTTGTCCCTTCTGTTGATGTGCTTGATTCTCAGGTTGGGTGCCTATGAGGCTCAACCCCAACCACCTTGTGTCAGCTGTTATACAGGATTTGACATAACAAGACAAGACAAAAAAAGGACAAAACTGAAAACAACACACACATAATAAAAACTAATCACAAGGACCAAAACACCACCACCAACAAAAAAACGTAAGAAAAGACATGAAGAGGAAAAGAATATAAAAAGGAATACTATAATACAATAGACCAAAAGAATTAGAGCAGAAAGAAGGAAATGAAAATAGAATTTGAACATAAAGAAGGTGGAGGAAATAAAGAAAAACATAAGTCTAGAAGAGAAAAATATGTATATGTGAAATAATAATTTCAAAAGAGAAAAATAGGGGATATGAGAGAGAAGAAAAGCAGAAACAAAATGCAATCTAAAAATATTAGATTATATTCAAAGTGATAATATAAAATTAAAAAGAAAAACAGAACAAAAAGTGTTGCCTACTGTGCAATCAACCTTTGGATCTGCTATTTGTGAGGCTTGCTGGGTTTTGCTCAGTAATTGACCGACCCATTGGTGTGTCAGTCACAGGTAGTTTCTCTGGTGTAATCAATGTCCATCACTATCTGTTCCTGTTTATTTGTTTTTGTTTTTGTATCCTGCTACATTGCCAAACTCATGTTTTAAATCTAGTAGTTTTTGGTGGAGTATTTTTATGTACAATATCATGTCATCTACAAATAATAAAAGTTTTACTTCCTCTTTTCCAATTTTGATGTCTTTTATTATTTTTTTCTTGTCTGATCATGGTGACTAGCACTTCCAGTGCTATGTTGAATATGAATGGTGAAAGCAGACATCCCTGTCTTGTTCCCATTTTTAGGGGAAACAATTTTAGTTTTTTCCCCATTGAGTATGATGTTCACTGTAGGTTTGTCATATAAGACCTTTATTATGTTGAGGTATGATCCTTCTATTTCTACTTTGTTGAGAGAGATTTTATAAAAAATGGGTGTTAGCTTTTGTCCAATGCTTTTTCTGCATCTGTTGGCATGATCATATAATTTATTTCTTTTCAATTTGTTTATGTGATGTATCATCATTTCTCAATTTAGAAATATTATACCAGCCTTACATCCCTGAAATAAATCCCACATGATCATAGTGTATGATCTTTTTAATATATTGCTGGATCTGATTTTCTAATATTTCATTGAGGATTTTAGCATCTATATTCATCAGGGATATTGGCCTGTAATTCTCTTTTTTTGTGGTGTCTATCTGGTTTTGTCCTGGTGTCCTTGTCACCTATACTATCAGACTGAGTGAGCATATGGACCAAGATTTTCAGTCCATGCTATTTTCCCCTGGCTGGGATCACTGCAGAGTTGGCAGACCAGAATATTTGCACATTGTGAATAGGATGCCAATCAGTGCACTTGGGATAGAAGCGAAATAGGGAACTCTGAGCTCTTTTTTTCCTCCCTCAGCACATAGCACAGCCCCCGTTGGTGTCTCTGCCTCCTGTTCTACCAGAGGATGGAGTCCCACTCAGAGTCACTCCTGAGTTTTGCCAATAAGCTTCCTCTTCAGCATAGCTCTGCAGTGTGGAACTTTGCATGCCCGCCTGCGCCCCCCCCTCCCACCCCAGGCCCAGATCAGAGCAATTGTCTCTGGTGCTGTAACAGAGGTGGTGCTGGGAGCCTCTACTGCCACTGCACAGAGCTAAATGTCCAACTGATAGCTTAGACTTGAAGGAAGCAGACCTAAGCCATCAGTCAGACATCCCCTGAGGGATCAAGGACTGCAAGAAGACGTAGACAAGGACCCCTGAGTGCACAAATTTCGTGCACTGAGCCTCTGGTTGTTTATAAAATGTGATGTCATCTCTAGAACATGGTGTTATTATTTAAGAAGTCAGGGAAATTTGGTACAGTTGTTAAAGACAATAAATAAAATAAGATGTTTTGTGATTTTTTAGCTTTCCAAAACATACACTGGCAAGAAATTACTCATTACTTTAGTATACAGAAAGGATGAGATTTCATTAAAGCCTTCTAAAGGGAAAAGTTAAGCTTCTTTCTAGAGAACAAATTAGTTTTACTCACCTTATGATTAGACACTTAATTCTGTGGAATTGATAGATACATAGAACATAGAGTTAACTTCAAGGGGTCAAAGGCATTGAGAGCTTGTGGGCCTCATGAGTGTGCAATTTCCTGCAGATTCATCTGAGAGACAGGTAAACCCATCTGTTGTGATTGGTGGTTGTGGCATATGGAAACACATTTAAATGCCTTTTGAAAGGAACAATAGTGTATTTAAGAAAATGAAATACAAGGTTATTAATAGAAATGTTGCTAACCAAAAATAGTTGTAAAAGAAAGCTACTAAAAATTAGAACTTGATATCTATAAATCTTAAAGGTATATTTTGGAAAAGAGACATGGAACTCAATGCAGAAAACTAAGGAGGAAAAATACATAGCTGTTGTTCTTAATATTGCCTATCAATATAATAATCACTTTATTTTAAAATATGTTCATTAGTTATCTTTATTATTTTTACTTTATACATATATATATATATATATATATATACATATATACATATATATATATATATAATAGTTGCCATAGATACCAAGATGGTGGACATTTCTGATATTCATTCCTTTGTAGGGACTCATGGTTCCATCTGATGTCATTCTTCCTATCTGAAAGACTTTTTATAACATTTTTTTTTTGGAATACAAATTTGTTGGTGATTAATTTTTTTATAATTTTTTATGTCTAAAAAATCTTCAATATCCCTTCATTTCTAAAAGATATTTTACTAGGTAGAGAATTTTAGGTTGATAGTATTTTTCTTTGAGTATTTTAAAGATTCTACTCCTACATTGTTACTGAGAAGGGTTGTCATTTTTTAATTTATTTTATATATAATGAACTTCTTTTGTATGACAATAAGATTTTTCTCTATATCACTGATTTTAAGCAATATAGTATACTTTTATGTTTCTTTTGGTAGATACATGTGGCTTTTTAAAAAGTATTTTATGCCATATTTCCTCAAATATTTTTTAGTACCCTTCCTTTTTTTGTATATATGTGTATATGTTAGGCTATTGAAATTGTCCTTCAGGTCAGTAATGTTCTTTTTATTATATTTTATCTTTGTGTTTTATTTTGGATAGTTATTTTTGGGGTCTGACAACACGACAACACTAAAATTTTTTAATATAAGCTAATAGTCATTTCTTTTTTACTTATGCCATTTCAGTTTATGAAAGGTTTCATAAAAATGCCCTACTTTTCAAAGAGTGGAGCTATAATACACAGTTTATTAACCTTAGAACTATTCACATTTGGGGGCTGGATAATTATTTGTATGTTATTAAATGTTTAAAATTATACCTGGTTCCTATGTGCCAGATGTCAGTAGCATTCCCAAAATTGTGACAAATTGAAAATATCTCCACATATTGCCAAATAGCTCCAGGAGAGTAAAATTATCCTCAGTTAAGAAACACCACATGATCTCACTCATTTGTGGATAATAAAGAACATTATAAACTGATGAACAAAAGGATTGATACAGAGGCAGTAAAGCATCAAACAGACTGTCAATTTATAGCAGGAAGGTTAAGGAGAGATGGGGTAGATAAGAGATCAACCAAAGGACTTGTGTGCATGCATATAAGCATAACTGATGAACACAAGACCCTGGGGGGTTAAGGTATGCCTGGGAGGGGGGCAATGGGAATATATGTATACATGTAACACAATTAAAAAAATAACAATAAAAACTAAAAAATAAATAAATTAAAAAAAAGAACCACTGCTCTAATCCTTTCTAGTAGTTTTCTTCTTTGCAAGTCTTGGCTAAGGACTTGGCTAAGGACTCAGGGGCAACTTCCTGCAGATCTTCAGAGCTCTGTCTCTGTACAGTTCTCTTCTCTCCCATACTCTTCCCTGATAAATTTAGCATTTCTAGGTTCCCAGCTCTGTTTTCTCAACTGAGGGAGACCATTGGGCTCTGACATGGTTTCTTCCTTCCTTACCCCCAACATAGCCAAGAAACTCTCTAGGCAGTAAACTGGGGCAGTAATAGGATTCATATTTGTTTTCTTCTCAGTGATCATGATCCTTTGATGTCAGGTGTCTTTGAAAACCATTGTTGTATTATCCTTTTTTCTTAAAATTAACTTTATCTTTGCCCTTATTCTCATTCTTGAATGATACTTTTGCTGGATATATAATTCTTGTTTTTCTAAGCACTTTCAAGGTATTTTAACAATCTTCTAGTTTCCATTGCTACTGCTGATCAGTCTCAATTGGGTGTTTGTTTTATGATTATCTTTTTTCACTCTAATGTTTTGAAAATCTTTTTGCATTTGGCTTTTTTTTTCTGCTTCCTAAAGAATATATTGAGCTTCCTGAATATGCAGACTCTGTCTTTCATTAATCTTCAAAACTTTTGCTGCCATTATCTCTTTGCTGTTCATTTGATGCTGTTCATTTTTTTTCCTTAGAAATTCTGATTGGATACAAAAAGCTCCAAACATAAGGAAAAAATATTAATTAGGCTCATTAAAATTAGGATCCTTTGAGATTGGAAAACATTAATAAGAAAGTGAAAATGCAAGCTTCCTAATGAGTAAATATATGTGTAGCACATGTAACTAATAAAGATTTACATCCAGTATATTATAATGAACTAGAATGCAATAAGCCTTCCTTCCCCTGACGGCCAGCCCTGGTTTTCCTTTGGCACCCTGGACCCAGGCCTTTGCCCAGGTCACAGCAGAGAAGCCAAGCCTCTTCAGTCTTCAGTCTTCAGTCTTTGCTCGGGCTGGAGACTTCAGTCTTCTCTCCATGCTTGTGTATGTAAATTAACCTGCTAACTTTGTTGGGCTAATTTGCATATTCACTCCTGATTGACTGGTGGGTGTCATGGAGGTATGGCAATTTGCATCTTTCTCTTTTATTATTGTAGATTCTTACAAATAAACAAGAAAAAGATGGTATAGAAAAAGTGCAAGAATCTTGAACTGGCATCTCACAAAAGAAGATATTAACATACCCAATAGCCATAAGAATGTTTTCAATATCATTAGCTGTAAGAAAAATGAAATTTTAACCACAAAAAGATACCCCTGCACATTCATAATGGCCAAATTTAAACTAGTAATGTAAAATGTTAGGGGTCATGTAATGCAACTAGAACTCATATAAGTTGTTGGTGGGGTTTTAAAACCTTTATCTGCTAATGTTGAATATACTGATAACTCATGACCCAGATTTTCCACTTTTGTTTTGTTCTTTGTTAATTCTCACCTTAGGATATATTTTTCATTTATTCTTTTAGAGAAAATGGAAAGGAGGGGTAGAGACAGAGAAATATCAATGTGAGAGAGAGACATTGGTTGCCTCCCGCATGTGCTAGGGTTTGAGCCTGCAACCAAAGTCTGTGCCTTTGACCAGAATTGAACCTATAACCCTTCAGTTTGAAGTACAATGCTTTAATCACTGAGCAAACCAACTAGGGCCAGATATTCTACTCTTAAAAACACTTAACCAAATTATGCATACAAGTATGTATATATGTATCAAAAGACAAACGTCCCTCAATAATGGGCATAATGAAAAAATTATAGAACTACTCATATGTTGTAATGCTATATAGCAATGAAAAATGAGAGACTGCTGCTACCAGTACCAGTATAAATAAATCTCATCAACTTAATATCAGAGGAAAAGTGAATATGCATTTGTGCCTATTCATTTTAATTATGCAGTATTTTTACAGAGGCAAAACTACCACATTCAGTATAATTAGGAAGGACATTAAGTGGGGGTTTCTGGGGTTCAGTTAATGTTGTATTTCCTGTTTGGGAGATGTTTGCATGGAAATATTCATTTTTGTAAATTCATGCTATGTGCTTATGAATTGTGTACTTTTCTGTGTATATATTTTTTCTATATAATAAAAGCCTAGATGGCATTGTACGAGATGGCCACCACAAGATGACTGCCATAAGATGGTCACCACAAGATAGTCACCACAAGATGGCTGGCAGAGGAGTGCAATTGGGGGCCATTAGGCCTGCAGGGGAGGGCAGTTGGAGGAGATATCAGGCTTCAGAGGAGGACAGTTGGGGGCGAGATCAGGCCGGCAGGGGAGAGCAATTGGGGATAACCAGGCCAGCAGGAGAGGGCAGTTGGGGGTGATCGGCCAAAAGGATAGGGCAATTGGGGTTGACCAGGCCTGCAGGAGAGGGCAATTAAGGGAAACTAGGCTGGCAGGGAAGGTCAGTTTGGGGCAAGATCAGGTCTGCAGGGGAGGGTAGTTGGGAGCAATTAGATCAGCAGTGGGGCAGTTAAGCATCAATCAGGCTGGCAGGGGAGTGATTAGGGGACGATCAGGTGGCAGGCATAAGCAGTTAGGGGCAACCAGACAGGCAGGCAGACAGGTGAGTGGTTAGGAGCCAGCAGTCCTGGATTGTGAGAGGAATGTCCGGCAGGCAGTTTAATCCCGATGCCCCCAGATTGTAGAGGGTCCAGGATGGGCTAAGGGACATACTTCCCCTCCATGCATGAATTTTGTGCACTGGGCCTTTAGTAGACAATAAAAGAGCTCAATTAAAAATAGACAACATTTCTTTGCCATCTTAGAGCTTCTATTTCAATAAGTAGCAGATATTATGCATATAAAAGTGCATATATGGCTATGAATTATGAACATGTAGGAAGGCAAAGAAAAAGGTGCTATGAGATCAAGTTACTGAGGGGGATCTGCTTTCTTATTGGACTAGAGGCCAGGTACACAAATTCATGCATGGGTGGGATCCCTTGGCCTTGCTGGAGATTGGAGCTGATCAGGGCCAGCTGGCTGAGGCGGGAGCAGAGCTGGAGGACTGCAGGAGGTTGGTCAGCCACGGGAGGTTGGCTATGGGAGCACACTGACCACCAAGGGTCAGCTTCTGCTCCCTGGTGGTCAGTGTGCATCATAGCTACCCATTGAATGTTCACTTAGGCTTTTATACATATAGATGTTTTGGCCAAGTCTCTATGAGAAAGAGTTATTTGAGTGTGTGAGGAAAGTGCTATAAAGTAAGTTTGGAAATTAGGACATACTTGATCTTCATCTCAAGATCAGTGGGTAGTTTTTTAGAAGTTATTAGCAGGCCCATTATGTGATTTGATCTGAGATTTAAAATAATTACTCTGTAAATCATGGATTTTAATGAGCCAAAGGTGAATGCAGTTGGACCGTTTAGAGACTATTGAAAAGCTCCAGGTAAAAAGTGATGACATCAGTGATCTAGCCAAGTCTGCCAAGTTTTCATGTAAAAAGTACCTGTTGTTTCTGTTTAGCTTTGACATTGGAGCATGATAGTGGCCATGAACAAAACATAAATAAATGAGCATGTCTGTGTTCCAGCCAGGTTTATTTATAGAAGCAAGTGGCATAGTTCGCCACCCTTTGTTGTAGAGAGAAGATAACCAATGTTAGCTTAAATTTTGAAAGTAGATTTAACAGGATATGATTGGACATGGGAAGTATAGATGAGAGATTTCAACATTAATTTCTAGGGTTCTTGATGGAGAAATTTATGGGTTATGGCATTTGCTGATTAGGGAACAAGTTAGTTGAAAATCTAGGATCAGTCACCTAAAATAGTGAGTAGTGATATGTCAAGGATTCCAGTGCTTTCCTCATCTTTGGTCTATAAGAACAATATGACATAGTTTTGTGGAGTTTTTACCACCATAACAATCATGAATAATACTTACATTTTATTCTTTTATACACATACTAGTCATTTATTATACTAAGATTTAAAAAGTGAGAAAACAAAAAAGTAAAAGTAATCAATTGTATTGATCAGTTCTTTTGTGTTTTCTACTAATAGTAGGAAAGAAATAATATATATTTGTCTAAGTTTCATATTGTTTCCTTGACAATATATCTATAGACTCATTTTCTCCCTCCTTTCAAAAGTAACACACCCCCACCTATATCCCCAACTGCTGTCCTTATAAGGATGAACCAGAGAATATACGGATTGGAAGATATTTTGTGCTGTTTCTTATCATACATGAATATTATTGAGGATAGGGTGGTAGCTAAATGAAGCTGCCTTCTGTTGTTTTTCATACTTTCTTTTAAAGTAGTTGCCTCATTACCATAGTTATATCAAAGTTATAACACCAATTAGATTTTCTTTATACTTTTATGTGTTTGGGGTTTTGTATTTGATTAAGCTCACTTCCCCTGCCCCCAGCATATGCGCTCACCCCTCCCTTACTGTCTGTGTCCTTTGGTTATGCCATATGCATGCATACAAGTTCTCTGGTTGATCTCTTACCCCAGCCCTCCCATGCCTTCTCTCTTAGGTTGGATGTTCTCTTTGATGCTTCTTTAACTCTGGCTCTATTTTTCTTTATCAGTTCATGTTGTTCATTATATTGCACAAATGAGTGAGATCATGTGATATTTATCTTTCTCCAACTGGATTATTTTGCATAGCATAATGTTCTTTAGGCCCATCCATGCTGTTGCAAATGGTAAAAGTTCTTTCTTTTTCACAGCAGCATAGTATTCCATTGCATAGAAGTACCACATTATTTTTTTTATAAATCTTCATTGTTCAGATTATTACAATTGTTCCTCTTTTCCCCCCATAGCTCTCCTCCACCCAGCTCCTAACCCTACTCTTCCTGTACCTCCTCCCCACCATTGTCCTCATCCATAGGTGTATGATTTTTGTCCAGTTTCTCCCTGCACCCCCCTCACCTCTTTCCCCCTGAGAATTGTCAGTCCACTCCCTTTCTATGTCCCTGATTCTATTATATTCACCATTTTATTCTGTTCATCCAATTTTTAATTCACTTGATTTTTAGATTCACTTGTTGATAAATATGAATTTGTTGTTCATAATTTTTATCTTTACCTTTTTCTTCTTCTTCCTCTTCTTAAAGAGTAACTTTCAGCATTTCATATAATACTGGTTTGGTGGTAATGAACTCCTTTAGTTTTTTTCTTATCTATGAAGCTCTTTATTTGTCCTTCAATTCTGAATGATAGCTTTGCTGGGTAGAGTAATCTTTGTTGTAGGTTCTTGCTATTCATCACTTTGAATATTTCTTGCCACTCCCATCTGGTCTGCATAGTTTCTGTTGAGAAATCAGCTAACAATCATATGGGTGCTCCCTTGTAGGTAATTAACTGTTTTTCTCTTGCTGCTTTTAATATTCTCTCTTTGTCTTTTGCTCTTGGCACTTTAATTATGATGTGTCTTGGTGTGATCCTCTTTAAATTTCTTTGGTTTGGGGTTCTGTGAGCTCCCTGGATTGTAAGTCTATTTTTTTTTACCAGGTGTGGGAAGTTTTCAGTCATTATTTCTTTAAACAGGTTTTCAGTATCTTGCTCTCTCTCTTCTTCTGGCACCCTCATAATTCTGATGTTAGTATGCTTGAAGTTGTCCCAGAGGCTCCTTACACTACCTTCACATTTTTAGATTCTTTTTGCTTTTTGCTTTTCCAGTTGAGTGTTTTCTGCTTCTTTGTATTTCAAATCTTGGACTTGATTCTTGCATTCCTCTAGTCTACTGTTAGGTCTCTGTATAATATTTTTTATTTCAGTCAGTGTATGTTAATTTCTAGTTGGTTCTTTTTCATCTCCCCTTGGGTCTCGCTAAATTTATCTATCTTTTCTAAGAAATTATTGAAAAACCTTATAATTGTGGTTTTGAACTCTATATCCAGTCATTTGTTTTCCTCCATTTCTTTCATTTGTGATCTGTTCCTTTGCCTCTGCATTTTCACTGCTTCCCTGAGTTGGTAGAGTAGCTTTGTGTGCTAGGTGTCCTGTATGACCCATTAGCTCCACCTCCCCAGTTACCTGAGGTGGACTCTCTTGGTGCACCCCTTTGTGGACTGTGTGTACAGCCTTGTTGTAGTTAATTCTTGATTGCTGTTGGTATCACTGCGGGGAATTGACCTCCAAGCCAATTGACTCTGAGGATCAGCTGTGTTTACACTTGGAGAACTTCTGTGCTGGAGTCAGCCTTATGATACCAGACTTGGAAAGTTGCAAAAGCCTCTGTGTTCAGCTTGGATGGGGCAGAGTTTCAGGGCTAAGCAGACAGCCTTAGTTTCCCATCAGCCCTTCCCTACCAGCCCCTAGGTCTCAGTTTCCCTCGGTAATTGTTGCAGTCCTCTCTGTGTGCACACGCGCTTGTGCGCCTCCAAACCTTTTTCTTTCCAGCTCCCCTGAGTTTCCATGTGCTCTGGAGACCCATATGAGTCTGGGTCCCCAGGGTCTTGCCTGAAACTGGGATTCAGTGCAGTTGGAACTGGATTTCAGCGCAGTTGGGAGTTCCTGTCTTCCTCCCCCTAGAGAAAGCCAGTGGCACTTGTGCCCGCCTCCAGACCTCTGCCTTTTGTGGCTCCCCTAAGTTTCCGTCCACTCCTCCCTTTTCACAACAGTCCCAATTCCCCTGTATGAGTCTCGTGTGGAACTTGGGTTCAGTGCAGTCGGAACTGGGACTCAGTGCAGTTTCAGTCTCCCTACTGCAAGTGGAAGCCAGCCAGGCAACCCACCGCCTGTCTTCTCCACGCATGTGTCTCCATACTTCAGCTTTTTGCAGCTCCTCTGTGTCTCCATGAGCCCCTCTCTTTCCTTCTACTTGTAGAATTTTCACTCAACCAGCTTTCCTTTGGTTCTGGATGATGTCCATTCTGTCTTTTAGTTGTAGTTTTGAAATTGTTGTGCGAGGCAGCAGTTTAGGTGCTCACCGATGCCACCATCTTGGTTTCTCTTCTGTACCATGTTTTTTTTAATCCACTCATCTGCTGATGGGCACTTGAGGTGTTTCTAAATCTTAGCTATTGTAAATTGTGCTGCTGTGGACATAGGGGTGCATATATTCTTTTCCAAGAACTCAGAAATATCAATCAGATTAATTGTTTTTTATCAACCTTTGACTTTGATAGGCTTTGCTCTCTGTGCATGACACTGTGGCTCAGAAGAAGTATGATCCAGTATTGCCTCCTATGCCTGATGATATTGATGATGAGGAAGACTCAGTAAAAATCATCCGTCTGGTCAAAAATAGAGAACCCTTGGTAAGTTTTGGTCTATTTGTGCCCAGATACAAGTAGATATGATAAAGCCAAATCTGATGAGAACATTCCAAAAATTCCTCTCTTTAAAATATACTTCCTCTTTGTCCTAAAACTTTCAAGTAAATGGAACATTTATATCTAAAGAATATATTTGATTAAGAAAAATGAAGGCAAATGAAATGACATTTTGTTGGTTATAAGTAGCATTCATTTTAAAGTGTGAATTGTTACATGTATAAAAGAAAACGTATGCACCAGTCACAGATTGTTTGAGATTAAATGATGCATAAGAATAATTACTTATGGTTTTTCTAGGAAACTAATTTTATTTATTTATTTATTTATTTATTTATTTATTTATTTTAATATTTAAAAAAATTTATTTCAGAGAGAAACGGTGAGAGAGAAAGATAACAACATCACTACTGAGAGAGAATCATTGATCAGCTGCCTTTCTCATGACCCCTGCCGGGTATCAAGCCCACAACCCTGGCATGTGCCCTGACCATGAATTGAACGGTGACCTGTTTCATTCGTCAACTCCCACACAGGATGGGCTAACAAAGTGGTTCAAATGGGGAGATTATTCTGGTTTATCTGATGGGCCCAATCTAGTCACAAGCGTTCTAACTGAAGTGAAAGAAGGAGGCATGAAGGCCAGAATTACAGAAGGAGATGTGGAGATTGGAGCGATGTAGCACTGAGCCACAGAATGCTAGAAGCTTCCAGCAAATGGAACAAGCAAGGACTGAATTTTATCCTACATCTGCCAAAGAAATGTAATCCTGCTACACATTGATTTTAGCCCTTTAGTATCCATTTTGGCCTTCCTACCTCCAAATTGTCAGGTAATAAATTTGTGTTGTTTAAGCCATTAAATCTATGGTCATTATAGCAGTAATAGAAAATAAATATGCAGTGTATCCATTTATTTATAAAACTACAATGAAGTGACAAATAAATTTTATTATCTAGCACTTGATTTTAAATGTTGTTTATTCTAATTAAGATATTTCTATTAAAGCAAGTAGCAGTTGATTAGATAATAGTTGCTGAGTATTATTTTAAGTACTTTACATACATTATATTTAATTCTCATAGTTGGTATGAGGATCATAGTTTTTCTTTTTATGAACTAGGAAACTAATATTCTGAAAAGTGAAGCAACTTACCCACATATGACTGCTAATGAGTGATAGAACCAAGATCCCAATTTGGCTCTCTGTTTTTAAATACTAGTTTACTTTTTCTTCTTGTTTTTGTAATACTCACCTGAGAATATGTTTTAATTGATTTTTAAAAAGAGGGGAAGGAAAAGAGAGAGAGAAAAATCAATGTGAGAGAAACATCAACTGGTTGCCTCTCATAGGCACCCTGACCAGGGATCTGATATGTGACTTAGTTATGTGCCGTGATGGGGAATTGAAACTGAAACATTTTGGTGTATGGGACTACACTCCAGCCAACTGAGCCACCTCACCAGGCTCTAGTTTTATCTTCTATACCATATTGTGTCTATGCACTTTTCCCTTTTGGTTCTTTTTTTCTCTTACGTTTTTGTTTAAGGGTACATAAATGTATTGGACATTCCTACTCAGGAAAATGTACAGGTAATTTGCATATTATATCAAGGGATTTATTGAGCCCCTAAATCTCATCCTTGGATATCCTAGCACTAAATTAAGATTATTTAATTTAGGTTGTATTTTCCTGCTTTTCATCTGTGATTATAACTCTATGGTGATAACCTAAAAAGCTTGTGATTTTTATTATTGAGGTGACATACTTAGTAAGAATAGGTGACACTTATGCTGAATGTAGAAAGAGCTGTCTCAGGGCCTATCACCATAAAGTGACTAATTTTTAGTGGGTTCTGTGCATCTGTTACCTTTTTATTTTGATCAATTCAATCCTTTAGGGAAATCATTGAAAGACCATCTTGAGAAGTTCAATAATTTTTTAAAAATATATTTTATTGATTTTTTACAGAGAGGAAGGGAAAGGGATAGAGTTAGAAACATCGATGAGAGAGAGACATCAATCAGCTGCCACCTGCATGCCCCCTACTGGGGATGTCCCCGCAACCAGGATACATGCCCTTGACGGAATGGGACCTGGGACCTTTCAGTCCGCAGGCCGATGCTCTATACACTGAGTCAAACTGGTTTTGGCAGAGAAGTTCAATAATTAATAATTTCTTTAATTTGTCATAATTTTCCCAGGGCAGTAGTTTTGGTGAGCTAACATTTAAACAGCCATTAGCAACATTTAAATTCCATGTCTTCTGATAAAATAAGATCTTCAAAATATTTGTCAAAGAAAATTGGCATGTCCTGCATCAAGATTTCACAAAAGGTTTAAATGGAGCTACTATGAGTTAGTTTAAATTTTAAAAGTTGAATGACATATATAAAATAATCTAAAGCTGTGTTATCATAGTTTGTTACTAAACATGTATTTAGCTAATAAGCATGTAACAGCTGAAATAATTTGACCTAATTTTGAGGTGGTGATTATTCATCTAATACCCCCTTCCATTATAGATTATATAGTAGAGGGAATATAAGATAGTATAGCAAGAGCAACATGTTAGATTTAATAGGACCTGTGGATGCAGAGGGCAAGAGTAGAGAGGAAGTCAACAGTAGCATAGGAGGTTTTTATTTAGGTGACTAGAAGTTTTATACATTCAGTTAGCAAGAATAAAATAAAATACATGGGGCAAAAACCGGCGTGGCTCAGTGAATAGAGCATTGGCCCGCGTACTGGAAGGTCCCAGGTTCGATTCTGGTCAAGGGCATGTACATTGGTTGTGGGCACATCTCAATAGGGGTCGTGCAGGAGGCAGCTGATCGATGTCTCTCTCTCATCAATTTTCTAACTCTCTATCTCTCTCCCTTCCTATCTGTAAAAAATCAATAAAATAGATTTAAAAAAAGAAAAGAAAATGCATGGAAATATAAATGACAAATTCCCTTATGATTATACTGAGCCTATGGACTATGAAGGTGCTAGCAAAAGGTTAGATATTTAGGAAAGGGAACCAGGGAAATTTATTTAAAAATAGTGTTGAATTGATAAGTTATTTAAAAACCAAATATTTATCTTTAGCATGAAACTATTTTCCAGGTTTGTGATATTTGTGTATTTGGGGGATATTACAAGCATCTCTCAAAATTATTCAGTTTCTTAGTAATATATTATGGTGTGACTAGAGGCCCGGTACACGAATTTGTGCACCAGTGGGTCCCTTGGTCTGGCCTGCAAGATTGGGCTGAAACCGGCTCTCCAACATCCCCTGAGGGACCTGGATTGCGAGAGAGCACAAGCCAGGCTAAGGGACCCCACCAGAGAAGAATCAGGGCTGGGTAGGGGCCACAGGAGAGACTGCGAGAGGGCTCCAGAATGTGTTCAGCCTGTCTCACTCAGTCCCGATCAATTGGCAGAACCCCAGCAGCAAGCTAACCTACCGGTCAGAGCATCTGCCCCCTGGTGGTCAGTGCATGTCATAGCATCTGGTCAACCGATCGACTCTCTGCCCCCTGGTGGTTAGTGCACATCATAGAGAGTGGTTGGGCAGCCTTAGCATATCATTAGCATATTATGTTTTGATTGGTTGAATGGACAACCGGACAACTGGACACTTAACATATTAGGCTTTTATTATATAGGATTTGGCAAGTTTGTAATGTACTTAATAGTAGTTTTCTCTCTGCTTCCCCAAAAATGGGCAAGGAGAGAGAAGCTAAAGTTAAATAAAATTCTTTCAAGTGTACGGTCAGGATATTTTGGCAAATGATTCAAGAGAAACGGCCATATAATTTAGCAGCCAAGTGTTAGGTTATCCATGTTAAGAACATAATTTTGTTTATTTGATCCAGGTGTAATATGGGAAAATGAATACCAAGCTTGCATTAGGTGACCTGAGTGTGATAGGGGTCACTTTTTTGCCATATATCCTTACAGCAGTGAGTTGTTTAACAACTCTGTCTCAGATTCCTTATCAGACAATATACCTCTTTGAGAGCGTTTTAAATATCAACTGAGATATAATGTATTTGAAATGCTTTATATGTTCTTGTGCATTATGTATTAGACAAATGGTTCATCGAATAATAAGGTAGATGCTAGATGACAGCTATTTAAGCACAGCATGATTTTTAGAAGGGGCAGTGAATAAAGATCATGTAGGTATTTGGCAATGGAAAGGGAAAAGAGTGCCAATTCTAGGGCAGGGATGGATAAAAGAATTGAGAGAAGGGGAGAAAAACAACAATCAGGATATAAGGGACAGAGTTATCCTCACTTCCTTGTGAGTTTGGAGGAGTTTATGTTTGTTGTAACCAGAGATTAATTTTTAGACAAGCTTAAGAAAATGGAATTCTATTAGTTGGTAGGTGGATTTCATCCTAAATTTTCAGTGTTTCTTGCATGGGTTGGGCTTCTTGGTTCTTTTGGAATAGTGGTTCTCAAACTCTGCTATTATAAGAATTACCTGAGGCACTTAAAAATGCAGACTTATGGGCCTCTACCGTAAATGGTCTATGTTAGTAGGTTTTGGCAAAGTCTGGGAATCTAGATTTTAAAAGGTGTCTCAGATTTTTGATGCAAATATTTGGTAGATCATACTTTGAAAACACCTACTTCAAAGGATTAACTTTAAATCGACTGTGCTACCAGCTTTAAAAGGTCTTATAATATTGGCAGTGTTACAGGAGATGAAATTTTTATTCAAGGAGATTATGATAGCCTAGTTCTCTTTGTATTTACTATAAACCATTTTATAGTACTAGCAAGAAATATCTAACCAGAAGTTATTCTTCTCAATCTAACCTAAAGTTCTCTATACTCATATTTTGCCAAAATCACACCAAATAAATTAAAAATAACTATAGAAGAAAATACATACGTTTTAAAACATTGGATTCAATTTTAATTCATTTTGCATTAGCAAATATGCCATAGGAGTTTTAAGTTTTGTACAATATTATATGAAATGAGCTTTATTTTTATTTATCTTGAACTAAGAATACATCAAAGAATTATGATATAGCAGTTTGGAAAGCAAAATGGAAACGAATATCTTCAGAAGTAAAGAGATCATAAAGAAAATAAGTCAAGTGCTAGCTAATGTCATGTAGAAAGTAGGAAATTACTCCTCAGATTCATAGTTTATCATCCAAGGAAGGGGAGAATCAGCCGATAGCAAATGTATTCTATTTTAGGATACATATCTATAACAAGGTAACCCTTAAATACTAGAGTGCTCTTTTTTATTTACACATTCTGGAAGTGATTCATACAACATCTGTATGCTAGTGACTCCCAGGGCTATTTCTCTTCCAGATGTTTATTCTAATCTTTAAATTTGTATGTCCACCTGCCAACTTGATCTCCATTTAGATGTCTGGTAGCCATCTCAGTCTTCACATGTTCCAAAGTAAAATGGACTTTATTTACAAATGTGTTCCATCCCCAGAGTTCCACCTCTCAGTTGATGACAATCCCATCTTTCCAGTTGCTCAGCCAAAAACCATAGAGTCTATCTTTGATACCTCTTCCACTCTTTTAATTCCCATTTCTAATCCATTGGGAAATCCTTTTGGCTCTACCAATAATATATCCAGTCTACCTTTCATTATTTTTGCTCCTGCCAATCAGATCAAAGCTCCCCTCCTCTTTTACTTGGATTACAGTAACAGCCTCTGTTTAACACTTGCCAGCCTTCATTCTTATTATTTTTTCATTTTTAAATCATTTTTATTTTTCAATTAGTTAACAGACATTATTATGTTAGTTTCAGGTGTACATCCCAGTGATTAGACACTAAATAAGTTACTAATTGATCATCCTACTAAATCTTGCACCCATCTGACACTGTACAAAGTTATTAGAATATTATTGACTACTAGAGGCCTGGTGTATGAAATTTGTGCACAGGGTGGGGGTGTCCCTCAGCCTGGTCTGTACCCTCTTCAGTTTGGGACTCCTCGGGCCTACACCAGCAATCAGACATCCCTCTTGCAATCCAGGCCCACTGGCTCCTAACTGCTCACCTGCCTGATATCCCCTTACCATCTCTGCCTGCTGGCCTGATCACCCCTAACTGCTCTCCCCTGATGGCCTGATTGTCCCTACCTGACCTCCCTGCCAGCCTGGTTGCCCCTAACCACCTCTGCCTCAGCCCCCGCCAGTGCAGCTTTATGTGAAAGGACGTCTGGATGGATGTCCGGAAGATGTCCCATCTAATTAGCATATTATCCTTTTATTAGTATAGATTATACAAAATAAGCTTTAAGGTAGAATTGCATTAGTAGAAATGAAGAGACATTTCATTAAAAAATGTATATTGGTTTGATATGATTCAAATCCACTTGTTTATGATAAAACTCAAGTCTTTAAGAATAGGATTGCTTGCTCCAGCTTGTTTTGCTCAGTGGCTAGAGCTTCAGCCTGATGACTGAAGTGTCCCTGGTTCAATTCTGGCCAAGGGTTGCAGGCTTGATCACCAGTAGGGCACGTACAGGAGAGAACTGACAATGATTCTTTTTTATCATTGATGATTCTCTCTCTCTCTCTCTCTCTCTCTCTCTCTCTCTCTCTCTCTCTCTCCCTTCCTCTATGAAATCAGTAAAAATTTATTTAAAAAATAAGAGAATATGATTGCTTTTCTATCAAAGCCAAGTAACGTGTGTCATTCATTGTCCCTGATGAAGTCTGAGCAGTTCAGTTGCTAAACGACTTCACTGGGTTCTTATCAAATAAAATCTGTGGAGAAGCAACTATGCCCACCATGCATTTAGGCTATAAAGACCAAAAGTTGGGAGAGAATAGAGTGCTTCTGGGGTAGGAGACTGTGAGGGTCAGTGGCTGGGAGGCAGGGAAAACATGGGAATGCCCAGTGCCTGGAAGCACTGGAGGGTCTGGGAAATGCAGATCTGCTGGGGGAGGGTTAGGCCTTGCATTCTGAGAGGTCAGGTTGGGAGGGAGGGGAAGAATGTGGTTTTGGGGATCCCTTTCCTGCAAGGCTCCTCCTCCTCCCCTTAACCCTCTAACCTGTTCATTTGGATAAAGGGGGTGGGAAGCAGGTACCTAATGCCTGGGAAGGATCTCTCCAGGGTAGGGGAGGGGTGTTTGTATTGGTTTACTTGATTCTTCTTTTACGTTGAAGGGGGTGGTAGGAGAATGTCTGCCAGACATGGTTTCCTTCTGCTTGCTCGCCCAAGCTGCCCTGTGTGATGCCTTTTCCCTTCCTTTCCAGCTGCCCCAAACTAACATGTATGAGATCCACAGGGACAAACTGGGGCCCCCATTGTATTGCATGGAGATTGCTCTCCACAGGAACCTGCCTGATCCAGGGAGGGTTGGGGTCATTCACTGCAGGAAAGGCTCGGAGGATTTATCATCCCTTCTGTCTGTTTCCTTGGAAACCACAAACTCAAGGTAGCAGAGCCAGGGGCCACCTCTGGACCAGGCAGCCTGCGGGCTGGGCTAAGATGAGGCCACCTCTGCCAGAGGGTGCCCCAGGCCTGGCCACATGAAGGGGTGATGGCAGTCCCACCCAACCGTTCCTGCTGTGCATGCCTTCTGCTGAGCAGTTGTGACATTAAGGCTTCCCAGCTAATTTGCATATTCCTCTATTATTATATAGGATATTACTGATGCTGTACTTGGCATCCTCATGACTATTCTGTAACAACTAATTTGTAATTTTTTTTATGGCTGAGTCATAGTCCATTGTCAGTGTATTCCACTTCTTTATCCATTTCTTTATTGATGGACACTTAGATTGCTTCCATATCTTGCCTATTGCAAATAATGCTGCAATGAACATTTGGATGATAAATATGTATTTATTGCCACCACATTATTCATGTTTTGATCATTTTTCTTCTATTTATTAAATAAAACCTTTTAACATTTTTTTGTAATACTGGTTTGGTGGTGTCTGAAAAGCTATTTATTTGTCTTTTCATTCTCAATGAAGCTTTGCTGGGTAGAATAATCTTGGTTGTAGGTCCTTGGTTTTTATCACTTTGACTATTTCTTGCCAATTTTTTCTGACCTGCAAAGTTTATGTTGACAAATCGGCTGATATTCTAATAGGAGCTCCTTGTAAGTGACTGACTGCTTTTTTCTTGCTGCTTTTAAGATTCTCCTTTTTAACCTTTTGCATTTTTGTTTATTTGTTTGTTTTTCTAATATATTTTTATTGATTTCACAGAGAAAGGAAGAGGGAGAGTAGATAGAAGCATCAATGATGAGAGAGAATCATTGCCTGGCTGCCTCTACTGGGAATCAAACCTGAAACCTGAGCATGTGCCCTAACAGGGAATTGAACCATGACTTCCTAATTCATAGGTCTATGTTCAACCACTGAGCCACACTGGCCGGGCACCTTTTGCATTTTAATTATGATGTATCTTGGCATAGACCTCTTTGGTTTCATCTTTTCTGGGACTCTCTGTGTTTTCTAGACTTCTATATTTTTTTCCTTCACCAAGTAGGGAAATTTTCTTGCTCTCCCTTCTTCCAGCACTCCAATGATACAAATGTTGGTACACTTGAAGTTGTCCAAGAGGCTCCTTACAGTGTTCTCATTTTATTTACTTATTTATTTATTATCATTATTATTATTATTATTTTGCTATTCTGATTTGGTGTTTTTTGCTTCCTTATTTTCCAAATCACTGATTTGATTCTTGGCCTTATCTACTCTACTGTTGATTCACTGTAAATTATTCTTTTCTTTCTTTTTTTATTTTGTTGTTTCTATTCAAAGATATGTTTTCATTGATTTTTTGAGAGAGAAAGAAGAAGAAGAGAGAAAAAAAGAACAAAAACACATTGATGTGAGAGAGAAATACCAATCAGCTGCCTCCCTTACATGCAATGACGGGGGATCAAACCCATACCCTACCTATGTACCCTGACTGGAATTAAACCCATGACTCTTTGATGCATGGGAAAATACTCTAACCTACTGAGCCACACAGACCAGGGCTTTTTAAATTATTCTTCATTTCAGTTATTATACTTTTTATTTCTGACTGGTCCTTTTTTATGCTGTTGAGGTTCACCTAATAACCAGCGTTTTGAACTCTGTGTCTAGTAGATTGCTTATCTCCATTTTGCTTAATTCTTTTTCTGGAGTTTTGTTCTGTTCTTTCATTTGGGACAATATTTTACATTCCCCAGGTTTGGTAGATTGGCTTAATGTAGTAGATGTTCTATAAGGCACAGCCTCCCTGATCACCCAAGCTGGGCACTGGAGGTATACCCCACTCTGTGTGGACTGTGTACACCCTCCTATTATAATTGAGTCTTTATTTCTATTGGCATATCAATGGGAGGGATTTTTCTCCAGGCTGATCAGCTTCAAGGACTGGCTGTGACCACATACCTCTGACCATCATGTAGGATCAGCTGTGCAGGGGGCCACCTCACAGAACAACACTTACTTTATCAAGACTGTAGTGCCCACTGAGTCTTCTCCTTGAATGTGTTTCTTATGAAGGTTATTGAATGGTGATGTTTCAACATGGTGTGAAGTTGTTCACCAGATGCACTGGCTCTGGGGCCTTCCAGAAGGGTCAGGCCAATGTTAGCCACTGCCTGTGTTCTGCTTGGGTGTACCCAGCTTGAGCTGAAAAGTGATGGGTGTTGCTTGTGCTGGGCTTGAAGGTGCCCAGGTGTAGCCAACCTGTGAACAAAGGCTGGTTTCTGCCAATGCCAGGCCTGGGGCTACTTAGCAAGAGGAAGGGGCATACTAAGTCCAGATGCTCTTTGTATAAAGGATTTTAGGAAAGTCTGAAGCATGAACCAAAACACGCACTTCCTATGGAAAAGCCACCTGAAAGGGCTTGGGTGGGCCAACAGGTTGGGTGGGGCAGGGGCTCAGGAAATCACAAAAGTTGGGCAAACAGTGTGAGTCAGCTTGGTCGGGACCAGATATGGTGACTGTGGGCTATGTGGGGGAAGGTCTCATCAAAAAAGTATAGCCTCTGCCAGTACTTCTGTATGGGAGAAAGCTGCTCCACCAACTCTCTGCCTGATGCTGGACAATTCAGTACCTCCCTGTATGCCAGGTGCCTTTCAAGTTGCTACCCTAGCACTGGAGCTCAGGGGAGTGAGTCTGAATAAGTTTGTGCATGAGTCCTTTAAGAGGAAGTGCCTGGGACACCAACAGCCCTCTGTTTCTCATCCTCAATCCCTTCTGGTTTTGACAGCCAGAAGTATGAAAATTTATCTTCCAGGCACTTGAACTCAGGGTTAGGGGTACTGATGTGGGGTTAAGCTCTCCTACTTGCTCCTCAGGGGTGACCTCTGCTGCCAAGATATCCCTCCCAATTTTTATATACTACGTATGAGTGTGGGAGCAGCCCATTCTGTCTTTGCCCCTCCTACTAGTCTCATATGACTCTTTCAGTTCCCTAGTTGTAGGACTTCCATTCATCCAGATTTCAGGCAGTTCTGAAGGGTGGTTATTCTGTAGTTTGATTGTAATTTTTATGTGGTTGTGGGAGGATTAGAGTACTATATACCTGCCCCGCCATGTTGATCAGAAGTTCCCCTTCACTCTCTTAACATAATAGGTGGAGTGATCCTTTCATATTGCAACACTCCTGCTATTCAGAGCCTTGAATATTCTCTCTTTCATTAATAGTAAATTCTAGAGTCCTCACAATGACCTACAAAGCTCTACATGATCTGGCTGTCTGTTACCTTCTGACTTCACCTCCTACTGCTTCTTCCCTTTTACTTTACTCCAGCCACACTGGCTTCTTTGCTCTATTTTAGACATATATTTTATAGCCACCACAGCACTTTGCCTTGGCTGTATTTTCAATTCTTTCTTTTCAACCAACTCCATCTTCTCCATTCTTTCTTTATGCAATTGTCATCTTCCCAATGAGGCCTGTGTTTTTTCAGCATGTGCCCTCTACTTGCCTGGCACTCCTGAACTTTCTTACCTTTCCCTACCCTACCCATCCCCGTAGTGTTTACCACCTTCTAACATACTTTATAATATAATTATCTCATGTTTTTATTGTCTGTCTTTTCTGTTAGAGCAGATATAATCTCCATGACAGGGCAGAAATTTTTGTGTGTGTGTTTTTTTTTTCACCATTGTATTATAAGTTCTTAGAACAGAGCCTGGCACATAGTAGGGTCTCAGTAAACACTTGTAAATTTCATTGAATCACAAAATAAGTCAAAGTTATGGCTAGCATTAGGCACAATGAATTGGATGGCCCTATGCTGAAAAACAGTATAAACAATAGTGGAGAAAATCTATCCTACCTGTAGTTCTGTGTCACAAACCACACCTAAATTTGTGGCTAAAACAATAATTTATTATTAACTTTCACAGTTTTGGAGGTTGGCAGGCTTAGCTGAGCACATACAATTAAACTGATGCCTATAGTAGGAAGGAAGTTGCAAGCTGGTCAGGTATCTCTTTATCCAGGTGGCATTTCCACTAGTCTAGCTTGGGTTTCCTCACAGCATGGCAGTAGTCATGATTTTTCACATGGTGGCTGGCATAAATCTTCTTGTAGCTTTAGATGCCTCTGACTCATTTTCACTATTGAATATCGGAATATCACACACACATACAAAGAGGGAAGGAATTGATGACCTCCATCATGAAAACAAGGTTTCATTTGTAAATTATGGATAAGTAACCTACACTAATAAAAGACAAATATGTAAATTGACAATCCCTCTGCAAAGCCCACAGCCAATCAGGAGTGAGCATGCAAATTAACCTGACAAAGGTGGTAAGCTTGTGGATAGCATGCATGCATGCAGGCGCCGAGTGGCCAGGGTCTTGGGAATGCCACTGGAGTGTCCGGTCCTGTCAGCCTGGCCTGGGGCATCTGGAGTTCCAAGTACTTTTGGTTTCTTTCAGCCCCTGGACCAGAAGTGGAAACCAAGAGTGTGGGAAAGTTTGAGATACATTATTAAGGGAAATGAAAGTTGATCTAACCAAATTCATTATTTATATTAATAATATTACATTTCTAGTTACCTTGGTTACATGTTAACTGTTTACAAGCAGAAAATAAGTGAGTTTAAGATTTATGACCATAGAGAGATACTCATTTAAGACTTTGGTTTGAATGCATGAATAGGTGATGAAAAATGCCACAAAATCATTCTACACTTAATTTTTGATTATTTACTATTATGCGATATGTATCTAATAGCTATCATATATAAAATATACTTATTATAAATGGATTTCTAATTTTACTTATATATCTGTTTTTAGTGATATAAATCTGTTTAGTGATTTATATCACTAAAACTACCTTCTTCTTTGGGGTCAGTTCTGTCACCAACTAATGTGCATCTTTTTTTGCCCTGTGATGCAGTGCAGAATGGCATTTCTAAGCTGGTGCCAGTTTATTGGAAAGGAAAATCACAAAAGGGTGTTGAAAGTAACCATTTGTGACCAGTGTTCTTATAAAGCAACATTCAGTTAATCTGCTTCTGAACATCCAGAAATGAAGAATTTCTGAATTCTTTTTGAAATTGTGTCCTAATCTTACACCAAAATGTTAGTTCTGTTTACTAGGGAAATCCTAGTTCATAAAAACCCTGGACTAACAGTTCTTTTCTTCCATTAAGTCATATTAGTCTTGGCTAAGAAATATAACTAACTTTGGATTTTTAATTTATTTATTTATTATTTTCACTGATTCCATTACCATAATCATATAGTAGAAGGACTACTGAACTAAAAGTCAGATGACCTGATTTTTATTATTTATATAATCTTTTTCTATTCACTTGAGCTTCTTTATATATACTCTACCTTCTTTGTGGGATATTTTAAAGATAAAATGAAATGAAGAAATGCTTTAAAAAGTAAAAACAAATAGTATTAAAATACAAGGTGTTATAATAGAAGATAGTTGTATTTTTTATAATATTAAAGAAGCTAAAGACTGCAAAAATCTTTAAATTTTTCTGGAAACTGTAGATGATATATGTATAGTACAAAATTCTAGATCTAGTAGTGAACATTTACAAGGCACATAGTATGATATCTATTCCTCCTGCCTCATTCCTTTTATTTTTTAGTAGTTGTTTTCACTTTTTCCAGATAAATCTCCTTGTTTCTCCTCCCCTGTCATACCACCTAATACACACATTTACCCACAAATACTTTTGTCTTTCTTCAAAGGGAGCCACCATTAAAAAAGATGAGCAGACTGGGGCCATCGTTGTGGCTAGAATCATGAGAGGAGGAGCTGCAGACAGAAGTGGTAAGAGTTTAAAGGTTAAGTGAATTTAGACAAGCCATGTTGCATTTCATAGTAGATAATATTTTTAATATATAACTAAGAGGATAATAATCTTTTGCTATAATGCAACAAAACAAGAAATAAAGTATTTTCCTCTGTCTTGATATATGGGAACTTGTATAAATAAGTGAAAAATAAATCTCTACTCTCTTAGGTTACAAGGGCTTCTGATTTGAAAGATACTACTCAAAGCATGTAGCCTTTTTTTAAAAAGTAAGAATTATTTTCTATGATGGAAATTATATGCATTTCTAGACAATGAACATAATGTTCTTCTTTGATGTTATAGTCTTTGATTCATTGCTATACACATGCATGGAATCTGAAACTGGAGAAGCCAGAAGGCCTTCTTTTCAATCCTTATATGTAACTTACAGTTTCTTTTGTAGTAACACTGCTAATTTACTGAATTTGCTATCACTCAGGTCTTATTCATGTTGGTGATGAACTTAGGGAAGTGAATGGGATACCAGTTGAGGATAAAAAGCCTGAAGAAATCATTCAGATTTTGGTAAGCTGAATTTTATTTTAAATTAAAAATAAAATTAAATCACTATTTATCCAACTAGGTTATGAATACAGGATTTGGATTGAGCAGTCCAGGGTTCTTATGTGTATTTGGAAAATACCTTAACCTTTTTATTGCCTCAGTATTTTCATTTACAAAATGTGAATAAGAAGAGTTAAATATTTCACTGGAGTGTTTTGAAGATTAAATGAGCTAAAGAGTTTATTACAGGGCCTATCTCAATTAGATGCCTTTTTTCTTTTTTCTATTTTCTTTTTTTTTTTTTTGATGATGCATTTATTTTTTTCTTACTCCCATCAATATAGCCTATGCTTTCTAGGTATATAAAATAATAAAACTAATTTAAATGTCTTATGAAATCCAAAGTAGAATGTAATTATTTTAGGCCTTGACAATATTTACTCTCAAGTTCATTTGTAAAGATAAAATGAAGAGCCAAAACTGGTTTAGGTTAATTGGATAGAGCGTCGGCCTGCGGACCGAAGGGTCCTGGGTTCAATTCCGGTCGGGGGCATGTACCTTGGTTGCGAGCACACCCCCGGTGGGGGGCGTGCAAGAGGCAGCTGATCAATGACTCTCTCTTATTGATGTTTCTAACTCTCTGTCTCTCTCCCTTCCTCTCTGTAAAAAATCAATAAAATATATTTTTAAAAAAAGATAAAATGAAGAGAAACAGTCCCTGTTATATATGAAAGCATATTATGAATTTACAGAAATAAAAAAAACTTTAGTATTTCAAAACAGACCTCAGTATATATTATGGTGGCATTTTATATTACAGGGAAAAAAATGAAATCATTTTGTAAATGGATTGGATTAATTGATGATACAGTTAGAAAAAATAAAGTCAGTCCCTATTTTATAGCACACACAAAAATAAATCCCAACAAATTAAATACTCAAGTTTTTAAAAATCACACACAAAAAATAGAGTGAAACGTTAATGTTGTAAAAATTAAGTAGAAAAAGAACTGATATTACTGTAGAAAACTTTATGAACAAAAAAAGATGCCATACATGAAACAGACAAATGAGCCCTGACTGGTGTTCTTAGTGGTTACAGCATTGACCTGTGTATCAAAGGGTCATAGGTTTGACTCCCAGTAAAGGGCACATAGCTGAGTTGCAGGTTCAATCCCCAAACCTGTTCCGGGTATGTGTGGGAAGCAGTCAATTTATGTGTCTCTCTCACATTGATGTTTCTCTCTCTCTCTCTGTCTCTCTCGTCTCTGTCTCTCTTTCTCTTCCCCCGTCCTCCCCTCCACTCTCTAAAAATCAATGGAAAAAAATATCCTTGGATGAGGACTAACAACAACATAAAAACTTAGACATGAGATTGTAGAAAAAAAATTTCAATATATATGAAAGAAGGTTAATACTTTAATATATAGAGAGTATATAAAAATTAATAAAAAAGAAAGTTTTTAGAAAAATTGGCAAAGCATATGCACAGATAATATACTAAAGAAAACATGATGTCTGAACAATACTAGACTGGTAGGGATTTAAAAATTTGATAATGCCAAGAGTTACCCAGGTTATAGGGAAATAAATATGTTTATATGATTTTGGTAGTAGGATAAATTAATAGAACTTTTTGAGGTGGCTACCTAATACTTTCAATTTTTTTAATTTGCATACCTTTTTTGTTGTTATTGATATTATTACAGATCTCCTTCATTTTCCCCCATTCTTTTTCACTACACCCAGCTATTGCCACAACCCCAGGCCTTTACCACACTACTGTCCATGTCCATAGGCTATGTATATATGCATATGTTCTATGCTGAATCCCTTTCTGACCTCCACTTCCTTTCCCTCTGAGATCTGTTAGTCTGTTCCATGCGTCCATGCCTCTGGCCCTATTTTGTTCATCAGTTTATGTTCATTAGATTCCACATATTAGACATATGCTATTTTTCTTTCTCTGACTGACTTTTTTTTTTTTTGCTTAGCATAATAATATCCAAGTCCATTCATGCTGTTACAAAGGGTAAAAGATCCTTCTTTATTACAGCCACATAGTATTCCATGGTGAAAATCGACTACAGTTTGTTAATCTACTTATCTACTGATGGGCACTTGGACTCTTTCCAGATCTTGGCTATTATAAATAACTAGAGGCTCCGTGCACAAAATTTATGCATTGGTGGGGGGGGTTCCTTCAGCCCAGCCTGCACCCTCTCCAATATTGGACCCCTCAAGGGATGTTCAACTACCCATTTAGGCCTGATTTTGGTAGGCCTAAACAGGCAGTCGGACATCCCTCTCACAATCCAGGACTGCTGGCTCCCAACCACTCACCTGCCTGCCTTTCTGATTGCTCCTAACCACTTCTGTCTAACAGCCTGATCACCCCTAACCACTCCCCTGCCAGCCTGATTGATGCCTAACTGCTCCCTTGCTAGCCTATTTGCCCCTAACTGCCTTCCCCTGCAGGCTTGGTCACCCCTAACTGCCCTCTTCTGCAAGCCTAATCCCCCCCAACTACTCTCCCTTGCAGGCCTGGGTCCCACCGAACTGTCCTTCCCTGCAGACTCAGTTGCCCCAAACTTCCCTCCTCTGCCTCTGCTCAACCCTAACTGCCCTCCCCTGCAGACTTGATTGGCCCCAACTGCCCTCCCTTGCAGTCCCTGTCTCTCCCATCTGCCCTCCCCTGCTGGCCTGATTGCCCTCAACTGCCCTCTCTTGCAGGCCTGGTCCCTCACAACTGCCCTCCCATGCTGGCCATCTTGTGGTGGCCATCTTGAGTCCAAATGGGGCAGCCATCTTTGACCACATGGGGGCAGCCATCTTGTGTGTTGGAGTGTTGGTCAATTTGCATATTACTCTTTTATTAGATAGGAGGATAGAGGCCTGGTGCATGGGTGGGGGCCAGCTGGTTTGCCCTAATGGGTGTCCTGAATTAGGGTGAGGGTTTCCTTGGGGGTGGGACAGCCTAGATGGGGTGCCTGTGGTGGTTTTCAAGCTGGACACACCTCCCCCCCACCCCCTCCTGGACCCAAGTGGAGACCCTGGTATCTGGAATTTATTTATCTTCTATTATTGAAACTTTGCAACCTTGAGTGGAGGCCAAGGCAGGCCAGGGCTGTGGAAGCTTGGCTTCCTCCATTGCCGCGGGCAACACAAGCCTCCTGCTCTCTCCAGCTCTATGGCTGCCTCCATTTTCGTTGGGATTTATTTATCTTAATTAAAACTTTGTAGCCTTCAGTGGAGTCCAGGGAAAGCCAGGGTATATGGCTTCCTCCATTGCTGGGGAAATCCAAGCCTCCTGCTTGCTCCTTGGCTGCAGCCATCTTGGTTGGGTTAATTTTCATACTCACTTCTGATTAGCCAGTGGGCATTGCTTGTGGGTGTAGTGGAGGTACAGTCAATTTGCATATTACTCTTTTATTTGATAGGATGTGACTATAAACATAGGAGTGTTAACATTCTTTCAAACTGATGTTGAAGAATTCTTCGGATATATTCCCAGAAGTGGGATCGCTGGGTCAAAAGGTAGTTCCATTTTAATTTTGTTTAGGAAACTCTGTACTGTTTTCCAGAATGGAGTCTTCATTTCCACCAGCAGTGTACTAGGGTTCGCTTTCTCCACATCCTCACTAGGAGTTTGTTGATTTACTGATAGTAGCCATTCTGGCAGGTATATGGTGATATCTCATTGTGGTTTCAATTTGCATCTCTCTGATGATTAGTGACATTGAACATTCTTTCATATGTCTATTGGCCATCTGAATGTCATCTTTAGAGAAATGTCTATTCAAGTCCTCTGCCCATTTTTAATTGTATTATTTGTCTTCCTAGTGTTGAGTTGTATGAGTGCTTTATATATTTTGGAAATTAACCATTATCAGAGATGTATTATTGGAGAATATGTTCTCTCACTGTGAGGTTTCTCTTTCATTTTGTTGATGTTTTCTTTTGCTGTACAGAAGTTTTTTACTTTGATGTATATATTTTTTCTTACCCTAAGAGTTGTATTAGTGAAAATACTTCTAGTTTATTGTCTGAGATTTTCCTGCATATATCTTCTCCCAGGCTTTTTATGGTTTCACAACTTAAATTGAATACTTTTACCTATTCTGAGTTTATTCTTGTGTATAGTGTAAGTTGGTGATCCAGTTTCCCTTTTTTTTTTTTTTTTGCATGGACCTGTCCAATTTTTTTTTAAACAATTTATTGAAGAGACTGCCTTTACTCCATTGTATTCTCTTCTCTCTTTTGTCTAATATTACTTGACTATAAAGATATAGGTGGTTTTCTGGGCCCTCTGTTCTGTTCCATTGGTCTTTATGCCTGTTCTTGTGCCGGTAATAGGCTGTTTTGATTGCAGTGGCTTTGTAGTATGGTTTGATATCCAGTATTATGATTCCCCCCATTTGTTCTTATCAAGAGTACTGTGGTTATTGGTGGTCTTTTTTGTTTTCATATAAATTTTTGGAATATTTGTTTTAGAACTATGAAATATGCATTGATATTTTTTTGTTTTGTTTTGTTAATCCTCACCCAAGGATATTTTTTCAATTGATTATTAGAGAGTAGAAGGGAAGAAGGAAGATGGAGAGAGAAAGGAACATCAATTAAGAGAGACACACCAGGGCGGGTGATCAAATGTGCAACCCAGCTATGTGCCCTTGAACCCGAGACCCTTCTGTGCATTGGCTGATGATTTAACCACTGAGCGAGACCACCTGGGCGCCATTCATTTTTTAATAGGGATTGCTTTGAATCTAAAGATTGCTTTGGATTATATAGACATTTTAATAATGTTAATTCTTCCAATCCATGAATACAGTATAGGTTTCTACTTGTTTGTATCTTCCTCTATTTGTTTTGCAATTTCCTATAGTGTTCTGACTATAGGTCTTTTACCTCCATTAAATTTATTCCTAGATATCTTTTTTTTTCTTGCAAAGGTAAATAGAATTGTCTTTTTATTTTTTGTTTATTTATTTATTTTGAGGGTTGTATTTTTAGTTTCTCTTTCTGAGAGTTCATTGCTGGTGTATAAAAATGCCATCAATTTCTGCATGTTAATTTTTATCATATTAATTTGCCAAATTCATTTATTAAATCTATCTATTTTTGGTGGAGTCTCCAGGGTTTTCTAATACAATTTCATATTATGTGCTAATAATACAGTTTAACTTCCTCCTTTCCAAATTGGATGTCTTTTCTTTATTTGTCTGATCACTGTGACTAGCACTTCCAGTACTATGTTGAATAAGAGTAGTACAAGTGAACATCCTGCCTTATTCCTGATCTTAAAGGGAAACACTTCTAGTTTTTGCAATTGAGTATGATATTGGCTATAAGTTTGTCATACATGGCCATTGTTACGTTGATGTATGATCCCTCTATTCTTACTTTGGTAAGAGTTTTTTTAATCAAAATTGAGTCCTGGATTTTGTCAAATGCTTTTTCTGTGTCTTTTGATATGATTATATAATTTTTATACTTCATTTTGTTTATGTGATGTATCACATTTATTGATTTGATACTAGCCTTGCATCCCCCGAATAAATCCCACTTGGCCATGCTGTATGATCTTTTTAATTTATTGCTGGATCTGATTTGCTAATATTGGTTGAGGATTTTAGCATCTTTGTTCATCAAGGATATTGGCCTATAATATATTCTTTCTGTGTATTGTCTTTATCTGATTTTGGAATTAGGATAATGCTAGCCTCGTAAAAATAGTATGGCATTTGCCAGTTTTGCCTAGTATTTAGAGCATTGACCCAAGGACTGAAAGGTGACAGATTCATATCTAGTATATGGCATGTACCTCAGTTGCAGGCTCTATCACTGGCCTGGGTCACTGTGCTTATGGGAGGCAACCAATCAATGAGTCTCTCTTACATAGATGTTTGCCTCTGTCTCTATCCTGCCCTTCCACTCTTTCTAAAAATCAATGGGAAAAATATCCTCAGGTGAGGATTAACCATAACAACAAAATAATGTGGATGTCTTCCCTCCTCTTAAATTTTTTAGAGTAGTTTGAGGAGGATAGGTGTTAGTTCTTTTTTGAATGTTTCATAAAACTTGCCTGTGTAGCCTTCTAGTCCAGCACATTGGTTTTCTGGGAGTTTTTTAAATTACTGCTTTAATATCATTAGGTGTTATTGGCCTATTAAGGTGTTCTGATTCTTCTTGATTAAGTTTTTTGTGTTTCTGGGAATTTGTCCATTTTGCCCAGTTTGTCCAATTTGTTGACATATAGTTGTTCATAGTATTTTCTTATAATTCTTTGTGTTTCTTTGATGTCAGTTGTTACTTTTCCTCTTTCACTTATGAATTTTACTTGGTCCCTCTGTCTTTGGTTCTTGATGAGTCTGGCTAAAGGTTTATCAAACTTGTTTACTTTTTCCAAGATTCAGTTCTTGGTTTCATTGATTTTTGGTATATATTTTTTTTGTTCTCTATAATATTTATTTCCAGTCTGATATTTATTATTTCCTCCCTTCTACTTACATTGGGATTTTCTGTTGTTCTCTTTCTAGTTCTTTTGTTTGTAGAGTTAGATAATTCATTAGAGACTTTTCTTATTTCTTGAAGTAGGCCTGTTATGCTATGAACTTATGTTTCAGGACTACTTTTACTGTCCCATAGAATTTGGGTTGTTGTGTGTTCATTTTCATTTCTTTCCAGGAAGTTTTTCATTTCTTCTTGGATCTTATTGGGAATGCATTCATTGTTTAGTAATATGCTATTTAGCCTCCATATGCTTGAATGTTTTTGAGTATTTTTATTTAGTTGATTACTAGTTTTTTGCCATTCTGATCTGAAAAGGTGATTGATACAATGTTCTTGAACTTACAGAGAGTTATTTTGTGTTATAACATGTGGTCTATATTTGAGAATGTCCCATGCACACTTGAGATGAATGTATATTCTCCAGCTTTAGCATGAAATGTTCTGTAAATGCCAATTAAATTATCTGATCTACTGTGTCACTTAAGGTTGCAGGTTCATTTTTTATTTTTTTTGCGTGTGGGGGGTGTTAAAATTGCCTACAATGACTGTATAGCTGTTGATCTTTTGCTTAAAGTTCCCCAAGAGTGTTTTTTAAAATATAGATTTATGTGGTCCTATTTGGGCACATACATGTTTATCAGGGTTATATCCTCTTGTTGGATTGATCCTTTAGTATTATGTAGTGACCTTTTTTATTTTTATTAAATCTTTATTGTTCAGATTATTACAGTTTTTCTCTTTTTTTCCCTATAGCTCCCCTCCACTCTCTGCCCTTACCCACCTTCCCCCCACTGTACTCATCCATAGGTGTATGATTTTTGTCCAGTGTCTTCCTGCAACCCCACACCTCTTTCCCTCTGAGGATTGTCAGTCCATTCCCTTACTATGCCCCTGATTCTATTATATTCACCAGTTTATTCTGTTCATCAGATTTTTTTATTCACTTGATTTTTAGATTCACTTGTTGATAGATATGCATTTGTTGTTCATAATTTTTATCTTTACCTTTTTCTTCTTCTTCCTCTTCTTAAAGAATACCTTTCAACATTTTATATAATACCAGTTTGGCGGTGATGAATTCCTTTAGCTTTTTCTAATCTGTGAAGCTCTTTATCTGACCCTCAATTCTGAATGATAGCTTTTCTGGGTAGAGTAATCTTGGTTGTAGGTTCTTCCTATTCATCACTTTGAATATTTCTTACCACTCCCGTCTGGCCTGCATAGTTTCTGTTGAGTATTGAGAAATCAGCTAACAATCATATGGGTGCACCCTTATAAGTAACTAACTATTTTTCTCTTGCTGCTTTTAATATTCTCTCTTTGTATTTTGCTCTTGGTATTTTAATTATGATGTGTCTCACTGTGGTCCTCTTTGGATTCCTTTTATTTGGGGTTCTGTGCACTTATTGGACTTGTAAGTCTATTTCTTTCACCATGTAGGGGAATATTTCTGGAATTATTTCTTCAAATAGTTTTTCAGTATCTTGTTCTCTCTCTTCTGATACCCTCATAATTCTGATGTTAGTACGTTTGAAGTTGTCCCAGAGGCTCCTTACACTATATTCATATTTTTGGATTCTTTTTTCTTTTTGCTACAATTTTTCTCCTGTTACCCCTATGTAGATCTTGTTACATTTCATGTTGTCCCAAGGTTTTCTTAAACTATCCTCCTGCTTTTAATTATTTTTTTCTTTTTTCTGCTCTGATTGAATGATTCTATCTTGTCTTTTAATTCACTGATTTGGTCCTCTGCTTCATTTAGCCTACTTGTTTTTTCTTCCAGTGTATTCTTTTTATATGTATACTTAAGGCCCGCTACATGCAATTTGTGCATGGCTGGGGGTAGCGAGGAGCGGAAGAGTTTCCCTCAGCCCAGCCTGCACCCTTTCCAATCTGGAACCCCTCAAAGGATGTCCAATGGCCCATTTAGATTCAATCCTTCTCATAATCCAGGACGCTAGCTCCCAACCACTCACCCTCCTGCCTGTCTGATTGCCTCTAACCACTTCTGCCTAACAGCCTGATTACCCCTAACCACTTTCCTGCCAGCCTGATCAATGCTTAACTGCTCCTCTGCTGGTCGATTTCCCCTTACTGCCCTCACCTGCTGGCCCAGTCACCCCTAACTGCCCACCCTTGCCAGCCTGGTCGCTCCTAATTGCCCCTCCTTGCTGACCTGGTTCCCCCCAACTGCCCTTCCCTGCCAGCCTGGTTACACGTAACTAAGTGCCCTCCCCTGCAGTCCTGCTTGCCCCTAATTGCTCTCCCCTGCTGACTTGGTTGCCCTAACTGCTCTCCCCTGCAGGCTTGGTCCCCTCCAACTGCCCGCCTCCAACTGCTTCTCCCTGCTGGCCTGATCACCGCCAACTGCCCTCCTCAGCTGGCCATTTTGTGGCAGGCATCTTGTGTCCACATGGGCGTGGCCCTCTTTGACCACATGGGAGTGATGGTCAATTTGCATATTATATAGGATTTTTTTAAATTGATTTCAGAGAGAAAGGAAGAGAGAGAGAGATATATAAACAACAATGATGAAAGAGAATCATTTATTGGCTGCTTGCTGCACATGCATGTGTCCTGACTGGGAATTGAACTGTGACCTCCTGGTTCAAGGGTTGATGCTCAACCATTAAGCCATGCTGGGCAGGCCTTTCAGTGTATGCTTCATGTCAGATATGGTATTCTTTATTTTCAACTCGTTATTGTTCATGGTTTCTATATCCTTTTTCATGCTTTTGAGCATCTTTATAACCATTACTTTGAAACCTATTTCTGATACATTGCTTGCCTCAATTTCATTTAGCCGGTTATCTGAAGATTCCTCCTATTCTTCCATTTGGGACCTGATTATTTGTCTCCCCATTGTGGCTATCTCTCTGTGTTTGCTTCTGTGTGTGGGCTCAGTGGCACAATTTTTAACTCTTTAGGCTGGGTGTGTATAAAAGTAAACCTTGATCACCATATATGAGATTCTGTAGGGCCTACCACCCTAGGCATGGTTGTTCCCAGCAAGATCTGGAGCCTTTTGGGATCCCCACTCCAGTGTGCCATTTATGTGTGTAGTTTGGTCGAACTCTGGTGTAGACTGAAGCTCACCTCTTATTATGTTGTTTCTGGGTCCTTTTGGGTGGGTATCAGATTCAGATTGCTGTCAGACTTTGTGTGTAACTGACCCTGGGCTACCACTCTGTTTACTCTTTGTGTTTGTGTCTACTGGACCTGTGCATGTGTGGGAGGGGCTAATCTGTGTATATGGGATTAACTTCTTCCAGCTTTAGGCTGGGAGCAAATCTGTGGTCAGACTGAGTTTCCTAGAGTTCCTCCTCTACCTGTCAGCTCTGCCTTCCCACTGAGGTTGCCAGGCCTTCATCCAGAACTTTCTGGAGAGGGTCAGTAGGATAGACCCAGGCTAGCCTAGCTTAGGCTAGTGGGCCCCTTTTTGAGGATTATGCATTTAGGCACTCAGTGAAGAGAAATCAGTCCCTGCTTCAAAGCCAAACTCTTCAGGCTCTGTAAGAGTATCCATCTCTAGTTCCCCTTAAGGTGGCTTGCTGCAGGTTCATGTTGGGTCTAGCCTGCAGTTTCCTCTGCAAGAGCAGGTTCAGCTTCTCTGAGCTCAGGGGCATTGATGAAGAGAGTCTCCTATTGATGTTGTTGCCAGCCCAGCCCATACAAGGGGGCTAAGCACTTCCTCCCCATCCTAGACAATAAACTCCAAGGGTCTCACTCTTTGAATGTCCTGCTTTGAGCCACTCTCCTGTCCCCACAGAACTGCATTCAGCAGGGTTATCTGGGACTTTACAGGGCTGAACCAAATAGTCTCCCTTTAGGTGTAGTTCCCATAGCCTGCAGGAAGGTGTGACAGGCACTATCTCTCTTTCTGGGAGCTATGCTTTGGAATTCACAGGAAGCTCACCACAAAGAAGTCACAGAATTCAGCACTCATCTATCTGTGTCTCTGACAGAAGTCTCCCTGCAGACACCATCCAAAAATCCCAGCTCTGTACAGCACTGGTCCTCCTGTACTATACAACCAAGAAGGAGGGTATGGAAAATCAGCCCTGTGCATGATTCCTATCTTTCCATGTGGCTGGTCTCAACAAAAGGGGGATCTAAATTTTCAGCTCTGCTCCTCTGCTCTAGGTCCAAACCCTGCAGTTCGGGTCAAGAATCCCAGACTGGTGCTGCTCCCAGGCTGTGTGGCCAAACCAGCAGGATGGGGAAGTCTGGGTGGCTCCATATATGGGGGGAGGAGCTCTTACCTTGCACTCAGGTGGGAAAGACTATTCCTTTTATTTCAGGCTACATAGTTTGTCACTGACTTGGGTTCTGCCCAATGCCTTTCTAAAACAGAGAGTCCTTCAAAGTCACTGTTGGTTGTAGCCTCCAGTTCCCTCTGTTGGAGCCAAAGACAGCTATGCAACCTCTCCAGTGATTAGTCTAGAATGAACTTCGCAGGCTGGCGCTGCTTGCAATAGGAATGCTTCTTGACTGAGATGATGTGACCCAGGCAAACAAAATCCCCCTGATTTTCTCTACCTGATGCTATGTGGGCTTTTCTACTCATCTGTTGCTCTTGGTTGGGGATCCCTGCATGGGAACCTATGAGGGAGGGAACTTTGCAGCCAGGATATCCCTCTGACCTCTTAGCTGCTGCACCTGCTAGAAGAGGTTTTTCCCTTTCTGCATCTCCGTTTCTCTTACAAGTCTCTATGTGGCTTCTTCGCTGTTCCTTAAATATTATATTTTAGAAAATTTATATTTCACTTGCTCAATAGTTTAGCTGTAAATCCAGTTCATGCCTGGGAGCAACTGCATGCAGCCTCCAGCTCCTCTGTAGCTGTTTCTAACCTAAATTTGCATACCTTTTAATTGAAAAATGCAGTTTTTGAAAATTAATCCCAAGGATCTAATTTGGCAAATATCCATAAACAAGATCGTTTTTAAAATATTTAGAAACTATTAAGAAGGTATCATTGATTGATTAGTCATTCCATCTACATGATGGGTCACTATGCAACAATCACAATGGCTAGTAGACCTATTTTACCTAATAATGATGATAATACTAATAATAGCTATACTGATTGAGGCCTAAATGGAATTATTCTAAGAGCTTTACATACATTAAAATTCCTCCTTCCCCACACCCCACACACAAAACTAGAATGGGAAGGGACTATAGAGAAAACTTTTGCTTTCTCTCTACCTATGCAATTCAGTATTATATGAATTCTTAAGATTTGTGAATTACTTTTATGATAATCAGTAACAATGATAACATTTTAAAGTTACTCTTTTATAAAATTACAATATATGCTATTAAACCCCATTTTAGTGGAGACTCTGTGCTGTATTGGAGCTCCTCCTAGGCTTGCAAAAACTGATCCTATGCAACTTTTCCTAGTATGGCTATCAGTGACTTCACACTGGTAAATTGAAATTGGCTATGGTAGGATTATTTATACCATGAAATTTGGGAAATAAAAACAAATCAGGGCCTTTTTTATAAAACACAGTCCTGGTTTACCAGCACACCATTGATAGTTTGCTATTATTGAGAGATCTAACCATTTTTCCCTTTCTCCTTCCCTGCCTCCTTCCTTCCTGTGTCTCCTTGTCTTCCTCTTTTCTTCCCTTCCTCAGACCTCTTAGATATATTCTAGATATTTACTGCTTTTATAGAGTTTACAATTAACAGAGATAACAGATATTAAGCAATTGTGTAAATAATTATTTAGATATGATAAAAGCTAATAAGGGAGAGAAATAAATAGAAAATGACATGAGAGTTTATTGAAGAGAGATCCACTCTTGTCTCGGTTAGCAAAGACTTTAGGGTATTGTTGCTTGTTTTAATTAAATTTGAATGATCAGTCAATCTTTTCATTTTTTAATTAATTTATTATTTGGTGTTTTACTCACTAACCAGAATATAATAGAGATGAATGTTCTTTATTATTTTTTCTGGATGATGATACTTTTTTGTGTATGTGGATGCTGATACTTAAATGGAATAGTCGGATCTTTGCACATTATCTGTTCTCCACATTTATTGTTGTCTGTAGAAGGCACTATGCATAAGTAACTCAACATGGATGGTAATATATTCAACAGCATTTTAAAAGTGCACGAAGAGGTAAAAGTGGGTTTAGTGGTTGATGTTTTTTAAATTATTTGACAAACTTTAGTGCTTTCTCATGTTACAGGAATTTATACAAAAATACTTTTCTCAGTTTGATCTATCTAAGAATAGAAATCCCAAGCTTGTAAATTTTCAGATGCATTTAGTTTTCTAGCTGCTTTTTCTTCCCTCTCCTTGGCTCTAGAAGTTTTTTTTTATAATTATTTTCTCTGATAATCAGGCTCAGTCTCAGGGAGCAATAACATTTAAGATCATACCCAGCATCAAAGAAGAGACACCATCTAAAGAAGGCAAGGTAATTATTATTTTAAAATATTTCCTGTGGAGGGTGAGGGGGCTAATGTGTTTTTCATCTAGTACATATCTCCTTTGTCATGACAAGTTTATTTTAATATTCTTTTTTAAAATTGTTCTTAAATTAGAGTTAGAAGAATATTAGCCATTTGCTATTTTTTATATTTATTCATTTTAAATAAAACTTTCTTCCAGATGTTTATCAAAGCCCTCTTTGACTATGACCCTAATGAGGATAAAGCAATTCCATGTAAGGAAGCTGGGCTTTCTTTCAAGAAGGGAGATATTCTTCAGATTATGAGCCAAGATGATGCAATGTGGTGGCAAGCGAAGCATGAAGGTGATGCCAATCCGAGGGCAGGCTTGATTCCTTCGAAGCACTTCCAGGAAAGGTGAGCTACTGGCACGTAATGATGGCTTTTCTTCAACTAACCTTTTGTTCTCTGCAAAATATCACTCAAACATAGTTGTGATAAAATAAGCACTAAAATCTTGCCTTAGAGTCCTTTATCCCTCAGGTTTGGATTTCTGTTTTGTCTGAGTATGAATAATGACCAAAAATAATATGACAGTACCAGATCATATTCGTTTTTTGTTATGAAGCAAATGGAAAATCACACATTAATATCTGAAACTGTACTGATGTGAAAGGGCAAAAATAAGAGTGATTTTGGAGTGGGGATAATTTATAAAAATTTGAAGTTAGAGAATTCAGTTCTTAATTTGAATAGATTGCATTGTGTTCATTTCTCCCTAACTTTCCAGCTCTTTCTTAAGACTTTTAATATTTTGGTGTTATATTAACCTTGGATCTGTACTGAAAATTGATAGGCATATTGACCTTCTTTTCCTCCCAGGAGATTGGCTATGAGACGACCAGAAATAATAGTTCAGCCTCTGAAAGTTTCCAACAGGAAATCATGTAAGTTTGTTAATAAGAATGCAGACTAACCAAATCTTGGTGTTTATTTTTGACTAGTAAAACAGATCATATTACCTTCTGATAGTTTTTGGATCATTTTAAATAGATTAAAGTGAATCTTTAGAAGAAAGGGGTGTAATAAATCCATGGCTCTTTAAGAAAAGGACTAATAACTACAGCTCTTTTTGAATTCTAGATTTTGATATTTTTTTTTTCTCCAAAGCCAGGAGGTGTGGGTAAGATATTTCTTGGTAAAGATTAAGGGGAAAAAATCATCACATTCTTGGACACAAAAGCAGTTGTGCCTAAGAACAATTAATTGTTCTTCGTCTTAGTTACCCAGAAATCATAGTAACTCTGATCTTTTACTTGTCTATTTGGAATTATTACCAGACTAGATTAAAATAAAATAAGAGTTAAGAAAAAAAATGACATAAGATAACTGAAAAATATAGTGTAGATTTAGGTGCCTTTTTTTTTCAGCCCACCTTTCTCTTACTTCCCTTTATTTCCCATCCCTCAAGTCCCCCATCCCATAAATTTCTTATTTCATCTCTTCTATATGTTTAAGTTATTTTAAGAGTTAAAAAAAACCCTTTGTTTTCAGCATGGAAATTGTACATTAAAAGGCAAAATGAAAAAATAAATGGTCTTGGAATTTTACACCAACATCTGTTTTTAGTATTGTTGCATTTTTCACATCTCCTGTTATTTCTGTCAGTTTGTAGAAGCTTATAGCCCAGGAATTACATCATTAGAGAGCCAAACTATAGTCAGTATAAATCTCCCAAGCAAGCGAATACTTCAAGTGTAGCACTGATTCAAAAGCCTGCTTGTTCTTGCTCTGCTTAGTCTGGGCAGAAAGGAAAAAAAAAACACACAAAAAACCACATAACTTGTTGTAGAATGTCACATGTATTGTAACATCAGAAACTTAAAGTTGAACTAGAACAATGCATTATTTTAAAGTGTGATGAATTTTCACTGACAGCTCACCCAGTTGAAAGGACCTTTGAGACATCCATCTCACTTGCTGTATGAAAAGTTTAAATTTGGGGTTTGCACATTTCTAATATATCTGGTGCATATGGGATAAAATATGTATAACTTAAAAATGAAATTAATGTGATTCTCTCTGAATCTGAATCCATATTCAAATTAATATGATTTGATATAATTACAAATTTTCATTTATTTAAACATGTTGATAAATATTTCTTTAAAGAACTATGTAAGTAGAATAGGTTGTCTTTATAATACATTTCTCAAACTGGTTTTAGTATAGATGTCCATGAATGTGAAGTGGGGGTGTGAGTGTACATTTAAGCAGTAATTGTAATGGAGGCTTTTTCTGTGTTAATTTGTGTAATTTCTTATGTTGCTACTTCAATATCTGAATTTGAAAAATGTTTGAGGATTTATTTTTACTGAAATGTCCTCATTTGGATGTTTTAGTATTTTTCTCTCTTTTTTTTTCTTCTTTAATATTACTTAAAAATATTTACTGATCCTCCTTTCACCTTTTCTTCCTTATTTTTTTTCTTTTCTTTATCTTTACCTCTTTCCTATTTTTATTTATCACTGAGAAATGAATTGTTTGTTCTCATTAATGGATATTATTTATTTTAAATAGAAATAAATCTGCTCAATATTATCTCAGTTAAATCACGGGTGTATAATATATATGACCATGTTCAGAGATAGTATATTTTTATGAAAACTAAGTAGAAAACTAATAACTATATCCTAAAATAATTAAAATTCAATTTTTATGAGCATTTTTAGTTATTAATAGATATTACTATATTGCCCTCGGTGAAATTGTACTAGGTAACAATACCATCCACAGTGTATGATCATCATTAATTCATTCATTCATTCATTCAAATGGCTTGCCATTGGCCAGGTGGGGCAGAGGGTACATGATGAGTCCCTCTGCAACTCCCAGGGCCTTAAATCTTAGCATCTTCATTATTTCTTTTCTTTCCTGTCTCATTTTCTTTAGCATGAATAAATTATTTAGCATGAATACAGTGTTTCAGAACAGTGTCTGATATAATTCACATAAAATCCACTATTTTAAAGCATACCACTAGTGGTTTTCAGTATACTTAAAAGCTTCTGCAACTACCACTATTATTTAGTTCCAGAACATTTCACCGCTCCCAAAAGTAACCCCATTAGCAGTCACTTCCCATGATTTATTGCCTCTAGCCCATGGCAAACATTAATCTATTTTCTGCCTCTATGAATTTTCCTATTCTAGACATTTCATATAGATGGAATCATATAACATATGACCTTTTATAACTGACCTTTTTCATTTAGCGTAATGTGTCCAAGGTTCATTCATATTGTAGCATGGGTCAGTACTTAATTTCTTATGACTGAATAGTATTCCAGTGTATGGCTATATCACACTTAGTTTAAGCATTCATCAGTTGATGGGCATTTGGGTTGTTTGCACCTTTGGGCTATTAGGAACAATGCTGCTATGAACATTCATATTTGACTTTTTTGTGAGGACACATGCTTTAATTTCTCACGAGAACATACCTACAAAGTCCTTCCAAAATTACACCTGGTAAACTTTTTGAGAAATTGCCAAACTGTTTTCCATAGCAACTGTACCATTATATTTCATCAGCAATTCCAACTTCTCCATATCCCTGTCAACACTTGTTACTGTCTTTTTTATTATAGCTATCAGCGTGGGTGTGAAGTGGGATCTTACTATGTATTTTTTTATTTATTTTTATTGTTAACACTATTGCAGATGTTCCTATTTTGCCCACCTCCACCCAACCCTCTTCCCCTTCCCTCTGACCATCACCACACTATTGTCTATGTCTATCTATGGGTTATGTATATGTGTTCTTTGGCTAATCTTCATTTAAAAATTTTGTTGTATGAGAAACCTTTAAACACAAAAGTTATGCAATACTCATGGTACTGGTTCTGAACATTTTAAAAGGCATTTAAAAATACTTTGTTTTGTAACCTGTGTATTTGATAGTGATATAACTAAATTTTGTAAAGGCCATCTGACTCAACACTTCCCAGATTTCAACATTTAGTACTTAAATATTTGGAATTGGACATTCATGTCATCATGCCCTGGGTTAAATTATAGAATAAGGCTGTGAATAAAAACAAAGATGATATAAAATCTTCTATTTTGTGACTCTAAATAAGAATCATGAAGTAGATTTTAATGCAAAATGTCTAAAAGAATAATTTTGTCATGTTGGTGTTTACACATTTATGAAAAAAGTATTCATGTTGATAAAAATTTTCTAAGTGCACTTAAAATCTAGGAAGATATTGTTAGGCATTGAATTTAGAATAATGACTTCAGTCAGGTAATAGTATATATAAAATTGGGCAGTTAACACTTCACAAAGTGGGTGCTTGTATTACTATGATTTTACTCTTTATTTGATTTCATGGTGTATCGTTTTAACTAAAGTTTTCATGGAGAAAAAGTTCATAGACGAGGGCTCTGGAACTATAGGGGTTCAGTTGATGTCAACATAGAAGTGAAAAAGGACTAGAGAATCCTAGTCTTAGTATTTTTTCATTAATATTTGTTCTGGAGTGCTAGATCCTGGCTCCATGATAAATAAAATATGGAGCTGAGATAAAGCCAACTTTAACACTACCATCCTTATGCAAAGCTTTTAAGTGTGGGTGATATTCATCTTTGCTGCTTGGTTATTTCCCCCCCTTATCTAATACATACCCAGAAAATAGGCTTCTCAAACAAACTAATTTGCCTTTTAAAAATGAAACATACTAATACCTAACTGAGAACTAAAACTTGAACTCTTAAGTCAAACATTCCTAAATCATAGAGGCTTGATATAGGGACTCATCTACTCTTCCTCATCTTGTTTTTTATTTTTGGTTGTTGTTTTTTTGTTTTGTTTTGAAGAATTGCTTAATAGAATTTTGTGCTCCTTTCTTCCCGTCTTCATCTAATGATAGGCTTATACATGATAGATTTATATTAGTAATAGAGACAGAAGAGCAGACCCAGAACTCTGATAGATTTTCTTTGATATGACCACCTTTTAGATTGTTAATGAAAGACACAGGTTAAGTGTTTTGGAAATGAGTAACAGTGTATTTTATGGCTTCTGTAGCAGATAGGAGTGGTTTTCATCACAAACGTGGCAGTTTGCAATTCATGTGTCGATATAAAGTATTCTGATTTTCTGCTAAAAGCTTATTTTATAATTCAGTTACATTATAAAGCAGTATTATATCACCTAATCTTTAAAAAGAAATATGAATTTCTTTGACTACTTGAAACATAATATTTCCATTCTATTGAAATTGAGATATTTATGTTAAGAATAGCCTTCCTAATAGCATAAATATTAATTCAACTTTAACTTCAATAGGCTGTAATTTATATTTAAATCTAATTATATGGTATTCATAAAAGGCTCTTATTCATATAGTGTATTTTATAGCAGAATATTCAGATAGTCCCTATATCAAGCTTCTAAGATTTAGAAATGTTTGATTAAAGAGTTTAAGTTTTAGTTTTTAGTTAAGAACGAGTTTTACCCACATGGATATTTATAGTGCTTAGCTTTCTTTTTCAGTTATTAAGATACAAATATCTGAAAATTTCTAACACTGCTGATTGCATATCGTCTGGGTAAAAAAGATCTTTAACCGAAGCCAAAAGGTGTCCATTCAAACAGAGTATAGCCAAGTTTATTCAGAGACAAGTATTTTGTAGATTAAAGATTACATTTTACCAACAACTGAATTTAAACACTGACTAAATGAATGAGTTCATTCTATGTGGTACCAATATCCTGGAAGGCCAAGTATTTGCAAATAATACATATACCATTACTCTACAGGTTGTTAATACAACTTTCCAGGTGAGTAAGCTCCTTTCTCCTAGCATCTTAAATAATATTTATTTAGTGTGTTCACCTATAAATCTAATTCACAAATTAAAAATTAACAAATGAGTAGATGGCTAATGTTCTTATATGAAATTTTTATGTCTAAAACATTGTCAAATATTTTCTTAATATTGGTGGGATTTTGTGTAGCAGAAACATACAGGGTTTTAGAAAACCGTAAAAGTATTTTTCCCCCTAATACTAATTGATACTCTTTGGAGATGCCACATTTAGTTTGTGTGGCAAGAGGTGCAGATGAACTGAGCTGTTAATTGCAAGTCTGATTACTTAATGTCATGAGATGATTTAGATGAAGGCCTTTCTGATTTTATTGTTCACTTTTTGTCTTAGTAAACTGTGTTCTTACCTATATGAATATGCTGCTTGTAAAGCACTACCAGGGGATGTGCTTTTAGCTTCTCCGTATGAAGGATTCTAGGTCATACTGACTCTTGCCTTTTGTCTGGGGACCCCGTGTCATGCAGGTTAAGAACTGATGAAGGTTAGGGGGTCTGGTCAGTGGTCATGATTGTTGTAGACTTGAAGGGGAGATTGCAGTGCAGGGAGATAAGGAAGTAAAAGAAAGCCATATCTAGGGTAGAGGTTTAACTTTACCCCTGCCATACCTACTTAAATACCATTTCCCTGCTTTGCAGAATATTAGACATGTTTCCTTCAGAGTAACCTGTTTTGTAGCAGCTTGGGAAAGCTCTCCTGCCCTGTCTTGCGGAGCTCATCAACTATTTTTCATGAGAGCTTTTCCATTGTCTGACTACTGCAAAATTGTTCTTTGTGACCTGTTGGCCTTTCTTTGCCTATTATAATTTTCCCATCCTGCTCTTCAGTGCTGAAGAGAGTGGATTCCTGATGAAGCTGGGGAGAGGAGCTGGCCTGGCTCTGCCCTCCTGTCAGGAGAAACTGAGAGGTTGAAGCTACCTGGTTGGGGGTCAAGAGGCTGGCATGGTGGGAGGCAGTGGAAGTAGATAGAAAACTTAAATGTATTTCCCTTGATTTCTCCCATCTTGTATTTTCTAGCTTGAGTTTAAGAAATTAAAAAGCAATTTTGATGTGATAGTATCACATAGTGATTGAAACTCAAGTCTGGAGCCAGACTGTATGGGTTCAAATCCCAGTTTTGCCATTTCTAAGACCTTTGTTTCTTTATATCTCTGATTCAGTAAAATGGGGGAAATAGTATTTGCCTCATAGAGTTGTTGGAGAATTAAATACATTTATGCATGTAATGTATACAGAAAAGTGCTTTACCATAGTAAGAATCATGTTAGCATCTCAACTCTCTTCCAAGATCAACCTTTTATGTAGTTTTCCTCTTTGTTCAAGTCGGTAAGTGTAAGGAAATTTTCATTTGCTTTTCCTACTGATTATCTGGTAATGTCCAAAGATATTTTGTATTGGAGATACGCATGTGTATGTGTTTTTTAAGCTAAATACCATTGTCTTCCTACTTAATTATTACATAGAAGAAATACTCTTTTTGAGGATTTGTGCAGTATATTCATGACCTTTTAGAATATGAAATATACATTTACTATATGTAATGTAAATTAGAGATATTTATTTTTATTGTGAGTTAGTTTTGGTGTTTTAATTTTTGGGTTTTGTGCATGTGTATGTATGTGTGACATGACTTATCATCTGCTTTACCTGGCACTGCTTCTTTAATCAATCTATCCCATTTTTCCTGTCAGAAAATATACTGTTTAACAGTCTACTTTATGGCGGCGTGTCTGAGGTTGAGATTGATCAATTTTAAGCATCGCTTGGTTATTTTCATCAGGCCTACTTGCTTGGCTTGGTTAAACCATACCACATTGTTTATTGCTTATTTTCTAATAATTTGCTTAGATACACATTGCTTTTCAGAGCTACTAAGAAATGAGTATGAGTGAACTCACAGTGTGAGCACCTCATAATATGAACCCAAATAATAATGGTTTGCTTGCCACTTTGCTAATATTCAAATAGAACCAATACAGGTTGAGAATGCATAGGTATTTGAAAGTAAAAATAACATTGTACACACATTCTCCTCAGTGTTTTCTTTGACTGTCAATCTATAGTTTGGAGACAGAAGGGAGCAGAGAACTGTTATGATCAATCCCTTTGCTCTGTAAGATCACGTAGCAAAATACGTTCCACCTTGACTTGTGGTTAGATTTTGCTTCTGTTAAGTTGCTGGCTCTTTTTCCACCTTTACCTCAAGGTGAGTCTCCTAAGTCAAACTTGACTCTTAAATTACTTACTGTCCTATTAGTAATTTAAGAATTATTCAGGATTACTTTTAAAAATACTTTCATCAAATTATATGTACAGAATGAATAGAAAAGGTTCTGCCTGACTCATTTTACATGTGTAATAACTTGATAATTGTTAGACTATTATTCAGTTTATAAGATATCTAAATACTTTAGGGGAAAATTAGTTAAAATATTTGGGTTTGTGTATTTTTTTGTATTTTTTTTTGTTGCTATTTTTATCATGTAATATCTTAAGTGTTGAACAGACAGATTAGTTTATAGACAGAACTCTTCTATGAAAAATAAATGTGATGCCCTTATCCAGGGTATTAGTTTGTAAAAATGATAACTTTTTTCTTGATTCCCCCCCCAGTGGTGTATTAATAAGCCATATAAAGGCTTTCTGTTTTCACTGTTTAAGTATATACATTATTTTCTAGACCAAGACTATAGTGCAGTCTAAAATGTGGTTTCTCATAAATTCTATTTATTTGTTGACTAATAATATTAAAATATTTACAGTACAATTGTTGTTTTTCCTTTGGCCCTTCTAAGATGAGGAAACAGTTGAGTGTGGTAGGTAGATTTTTTTCCCTCCTTGGTTGTAGTGTCTTTCTATTTTAATTGTATTTTTTGCATATTTAATCATTTTCTTTCTCATTTTTCTTTGTGCTTCTCAGAGGAAATTAAAGGTACATGTATAAAAGCTTCCCTGCATAGTCTAGTAATTTTATTTAGTATACATATGTGTGGGGTTAAATTAAATATAGTAAGATAAGCAGTTTATAGGTTATTGTACATCCAAACTTCCAGCTTAACATTACAGTATCAAAAGTCATGCTTTGACTTTGTTTTAGAAAGGAATGTACTTTTTTTTGCTTCATAAAGCAGAAATGCAAAAAGGTATTTCATGTATAGTACACTGTTTTCTTCTCTGTGCATAGTCTCAAATAAAGGTAAATGAAGAAAACAATATTATTTAAATATATTGAAAGACTTATTTTAGCATAAGGATGTGAGGAGAATCTCTTCAACTACTTGATTTCTACACAAACTGTGCTGTTAGTTCTAGGAATATATTGTTGTGAAAGTAGGAGTTTTTAAGACATAAATAACCCAGTATTTAATTTCTAGAAATAATGGCACATTGTTTATATTTGAATGTTCTCATCTATTCATTTTTAAACCAAAATAAATATAGAGATACTATGCCTTTATTTCTTTCCAGCACAGAAACTCTTCTTATCAAAAGAAAGGCTGTATCTTAATCTTAACCTTGCTGTCTAATCCCATGAGCCAAATAAGTGCTATGTTTTACATATTAGCAAATAGCCTGATTTACAAAAATAAATTTATTTGGGGGACTAAGTGTTGTCATTCCCTTAACTGTGAAAGTTTAGACATCTCAGGCAAGTCTTTTATAATTTTCTTAACTGCAACAAGGAAACTCTGAAGGTTGAAAAAGAGTTGCATGATGTTTCAAAATGCTACTTTAAACTTAAATATAAAACAAAATGTTTTATGTTTAAGAGTGGCATTGTGATGGCTGTTCTCTGCTGTGCTTCACATAATTGTTTTAAGTAATTTATTTTTTTTGCATCTGTGGCTGGGCTTCTAACTTCTGCTTTATTTCTTGGCTTTTGTTCTGTATGCTTTTACACTCCATCCAGAAGATGCTGACTATGCTGGTAACAACAGCGGAACCTATATAGGTGAGCAATTGGGCATGGAAGAGGATGTCTTTCTTTCTGTTGCTTTCTTCAAAACTATTATATCATTTTATTCTAAATTAGCATATTTTCATTAGCATGGCCTGACGATTAATGGGGAAGGGGGGGTAGCATGAATCTTGTTAAACAGGCTCAATGGGTTGGACACAAAGGCATTCATAGTGCTTTGATTAATATTCAAGAAGCTTTCCAGATGTTATATTTTTATAAACCATTACATATATTTTTTTGAGAGGGGATGTAAAAGCATATATTTGTGATAAGTAATTTTACTCCCTTAACAGTATCTGGACTTTTCTAAATAATCTGGTTAGCTGTGAATTATTCAAAGTTTTTAAACAACTTATATCCTCTTAAATATCTTTTTGGTTATATGTTCTAATGATTTATTCCCTTAACAACTCCCACCCCCCAATAACCATTGAATGAGCAGTTCCAAATATTAAGCTTCATGATTAACTTGCTAATCTGTATTAGAAGGAAAAATGTCCGGTTTAGAGATGCTAAAGAGGGGGTAAGGAGGTAGTTGGGTAAAGATTAACTAGGAAACTTATATGCAGATATGCATTACCCTTGGACATAGACAGTAGGGTGGTAAAGGTCTGGGACAGGCAGGTATGGGATGAAGGGAGTCAATGGGCGGAAAAAATCACTAGCAAAGGTGACATCTGTAATACTTTCATGATAAAGATAAATAAATTTTTTAAATCTTCTAAAAAAATAGAGATGCTAAGGAATATTATAAACAAAAGTCAAGATACTTCAATTGTTAAAGGCATCTGAATTGTCTTCATCTATATTTCACTTCAGACCTTTCCTACCCTTGCCATGTATCTGCACACTTGTCCTTCCTCTACTTTCAGTTGTAAGAGATAATAGTGTAGAAACACAGATTTAGTCATAGCTGGTTTTGCTCAGTAGATAGAGCATTGGCCTGTGGACTGAAGGGTCCTGAGTTCAATTCCAGTCAAGAGCACATGCCTAGGTTATGGGCTCAACCCCCATTAGGGGGCATTCAGGAGGTACCTGATCAATGATTCTTTCTCATCATTAATGTTCCTATCTCTCTCTTCCTCTCCCTTCCTCTCTGAAATCAATATAAGTATATTAAAAACACACACACAGATTTAGAGAAAACTGCTTCAAGCTCATTTTCATATTAACACTTGAACAACATGGATTTGAACTAGCTGGGTTTCACTTACAAATGAATATTTTTCAATAAATATATAATCAGCCTTGTATCCCTAGGTCTCCCATCCACAGATTCAATCATCCATTGGTCAAAAGCAGTATTTTCCATTTAATATTGGGAATATGCAGATGTGTATGCATTGTTCTATGCCATCCTATATAATAAAGAAGTAATATACAAATTGACCATCATGCCCTCACACAAGATGCTGCCCCCATGTGGTCACAAGATGGGCACCTCAAGATGGCCTGCAGGGGAGAGCAGTTCTGAGTGATCAGGCCAGCAGGGGAGGGCAGTTGGGGGCAACCAGGCTTGCAGAGGACGGCAGTTGGAGGTGACTGGGCAGATAGGGGAGGACAGTTAGGGTTGACCAGGCCAGCAGGGGAGGGCAGTTGGGAGTGACCAGGCTGGCAGGGGAGGGTAGTTGGGGGCAATCAGGCTGGCAGGGGAGCAGTAAGGTGTCAATCAGGCCAGCAGGGGAGTGGTTAGGTGGTGATCAGGCTGGCAGGCAGAAGCAGTTAGGGGCAATCAGGCAGGCAGGCAAGCGAGTGCTTGGGAGCCAGCAGTCTCAGATTGTGAGAGGGATGCCCAACTGTCAGTTTAGACCCAATCCCACACAGATAGGATCTAAACTGGCAATCGGGCATCACCTGAAGGGTCCCAGATTGGAGAGGGTGCAGGCTGGTCTGAGGAACAACCCCCCTCCCCCAGTGCACAAGTTTTGTGCACTAGGCCTCTAGTCTCTATATATAAAAGGCTAACATGTAATATGTCCCTTCAGGAGTTCAACCAGGAGACCAGGAATTTGATCACTTTCAATTTGATCACCAACAGAGGGTGGTGCAAAATGAAGGAAGGCCCTGGCCAGCAGCCAGGGAAGGGTGGCCCTGGCTGGCAATTGGCAGTCAGGGAAGGGAGGCTGTAGCCGGGAGGCCCTGAATGGTCCTGATCACTAGCCAGGCCAAGGGACCCTCCCTGTGTACAAATTTTAGGCATCAGGCCTCTAGTTTTATATGGGGACTCAGTCATCTACAATATTTGCTATCCATGTGAATGGAAAACTAGAGGTCAGCCGAAACCAGATTGGCTCAGTGGATAGAGTGTCAGCCTGTGAACTGAGAGGTCCCAGGTTCGATTCTGGTCAAGGGCATGTACCTTAATTGCAGGCACATCCCCAGTTGGGGGTGTGCAGGAGGCAGCTGATCAATGTCTCTCTCTCATCGATGTTTCTACTCTCCCTCTCCCTTCCTCTCTGTAAAAAAATCAATAAAATATATATAAAAAAAAAACCAAAAAACTAGAGGGCAGCATATATATTTTTTAAAATATATATCAATGATCAGAGTTAAGCTTTCATTGGTTCATTCCTAGAACCAATCCACTATGAATACTGAGAGACAGCTGAGTTTGGGGGAGAGTCAAAAATTACACATGAATTTTTGACTGAGCAGGGGTCAATACCCCTAACCCCTGTGTTCACAGGTCAGTTCCGTATGATAATATCTCTTGGTTATTGAAGAAATGTGCCAGATAATATATTTAGTATTTAATATATATTATCTCTAACTAGAAGCCCATTGCACAAAATTTGTGCAATGGAGGGTGCGGGGGCTGGAGGGAGTGTCCCAGAGCCCAGCCTGCACCCTCTCTAATCTGGGACTCCTTGGGGGATGTCCAACTGCCAGTTTTCAACTGCTAGCTCCTAACCTCCCATCTGCCTGCCAGCCTGATCATCCCCTAACTATTCCTCTGCCAGTCTGATTGATGCCTAACTGCTCCCCTGCTGGTCCAATTGCCCTCAACTGCCCTCCCCTGCCAGCCCAGTCACCCTTAACTACCCTCTCCTGCCAGCCTGGTCTCTCCTAACTGCTCTTTCCTGCTGGCCTGGTCTCCCCTAACTGCCCTTCCTGCTGGCCTGATTGCCCCTAACTGCCCTCCCCTGCTAGCCTGATCATCCACAACTACCATCCCCTGCCAGCCATTTTGAGGCAGGCATCTTTGACCACATGGGGGCAGCCATCTTGTGCATGAGTGTGAGAGTCAATTTGCATATTACCTTTTTATTATATAGCATACTGTGAGATTGGTGGTATTTTATCCACTTTCTAAAAAGGAAACTGAGAAAGTTTGAAGGATTTACCCAAGGACCTAAAGACAGTAAATGGTACATTGTAGTTTCACATCCACATCTGTGTAACTAAAATACCTGTACTCTATCCTTTAAAATATCTGCCATCAGTCAGCTGGCATAGCTCGATGGTTGAGCATGGGCCTATGAACCAGGAGTCATAGTTTGATGCCTGGATTGCATGCTCAATCCCCAGTGTGGGGCATGCAAGAAGCAGCTGGTTAATGATTCTCTCTCATCATTGATGTTCCTCCCATTCTCTATGAAACCAATAAAAATATATTTTAAAATATATATATGCTGCCCTCTAGTTTTTCAGTCTATAAAACAAAAACCCATGCAAAAAATATAGAGTATTTCAATTTTTAGCTTAGAAAGACTATAGTTTAGAAAGACAGTATTCAATGATAAAAGTTAAGCTTTCATTAATTCTTTACTTATTGCAGAACAATGCAATGTGCCAGATACTCTGTATAATGACTAACACCTCCCCTAACATCTTCAGAAACTGTAATAGCTAAAAATGCAACCATTTATTATTTTTCTAATTTTTGGTTAGCTGGTTTGTTCTGATTTGTTGGTTTGGCAGACCTTTGTAGTCTGGTAATTTGGCTGGAGTCTATTGGTCTGGTGCTCAGTTGGGTGAACCTGTTTCCATTTCCTGTCATTGTTTACCCTCTAGCCACTCTAGTGGCCTTCCAGGGTGCAATAGAGATAACAGTTCTGGTATGGAAGTGCTATTGAAGTCCCTGCTCACATCACATCAGGTCCCTTGGCCAAAACAATCTCATGGCCAAGCCAGAGGCTGTGTGGGAGACCACCTGAAGGCTTGCGTCCTGAGAGAGGTGAATGGACAGTTATGATTGCAAGCTACTACCTCTCAAAATAGAAAGAGGGGTACTTAGTCTTCTCACTTTAGGCCGTGTACTCTTGTCAATTAGCCAGTGTATGTCTATCCATTGAAATAACTATGGCATAGAGCTTTATCTGATGAGTGTCACATAAAATGCCATAATTCACAGGGAGAGGTGATCATCTCAGCCTAAGGCAGCGAGGGACTCACTCCCATGAGAGATGACGTTAAAATGGCTCTATGGATTGGCTGGAATTATAGTGCAGCAGAGGATGAAGACAGAAGCAGTAGCATGAAAGTGCCACGCTGTCATCTTCCCAGCCCTGTCATCTACATATCACCTAAACTTAAATAGGCCTTGTGCTGGCAACAGTCATCTCTCTCCATGCTACTGCTTCTGCCTTCATCCTCCGCTGCATTATAAATTCCAGCCAATCCATGGAGCTGTTTTAACATCATCTCTCATGGGAGTGAGTCCCTCACTGACTTAGGCTGAGATGATCACCTCTCCCTGTGAATTATGGCATTTTATGTGACACTCATCAGATAAAGCTCTATGCTATAGTTATTCCAATGGATAGATATACACTGTCTAATTGACAAGAGTACATAGCTAAAAAAGAAGTATAAGTGTTGACAGAATAACAAGATTTTTCTACCTATATTGCTTGCATAGGGTTTTGAATTTGCAATTCCTAATTGTATTGTATAGATATCCACTCCATTCAACTCCTGGTCTTAAAAACAATAGTTATTCTTCCCCTGCCTTACTGTGGCCAAGGGGAAATGTAGCGTATGTGTTTACTTTATGTGCATGATGGCCTCACTTCTTTCTGGTCTAAATGCTTGTTCTGACACATCATGCACCTACATGTTGGTTTAGCTGCTGCAAAGGCAGGGAATATAATACAGCAAGGTGCCTGGGAAGAGAAGCCTACAATGAAAAGATTTTTGTGGGTTTTTATTTTTAAAGAATATGTGATATCTAGAGGCCTGGTGTGTGAATTCGTGCATAGGTGGGATCCCTCTGTGTGGCCTGCAGGGATCTGGCCAAGACCTGCAGTCCAACACTGCCTGCAGCTCCTACTTGCCACTCTTGCTCATCTCGGCCCGACTGTGTCTGCTGCGGGCTCATGCCTTATCAGTCCTGAGCACTCACCAGCCATGAGCCCTGCATCTGGTGCCCTCCAAAGGGGAGTGGCCTGTAGGATCGGGCTGAAACCAGCTTTCCAACATCCCCCAAGGGGTATTGGATTGCAAAAGGGCACAAGCCAGGCTGAGGGACCCCATCGGTGCATGATCAGGCCAGGGAGGGACCAAGGATGAGTTCCAGGGCGTGTCCAGCCCCATCTTGCTCAGGCCTGATAAGTGCCAATCAGGGTTGGCCAACCAGAGAGGGACTGTGGGAGGATTCCAGGGCATTTTCAGCCCATTTTACTCGGTCCTAATCGACTGGCCCAGAAGCAAGCTAACCTACTGGTCAGAGCAAATACTCCCTCATGATGGCCTCACTTCTTTCTAGTTTAAATGCTTTTCTGACATATCATGCACCTACAAATTGGTTTAGCTGCTGCAAAGGCAGGGGATATAATACAGCAAGGTGCCTGGGATGAGAAGCCTACAATGCACATCATAGCAACTGGTCCACCAGTTGACTGTCTGCCCCTGTTGCTCAGTGTGTTTCATAGCAAGCCGTTGAGCAGCTTTAGTATATCATTAGCATATTATGCTTTGATTAGTTGTTTGGTTATGCCATTTGGTCTATTTGCATATTACCCTTTTATTACATAGGACAGAATGCATAAACTAATGACCAATGAACAATTTGAAATTATTTCTTTTGCAGAATAAACAAGTTTGATTGTATTCCTGGTTATTTTATTATTTATTTTTAAAATATATTTTATTGATTTTTTTACAAAGAGGCAGGGAGAGGGAGAAAGACTTAGAAACATTGATGACAGAGAAACAGCAATCAGCTGCCTTCTGCACAGTCCCTATTGGGAATGTGCCCGCAACCAACATACATGCCATTGACGGGAATTGAACCTGGAACACTTCAGTTCGCAGGCCAACGCACTATCCACTGAGTCAAACCGGTTACGGCTTTGGTTATTTTAATGCATATTATTGTATTTTTACCACTTTTTTTTTTATTGTGTTACATGTGTACATATCTTCCCATTGCTCTCCCTCCCCCCAGGCATACCCCAACCTCGCAGTGTCTTGTGTTCATTGGTTATGTTTATATGCATGCATACAAGTCCTTTGGTTGATCTCTTATCTACCCCACCTCTCCTTAATCTTCCTGCTGTAATTTAACAGTCTGTTTGATGCTTTACTGCCTCTGTATCTATCTTTTTGTTCATCAATTTATAATGTTCTTTATTATCCACAAATGAGTGATATCATGTGGTGTTTCTCCTTCATTGACTGGCTTATTTCACTTAGCATAAGGCTCTCCAGTTTCATCCAGGTTGCTACAAATGGTAAGAATTCCCTCTTTTTAATGGCAGCATAGAATTCCATTCTGTAGATGTACCAGTTTTCTGATCCACTCATCTGCTGACGGGCACCTAGGCTGTTTCAGAATTATAGCTATTATAAATTGTGGTGCTATGAACATCGGGGTGCATAAATCCTTTCTGATTGGTGTTTCCAGTTTCTTAGGATATATTCCTAAGAGTGGGATTGCTGAGTCAATTGGGAGTTCCATTTTTAGTTTTTTGAGGAACTCCATACTGTTCTCCACAGTGGCTGCACCAGTCTGCATTCCCACTAACAGTGCAGAAGGGTCCCTTTTTCTCCACATCCTCGCCAACACTTGTCATTTGTTGATTTGTTGATGATTGCCATTCTGACCAGTGTGCGATGGTATTGCATTGTCATTTTGATTTGCATCTCTTGTATAATTAATGACTTTGAACATGTTTTCATGTGACTCTTGGCCTTCCTTCTGTCGTCTTTCAAAAAGGTTCTATTTAGGTCCATTGCCCATTTTTTTATTGGATCATTTATCTTCTTTTTATTAAGTTGTATAAGTTGGCTGTAGATGTTGGAGATTGAACCTTTATCAGTGATAACATTTACAAATATGTTCTCCCATACAGTGGGCTTTCTTGTTTTGTTGACGATTTCTTTTGCCGTGCAAAAGCTTTTTATTTTGATGTAGTCCCATTTGTTTATTTTTTCTTTAGCTTCCATGGCCCTTGGAGCAGTATCAGTGAAGAAGTTCTTTCAGCATATGTCTGAGATTGTGCTGCCTGTGGATTCCTCTAGTATTTTTATGGTTTCCCTTCTAATGTTTAAGTCCTGTATCCATTTTGAGTTTATTTTGTATTTGGTGTAAGTTGGTGGTCCAGTATCTGTCCAATTATCCCTAAACCATTTATTGAAGAGGCTGTCTTGGCTCCTTTATATGTTCATACCTCCTTTGTCAAATATTAATTCAGCATAGTGGTTTGGGTGGATATCTGGATTCTCTATTCTATTCCATTGGTCTATATGTCTGTTCTTGTGCCAATACCAGGCTGTTTTGAGAACAGTTGCTTTGTAATATAGGTTGAAATCTGGTATTGAGGTTGCACCTACTTTATTCTTCTTTCTCAGGATTGCTGTGGCTATCTGTAGTCTATTTTTGTTCCAGATGAATCTTTGAAGAGTTCTATCTAGGTCTGTGAAATACGTCGTTAGTATTTTAATGGGCACTGCATTGAATCTATAGATTGCTTTGGGTAGTATGGACATTTTAATGATGTTGATTCTCCCAGTCCATGAGCATGATATGCTCTTCCATCTGTTTACGTCTTCCTCTATCTCTATTTTCAGTGTCTTGTAGTGTTCTGCATATAAGTCTTTTACATCCTTAGTTATGTTTATTCCTAGGTATCTTAATTTTTTTAGTGTGATGGTAAATGGGATTGCTTTTTGAGTCTCTCTTTCTGTAATTTCACTATTAGTATATAGAAATGCCACAGATATCTTGGCATTAATTTTTTATCCTGCTACATTGCCTAATTCATTTATTAAGTCAATTAGTTTTTGGATGGAGTCTTTCGGGTTTTTTTATGTACAGTATCATGTCATCTGCAAATAAGGACAGCTTTACTTCTTCTTTTCCAATTTGGATGCCTTTTATTTCTTCTTCTTGTCTAATTGCAATGGCTAATACTTCCAGTACTATGTCGAACAGGAGAGGTGAGAGTGGGCATCCCTGTCTTGTTCCTGTTCTTAGGGGAAATGGTTTTAGTTTTTGCCCATTGAGTATGATGTTAGCTGTGGGTTTCTCATATATGGCTTTTATTATGTTGAGGTATGATCCTTTTATTCCCACCTTGCTGAGAGTTTTTATCAAGAAACGGTGTTGGATTTTGTTAAATGCTTTTTCTGCATCAATTGATATGACTATGTGATTTTTATCTCTCAATTTGCTTATGTGATGTATCACATTTATTGATTTGCAGATATTGTACCATCCTTGCATTCTGAGATGAATCTTACTTGGTCATGGTGTATGACCTTTCTGATGTACTTACTGATGGATCCGATTTGCTAGAATTTTGTTGAGGATTTTGGCATCTATGTTCATGAGAGATATTGGCCTATAATTTTCTTTCCTTGTGTTGTCTTTATCTGGTTTTGGTATTAGGGTGATGCTGGCTTCATATAAGGTGTTGGAAGTGTTCCTTCTTCTTGAATATTTTTCAATAGTCTGAGGAGGATAGGTTTTAATTCTTCTTTGATTGTTTGGTAAAACTCTCCTGTGTAGCCATCTGGTCCCAGGATTTTGTTTGCTGGAAGCTTTTAGATGACTGCTTCAATTTCTTCCAAAGTTATTGGATTATTAAGCTGTTTAGATTCTTCCTGATTGAGTTTTGGAAGGTTATATTTTTCTAGGAATATGTCCATTTCTTGCAGGTTGTCTAATTTGTGGGAATAGTGTTGTTCATAGCATTTCTTAACAATCCTTTGTATTTCGGCTGGGTCTGTTGTTATTTTCCTCTTTCATTTCTGATTTTGTTTATTTGGGTCTTATCTCTTTGCTTCTTGGTGAGCCTCGCTAGAAGTCCATCAATCTTGTTTATCCTTTCAAAGAACGAGCTCTTGGTTTTGTTGATCTTTTCAATAGTTTCTTTGGTCTCCATGTTGTTTATTTCCGCTCTGATTTTTACTATTTCCTTCCTTTTGCATACATTGGGTTTTTCTTGTTTTTCTCTTTCTAAGTCTTTTAGTTGTAGTGTTAGGAAATTTATTACCATTGTTTCCTGTTTTTTGCAGTAGGCTTGTAGGGCTATGAACTTCCCTCTCAAGACTGCTTTCACTGTGTCCCATAAATTTTGTATTGTTATGTTGTCATTGTCATTTGTTGCCGTGATGTTTTTTATTTCTTCCTTGATCTCTCTGGTTGCCCAGTCGTTGTTTAATAGCATGCTGTTTAGTCTCCATGTCTTTGATTTCTTTCTATTGTTTTTATTATAGTTGATTTCCAGTTTTATGCCACTGTGGTCTGAGAAAATGCTTGATATGATTTCTATCTTCTTGAATTTGAAGAGACTTTTCTTATGACCCAACATATGATCTATCTTTGAAAATGACCCCTTGCACTGGAGAAGAATGTATATTCTGTGGCTTTGGGGTGAAATGTTCTGAAGATGTCAATGAATCCCATCTGGTCTAGTGTGTCATTTAGGGTTGATGTTTCTTTGCTGATTTTTTGTTTAGAGGATTTGTCCAGTGATGACAGTGGGGTATTAAAGTCTCCTACTATGATTGTATTGCTGTCAATCTCTCCCTTAATATCCTCCAGGAGTTTTTTTTATGTATTTAGCTGTTCCTATATTAGGTGCGTATATGTTTACCAGAGATATTTCTTCTTATTGCTTTTCTATCATATGCAGACTGTTTGTTCATCTGCCCATGGTCTTTCTTCTCTGGGTGTCTGGATATGTAGTTCTCTCTCCTATGTTAATTTAAAGGCACAAACTACAACACGACCAGGTACAACACACAAGGGTCTGAACAGAAATGTATTCACAATGTTAATCACCACAAATAAGGTGACCACCAATAAAGACAAATTAGGAGTAAGTAGAGAAAGAAGAAGAGAAAAATGAGGAAAAAAGAAAAGGAAGAAGTGCCAAAATCAAATTGACAGAAGGGAAAAAAAGTAAT
>JAAGEH010000032.1:8055905-8201181 GCA_011751065.1 Lasiurus cinereus
AAAATACTTAAAATAAAATTAAAAAGAAGAAAAAGAAAAGAGAAAGAAAAAAAGTCAGAGAAAAACGAAAGAGAACAATAGAGAAAAGGGGAACAAGTTATAGATGTGATAAGGAAACTCTAATAGAAGAGCCACTAATCCCAAGAAATGCTGTCAACAAGTACCTGGAGATTAATACAAACTACAAATAACAACCAATATTAAGGGCGGCGAAGGAAAAGAGAGGTAAAAAACAAACCAAAACAAAGCAAACAAAAAGCAAAATAAAACAAGTAGAATAAGCAAAAACAATCTCACAAATAAAGTATAAAAAAATCGCTATAATCACCATTCAGGCAAACAACAACAAAAGGACATAGAGAAAAACTATTTTTTGGATAGTGAAGACAAGAAGAGAGAGTGTTGTATGGATTTGGAGTAGGGGATTTGAAATTAGATATATAAGTGGGGTGAAATTTTAATCAGGTAAAGAGAAAGAATAGGGAGAATCTAAAGTTAGAAAAGGGAAAGAGAAACAAGACAACAAAATGGGGAAAGTTAGGAAGAGAGTGTTGACATAAAGTTAGAGTTGAGATAGAGTAAAATTATGCTAAAAGAAAGATGAAAATAGAATGTAGAACTCTAATCCCAAAGTAAAATTAAGATCAAATAAAATGACACTTGTTTTTTTTAAAAAAGTTAAAATAGTAATAGTAATTATACTAGTTGAGGATAAAAATGTAATAATTAAAACGGCAAAATCAATTGGGAAGAAAAGAAAAAAATAGTTTTTAATTAAAATATGCAAAAAAATAAAATAAAAATAAATAGAACGAGAGTAGTGGAGGTCATTCACTTCTACTCTTGTTCTGTTTGGCACTCCTTTATTTCCCAGTCTGGAGGGTATTGCAGTTCCCTGTGTTCCACTGTGAGACGTGTTGTAATCTTTTTATTCTTTTGTGATTATAGTAGAACCAATTTTTTAGTCATCCACTGCGTGGCAGTGTTTCAGAATTGACCTCTGAGACTAAGCACAGGACCTCTCTAGCCTGTGCTTAGATCCTGCTACTCTGTGGTACTCAATACCGGTTTGTGGGGATGGGTGGCCCCAGAGCTGATTCTCTGATGGTTACTCTGCACTCCAATCCCCAGGTTCCAGAAAAACAGCCTTCCCCTGCAGTCTCTCAGGATGTCTCCAATTGTGTGATCCTATGTATTGGGCTTAGCAATCAGAAGCCAGGGTCTGAAGAAGAGAGTGCTGTCTGTGCTTTCTCCCTTCTCCACTCCTGTTCGAGCATTCTGGACATTGTACTAACTCCCAGGCTGTCTTTCTGCCTCAGATCAAAATAGGTTGCTTTCTAGAGCTCCCCTCTGTTAATAGCTCTGAGAGCCCCCTTCCACATTTAGGGATTATACCCTGCCCCACATCCACGGATTTCTCTTTAGAGCAGCTTTCCCCCTAGTCTAGTTCCCACAGTGTGTGCATATCTGATCTGAGGGACAGGAGACCTCACCTTATCCCAGGTGAAATTTGATATTTCCGTGTAGCATGTGGAGCTCCTCTGAGTCCGAGTGTCTGCACAGATTGGAGAGCGGTGTTCTGGGTCCCCTGGCTGTTCAGTGGGTTCTGCAGCTGTAGCTTTTCAGACTGCCATAGACATCCACTTCCTCCTGAAAGATGGTGCGGTCTCCGCCCTCCCCACTGGTGGCTCTGGCAGACAAAAGCCCTGTGGCAGTGGGGCTGCCTGGTCAGGGGAGCCCCGTCCAGCAGTCCCCCACCTTCTCCTGGAGGATAACTGACTCTTAACTTGCCAACAAACACTCCCAGTGCGACTCTCAGCTGCTCTCTCCGTCTGCCCAACGATAAGGCTCCAGACACGTCCGTCTATTTTGCCACCATTTTTTCTATATCTTAATGCATATTATTATTAAAACTATATTATAGCCATAGCTAGTTTTGCTCAGTGGATAGAGCATCGGCCTGTAGGCTGAAGGGTCCCAATGATTCTTTCTCATCATTGATGTTTCTCTCTCTCCCTCTCCCTGCCTCTCTGAAATCAATACAAACATATTTAAACAACAACAACAACAAAAAGTATATTACAGTAGTTCTCCCCATCTTATTCATGATTTCCTTTCTATAGTTTCAGTTACCTGCTGTCAACCATAGTCTGAAATTATTAAATGAAAAATTCCAATATTAAATATTAGAACTATTAAAATGAACAATTAATAAGTCTTAAATTTCTTACCTTTCTGAGTAGTGTGGTGAAATTTGCACCATCCTATTCTTCCCACCTGGAATATGAATCATCCCTTTGTCCCCTGTTTCCAGGCTGTGTATGCTACCTGCTCATTAGTCACTTAGTAAACATTTCAGTTATCAGAACCATTGTTGTATTGCAGTGCTTGTTTTCAGGTAATTTACTTTAATAGTAATGGCTCTGAAGTGCAAGAGTAGTCATGCTGACAATTCAGATATGCCAAAGAGAAGCTATAAAGTGCTTCATTTAAGGAAAGGTGAACATGCTCAACTTAGTAAGGAAAAAAAAATTGTACACTGAGGTTGCTAAGATCTGTGGTAAGAACAAATCTATCGTGGGATTGCAAAGAAAGAAAAAGAAATTTATGCTAATTTTGCTGTTCACATCAAACTTTACCAAAGTTACAGGCAATAGTGCATGATAAGTGCTTAGTTAAGGTGGAAATGGCATTAAATTTGTGGATAGAAAACATGAACAGAAATGTGTTTGGTTGATGGCAACATGTTGCACCAGAACGCATTGACCCTCTACAAAGATGCCAGCAAGGGATCCCCTGTAATGAGTGACTATATTTACAAAACTTTAATTCAGTGTATTATTGTTTTATTTCATTATTGGTGATTGTTCATCTCTTACTGTGCATAATTTATTTTTTGTTTTTATTACATTTATTGTGGTGACATGGGTTAATAAGATTGTATAGGTTTCAAGTGTACAATTCTATGATATACCATCTGTGTATTGCATTGTGTATCCACCACCCAAAGTTAAATCTCCTTCCATCATCATATACTTGACTACCTCTCTTCTTCATTACTTCCCCTCCCCTTCTCCTCTGCTAACCACCATACTGTTGCCTGTGTCTGAGTTTTTGTTTGTTTTATTTGTTCACTTGTTGTTTTCAGTTTTATATCCCACATATAAGTGAAATCAGATGGTTCCCACCTGCAGTGAATGAGGGTTCCTTTCTCTCCACAACTTCCCCAACACTTTTTACTTGTCTTGTTGATAAAAGCTATTCGAACAGGTATGAGGTGGTATCTTATTGTAGTTTTCATTTGCATTCTCTAAGAGCTAGTGAAGTTGAACATCTTTTCATATGTATTTTGGTGATTTGGTTGTCTTGAGAGAAGTGTCTTCACATTTTTAAATTGGATTGTGTTTTGTTATTGTTGTTGATTTGTATGAATTCTTTATATATTTTGAATATTAAACCCTTGTTGAAACTGTTGTTTGTAAATATCTTCTCCCATTTGGTTGGTTGCCTTTTTGTTTTATTGGTGGTTTCTTTTGCTGTGCATAAGCTTTTTAGTTTGATATAGTCCCATTCCTTTATTTTTGTTTTCCTTGCCTTTGGGGTAAAATTTATGAAATCTTTTCTAGGACTACAGTCGCCATGGTATGTTTTTAGCTCCTTTGTAAAAATTTATTGGCTTTATTTGTAGGCTCTCACTTCTGTTCCACTAGTCTGTGGATCTGTTTTTCTGCCAATACCATGCTGTTTTGATTATTGACGCTTAGTAGGATAATTTGAAGATAGGAAGTGTGATATTCCAGCTTTTTCTTTCTCTCTCTCTCTCAGGATTGCTTTTGCTATTTGGGGTCTTTTGTGGTTCTATACAAATATGATGAATTTTTTTTCATTTATTTAAAAAATGGACTGGAATTTTGGTGGAGATTGCATTAAATCTGTATATTACTTTGGTAATATGGCCATTTTAACTATGTTGATTCTTTCAATCAGTGAATACAGAATATCTTTCCATTTCTTTATGTCTTTTTCATTCTCTTTTAGTGCTTTGTAGGTTTTCAGCTAGTGCTTTAAGTGTATTTCTAGGTATTTTATTAATTTGGTTGCAAATACAAAAGTAATACTTTTGTTTGCTGTAGATTTTTTTTAATTTCCTTTTCTGAAATTTAATTGTTACTATGTAGAAATGAAATGGATTTTTCTATATTTGTTTTATATCCAGCAGCTTTACTGTATTTTTTTTTTCTAATAGTTTTTTTGGCAGTCTTTAGGGTTTTCTGTATAAAGAATCATGTCAGCTGAAACAAGTTTAGCTCAGTGGATAGAGCATCGGCCTGCAGACTGAAAAGGCCCAGGTTCGATTCCGGTCAAAGGCATGTACCTTGGTTGTGGGCACATCCCCAGTAGGAGGTGTGCAGGAGGCAGCTGATCGATGTTTCTAACTCTCTATTCCTTTCCCTTCCTTTCTGTAAAAAAATTAATAAAATATATATATATATATATTTTAAAAAGACTCATGTCAGCCTTGACTGGTATGACTCAGTTGGCTAGAATGTCATACCATGCACTGGAAAGTCATGGATTCGATTCCCAGTCAGGGCACATACTTAGGTTGCGAGTTGATTCCCAGTCTCAGCGCACACAGGAAACAACTGATCAGTGTATCTCTCTCCCATCTATGTTTCTTTTTGTCTCTCTCTTCCTTCTTCCTCCCTCACTAAAATTAATTTTTTTAGAAAGGAGCCATATCATGTGGAAAAAGTGAAAATTTTACTTCATCGTTTCCAATTTTATTTCTTTCTCTTGTCTAGTTGCTTTGCTTAGAGCTTCGAGTACTATCCTATCTAATAAAGAGGTAATATGCAAATTGACCATCACTCCAACACATAAGATAGCTGCCTCCATGTGGATACAAGATGGCTGCCGAAAGATGGCCAGAAGGAGAAGAAGTTGTGGGTGATCAGGCCAGCAGAGGAGGGCAGTTAGGGGTGACCATGCTGGCAAGGGAGGGTTAAGGGTGACCAGGCCTGCAGGAGAGGGCAGTTAGGGTCAACCAGGCCAGCAGGGGAGGGCAGTGAGGAGTAATCAGGCCAGCAGGGGAGGGCAATTGGGGGCAACCAGGCCTGCAGGGGAGAGCAGTTAGGAATCGACCAGGCTGGCAGGGGAGTGATCAGCGGTTGATCAAGCTGGCAGACAGGCAAGTGGTAGGGAGCCAGCAGTCCTGGATTGTGAGAGGGATGTCCAACAACTCATTGGACATCCCTCAAGGGGTCCCAGTTGGAGAGAGAAAAGGCTGGACTGTGGAACACCCCTCCTGTGCACAAATTTCATGCACTGGGCCTCTAGTGTTGAATAAGAAGGGTGAAAGTAGACATCCTTGTCTTGTTCCTTAAAATTTAAAAAAAAACTTTCATTTTTTTCACCATTGAGGGTTAATCATATATAGACTTTATTTCTTGAGGTACTTTTTTTTTCACTACCATTTATGAGTGTTTTAAAATGGATGCTCTTGCCAAAACCGGTTTGGCTCAGTGGATAGAGCGTCGGCCTGCAGACTGAAAGGTCCCAGGTTCAATTCCGGTCAAGGGCATGTACCTTGGTTGCGGGCACAACACCAGTAGGAGGTGTGCAGGAAGCGGCTGATCAATGTCTCTCTCTCATCGATGTTTCTAATTCTCTATCCCTCTCCCTTCCTCTCTGTAAAAGATCAATAAAAAATATAAAATAAGGGTGTGTGTTTTTAAAAAAAATAAAAATAAAAATAAAATGGATGCTCTGTTTTATCAAATGCTTTTTCTGCATCTACTGATAAGATCATATTATTTTAATTATTTGTTTTGTTAATGTGGTGTATTATATTGATTGATTTGCATATGTTGAATCATCCTTGTGCCCCTGGAATGAACTACACTTGATCATAATATATTATTTTATTAATGTATTGTTGTATTCTACTTGCTCATATTTTGTTTAGGATTTTTGTATCTATATCTATTAGAGATATTGGTCTATAGTTTTATTTTTTTGTGTTATCCTTGCCAGGTTTTGGTGTCAGAGTCATGTTGGCCTCATAAAATGTGTTAATAAATACTGTCTCTTCTATATGAGCATAACCAATGGACACACACAGTAGTGGGTGAGGGCATGTGCTGGGAGTGGGAGCAGCCAGGAGAGGTCACTGGGGGAAAAAGACTTATGTAATACTTTAAACAATAAAAAACTTAAATTAATAATAATATTAAAGCATGTGCATTAAATAAATAAATAAATAAATAAATAAATAAATAAATATTTTCTCTTCTTCAGTTTTTTGGAAGACTTTAACTGGTGGTAGGTTTCACTAGTGAGCCATCTGGTCCTGGACTTTACTTCTTCGGAGATTTTTTAAAATTTTATTTTATTGTTGGGAGTATTACAGATGTTCCCCTTTCTCCTCCTTCCACCCATCTCCCATCCCACCCCATGCTTTCACCTGCCTATTGTCTGTGTCCATGGGCAATGCATAAATGCATATACATTCTTTTATTAATCTCTTTCAGCCCTCCTTCCTGCCTTCACTCTGAGATCTGTCAGTCTGTTTCATCCTTACATGTCTATGGTCCTGTTTTTTCATTAGTTTATTTTGTTCCTTAGATTCCACATATAAGTAAGATCATATGATATTTGTTTTTCCCTGCCTGGTTTATTTTGTTTATCATAATATTCTCCAGGTACCTCCATGCTGTCTCAAAGGGTAAGACAACTTACCCTTTATTACAACTGCATAGTGTTCCATGGTGTAAATGTAAAGTGTTTTACTCACTCATCTTGGGCACTTGGGCTATTTCCAGATCTTAGCTATTGTAAATAATGCTGCTATGATCATAGGGGTGCATATATTCTTTCTGATTGTTGTTTTGGGATTCTTTGGATATATTCCTAAAAGTAGGATTACTGGGTCAAATGACAGTTTCATTTTTAATTTTTTGAGGATCCTCCATACTGTCTTCCATAATGGCTGCACCAGTCTGTATTCCCACAGCAGTGTACTAGGGTTCCATTTTCTCCACATTCTCACCAGCACTTGTCATTTGTTGATTTTTTTATGGTAGCCATTCTGAGGTGTGAGGTGATAATCTCATTGTGGTTTTAATTTGCACCTCTCTGACGATTAACAATGCTGAGCATTTTTTCATATGTTTGAATGTCCTTTTTTGAAAAATGTCTATTCAAGTCTTTTTCCATTTTTTAAACTGGATTCTTTATCCTCCTCTTGCTGAGTTGTATGAGTTCTTTGTATATTTTGGAAATGAATCCCTTATCAGATGTATCATTGACAAGTATGTTCTCCCATACTGTGAGTTCCTTTTGCATTTTGATAGTGTTTTTTATTGTGCAGAAGTTTTTTAATTGGGTGCTTGTTTCAGTTTTCAAACTGTTGATCAGTTTATATAGATTTTCCAGTTCTTTGTGATTCAATCTAGAAAGGTTATACTATATTTCTAGGAACATATCCTTCCTTCTAGGTTATTTAATTTGGTGCCATATAGTCTTTCACAGTATTTTTGTATGATCCTTTTATTTCTCTGGTGTTTGTGGTAACTTATTTAAAAAAAAAAACTAGTTCTTTGTTGCATTAACTTTGTTTTTCTTTGCTGTGTTTTTATTTATTTTATTATTATTATTTTTTGTTTAAAATATTACAAATAGTAGTACATATGCCTCCTTCCCCCTGCCATTGATCTCCCCCGGCCTCCCCTACCCCCAATACATACCCTCACCTGCCCCCCTCTAGTGTCTTGTATCCATTGGTTATGCTTACATACATGCATACAAGTCTTTTGGTTGATCTCTTACAGCCTCTCCTCCCACCCCTGCCAACCTACCCTGCCTTCCCACTGTAGTTTGACAGTCTGTTAAATGCGCCTTTGCCTCTGTATCTATTTCCCCCCCTGATTATTTAAAAAATCTTGCCTCTGCAGACTAGAAATAAACCTATAAGAAAAAAAAATGTTTGAGTCCCAATTTCAATGTCCAACAGTTCTGAGTCCCAGTTTCAATGTCAAACATTTCCTTATGTATACATGTCAGCAATGGTATCTGGATGGAGGACAAATTGTGGCAATGCAGGTCCAACCCTCTGGTTTGGTCCTAGGCATTCTGCAGCGACGCACAGCTGCTGACTGCTAGCATGGCAAGGTGTCTTCAGCATCTTTCATCTCTGGACGGTTTCTCCTCTTATCTTCGTGGTTGGAACAGGCCTGTCACTTCCTCTCTGTTGCAGGAGTCCACTTGGTCTTGGAGTTGTTTTCTGAAAGTATATAAACATATTCTCGACCAAAAGTTAATAAGGAGACTTTTCTATAAAATTGACTTAGGATCCTTTTTATTTTTGGCCATACGATTTTTCTTTGGCTTATTTTAACACCATGTGTGTTTTTCATGAGTGTCTTGGTATTAGCATTACAAATGAAAACTAATTTTCTAAAGTAAAAATTTTCTAGATGTAATTTACTTACAGGATATTTTTTCTTACATAATATTACCCTACTATATCCCCTTTTATTGATTAATGGAGGCTTTTGTTGCATTAACATTTTATTGTTGTTGTTATCCTCACTCAAGGATAGTTTTTCCATTGATTTTTTTTAGAGAAAATAGAAGGGAGCAAGGAGGGAAAAAGAGAGAAATATCAATATGAGAGAAATACAATGCTATGGTTACCTCCTGCACACACTCCAACCAGGGCCAGGGATTGAACCAGCAACCCAGGTACGTGCCCTTGACTGGGAATCAAACCCATCACCCTTTGGTATATTGGCCAATCAATACTCTATCCACCTAGCCATACCAACCAGGGGCTGTATTAAACTTTTTTTTTTACTTTATTTTTTTTCATATAGAATTTTTTAATTATTTTTTATGCATATCTCCTCATTGCCCCCCTCCCTCCCAGGCATACCCCAACCCCCCAGTGTCTATGTGCATTGGTTATGCTTATATGCATGCATACAAGTCCTTTGACTGATCTCTTATCTACCTCACCTAACTTTAATCTTCCTCCTGTAATTTCACAGTCTGTTTGATGCTTTACTGCCTCTGTATCTATCCTTTTGTTCATCAGTTTATAATGTTGTTTATTATCCACAAATGAGTGAGATCATGTGATGCTTCTCCTTCATTGACTGGCTTATTTCACTAAGCATAAGGCTCTCCAGTTACAACCAGGTTGCTGCAAATGATAAGAATTCCTTCTTTTTAATGGCAGCATAGAATTTCATTGTGTAGATGTACCACAGTTTTCTGATCCACTCATCTGCTGACGGGCACTTATGCTGTTTCCAAATTGTAGCTATTATAAATTGTGCTGCTCTGAACATTGGGGTGCATAAATCCTTTCTGATTGGTGTTTGTGATTTCTTAGGATAAATTCCTAAGAGTGGGATTACAGGGTCAAATGGGCTGTTGATCAAATTTTTAATTCACTTAATTTTTAGATTCACTTGATAGATATATATTTGTTGTTCATAATTTTTTATCTTTTACCTTTTTCTTCTTCCTCTTCTAAAAGAGTACCTTTCAGCATTTCATATAATACTGGTTTGGAGTGGATGAACTCCTTTAGCCTTTTCTTCTCTGTGAAGCTCTTTATCTGTCCTTCAATTCTTAGTGATAGCTTTGCTGGATAGAGTATTCTTTTTTGTAGGTTCTTGCTATTCACCACGTTAAATATTTCTTGCCACTCCTGTCTGGCCTGCATCATTTCTGTTGAGAAATCAGCTGACAGGCGTATGGGTGCTCCCTTGTAGGTAATGAATTGTTTTTCTCTTGCTGCTTTTAATATTCTCTCTTTGTCTCTTGCTCTTGGTATTTTAATTATGATGTGTCTTGGGGTGGTCCTCTTTGGATTCCTTTTATATGGGGTTCTGTGTGCTTCCTGGACTTGTAAGTCTATTTCTTTTACCAGATGTGGGAAGTTTTCAGTCATTATTTCTTTAAACAGGTTTTCAGTATCTTGTTCTCTCTCTTCTTCTGGCACCCCCACAATTCTGATGTTGGTACTCTTGGAGCTGTCCCAGAGGCTCCTTACATTATCTTCACATTTTTGGATTCTTTTCTCTTCTTGCTTTTCCAGTTGAATGTTTTCTGCTTCTTTACATTTCAAATTTTTGGCTTGATTCTTGCCTTCCTCTAGTCTGTTGTTAGGACTCTGTATAATATTTTTTATTTTAGTCAGTGTCTCTAGATGGTCCTTTTTCATCTCCTCTTGGGACTCGCTAAATTTATCCATCTTTTCTAGCATATTCTTGAAAAACCTTATAAGCGTGGTTTTGAACTCTATATCCAGTCGTTTTGTTTTCCCTCCATATCCAGTCGTTTTGTTTTCCCTCCATTTCTTTGTTTGTGGTCCCTTCCCTTGTCTCGGCATTTTCACTATGCCAGGGGAACTTCTGTGTTGGATTCAGCCTTATGATACCAGACTTACAAAACCGAAGAAGCCTCTATTGAGCTTGGGATGGGTGGAGTCTCAGGGTTTAAGGGACTGCCTTGCCTTCCAGTCGGCCCCGCCCTCCACGGCCCCTGAGTCTCACGTGACTGGGCAATCGCTGGAGCGGTCCTTGTGCAGGTGCGCCCGCAGTGCCTCTGGACTGCTGCCTCTCCGGCTCCCTTGCGCTCCAGGACCATACGAGTCTAGTTCCCCAGGGTTTCACCCGAAACAGGGGCTTAGTGGAGCCAGAAGTGGCACAGTTGGGAGGGTCTGTCTCCCGCCCACTCGTGAAAGCCATCGGCACAATCAGCAATCTGTCCTCTGCGCAGTGCCATGCGCGCCACCAGACCTCTGATCTTTTGCGACTCCCCTAAATTTCTGTGCACCTTTTCACAGTCCAAACTCCCCCCGTATGAGTTTCGGCTGGATCTAGGGTTTAGTGTCGTAACATAAGGGGTTCAATGCCTTTGAGAGTCTCTGTTTCCCTCCGGCCAGAGAAAACCAGCCAGGTACTCAGGCACCCACTCTCTCCACGCGCTCGTCTCTGTACCTCAGCTTTTTGCAACTCCTCTGGGTCTCCGTGAGCCCCTCTCCTTCCCTCTAGCTGTAGAACTTCTACTCATCCAGCTTTCCTGTGGTTCTGGCTGATGTCCGTTCTGTCTTTTAGTTGTAGTTTTGAAATTGTTGTGCGAGGCAGCAGTGTAGGTGTTTACCTATGCCACCATCTTGGATTCTCTGTAAGCTGTATTAAACTTTTAATAGTCTTATTTTTCTGTATGTTATTTAATTCTACTCTGATTTTTATTATTTTCTTCTTCCTGCTGCCTTTGGCTTGCTTTTTTCCCCCCTCTTTTTCTATTTCTATTTCTCTGTGTGTGTTTTTTTAATATATTTTTATTGATTTTAGAGAAAGGAATGGAGAGGGAGAAAGAGATAGAAACATCAATGATGAAGAGAATCATAGATTTGATGCCTTCTGCTCATCCCCTACTGGGGATTGAGCCTGCAACCCCAGCATGTACCCTGACCAGGAATCGAACGCTGACCTCCTGATTCCTAGGTTAATGCTCAACCATGCTAGTCAGCCTGTATTTATTTCTTTAATATGTAATGATAGGTTGTTTACTTGGAGTTTTTCTTGTTTCCTGAAATAAATCTGTAATGATATAAACTTACCTTTTATTTTGGCATGTGCCGTATCCTAAAAGTTGTAATATATCATAATTTCATTCTTATTTGTCTCTATCTAGCTCTTGATCTCTTCTTTCTTCTTTGGTCCATTTATTTTTTACTAGAATGTTGTTTAATCTCCATGTATTGTGGATTTTTTCCCTTCATTTTTGCTGTTGATTTCTAATTTTAAAACATTTTAGCCATAAAACATGCTTAATGTAATTTCAATCTTTTTAAATTTGATGAAGCTAGTTTTGTATCTCAACATATGGTCTACCTTTAGGAAAGTTCCCTGTGCCTTAGAGAATGACTGATCTGCTGTTCTGGGATGAGAGGCACAGTTATTGTTAATTAGGTCCATTTGTCTTGTGTCATTTAAGGCTGATCTTTCTTTATTGATTTTCTGTTTGGTGATCTCTCTAGAGCTGTCAGTGGTGTATTTAGGTGCTATACTATGATTTTGTTTTTGTCAATCTCTCCCTTTAGTTCTGTTAGTAGTTGCTTTATGTATTTTGGTGCTCCCTCATTGGGTGCATATATATTGAGAAGTGTCATGTATTGATATAATATCTTCATGATCATTATGAAATGTTGAATTTGTCTCTTCATACCTTTTTTATTTTGAAATCTATTTTGTCAGATATAAGTAAATCTACACCTGCTTTTCTCTGCATACTGTTTATTTGGAGAATCATTTTGTTGTTGTTGTTGTTTTTTCTTTTTCATCCTTAGCCAGGGACACGTTTGGAGTGAGAAAAGAGAGGAGAGGGAGGAAGAGAGAGGAGAAAGCAAGGGAAACATCAATATGAGAGAGAAATATCAAGGAGTTGCCTCTCATACATACCCCAATCAAGTATTGAACCTGAAACCTAGGTATGTGCCCTGACAGGGAATCAAACCCACAACCTTTTGGTGTACAAGATGATGCTTCCACCAACTGAGCCATCAGCCAAGGCTGGGTAATCATTTTCCACCCTTTCACTTTCTGTCTGTATTTGTCTTTGCAGCTGAGATGTGTGTCCTAAAGGCAGCATATGGTTAATTTTGTTTTTGACCCATTCTGCTACTCTGTGCTATTTTATTGGTGAGTTCAGTCCATTTGCATTTAAGGTAATTATTGACATATGAGGATTTCCTATAGCCACCTTATCTTTGTTTCTTGTAGCTCTGTGTCTCCTTGGTTTCTTTTCCCTTGTGTTTCTGTCCATTTAATTTCATGATATTCTATAATTTTTCCTCTCTTTCCTCTTTTTTTTAAGTGAAGTTTCTCAGTTTGGGATTTATTCATGTGCTTACCAAAGGAATATGTAAAAGAAAGTTTCATGTACACAGTAGTCCTTTTTCCTCTGAATACATCTTACCTCCATTCCCTTTTGCAAATCAGACCTTTATCCCCTCTCCTTCTATGTATTTATCGTCACAGATTATTTTTATTCATTTCTAAATTGAACTAGCTATTGTCTTCTTTATCTCTTTTTAAACGCTTTACCTCCTTTAATCTTTATGTGATATTTAAGTGTATGTAGTACCTTTTTCTGAAAAATAGTTGTAATATCCTGCTTCTGTCTGTTAGTAATTTTACTTATAGTTTTGTATCCTGTTGTTCTTTGTTTCAGATAAAATAATCCCCTTGAGTATTTACTGTAATGGAGATCTTCTGTTGATAAATTATACTTGGAAAAATCTATTTCTCTTTCATATTTAAAGGGTAACTTTGCTGGATATATTATTTTTGGCTGGTAATTTCTTTCAGTAATTTATTTTTTTATCCTACTCTCTTCTAACTTGGAGGGTTTCTGCTGAGAAGTCCAATAATAATCTAATGGGATTTCCTTTATAAATTACTGTCTTCCTTTCCCTAGCTGCTTTGAGAATTCTTTCTTTCTCATTAGTTTCTAATATGCCTTGGAGAAGGCCTTTTCAGATTGAGATAATTAGGTGTTCTGTTTGCTTCTTAGGTTCAAGGATTTAGCTTTATTCATAGGTCTGAGAAGAAGTTCTCCACAGCACTTTGAGTCAGCTCTTCGTTCCCATCTCCTTCAGGTATACCTATTATTCTAATACTAGAGGCCCGGTGCCCGAAATGCTTGCACTGGGTGAAGGAGGTCCTTCAGCCCAGCCTACGTCCTCTTATAGTTTGGGACCCCTTAGGAGATGTCCACCTGTAAGCTTAGGTCTGGCCCCAGGGGCTAAGCCTGCAGGCGGACATCCCTCTCTCAATCTGAGATCCCTCTCACAGTCCGGGACCTCTCGCTGCTCCTTACCCCTTGGCTTGCTGTTCCTTAGTGCTGCTGTGGAGGCAGAAGAGGTTCCTACCACCACCACTGCACTCGCCAGCTCTAAGCCTGGCTTCTGGCTCAGTGACGCCCCCCCTGTGGGAGCACACTGACCACCAGGACGCAGCTCCTGCAATCAGCGTCTGTCCCCTGGTAATCAGTGCACCTCATAGCAACTGATCGTTCTGCCATTCGGTTGATTTGCTTATTAGGGTCTTACTATATAGAATTTATCTTTTTGATGGAGTCAGATCATTTTGTAGTTTTTTTTTTAAGTTTCTATCTTTTTGGTAAAGTTCTTATATTATTAGTTATTTTTATTTCTCACTTCATTAAACTGCCTGCCTGTGTTTTCTTTATTTCATTGAGTTTTTTTAAAACTGTGAACTTGAATTCTCTGTGAATTGAATCACATATTTCCATTTCCAGATATTTTTCATTTTCTTTCTGATCTGCCTCATTACCTTGGTTATTCATACTATTTGATGGATTATTTCTCATCTAGGCTTCTGTAATAAGTTGATTAAGAAGTCTGTCTTTTGTGTTCAAGTAGATGGCACAGAAGCACAAATGTTTCAGTTTCTCTTACACTTCTCTGGCTTTTTAGGTCACTGTGGACAATGAAGATGTCCTCATTCCCTGGGAACAAGTGAAGATAGGCATCCTCTCTATGACCAGGCCTCCTTGGTCTCAGGGCACTAACATGACAAGGAATGTGGTGGACATTGGGGTTCTAAATCCGTGAAGTCCCAGCAATGTAAACTGCAGCCAAAGGCTGCCAGCAGTGCAGCTATGATGAGTGGGGGCAGGATGAAAGGGGATGGGGTGGGCTGGTGCCTTTGTTCTTGCAATAATGGCGACTGGCAGACCTCAGTGGCTTCACCTCTGTATCTCTACCCATTCCTGGGATTATCCCAGTGTGCACATTTAGATGTTTCAGTGCACAGATCTCTCAGAAGTGTTCAGGGAATAATTTGTTGAATTATAGCTGTTCAAATTGTAACTCCTAGGGAAGACACCAAAGGGACTTCACATGCTGCCATTCCTCTGATATTCTCCCTACTGTGCCTAATTTATAAGTTAAATTATATCATAGGTATTGTATGTGTAAGAAAAAACACAGTATATACTTATGGCTTGGTATTATATGAGATTTCAAGCATCTCCTTGGAGTCTTGGAACATATTCTCCTGGGAAAGTGGAAGATTACTGTTATTTTTATACCATTATATTACATTATTACTTTGTTATTAATACTTTAAACAAATTCACTGTTTTGTGGCATTGTTTTTCCCCAAAAGCCAATTCTCAAAATACTTACAGAGTTTATGCATTTTTAAAAGGTCTCATAAACAATATGCTAATATAAATAGCAGAACCTGTATGGTAAAAGTATTATTTGGTAAACATCTTAAAATATACTTGGGCAGTACAATATTATGAATTTTTATTAGTGTTCATATTCCTTGAATAATAATTTCTTTGCCTATGTTTTCTCTCAGGTCCTTTATCAGTCTCCTGTTAATTTGATGAGCTCTTTCTCTGTCATGAGTATCTCTCTCTGTTGCATGCATTCTCTCTCTGTTGCACGCATTCTCTTCTGGTCTTTTGGTTTATTTTAGCTTTTTCTATGCAAGTTTCACAGCAGAGAGATATTTTCATGTTTACAGCCAAAACTTTGACTTATTTCTTTTCTAAGTTTTATTTTTGATTCTCCACTCCAATTTTTTTTAAATACGTTTAAAATTTATATTTCTATCAAAGTAATATATGCATTCCTTTGAAATTTATGAAATTGCTATTTTATATGTCAAGAAATAATAGAATGTAACAGTTTCGTGTGACTTTTTAATATATAGTTTAAAGTGTCAAATCATATTAATTGCAATTATTGAAACCCAAACAGGTAGGTTTCTCTCCCTTAAGAGAAAACCACTTTAGCTCTCGTTCACAGTTTTTTTCTGTCATATACAGAATATAAGTTTCTTACAATGCTATTACTATATTTTTTCCCTATTATTTATCGATCTCCTTGTATGTTCTAGGCACTGGACTTCAAGAGGGATCAAAATATACACCCTTTTATAGAGCTTCCATAGTAGGAGTAGGGATGGAAATAGACAACTAAATAAATTATTTAGTTTGTTTATGTGGTAACAAGTTCTATGAAGAAAAATAGAGCAGAAATGGAGTGTTGGGGGAATGCAGAAATGGGGTTTCAAATTTCAGTGAGGGGTTAAGGAAGACCTCCCTCAGAAAATGTTTGTGCAAAAACCTGAAGTGAGTCCTGTGGGGAATGAGTGTGCCGAGGAGTGCAAAGGCCCTGAGAGAGGGCCCTGATGTGTCTGAGGACCATTGTGGCCAGGGCAGAGTGAACAAGGGAGGAATTGATAGGCTGGCAAAGGAGCATGATGGTTGTAGAGAGTGAGGGAAGCAAATGGGGGATACTTTGGCCCTTCTTCTGTGTGAGATGGGGAACCATGGGAGGATTCTGAACAGAGCTATGACATGAGGAGGTCAAATAAGATGAGTAAAGAGAGCTGACCTTTGATTTAGCAATGAGGAAGTTATCAGCAACCTTGATGAACAGTGCTGATTTTGTCAAGTGGATTGAAAAGCACTTGTCAAAAAAAAAATCCTTTGTAACAAAAACAAGCTGAGAATACAAGGGAATTTCTTCAACCTAATAAAGGCCATCTACTAAATCCCTACAGCTAACAGCCTACTTACTGGTGAAAGATTGAACACTTTCCTTCTGGGATCAGAAAATAGACACCGTTACACATTTTTGCCACTTAATTTAATGTACTGGAGGTGCTAGCCAGAGCAATCAGGTATGGGAAAGAGAGAAAAGGCCTCTAGATTGGAAAGGGAATAGTAAAACTATCTGAAGATTATTTCATCTTCTATCTAGAAGATCCTTCTTCTGCCTCAATTGAAATTATCATCTGAATTCTTTTCTTCATTCTGCTAATGTGTTTTATAACACTGATTTATTTTTATATGTTGACCCAGCCTTGCATTCTTAAGATAAATCTCACTTGCTCATAGTATCTAATCCTTTGTATATGTTGCTGAATTTGGTTTGCTAATGTTTTGAGGATTTGGGATATTGGACTATAGATTTTCTTCTTATTTTATCTTGTCTGATTTTGGTATCAGGATAATACTGGCCACATGCACTGAGTTGGGAAGTGTTCCATACTTTTTTTTCTTTGTGGGAAGGTTTTTGATTACCAATCCAATCACTTTTCTTATTACCGGTCTATTCAGACTTTGTATTTCTTTTTTTTGGTTTCAGTAGTAAATCTTTTGTAATGTGTCCATTTCTTATAAATTATCTAATTTGTTGGCATACAGTTTTCCATAGTATTTCCCTGTAATCGTTTTATTTAATTTGGTAGCAGTATCTTCTCTTTTATTCCTAGTTTTAGTAATTTGGGTCTTCTCTCTTTTTTTTAATTGGTCTGTAAGGGAAAAGACATCAATTTTGTTGATCCTTTTGACAACAAAAATTTGGTTTTATTGATTTTTCCGTATTTTAATAATACTAAAATGTTATCACTGATTTCTATACTAATAAGGAAATGTCACTTTACTGTTAAATTTTTACATTATTTCCTAATCTTCTGTATTACTCAGGAAACAGAATGTGTGTAAGTGCGATATAGATATACAGACGTCCTTGGGTTACATCAGACTCGAAGCACGTCGTTTTGTGGTTATGTCACCATCTCCATTTATTTATTAAAAAATAAACGTTCTGTTATTTCAACGTATGTACATATGTGCTTTATGTTTTTGGTTATTTATTTACCACAAGTAAAGGTCAGGAATTTTTCTCTTTTAAATTTTTTTTATTGTTTCACTTCATTACTGCTGTGTATGTGCTACATGTGGGGTGACGTAAGGTGCTTATGTAGGTGGGTTCCAAGTTATAGTGAAAATCACATTACATTGCACCATAAAAATGGATCTCCAACATAACCTGAGGACCTACTGGACTATATATAGTATAGATTTCATAATCGGTATAGATATCAATGTCTGTATTTGTTACAGATATGTAATTATATATATGGAGTAAGTCAGAATACACAGCATAGGCTGTCTAGAGGCTGAGGACCCGGACAAAGCCATCTGCTAGCAGAATTCCTTCTTGCTCAGGAGAGGTTAATCTTTTTTCAGCTGATTGGATGAGGCCCACCTACATTATGGAGGGTAACCTACTTTATTCACTGTCTGCTGATCTAAATATTAATCTCTTTCAATAAACAAACACCTTCACAGAATCATGTAGAATAATGTTTGACCAGTTGTCTGAGCACTGTAGCCCAGCCAAATTGACACATAAATCTCCTACTCTTCTTTAAGTAGATATGTGGTAATTATTGCATTGAGGAGAAAAGTTCCCTTTGGAAATTTGATATGTCTTCTACATCAAATGTTTCTCTCACTAAAAGAAGTAATTTAAATAATACATGTGAACAAAATGGAATGGATTTGTAACATATTAGTCACTGTATATCATACAACTGACCACAGTATTCTAGTAATACATCAGATCCCAGCAAATACCACCACTTTCACAGATACATTGTAGTGCCACTGGTTTTAAAGAACTTCCATGTACACAGGATGCCTCTGTATCCAGCCTTGGTACATGGCACCTTTTCTAAGGATTATTTAGAATAATTTCTAAGACCCTGGCTTATTTTAGAACCTTACCTTTATCCCTCATCTACCTTCACACCCTGTATCTCCTGAATCCACAGGAGAGGAAAAACAGAAGTGATCTACCTTGCACACAGAATACACTTTAACAAAAAAATGGTACCACCCAGGATCTACTATGACAACCATCTAAATTAGGCAGTAGCCCAGTGATTACATTGATTATTTTCACTTTTTTTTGAAATGCATAAAAATTAAGCACAAAACAGTACATATAAGTAGTCCTTCACCTGATTGATGACCAGTTACATTTTTTGATATATTCCATTTCAAAATTATCTAAGTGGACTCTTTTAAAAGAAGTAACATTATAATACTCAAGAATTGAATGTCTATTGGTATAATAATTATATCTTAAAACAATATTTAATAAGCCATCACTGATACGAACGTACACTGTGGTATGATTCTTATTAAAGCATAACATACCACATTTCTTAGATGTCAGTGTATTTATCAATAAAATATGTTTAGCTATTATTATTGGAAGGATGGAAAAAAGCTTACTGAGTGAGTAATGTAAGTTGTGTGGTGGTTGCATAAAATTTTAAAATAACAACATGAAGGTAAATTAATAGTATGCTATAAATATGAATTATAGAAAATTGTACTTTTAAGGTTGAATTCCTATAAGTCAAGTACTGCCTATATATATATAAAGATTGTCATCCCATTTACTTTATATATTTCAGATATATATTTCATCATAAATATTTTATTTCTATTTAATTATATATATTGCATTTATCTTTGGTGGGTAGTGTGGAAGGTAGTGTATTTTGAGGTGGGGGAGGGAGACTATTTGTCTCTCTGTTGGAATCCAAAGGGTAATTGTCTAAGTGATACATGATCTGCTCTAAGGATCCTCTCTCCTTTTTTCCTAATGCAATACAAAATAGTTTATATGAAGAGGAATATTTTTTTAACATTGGTAAGAATTACAGACTGTCTTTCCTCTGCTTAATTCATTATAAAAATCTTGTTATAATCAATTCACAAAGCGCTGCTTATCATACATCTGTCTTCAAACATAATTTCTTGCAAGTGGTTTTCTGAAAAATCATCAGGTTTTCTCTACCACTGCCTTTGCTGGAGTACTTCATGCATTCTTTTAAAACAAGATCAGTTTTGGGACTTATATGAGGTAAGACTGTTTTTTCTATTTAACTGAAGTGTTTACCATAAAGTTAAATAAAAAGCAAAACTGACCATTTGCTGTCATTTCTTTTAAATGTTATTATTTTTCCATCTCTACTTCCTAATCCTGTTTCTTAATTCTCCCATGTGTAAGCACTACTGATCCTCAACAAATTACATTGCTTATTTTTTTTAATCTTATAAAAATTACAATTTTCACCAATATTTATCCATTTTATTAAAGAAAATTATGTAGGTAAATAAAGTTATGTCTAAATATACTGCCACAATGCTTCAAAAAGTAAAATTTATATAAAAGGAACATTTAAAAGCATGCTATCATAATGGTGCAGGTTCTTTTCTTTCTTGAACAAGAAAAAACTCTGCATCTCTCAACATGTCTGGAATTCTACTTGGAATTTTTTTTTTTTTAAGAAACGATTCCTGCTTGGAGAATTTTATGTTTCATAGACACAACTTAAAAAAAAAAGATATTAAAATTTCAAATCCAATTTTTCTTTTTTATCAGAACTATATTTTTATACTCAAGTTTATGTGTGCAAACTGTGTTTTTTCCTAATTTTGAAAGTGTAAATAAAAACTCATTTCTTTATTAGCTGCCTGGCAGAAAATTAAATTCTCATATGGCTTCTTTTTATGGTAATGTTGTGCTATGTTTTAAAAATAAATTGTCAGTGGTATCAGGAAAACTTTTTAAGAGGTAAATTTTTTTTCCTTGGAAATTGCAAGTTGATATCTTATATTAGCTCCCATAATTTCACTAGGTACTTTGAATTTCTATTCTTAGCTTGAGATGAGTTAAAAGATTCAAGAGTATTTATGGCATTTCAACATTTAAATTTTAATGAGAGCAACTTTGAACCTCTAAGATTCCAGAGAGGAATTTTCTGTTAGTTTGTTCAAAAGCCTTTTTCTATTCATATACAAAACTAGCATCTGTGTGGTTGGTAAATGTAATCCATGATAACATTATGTTTGTCTGCTGATTTTTTTTTTCTCCTGATACTGTTTTATAAGATGAATATAGAAGCTGACTCACCCAGCTTCTTCAGATCTCAGTAACTTTTATAGTTTTGTATTGGCATTACTTTTCAGCTTAAACCTCCTCCCAAGATTTTTTACTTATTTGTTGCTTTAAGATGTTCTTAATTCTCCTCCATTGTCTTTCAGATAATTTTATGATTGACATACGATAGCAACATCATTTCAACAATAATTTGTCCTGGGATCATATGACATAGTTTTCACATGTCTATTATGATTTATATCATTCTAACAATGATATTGTATCATTGGCATTATATTAAAATGTTGATTTTAATAGAAATTTTCAATATTTTGTTGTCAGGAGCCTAGCACTGTATAATAGTTTTTAGCTGCTTAGTTATTGTTTTATTAAAATATATTTTTATTGATTTTTTTACAGAGAGGAAGGGAGAGGGACAGAGAGTTAGAAACATCGATGAGAGAGAAACATGGATCAGCTGCCTCCTGCACACCTACTGGGGATATGCCCCCAACCATACCCTTGACCAGAATCGAACCTGAGACCCTTGAGTCTGCAGGCCAACGCTCTAGCCACTGAGCCAAACCGATTCCAGCAGCTGCTTAGTTTTTATTAATGTCTACATGTTTGTGGTTTTTTTTTAATCATATTTAAAAGGTGATTTATATTAAAAATTTCTCTTCCTTGTAATTAAGGAACCAATTGAACCAATAAAATATTTGCTTGGTCAAACTAATCCAATGTTTAAAGGTGCAGAAAAACCTTTTTTTTCTATACAATATTTTTGGTAGTTTTCATAATTTAAAAAGATCCATACTTTAGCATATTAAGGCAAGAAAAAATAATTAAAATGTTTATTGTTATCTCATTTTAACAAAGTAAATAGTTTTCTTAATTGTGTTTGCATAAAATAAGTATATTTTTTTAAATTGGGAAAACGTTAGAATGGATCCTTCTATAAATCTCTAATTTTTGAGGTACTTGTGATCAATATTGTTTTGTTATGATTCAAACAGATTTTCCCACTTTACAAACATCTATAAAATTTACTCATATTTAAAGCTTATTATTTATAAAAACATTGAGAATGCATAATATTTGACATTATTAGACCAATTTGCTTACATAAAGGAAAGATTGGTTACATAGCCAAAGACTGAACTTGCCCCATTGGAGGTGGTGACATAATAGTATTTTTTTTCTTTGAATTAACAGAAAAGCATGTATCACTTTAATCTCATTCATATGTGTGTTTTTGAGGTTGTTCATGTTGGTAGTGAGTTACCTTGACTCTTTAGAGGGCCTTTTGTGTTAATGTTCATGTTTGTTCAAAATGATCATGTGTTTTTAATAAAATACTATCCTAAATGTCAAAATTGTATTAAAAAGTAACAATATTTACATTATAAATTTACACTGAAGTTGCTTATGGGAACCAAAGAATGTGATACTGATTTGTGATCTTTAAAAATATTTTATATCCATTGTAATAGTTTGGTTGTACATTTTTCAAAAACCTGACTGCTTTTCTTTTATCTTCACTTTTTAGGTGAGATTGCTGATTCTTTATCTTCCTTGACCTTTGATCTTTAGTTTTTATACTATAGTCTCATTTTTAAAAAAACTGATTTTCCATTATTGTTTTTACTTTCATTGCTTTTTAAATATTTTAATTTATTAGTTATTTTTAACTATTATGAATATAAAAACTTGTGCTGTTACCATAGTCATTTTATAAAAGACTAAGAACCTGCCTGTAAGACATGGTCAAAAGTATTTTGTGTTACATGATTGATATAACCACATAAATATCTCTGCCAATACTGGCGTTCATTGGTTGTTCATATATTATGAACAATGTTTTGTAGGTTTTTTCAAATTATAGAATTATGTTACATTATGAAAGTTTGAAAAGTAGAACAAAATAATTATCCACAGCTCTCTCTAATACAATTATTGTCTCTTTTTATAGTACATTTTCTTCTATATCTATGCCAATTTTTATATTAGTAATAAGGTAAAACTATTATATTCTGTCTTTTTTTCCATTTACTATAGCAAATGCATTTATATGGTGCTGTATAATTTTATAATTATAATTGTAATAGCTTCAACTGAATTTCTTTGAAAGGGGATTTTATAATTTAATACTTTCCATAGTTCTGTACAGTTTGGATATTTCTAGATTTTACTGTTAAGAAATCACTAACATTATAAGTTTACAGGTAATAACAATTATCTACAATGTGAAACCTATTTTAATAACAAATGATTCGTAATTTACATTTGTAAGCATTAAACTTAATGCTCTTTGATGAATGGTTTTATATAAATAAAGTATTGTGAAGTTGCTTTGAAAATTACCAAACTACCCTACCACAGCTTGAGTTTATTTGTTTGTTTGTTTATTTTTACATAAGAGAAATATCAAAATCCTATCATACAGGTTAAGAGCACTAGTATTTACCAAAAAGTTTTAGTTTCTAGCCATGGGCCTAAATTGTGAAACCCTTTAAACTACAAGTATTTGTGAATAATTGTTATGTCCTGTGGTATATAAGGAGTTATTTGAGGGCAGTGACACTGTTTTATATAGTTTAGACATCATCTTGAATACAGAGACATATTAAATTTTTTTTAATTCTATTTGAAAATGTTTTCTAACAGAGAAAAAAAACATAATTTTTAATCCCTTAATTAAACTGCTGTTTTTGATAATTTTTCCTAGTAAAGTTTTTCATAAAGGAACAGAAGGCTCATCATTTTTTTTCTATTATATATCCATGTGTGTAGAGTAACATTTAAAACTTTCTTCTTGACTTTCTTTCATCTTTTATTATTATTATTATTAAGCCCATGGGTTGTTATACGTTCTTCATTGGGTTGCTGTGAAAATGAATTGAACTAATCCACATAATGTACTGCAAGTGCTGTCTGTCATCTAGTAAGTTCTCCATAAGCATCAACTATAACCACTACTACTTCTCCTGATTTGTTATTGTTATTTTTTTTAATATATATATTTTATTGATTTTTTACAGAGAGGAAGGGAGAGGGATAGAAAGTCAGAAACATCGATGAGAGAGAGAGACTTCGATCAGCTGCCTCTTGCACACCCCCAATTGGGGATGTGCCTGCAACCAAGGTACATGCCCTTGACCGGAATCAAACCTGGGACCTTTCAGTCCGCAGGCCAACCCTTTATCCACTGAGTCAAACCAGTTTCGGCATATTGTTATTATTGATAAGAAAATTATCTGAACACAGACCAAGAATCACATTTTTATCACATAATAAATAATAAATCATCTGGTACTCCAGTACAAAGTATGTATCAACATAAAGTCGTAAAAGGATTGTTCAGTAAGTGTTTCTGGAAACATTGGTTAACTTTTTAGAAACATATAAAGTTACAGCCTCACCTTGCAAGCTTGCTCTCATGATTATAGGTGAATAATTCCAGGTGGGATTAAAAAAAATTAAATATAAAGCCACGAAATTCGTATTTTTAAACTTTAGAAAATATAGGTGAATATATATCAAACCTAAGGATAAGAAAGTCATAAAAACAGTTGAAGAAATTCAAACAAAAAATATTCACAAATTCAAATGGGTAAACATTTAACTTTTCATCAAAAAGAAAAATTGAAACTCTTAAAGTCTTTGCAACAAATAGGGCTGAGGATTATGCCCTGAAAAGATACATGCCTGTGTGCATTATTTATGCACACCCTAATCAAAAAGTGGTCAAAATGTATCAAACATCAATTTACAGAATAAGAAATGCAAATGATTAATAAATATTTAAAAAGTCTAACTCCACTAACAGTGAAAATGAAACACTGTACAATTTTTCACTTGGCCAATTATTAATGGCTTTAGAGTGATTAGAAATCCTCTTATGAGATAAAGGTAACATGGGCAGCTTACTGCTAGAGGAAATGTACACTGTTATGAACCAGTCTGAGTGACAAGCATTTTGGACAAGATCTATCTAGCTTTGCAACTTGTCCTAATGAAGTCACCAGTGAAATGAACAAAAGGGAATGTTCTTGGATGTCTTTTGCAGCCTTACTGAAATTATGAGCAGATGATAAACACCTTAAACATCACATTTTATAGTAAAAAAATATGTTTAACTTTAAACAAAGCTACACAATTAAATGATGTGTTAACATATCATAAGCGATCTCTACTGGAAAATATTAGATAAGTGTTTCCTTATGATTAGGGGCTGACCTGCACCTGCGGTCTTATTCTAACTCTGAAGTCACTTTCCTATTGTAATAACGTGAAATTGCCGTTCCTTTAAAACACACAAATCTCTAGCAGCTGTGGGTATGTGCCCTGGAAAAAGCCTGATCATAAAAATGCTGAGCCAATTATAAATTACAAAAATATGAAATATAAGGAAAAATATATTTTGTGTAAAACCGTTCCCTTACTCTAAATTCCTTGTTACTATTCTTTTTACCATCCTTTTTCAAGAGCCAGTTCTTACTAAGTCTTGGGCTCTGGAAATGAACTAGAGTTAAACAGGTCCTAGGTTATTTATAAACAGTTACTTGAAAGAACCCTCTGCTTACTTTCCAGTTAGGTACACTGTTTTAAATCGCCCTTTAATGAGAACCACATAAGATCTGAAGGCAAGAGCCCTGGCCAGTGATCTACAGTGGTTAGAGTGTCAGCCATCCTTGGTGTGGGTGCAATGCAGGAGGCAACCAGTCAGAGGTGTTTCTCTCATATCAATCTTTCTATATCTCCTCCTCTGTCTATCCCTCCCACTCTCTCTAAAAGTCAACGAAAAATATATCCTTGGATGGGGATTAACAACAAAAAGATCTGAAGGCAAAAAATATTAACCCCTTTTCCTGTCATAGTATTCACTTTCTCTAAGCCTAGACTTAACCATGGTGTGAGGAAGACACATCATTCATCATGTTACTGAAGTTTGAAAATTATAATTTGCACTGCCTTGAAAGGCATGTCAGATAGATTCCAGGAAAATAAGCTGATCTGCTTTTTGGTTTGAGAAATAATCATAGGCAAGTACTCTGCATTGTATATGTTTTGTTATAGCCTCTGTTCTGACTGTTTTATTGTTTTCTCTGGGTTTGGAATTTTTCTTTGTTGTTGCTGTTTTGTTTTGTTTTAACCTGTGTTTATATATGAACTAGGGGCCAAGTGCATGAATTCATGCACCTTGAAAAAAACTGGGATGCAAGGCTGTGGTCAGCCCATCCTCTGTGCCCCCACCTAGCCCCTCTCACTCTGGCCCCAGGTCCCCTGACTAAGGGCAGCCTCGTTCCTTCTGCTTCCGCTCCTATGTGCTGATGGCGTCAGCCCCGCTTGCTCGCACCCACTGAGGGTGTGGAGCGATTGGGGCTGGCGCCAGCAGCAGGTATAAGCAGGGCCAGCACTGTCCGTGGGTGTGAGTGGCAGCTGCAGAGGGAGGTAGAGAAGCCCTCATGGGTGATCGGGGCAGCAGCCACTGCTCACACCTGCTGACGACACCGAGCGATCAGGACCGATGCTGGGCACTAGAAGTGGGTATAAGAGGTGGCTCCAGTGCTGGCTATGAGTGTGAGCAGGGCTGGCACTGGCAGTGGGTGTAAGTGGCAGCTGCTGGCCCTGACAACCCCTTAGGAGCAAGGGGTGGTGGAGTAGCCCTGAGGGGCAATTGGGGCTGTCATCCACAGTTTGCACCCACTGATGGCACTGAATGATCAGGGCAGGGCCGGTGCTGGGAGCCAGCAATGGTGCAGGCAGTGGTTGCAAGTGGGGCCGGTGCTGGCAGCAAGTGTGAGTGCTGGGCAGGACCACGGTGTGCAGGAACAAAGAATTTTCAGTAACCAACAAAGGCTCGCTCTGATGACAGCAACCGGTGTCCTGCCCTGGTCTGGCACCACCCCTCACCTGTGCTGACCACCCTGCTGCAGCTGATGCCACTCACCATGTTCCACATTCACCCCCTGGTGGTTAGCACACATCATAGTTACGGGTGGTTCTATTGTCCCACTATTCAGTCTATGTGCAAATTAGCCTTTTATTATATAGGCTACTTATGTACATATGTATATATGTGTACCCACTTATGTGTGTATTTGTATATATGTATTGTGTGATATAAATATAGAGCATTATATATGAATCAGGAGAGTAAAGGATTATGATAAGTAAAAGTGGGAAGAATGCCTTTTACTGTAAATTTAAATATGGTATCAGAAATAACATACATCCTTAGAAATAGTAACTAAAAACATGAATAGTTAAGGTACATTAAATATTTCTGTTGTGTTTTTTTAAATGCCTCAATGCCCTGGCCTGGTGGTCAGTTGGTTGAAGCGTTGTCCCATACATCAAGAGCTGGTGCATTCAACATATCCAGGTTACAGGTTCTATCCAGTTGGGAGTGATATGGGCGTATGAATATGAGAGGCAACCGATCGATGTTTTTCTTTCATATAGGTGTTTCTCCCCCTCTCTCTCTCTCTCTCTCTCTCTCTCTCTCTCTCTCTCTCTCTCTCTCAAATGCAATAAAAACATACACTCAGGCGAGGATTATTAAAAATAAATAAAATGCCTCACTTCTTTAATAGGGTACTTTTAATAGTTAACATTTAAATCTGGCTTTAATTTTAATATTGTGTCTCTTGTAACACTAGCCAGTTAAAAACCTACTAATAAGCCCCTTAATTTATTTTTCCCTTTCCTGCTAGACAGTATATTGTGGGAACATATGGAGTATAGCATGTTCTTGCCTTCAAGGTACTTTAAATATGTTGGAGACATAATCACACAGTAATTTACAGTTGTAGTGTATAGTATTTACCACATGCCAGGTACTGGGTCAGATAGTTATGGCAGTGGTCGGCAAACTGTGGCTCATGAGCCACAGGCGGCTCTTTGGCTCCTTGAGGGTGGCTCTTCCACAAAATACCACGTGCGGATGTGCACATAGTGAGATTGAAACTTCGTGGCCCATGCACAGAAGTAGGTTTTCGACTCTCAAAAGAAATTTCAATCGTTGTACTGTTGATATTTGGCTCTGTTGACTAATGAGTTTGCTGACCACTGGTTTATGGCAATTGTTTAATTCTTAACAACACTATGAGATGGACACTACTATTTCAAACTTGAGAAAATAGGCCTGGTGACATTTTTTTAAAAGTTAACAGCTGGTAAGTCAGCAGAGCAGAGCAGACTTGTCTTTTGCTTCAACACCTTCACCTACTGACGCTGTTGCTGTGATAGAATCCATGTGGTGATCTGATTGCCTTTTTTTTTTTAATTGTGTTACATGTATACATATCTCCCCATTGCCCCCCCTCCCTCCCAGGCATACTCCAACTCCCCAGTGTCTATGTTCATTGGTTATGCTTATATGCATGATACAAGTCCTTTGATTGATCTCTTATCTACCCCACCTCTCCTTAATCTTCCTGCTATAATATCACAGTCTGTTTGATGCTTTACTGCCTCTGTATCTATCTTTTTGTTCATCAGTTTACAATGTTCTTTATTATCCACAAATGAGGGAGAGCATGTGGTGCTTCTCCTTCATTGACTGGCTTATTTCACTAAGCATAAGGCTCTCCAGTTCCATCCAGGTTGCTGCAAATGGTAGGAGTACCTTCTTTTTAATGGCAGCATAGAATTCCATTGTGTAGATGTATCACAGTTTTCTGATCCACTCATCTGCTGATGGGCACCTAGGCTGTTTCCAAATTGTAGCTATTGTAAATTGTACTGCTATGAACATAGGGGTGCATAAATCCTTTCTGATTGGTGTTTGTATTTTTTAGGATAAATTCCTAAGAGTGGGATTACTGGGTCAAATGGGAGATCCATTTTTTATAAATGAACGTATTAGGCAAGGCACTAGCACCAAAGCTCATAATCATGGGAGTTTCTCCTGCTTGATAGCCACCACCAAGAAAGTGGATGTGAATGAGGTCAGGACCTTGTCATGGTGTTTGGGAGAGAGCACTGACAGTACTGGATGTGCTGGCCAGGGAGCAGGGTTTCAGGCTAAGCCTTGGGGTTTGCAATGTTCTCTCCTTTTGTCTGCCTTTTAGAATTTTTTCTTGTGAAAATAGCAAATGTGTCCTTTCTATGTTGAAATTTACATAAGAAAATGAAACTGGAATGATAATAGGGTTTTTGTTGTTGCCTTTTTAAGTTTAATTTAGTAAACTTTTACCGAACACCTGTTCTATACCTACCAGATACAGCTAACATCACCAAACCACCCTATAGTCCCCATCTTTGATGTCCAGAGAGCCTCACATTAGAAATCCGTGTACTTCTTTCTTTTATCCACTACCCCTTTATTGTTTACAATGAAAGCAAGAACTTCAGTTAATGGTAAAGATCCAGTTAGGTTAACACTTTCACTGAAATTCGGGATTTATCTGTGATTTGTGGGTCAGAAAAATGTCAGGTTTTCACGTTTGGACATTATTTGCTTTGCATAAGACATTTATGACCTAGTGGCAAAGAAAACCCTCCCTCCATACAAGGAATGATTGTGAAGGTCATTTCTAGTTCTACTTGCTTATCTTATAACTAGAGGTCTGGTGCATGAAAATAGTGCGTGGAGGGGGTGGTTTCTTCAGCTCAGCATGCACCCTCTCCAATTGGGGACCCCTTGGGGATGTCCAACTGCTGGTTTAGGCCTGATCCCAGAGACTGGGCCTAAACTGGCAGTCAGACATTCCTCTCGCAATCTGGGACCACTGGCTCCTAACTGCTCACCTGCCTGCCTGCCTGATTGCCCTGAAATGCCTCTGCCTGCCAGCCTGATCACCCCTAACTGCCCTCCCCTGCTGGGCTGATTGCCCTATCTGTCCCCCCTTGCCGTCCTGATCTCATGCCCAATGGCCCTCCCCTGCTGGCCTGATCTCGCCCCCATCTGCCCCCCCCCTCTGCTGGCCAATTTGGTTCTAATTGGTCAGTTTCAATGCCAGTCAGCATTTCTGGGTCTGATCAGAGCTATGGGGCTTAACAGCAGCCCCCTGAGGCCAGGAGAAAAAGAAAAGCCCAGCTGCTGGCGAAGCTCAGAAAAAAAGAAAGGGAGATAAAGAGAGAGGCAAGTACACTGATCAGTAGCTTCTACTGAGGCTGCAGATCAGACCCTGACCATTTTCTGGGTCTCAGCCACCTGCATAGTCAGTACTGGGTTGCCAGGCTGCAGCTGGGCTATCAGTGCTGGATCACCCTAGCAACCCAGTGCTGCCTGAAGGACTTCCTGGTTGGTCAGCATTCGGTCATGATCAATCATTACAACCCTGGCCTTTTATGTATTAGACTAGAGCCCCAGTGCATGAAATTCATGCACAGGTAGGGTCCCTAGGCCTGGCCGATGATCAGGGCCAATAGAGGCCTTCCAGCTGCAGGCCAGGGCCTTCCTTCGGGCTGCTGCCTGGGGCCTCCCTTGGTTCCATGCTGCCTCCCGGTGGTCAATGAATGTTGTAGCGAGCAATCAAACTCCTAGTCTCCTGGTTGAACTCCTGAAGGGACACTTGGCATATTAGGCATATATATATATTGCTTTTCTGAAGATAAGAACCAGGGAAACCTGAAATTAGAACAATGAAATACCAGCATAGAAGAGTTAGGACAAGTAATGTGTCATTTTTTGTGCTAAACCAGAAACTATCCTGTTACTTGGATTCCAGTCTTGGCCAGCAGTCATAGGTGACAGAGTTGGGGTGGGACTGGGATCAGATAAGAAATTTCCACAAATTAGGCAGAGACCATTGCCTAGAAACCACTCTGCTAAAGCATTGGAAGTAGCAAGAATCTCAGTTATTTCTGTTGTGGTATTGCAATGACTCTGAGATATATGTAGGGGTCCCTTTTATGGGTTCTTTCCCAATATCCTAGAAAACAGAGAGAAAAAAATTAATGTGCAGTGGATCCTCTAACCCTTTTCACAGAAGTTTGAATTGTGTCTGCATGTGGGATTTTAAAATTCACACATCTTTTCTTCCTCTCAGGACCAGGATGGCACAGTGCCCCTTTTGCTTATCTCAAATCTCATCTTATATAAAATACCAATGTGTTTCATCACTTACCCTGTTTATTTTTTTCTCTTTGATCAAAGTGTTTTAGAACAATTATCTTCCTCATTTAAAATCCTTTGTAAATGTTTCCCCTCAAATAAATCTTAAGTATTTCCTCAAAATCAAAATGACTCTTGGTGGTCCACAGAAATATATTATAAGATTATCTTTTGCATTCTATTCTCAATATATTGGTTGATTTTTATTAAGCTAAATCTGTGAGTCATATTACTCCCTAGTCATTAATAATTAGTTTTTAATAGTGCCTTTATTTTGAACCTTATTAACTTCTTAAATCCAATGCTGCTAATTATTCTTTTTCTATATGGTCCCTAAAATTCATATAGATTAGTTATTATAATCTTATATTTTGTTATAAAATAGCTTTATTTTTGAAGTTTTCTCTGTGTCACACTTAATCAATATTCTTTTTAAAGAGAATATATTTAAAAATATGTGTGGCTCAGTGGTTGAGCATCGACCTGTGAACCAGAAAGTCAATATTTAATTCTCAGTCAGGGCACATGCCTGGGTTGCAGGTTGATCCCCAGTGGAGGAGCTTGCAGGAGGCAGCTGATCAGTGATTCTCTTTTATTATAGATGTTTCTCTCTCCCTCTTCCTCTCTGAAATGAATAAAAATATTTTTAAAAAGAGTAATGTAAAAAAAGTCTTTAAAGTAGATATATAATACATATATATTGTCTAATACTATAGAGCTGATGCAGAATATATTAATACTAGAGGCCCAGTGAATGAAATTCATGCATGGGGATCGGGCTTAAACAGGTGGTCTGACATCCCTCTCATAATCTAGGACTGCTGGCTTCCAACTGCCTCCCCTGCTGGCCTGGGCCCCCCTAACTGCCCCCTCCTGCAGGCCTGGGTCCCCCACAACTGTCCTCCTCTGCAAGCCTGGTCTCCCCAACTACCCTACCCTGCAGATCTGGTACCCTCAAACTGCCCTCTGCTACAGGCCTGGTCCCTCCCCATCTGCCCTCTCATGTAGACCTGGTCCCCCCTGAACTGCCCTCCCCTGCAAGCCTGGTCCCCCCCAACTCCTCTCTCCTGCAGGCCTAGTTGCCCCCAAACTGCCCTCCCCTGCAAGCCTGGCCCCCCTCTGCAGGCCTTATCCTCCCTAACTGCCAAACCCTGCAGGCCTGTGTTCCCCCAACTGCCCTCCTTTGCTGGCCTGGTCTCCCCCATCTGCCCTCCTCTGCTGGCCTGGTCACCCTTAACTTCATAGTTTCAATTGTGTACTCATCAACAGGTCATATAATATTTTGCTAAAGATAACTTGTTAAGTATTTAAATAAATATCATGTCTGCTTAAAATATCCTCTCAAACTCACTGCTATCACTTAACAAGTAGGCTTAAAAAGCTCAGCTAGAGTTCCTAGCTCCCCTGTAGGCCATCTTGTGGTGGCCGTCTTGTGTCTTGGTGTGATGATCAATTTGCATATTACTCTTTTATTAGATAGTATATGTTTTGATAAGTAGGCTCTTTTCTCTGTCTTAAAATCTGGATTTTTGAGAGAGTATAAAGGTTGGTTTGGTTAAGAGTTGATGATTGAATGGTTAAGAGTTGATGGTTAAGAGTTATGAATTCTTGAATGATGTATATGGTAAATGTCACTATTCTAGAAAAATAATAAAACCAGAAATACTGCAACAACATGAAAATCAATCAGAATGAAATGGCAATTGACTGAGGAAAGGAACTCTAGCTGAGCTTTTTAAGCCTACTTGTTAAGTGATAGTAGTGTGTTTGAGAGGATATTTTAAGCAGACATGATATTTATTTAAATACTTAAAAAGTTATCTTTCGCAAAAGATTTTATGACCTGTTGATGAGTACACAATTGAAACGTGAAACATTTTCAAGTTTCAGTAGGCTTCAGATCATAAATATATAAATATATAGAGCTTCCATAGAAGAAGACCTGAACCATCTAGGTCCATAGTTCCATTCCCCTGGAATCTCATGGAAGTTAAATAACTTGCTTTTAGGAACAGGATAGTTCTATAAGCCTGATCCCACACATATGCCTGTTTGACACTATGCTTTCCCTAATTTAGTTTTCTTTCTTAACAGTAGATCCTGTCTGCCCCAGGTATGTTGTTAGGCTGTGCTTAGAATATGACATGAAACATTCCAGTGTTTATGAATGAGAGAACCCATCATTTATATTTAAAATGTTTTTAAAGTGCTTTTAACTTTTTCTTATCAAATATGTTCATCAATGAGTCCCTGATAAATTATCCTGACTTCCTTATTAGGCTTTATAACACAGTTATTTTACTCATTGATTTCTGAAGAAAACTCTATGATTTAGAACCAAATAAAATTTGTTCTTATAGGTATATATTTAAATGTTAGATAATTCTCTTGTAAATCGTTATTTTAATGAAATTGTGTAGCATCTACTTATATTCTCTTACTAAGTGCACTTGTAACAATAATATGGTATAACAAAAATATGATCAAACTTTGAGGGATTTTTATTTTTGTTTTTTGAGGGTTGTTTTTTTTTAATTCTTATTACTAGAAATATTTTTTTTTTCTATTTACAGCTGGTTTTAGAAGAAGTTTTCGTCTAAGTAGAAAAGATAAGAAAACAAATAAATCCATGTATGAATGTAAGAAGAGTGATCAATATGATACAGCTGATGTACCCACATATGAGGAAGTAACTCCATATCGACGACAAATGAATGAAAAATACAGACTTGTTGTCTTGGTTGGTAAGTGTCTGCGTTTGTGTGTAATCCGGATGAAATAAGTGAGATAGTAAAAATTTCACTTCAAAGAACATTGTACTTGAAGTTTCCAGCTGAAGAATCTCACCCATTGTTCACATAGCACACATGCCCCTTCAGGGTGCTGAGCTGAGTATTTCCAAGTAGGGCCTCTCTCATTCAGGTCAGCAGGTGTTGGCCCTGCTTTGCCTGTACTGCTCTGTCCAGGCATGGCCACGCATTGCACTTATCATTACTGTCTTATTTTTGCTTTCCTTAAAATTCACCAACTATTCCAAAGTATCTCAGCTAATTTTCCTTGTTTTTTATCTCTTTCCACTCTGTTCACTTGTTGGGCAGCTCACCTGGGGTAGTCCTCCCAGGCACCAAGGAAAGACCTGGCTTGACCTTAATCTCTGCTCAAACTTCAGGATGCCTCTCAATAGGTTTTTATGGCAGAGATAGCATCCATGTCAGTGCTCAGAGGAAGAGCCCCCCTTTCCCACCAGCCTCCAGCCTCAACTCCAGGGCTTCTCAAACTTACACACTTTGAGTCAACTGGAGATCTTGTTAGCACAGTTTCTGATCTCTCCCAAGTTCCCAGATACCCAGGCTGATTTTGGAGTGCCTTTTGCTTTTCAGCTACTACTATTGGTTATAATGCAAATGTAGGGTGGCTGTGCATACAGAATAGTCTAGTTGCTCTGTTGAAGTGGGTTCAATTGCCATTATCTTCTTTTGTTGGTGGCTGTAAACTGGCTGCAATTTATTTTGATATCACACTTATTTTGTACTTTGTTATCATGTGTTTAAATGACAATTTTAAAGCCTTTGGTCTTGTCTTAATTTGCTGTTCAGGATTTGTTCAGTGATATTTTAGACTTGATATGTCTACTTCATACTGAAATTTGTGCAATCTGGGACTGCCAGTCTGGTCACCCCCTAATCACTCTGCTGCCAGCCTGATCAACACCTAACTGCTCCCCTGCCAGCCCGATTGCCTCCATCTGCTCCCAACTGACTTCCCCTGCAGGCCTGATTGCCCCCAACTTTCCTCCCTTGCAGGCCTGGTCCCCCTCAACTGCCCTTGGGGTGGGGTGGTGGAGACAGTGAGAAACAGGCTTCTGGGGCAAGGCAGGTTGCCTTCCAGCCAGTTCTGCTCTTCCATAGCCATGTGACAACTGAACATTTCATATTTTCTTGGAGCATTTATTTCTTCATCTGAAAAGTAAGGACAATAAGAGCATTGTTTTCTAGGATTGTTTAAGTGTTAAATGTAGGTCTGGTCGCCCCTAACTGCCCTACCCTGCTGGCCTGATCACCCACAACTACCCTCCCCTGCCAGCCATCTTTAACCACATGGGGACGGCCATCTTGTGCGAGGGTGTGAGGGTCAATTTGCATATTATCTCTTTATTATATAGGATTCTTATAAGAAAGTCTTTGGCCCCTAACCCTTTATTTCCCTATTTTGGAGCAATTTCTAGTATAATGTAATATTTAATTTTTTAAACCCACCCTTATCATCACTGTGCCTTGATTTTCCATAGTGGGAAGTGATTTAATTGTGTTTGTGTTTTAATCCTTACCCAAGGATATGTTTTTATTGATTCTAGAGAGAGGAAGAGAAAGAGGGAGAGAAACATGGATATGAGAGAGAAACATTGATAAGTTGCCTCCTTTATGCACCCTGATAGGGATCAAATCTACAACAAAGGCATGTGCCCACAAACTTTTTTTGGTGCACAAAATATTGCTCCAGCTGAGCCACCCAGTCAGTCTTTAATCCTATCCTTTCCATCGCTGTGACCTTTTTGGAACATGATCTTCCATAGTGAAAAGTGACAGCCAGGGTTGTCATATGTGACTGTCCTTCAAAAGTGTTTCCTGTTATTTGCTTCCTTCTGTGTAGTCATTGTCCAGAAAACCTTTTAACTTGGTTGTGTAGCACATTTGTAGTATTAGACTTTTAGAGTTCATTTTCTAGAATCTATTACATCCTGTGAAGTGGGGTGGTGGAAACAGTGAGAAACGCCTCTGGGGCAAGGTAGGCTGCCTTCCAGCCAGTTTTGCTCTTCTGTAACCATGTAACACCTGAACATTTCAGATTTTCTTGGGACATTTTTTTCTTCATCTGAAAAATGAGAACAATAAAAGCATCTGCTTTCTAGGTTTGTTTGAGTGTTGAGTGAAATAAGTATTTGCAAAGACTTAGATCAAAACTTACTACCTCAGTTAAATTTTAATAAACAAAACTCTTCTATTTTAACTAAAAATATAAGTTGAACATGAAATGTTAAAATATAAATAGGCTTCTACTGATTTTGATCATTAGTGTTCCAAACACTTATAAATTAAATTAGATTATTTAGCAATTTATCATCTAAAAGGGAATCAAGCAGTTGACTTGAATTTTGGAAATTCTGGATTGTTTCTGAATTGACTATTTACTTTTCATTATTGTAGAAATCATATACTGTATTTAGGAAATAGTTCCTTGGCTCTTACAACAGGTGTAGGAATATGGAAAGTGTATAAGCATCCTGGTCCTCCTTAAGACTAATTTGTTTTTCTCAGTGTTTTAAAAGCCATTGGGAATAATTGTTTTTGCTTTGAAACTATTAAATAAATACTAGAAGCCCGGTGCATGGATTCGTGCACCAGTGGGGTCCCTCAGCCTTGCCTGTGCCCTCTCGCAATCCAGAACCCCTTTGGGGATGTAGTATGTGTGAAGCAGCAGGTGGCCAGGGAGGAGCCTGAGCCCAGGCCAGGTACCCCAACACTCCCGCTCATCCTGGCCCCACAGCACCTGCCTCTGCCACTGCTCAGTAGGTAGTGCTCCTGCGAAGGTGGGAGAAGCTTATGCCACTGCAGCTGCCCTCGCCAGCAGGCACCCCTTGGATCACTGAGCATCACTCCTGCTGTGGAAATATGCTGACCACCTGGGAGCATCTCTTTCATTGAGCATCTGCCCCCTGGTGGTCAGTGTGTGTCATAGTGACAGGTCAAATGCTTGACTGGTCAAGCAGTACATGGGTTGCTTGGGGTTTTATATATACAGATTGTTAAGAAGGTACATAGTTTTTATTTTTCCTGGATTCTTACCACAATATTGCTTGATTTTTATTCTTGGACTTAATGTTCAAAAAGTTAAAATCTAACAAGTTATTAACATGGCAAAAATATGTGGAGAACTTTGAGCTTGATCAGAAGTATTTCATTTCCAAAGCCACATTTCAGCCACTAAAACATCTCAGTGATAGTTGGTGTTATATTCGCTTCTGCATTTAAAAGTATTTTTCAAAAAGTATGTTAAGACCAAATGTCAGCCATTTAGTACATTTTTCTACATAAGTTTTATCTTTGGTGAAACTTAACTTTTAAAAAGTAAAGTGATAAAGCAAATAATGTATGTTTGCAGGGGAAGGAGCGATAAGAAAGCTTTAGTGTTCAAAAACTATAAAACACTTATATCTTAAGCCAATAGGAGAGCAAAAATTCGTCTGTGGATATTCAGACAATTTGTGACTTGTTCTGTCTGGTTACAAAGCATAAGAGGCAAAAATAAATGTTTATATATGTTTCATGTTCTTAGTTTGAGCACTAAGTACTGTTCTGCCCTCCTTTGTGCTGACTTTTATATGCTGTGTAAAGACTGAGGTAGTTTGAATAGACATTTATAAGCCTGTTATAATTTTTCTTAAAACTGTAGCAAAACAAAAAGGTATCCCATATAAAGCAGAGAGAAAAGTGACTCAAAACTACATGTGAGTGTTAATGTTTGTTAGAATTCCCAAAGCTTTAGTTGACCTTTGATTGAAGGCTTGTAGGAGTTACTCTGCTCAAGAGGGTTTTATATAAATCCCAGAATTATCATTGGATTTATGAGTGTGGGATGGACGTAAAATTATAATCCTTGTATATAAGATGTAAATATGATCTTTATTAGAGTCTCATTGGCTCTTTATGACATTGGTTGGTCTTAAGTGTTTATACTCCAGCTTAATTTCTGGGCACCAATTACAGTTATGGTATTCAGCTGATTTCTATGGAGTACCTACTGGACCAGGTACTTCCTCAGTATGAGGGTTTGTTAGTGAGCAACACAAACATTCTTGCCCTTGTGGTGTTTATATTCTAATAGGAGGAGATACACACACCAAAAATTTCATAATAAAGTAGTAATAAATAATAAAGTCAATTGTATAGTTGTTCAACTGTGATATATGCTATAGAAGCTGAATAAGTGTTACCACAATAAATTTAATACAATTTAAATTAAAAAAATAAGTAAATTAAAAAGAAGATAGTTAAAGCTAAGAGGATTTAGGGAAATCAATAATTTTTGATTTTGAATCAGAAGATCCTGGTACCTCATTGGAAAGATCAAATTTTTTAACAGATGTTGAAGTAAGGAAGTTGTCCATGCTCTCTTCCGCTTTGGAAAAATGATGCTCTTTCAACAAACTCCTCACTCCCTTTTTCTTTTCTTTTCTTTTTTTTTTAACAGTAGCATTCAGGTTATACTTCACAAATAGCACATTTTTCCCCCCAACAGAATAAAGAAAATCAGAGCCTCTATCAGGGCTTGTTGCTAAGTTGCTACATTTTCTATACAGATTGATTCCCAGGGAACTTTAAATTTCATGTTATAAACAGATGTGTCCTTCTCCAGCCCAAAAATCCAGCCACCCATTAATGTGATTATTATAAGACTGCAAGTCAGATATAATAGTACTAGAAGCCCATTGCACAAAGAGATTTGTGCAGTAGGCCTTCCTTTCCTTGGCTTACAGCAACAGTTTCCCTCCTGCCCCTAGGACCCAGGCCTTCGCTCCGGACAGTGTCTGCCATCTTCGTCTTCACTGCAAATTCTGGAGTCTGCAGTCTTGTCTTCACTTTAACACTCCACTTCTGTAGATCTCTTGGCCCCCCATCCTCCCTCTCATAGCAGGTGTCCTGCCCCACCTGGCCACTCTGTGCCTGGAGCAGCTGGGCAGCAACCATCTTTGACCTTCTAATTTGCATACTCACTCTGATTGGCTATGGGCGTAATGGAGGTATGGTCAATTTCTCTTTATCTATTATTAGGTAAGATGATTGTTTTTATTTTTATGCTTAGAGCAGCAAAAATAGTAGTGCTACAATATGATAAGCAGACTTTTTACATGTGTCTGATCTGAGCAATACCTAGAGATTTAGCTTGATTTGTCTTTCAGTAAATCGAATGAGTAAAACAAAAGTAGTTTGGATATTTATTGCAGGGTTCAGTAATACTTTACTTTTTTAATTAAATCTTTATTATTCAGATTATTACATTTATTTCTCCTTTTTCCTTTCCATAGCTCTCCTCTACCTGGCTCCCACCCCTCCCTCTACCTTTACCTCCCTCCCATTGACCTCATTCATAGGTGTATGATTTTTGTCCAGTCTCTCCCTGTACACCCCTTACCCCTTTCCCCCTGAAAATTATCAGTCCACTCCCTTTCTGTGCTCCTGATTCTGTTATATTCACCAGTTCATTGTTGATCAAATTTTTAATTCACTTAATTTTTAGATTCACTTGTTGATAGATATGTATTTGTTGTTCATATTTTTTATCTTTTACTTTTTTCTTTTTCCTCTTCTAAAAGAGTACCTTTCAGCATTTCATATAATACTGGTTTGGAGTTGAACTCCTTTAGCTTTTTCTTATCTGTGAAGCTCTTTATCTTCCCTTCAATTCTGAATGATAGCTTTGCTGGATAGAGTATTCTTGGTTGTAGGTTCTTGCTATTTATCACGTTGAATATTTCTTGCCACTCCTGTCTGGCCTGTGTAGTTTCAGTTGAGAAATCAGCTGATAATCATATGGGTGCTCCCCTGTAGGTAATTAACTGTCTTTCTCTTGCTGCTTTTAATATTCTCTCTTTATCTTTTGCTCTTGGTATTTTAATTATGATGTGTCTTGGTATAGTCCTCTTTGGATTCTTTTTATATGGGGTTCTGTGTGCTTCCTGGACTTGTAAATCTATTTCTTTTACCAGTTATGGGAAGTTTTCAGTCATTATTTCTTTAAATAGGTTTTCAGTATCTTGCTCTCTCTCTTCTTCTGGCACCCCCACAATTCTGATGTTGGTATGCTTGAAGCTGTCCCAGAAGCTCCTTACATTATCTTCACATTTTTTGATTCTTTTTTCTTCTCGCTTTTCCAGTTGAGTGTTTTCTGATTCTTTATATTTCAAATTTTTGACTTGATTCTTGCCTTCCTCTGGTCTGCTGTTAGGTCTCTGTATAATATTTTTTATTTCAGTCAGTGTATGTTTAATTTCTAGTTGGTCCTTTTCCATCTCCAGTTGGTCCTTTTCCATCTCTAGTTGGTCCTTTTTCATCTTCTCTTGGGTTCCGCTAAATTTATCCATCTTTTCTAGGATATTCTTGAAAAGCCATATAACCATGGTTTTGAACTCTATATTCAGTCATTCGTTTTCTTCCATTTCTTTTGTTTGTGATCTCTTCCTTTGTCTCGGCATTTTCACTATGCCAGGAGAACTTCTGTGTTTTATCAGCGTTATGATACAAGAGGTGCAAAACTGCAAAAGCCTCTCTGTTGAGCTTGGGATGGGTGGAATCTCAGGGCTTAGGGGACCACCTTGCCTTCCAGTCGGCCCCGCCCTCCATGGCCCCTGAGTCTTATGTGACAGGGTAATCGCTGGAGCGGTCCCTGTGCACACGCGTGTTCTCGCAGTGCCTCTAGACTGCTGCTTTTCTGGCTCCCCTGCGCTCCCGGACCATATGAATCTGGGTCCCCAGGGTTTCGCCTGAAACTGGGGTTTAGTGGAGTTAGAAGTGGTGCAGTTGGCAGGCTCTGCCTCCCACCCACTTGTGAAAGCCAATGGCACAATCAGCAGTCAGTCTTCTGTGCAGTGCTGTGCGCGCCAGCAGACTTCTGATCTTTTGCGACTCCCCTAAGTTTCCGTGCATTTCTCCCTTTTCCCAGTCCAAACTTCCCCCGTATGAGTTTCAGCTGGACCTGGGGTTTAGTGTCGTAGGATAAGGGGTTCAATACCATTGGGAGTCTCCATTTCCCTCCCGCCAGAGAAAGCCAGCCAGGTACTCTGGCACCCGCTCTCTCCACGCTTGTCTTTGTACCTCAGCTATTTGCAGCTTCTCTGGGTCTCTGTGAGCCCCTCTCCTTATAGTTGTAGAATTTTCACTCAGCCAGCTTTCCTGTGGTTCTGGATGCTGTCCGTTCTGTCTTTTAGTTGTAATTTTGAAATTGTTGTGCGAGGCTGCAGTGTAGGGGTTTACCTATGCCGCCATCTTGGATTCTCCTCAGGGTTCAGTAATTCTGATATTTTTCTCTAGATGGTAAGCGTAACAAGTCTGACAAATATCATAAAAATCTCCTCCATGCCTTCTTCTGAGGATTGAGCCCACAGCGCAGGCATGTACCCTGACTAGAATCAAACCAATGACCTCTTCCTTCATGGGTTGACACTCAACCACTGTGTAACACTGCCCAGGCTAATATGCCATTTTTATGTTTGTGCCAAAATGTATGAAGATCAGTAGCAAAAATGAATAATTCTTGGTCAGAACAACAAATTTCTTTCTAATAAATAATTTAACATTGGACATAAATCCAAATAATAATGTATTTTATCATTATTCCTTTATGACTGTTACATGAATATCTAGTATGTTACAACAAACTTGGCCTATTTGCACCTACCAATATCTCCCTTTCTTAAAAGTTTCTTTCCTAACAGATTATTAACACTATAATCTTTAGCATAGTTATCGTCTTTTTTTGTATATTTACATTATTAGATTCAATTTGATGCTCATCAACCTTAAGAAGATCTACAACTAAGTTCTATGCCAGATATTTACAAATAAAAATTACTCAGTTTTTGTAGACTTGTGTGAGTGTCATTAAAAATTTATACTGTATATATCACATTTTATTAATTTTATTAAAATTACTAGAGGCCCAGTGCATGAAATTCATGCACAAGGGGAGGGGGTCCCCTCCAATCTTGGACCCCTTGAGAGACATCCCTCTCACAATCCAGGACTGTTGGCTTCCAACTGCCCTCCCCTGCAAGCCTGGGTCCCCCCAACTGCCCTCCCCTGCAAGCCTGATCATCCTAACTTCCCACAACTGCCCTCCCCTGTAGGCTATCTTGTGGCAGCCATCTTGTGTCCACATACATACACACACAAAACCATGAAAGAGAAATATCAATGAAAGAGAACCAGTGATCAATGCCTCCTGCACTCCTCCTACCAGGGATCAAGCCCACAACCCAGACAAGTTTCCTGACTGGGAACCACCAGTGACTGGTGCATGGGATGACACTCAACCAACCAAGCCACACTGGTCAGGGCAAGAATGTTTCTATTAAACCAGAAATATAACTATTTCTATTACATTTTTAAAAATTTCATATAAATTACAAAATCACTTTGCAAATTCTGGGAAGAATAAAGCTATGTGTCTCAATCCCATTAGTTGAAATTCTTATAAAATGTCAATTGGATAATTAAGATTATTAGAAAGGCATATTTTTAATTACTTTTGTGCATTTAATTAGTAGTCCACTAATTAAATGCAACCGTGTGAGAGAGAAATATCGATGAAAGAGACCCATTGATCAGCTGCCTCTAGCATGCACCTCCCACCCCAACAGGAATTGAGTCTACAACCCAGGCATTTGCCCCTCCCAGGAATCTAACCATGACCTCCTGGTTCTTGGGTCGATGTCCAATCCCTGAGCCAAACCAGCAAGGCTTAACTCACTCTTGAAAGTAGGAAACATTGTTGTATGCACATTTACTTCATGCATTTACTTCAACCAAAGAAATATAGTCCACTTAGGGTACCAATTAAATGGTGCTAAAGTTTCTAGTTAAAAGTTTACGTTTAAGAAAATAGTCACATTAACTGCAAAAAAAATGCCTTTAATTTTATCTGAAGAAGAAAAAAAATTACAAATCCATATGTAAATTCCTCGTCTTCATATAGGAGCATTTAGACATATACTGCTTTAAAATATCACTATCACAATCCTAAATTTAAAAATAAGGTTTATACCTAAAGTTTGTGCTTTGGCATTTTAACCATCTACTTATTTGTGTGTTAAGTGCAGATGTTGAGTGAATGATTATGTACTAGAACAATAATGTATTGCTACTGTGAATATCCTATCTAATAAGAGTAATATGCAAATTGATCATACCTCCGCTACACCGAGAAGCCACAACCATCAGCCATGCCCACCAGCCAATCAAAGCAAGTATGCACATTAACCCAACCAAGATGGCTATGGCCACAGAGAGAGCAGGAGAATGGCTTGGTTTGTCCCTAGTGATGGAGGAAGCCAAGCTTTCCGCACAACCTGGCCATCTAGGCCTCTGCTTAAGGCAACAAAGTTTCAATGGGTGTACAAGCAGAAGGCTTGGTTCCACTCCAGGCTACAAAGTTTTAATTGTAGAAGATAAATAAATCCCAGATACCAGGGCTTCCACTTGGGTTACCAGGGGCGTGGCCAGCCTGCAAACCACCACCGGCCCCTTGCCCCGGCCACCCATGCCCCAAGAGAATACCCACCCTGATCCGGGACACCCTTCAGGGCAAACCAGCAGGCCCCCACCTGTACAGCAGGCCTCTATCCTATCTAATGAAAGAGTAATATGCAGATTGACCATCACTCCAACACACAAGATGACTGCCCCCATGTGGACACAAGATGGCCACCACAAGAAGGCCAGCAGGGGAGAGCACTTAGGGGCAAACAAGCTGGCAGGGGAGCAGTTAGGCATCAATCAGGCTGCCAAGGGAGTGGTTAGGGGGTGATCAGGATGGCAGGCAGGAACAGTTAGGGGAAATCAGAAAGGCAGGCAGTTAAGCAGTTGGGAGCCAGCAGTCCTGGATTGTGAGAGGGATGTCCAACTGTCCTACCTGGATTGGGCCTAAACAGGCAGTCGGACATCCCTCAAGGGGTCCCAGATTGGAGAGGGAGCAGGCTGGGCTGAAGGACACCCCCCTGTGCATGAATTTCATGCACCAGGCCTCTAGTCCTATCTAATAAAATAATAATATGCAAAATGACCATAACTCCAAGATACAAGATGGCCACCCCCATGTGGTCAAAGATGGCTGCCCTCATGTGAACACAAGATGGCTGCCACAAGATAGCCTACAGGGGAGGGCAGTTGTGGGAAGTTAGGGTGATCAGGCTTGCAGGGGAGGGCATCATCACCATATCACCATCATCACATCATCACCAACATTACATCATCACCATCATCATCGTTCCAACGCCTGTTGTTTGTGAATTAAATCCATGCTATATAGGTAGTTTCCTTTGCTTCTCTTTATCATTTACAAGCACAATGGAAAACTATAACTTATTTATATACATATGCATAAATGTATTTTACCAGTTGTAATAAAAACTTATATATTGAAGGGGAAATGAATCTGTCCCACAGCAGATGCACACAAATGAACCTAAATTGATAGTTTACATCCTAAATTGACTACAGTATAAATAGGTTTTGTATTATGAATACAAACCAGCCAGCTAAAAATATGAACTTACACCTAGTCCTATAAAGATACAGGATAGGAATGTGAATCTAAGCTGTGGTCTTAATGTCAAGCTCTAATGAGGAGAAACAGTAGAACTTCTCCACTTACAGTCCTACCTGTAAATGGTAGGACTAAAGTAAGGGCCTGTCAGGGCACATGCTCTTTGTAGGCCTACCGGGCAATTTTGTAGTAAGAATGATAAAAATTGTATCCCTGTTTTAACATTTTTGTGATGATACTCCCACTTTTAAAGTTGAGGACCTCAAGTCTAATCTAGGGAAAATTTTTCAAATAAAATCAGTTGCCAGTGAACATTCTTAGCAATACTCCATGAGTATGTAGTGAAGCAAGCTACTACAAAGAGTTAGGTTATATAAGAGCTAAAATTGACTATAGTCAACATTGAAGGCCATCATATTAGAGACAGCATACTTTTCTCCACTAATTCAAACATACCTAGTTTTTCCTCCAGCATTCAAATAAATCATTGAGATTTTTTGCCATGGGTAGTAAAAGAAATTTAAAAAGAAAGAAAAAGCTAGATTCTCTCAGCAAAGTATCTCACTTTGGGAAGCACTCCAGAGCTGATACCTACTGAAGAAATGCCTTTTTGTCCTGGGTGCCTCATATGTATGTGTGTTGGCGGGGGATGGAGGGGGATAAGAGAGTAGTAAACAAGAACCCACTATTTTAGTTTTAGTGTTTTGTTTGCTTCTATCTTTTTCTTTGAGCATATTTAATTGGATTTGTATTATTTGTACAGAGAATACAGCTCCATTGTAATACCCCTTGTTTTTCTCATTTGTTTTTAATTTATTTTAAAAAAGTAAGTTTTGGTATATTAAATATTTTTGTGCCTTCAGAGTATATAAAATATATACCCCTCAATTTGGTAGACAGTTACTAAATACTTACCACTTTCCACTGCTCCTTTGGAGATCTCATCTTCTCAGTCTTGAGTTTTTACCTTGATGTGACTATATTTACAAGGGCTCCCTAGTCTTGGCCTGTTGCATTGCAGTCCTTGTCTGAGTTTAAGTAGACAGATTTCTTCCCCTTAAACTCATTATTCCGGATCCCTGATCACCACCCTCCCCTCTGCTTTTTTTAATTTAAATATCAAGAGAGTCAAGTTCAAATTTGAGCTCCACCAACCTCTCTTAGGATCTTGAGTACGTTATATAACTAACCATTGTGTCTTGGCATTCTAGCTGCAAATTTCTTTAGTTCATTCAACAAATAATTTTATCTCCATAACAGCATAATTACCAAGTAAATTTAAATAAAATAAAATAAAATAAAATAATGGCTTACTACAATTCACCAGCTAGAGAAACAACTGGTCAACAACTAACTAGATGGCAACTGTTTTCAAAGAGCTCACTTCTGTTAGAGGATAACCTTGGAGTGCGAGTACAGAGAATTCATGGACTTGGTACCTGACCCAAATTTAAACCTTCAGGGAAGATTCTCTCAGATGCCTAAGCTGAATCTTAAGTAAGAATTAGCACAGCAGAAGAGAGGACAGAGTGTTCTTGCAAAAGCAAGGAGCATGTGATGATGCCCCAATACAAAAGAGAATCTGTCACATTTCAGGAAGTAGCAGAAATCTTATATAGCTGGAGTGTGCATTGTAATGAAGAAGTGGCCAGAGTGAATAATAGAAATATTAATGTAGCTCAAAACATCCAATCTCTATAAACCTAGTAAATAATTTATATTTGATTCTATATACAGTGGAGGAAGAATGAGAGATGCTGGTAAGAAATGACAGAAGCTTGGGCCAGGATGGTGGAGATAGCAGTGAGCAGTAACTGGAGGAGAGCATAAGGTTTAGGGACTTTTGTGTCTTTTTTTATTGTTGTTTTAAGGTAGGAGAGAATATTAAGTGCTGAGGGAAAGGAGCTAGAAGCAATATAGGTAAAGATTTAAGAATAAATTTCTAAGAGAAGGCATAAGAGTGGATGACTACAGGGAAAGGGAAAGGATGGTCTAGATAGATGAGTCTAGATGCATAATAAATCAATGAAAATATATTTTAATAAATAAAAGGAACAGAGATTGAAGTCATATTGGGAAGCTTTAATTTAATATTTTAGTAACAAAATATCTCATAGTGATAGCAGAGTCAAGGTTTTCTCAGTAAGTGAACTAGAGAAAGATCTCTAGAGACCAGGGATGGGGAAGTAAGATGTTAGTATTTCAGAGGGTGTTCACAGGGTTATTGAGGTTACAAAAAATGGTGTTAGGAGTGAGGTACAGAGAATGACAATGACCAGGTGCTTAAGTCTTAGAGCAGTGGTTTTTGACAGGGCAGTACTGTCCATCAGGTATCAAAAAGGACATTTTTGAGGATTATTTTTAAATGTCAAAATGACTGAGGGGTTCAGGGATATAAACTTTACATTTCTGCAGTATAAAAATCTGTCCTATGTCACACATAACTTCTAAACGTTGTGCTAGCCATTCAGGGACTGAATTGATGATTCAACATATGGTGAGGTTGCAAAATAAGAGGTATGCCTTGAAGCACTGTCCGGTCCCTGGGGAGGGGTAGGGGACTATTGTTACACTGAATTTTGATGTAAAGTACAGGTCATTTGCAAAAGAATGATTTTCTTCACTTCTATAGTCTTGACATGTTATCTATTTCTCAATTCAGGCTGTGTCCTTATATCATATTCCATTAAGTCTTACCTGTGATTTCTATCCAGTTGCTACTCTTATTCTAATGTTTACCTGTACCTTTGGGCTTTCATTTTCCTGTGCTTTCTTTTTTAAAATAACTTTTTCTCTTTTAATTACACTTGACATACAAGATTTTATTAGTTTCAGGTATACAATATAGTGATTAGACATTTATAAAACTTACTAAGTGATCACTTTGATAAATCTAGTAACCATCTGACACCATACATAGTTATTACAATACTAGAGACCCGATGCACGAAATTTGTGCACAGAGGGCAGGGGTGGGTGTCCTTCAGCCCAGCCTGCACCCTCTTCAATATGAGATCCCCTTCACAATCCAGAACTGCTGGCTCCCAACCTCTCACCTGTTGCCTGCCTAATTGCCCCTAACCACTTCTGCCTGCCAGCCTGATCACCCCTAACCACTCCCCTGCCAGCCTGATTGACACCGAATTGCACCCCTGCCAGCCTGATTGCCCCTAACTGCCCTCCACTGCCGACCTGATCGCCCCCAACTGCCTTGTCCTGCAGGACTGGTTGCCCCTAACTGTCTTCCCTTGCAGACCTGGTCACCCCCAACTGCCCTCCTGTGCTGGCCCAGTCACCTCTAATTTCCCTCCCTTTAGCCTGGTTGTCCCTAACTGCCCTCCCCTGCCAGACTGATTACCTCTAACTGCCCTCCCTGTTAGCTTGGTTCCCCCCCCCGAACTGCCCTCCCCTACTGGCCTAATCACCCACAACTTCCCTCCCCTGCCAGCCATCTTGTGGCGGCCATCTTGTGTCCACATGGGAGCAGCCATCTTTGACCACATGCGGGTGGCCATCTTGTGTATTGGAGTGATGGTCAATTTGCATATTACCTCTTTATTATATAGGATTATTGACTACATTCCCTATGCTGTATTTTACATGCCCATGACTATTTTCATAGCTGCCAATTTGTACTTCTTAATCCCTGCCCCCTTTTCATCGATTTCCCAATTCCCATCTGGCAACCATTAGTTGTTCTCTGTGTCTATGAATTTGTTTCTATCCTGTTTGTTCATTTATTTTGTTTTTTAGATTCCATATATAAGTTAAGTCAGTGGTATTTGTCTTTCTCTGTCTGACATTTTGATTAGCATTATACCCTCTATGACTGTCCCTATTGTTGCAGACTACAAGATCTCATTCTTCGTATGGCTGAGTGATATTTCATTATATATATGTACCACTTTATTTGTATCCACTCATCCATTGATGAATACTTAAGTTGCTTTCATATCTTGGCAACTGTAAACAATGTTTTAATGAACATATGGATGCATATGTGTTTTTGAATTAGTGTTTTGAGTTTCTTTGGACAAATACTCAGAAGTAGAAGTTCCAGGTCTCCTTTGTCTCTTGTTATAGCTTTTATTTTAAAATCTATTTGTCTATAAGTATGGCTACACGAGGATTTTCTCCCACATCCATAAAATACCATTTTTCATGTCTTTCCTTTCCGTCTCTGTGTGTCTATTATTTTGATGTGAGTGTCTTGTAGGCAGCATTTGTAGAGTCTTGTTTTCTTACTGATTCAGCTACCCACTATCTTTTGATTGGAGCATATAGTGCATTTACATTTAAAGTAAATTTTAATCTGTTTTTATTGATATTTAGAGAGAGAAAGGAAAAGGACAGAAATAGAAACATTAATGAGAGAGAAATATCAGTCAATGCCCTCCTGCATGTCCTCTCTTGGGGATCAAGCCTGCATCCCAGGAATGTATCCTGACCAGGAATCGAACTAGTGACCTTTTGTTGCATGTGTTGATGCTCAACTACCGAGCCACACTGGTCAGGCTAAAGTAATTTTTGATACATGTGTAGTTATTGCCATGTTATTATTTATATTTTTATCACCTTGTGCTTAAGTCCCTATAACATTTATTGTAATACTGGTTTGATGGTGATGAAGTCCTTTAGCTTTTTCTGGTCTGAGAAGCACTTTATTTATCCTTTGAATCTAAATGATAGCTTTGTTAGATAGGGTAATTTTTATTGTAGATCTTTGCTTTTCATTACATTGATTATTTCATGCCAGTCACTTCTGACCTTGAAATTATCTGCTGAAAAATCAGCTGAGTCATATGGGTGCTCCCTTGAGGTAACTAACTGCTTTTCTCTTGCTGATTTTAAGATTCTCTCTTTACCTTTAACTTTTTACATTTTAGTCATGATGTGTCTTGGTGTGGGTCTTTTTAGGTTCATCTTGTTTGCGACTCTTTGTGCTTCTTGGACTTACATGTCTATTTCCTTCACCATGTTAGGGAAGATTTCCATTATTATTTGTTCAAAGAGGTTTCCCATTCTTTGCTCTTTCTGTTCTTCTTCTGGTAGCCCTGTGATGCAAATGTTGGTACATTTGATGTTTTCCCAGAGACCCCCTAAACTATCCTCATTTTTTAAAATTATTTTTTCTTGCTGTTCTGATTTGTTATTTTCTGCTTCCTTGTCTTTCAACTGCTGATTCAGTCCTCTGCTTCCTCTATTCTACTGTTGATTCCTTATAATTTATTCATTTCAGTTATTGTAGTCTTCATTTCTGACTTCTTCTTTTTTGTTTGTTTCCTATCTCCATTTTTATGTGTCATATCTTTTTTTTATTTAAATCATTCTTTATTATTTTTTTAAATTTTATTTATTTATTTATTTATTATTCCCCCCCATTGCCCTCCCCCATCCCCCAGTACATGCCCTCACCCATTCCACCCCCCCTCCCCACCTTCCCCCATTGCCCTGTCTCCACTGGCTATGCCTACACACCCATGCATACAAGCCCTTCCATTGATCTCCTATAGGCCCCTCCTCCCCAACTTTCCCTGCCTTCCCACTGTAGCACGACAGTCCGTTCATTGCTTCTTTGCTTCTGCATCTGCTTCCTCCCCTCCACCCCGTGTTTCTTGTCTTTAAAAACATCTTACCCCTGTAGGCTAGAAATAAACCCACCAGAGCAAAAGAAAAATGATTGAGTCCCAGTTTCAATGTCAAACACTTCCTTATGTGTACATGTCATCAATGGGGGATACTGGACAGATGGTGGCAATGCTGGTTTGGTCCTGGACATCCTGTAGCGATGCTCAGCTGCTAACTGCTCACATGTCAAGGGGTCGTCAGCGTCTTCCATCTCTGAACTGTTTCTCCTCTTGCCTTCATGTTTGGCGCAGACCTGTCAGTTCCTCTCTGTTGCAGGAGTCCACTTGGTCTTGGAGTTGATTTCTGGAAGTATATAAACATATTCTTGACCAAGAGTTAATACAGGAATCTTTTCTATAAAATTGACTTGGGGTTCTTTTAATTTTGCCTATTCGCTTTTCCTTTGGCTTATTTTGACACCATGTGTGTTTTTCATGGGTGTCTTGCCGTTAGTATTACAAATTCAAATTAATTTTCTAAAGTGAAACTTTTCTAAATGTAATTTACTTACCAGATATTTTTTTTCCCTTACATGCTATTATCCTCGCTCCCCCCCCCCCCTTTTCTTTGATTGATGGAGAATTTGGTAAAAATTTTTAATGCAATCTTTATAACTTTAAATTTTAACGTTTTGCACAAAAATATGCCTGCTTTCTGTTCGATATATATTAAATAATTATACCATGAGATGAGCTATCAATAGAAATTTTAATTAATAAGTTAGAAACAGCTTTTTTTGTCCAGTACACTTAAATTTTCTTGGGTGTTCGCTTATTTCAGTTCACCAATTTAAATTAATCTGTAAGCTTGATAACTCTTTTATGTCAAATTTAATACTCTACCAACAATCTTATATTACCCTGTATATATAAGTGGAGAGGTTTATTTGCAATGAGTTGGCACTGAGCATTCCTGATGCTAGGCTGAATTTAGATATAGGGCAACTGCTGTTGGCATGTTTCTGTCTGTTACCTGGGTCTTGATCTGAGCTGGGCCCAGGTTCTGTCTGTTACCTGGGTCCCGGTTTGTGCTGAGCATGGGAAGCGAGGTAGTCATGGGGGCAAGAGACCACCCTCAGAAGGGGTGAAGGTTCAGAACCCAACAAGGTTGGTGGGGGGGTAGGGTCTGTGCCCCACCTCTGCTGATTCCCAAGTTCTCTCCTGATGGCCCATCTGCGACTGTGCCTGTCTAGGTTGTTCCTTCCCTGAGGCATCTTACCCGTCTCTGGCTAACCAGTCATCCTCCTGGACCTAGCAGGGTGTTGTGAGGTTCAGTTCTGTCTCCATGGTAGCCTATGCCCCTGGGCCCTCCACGCCCAGCACCTGCCTTGCCTGCTGGCGGGGCCCCGACACTGTTCACTTATCTGGGGAAATTCAGGTTCCTTTTCCAGGGAGGGCCCTGCTCACACCATTTGGCAACAGACAGATTCATTATATCAGCCACGTCGAGGCTTCAACCTCAGTGTGAATAGAGAGCTCAGGCTATAGCTGAGGGCCATTGGATTGTGAGAAAAGGGTCCCTCTTGGCAAAAGAGGAAAGAGGGCCAGTATAGAATGCTCAATTGCCTTCCCAGTGCCTCAATTCCTTCTGAAAGGAATTAAATCCTTTCATGTCCTTCTTTTAAATTGCTGCTAAACATTCAAAGAATTAGTTTGTACGTTTGTTTGGGGTGGTTGTATAATATGTTTTTGTGAAATATTAAAAATTAGATGATATTGTAGAATAATATCATGTAAGGATATTCTTTGCTTCTGGGCCATGTCAATTCAATTTCAAATGGACTGACAATTTCTTTTTGTAACTTTATATAAACTATTTCAGGGAGGCAAAAACACAGATTACTTACCTTAGCTCAAGGGGCCAAATGTATTTATTGACTTTCAATTCTGCTCCTTATGACGTTTAAAGGAAACTTCTCTTTATTTCCTTCCAAAATGATTTTCATGTTACAGAGTTTCTTTAAAAATCTTTGTCTCATGAAGTAATTTCTCTTAAGACGACTGTATGAATTGCCTCTCCTGCCACACCTTCCCCATTGTCTGTGCCCAATGCTTGTGCTCGTACGCATGTACGAAGGTCCCTCTGTTGATCTCTCCCCTATTCCCACCATCACCCATCTTCCCTGAGGTTTGATGCTTTGATGTTTCTCATTCTCTAGATCTGATCGTGATTATCAGTCTATGTAATTCATTATATTCCACAGATGAGTGAGATCATGTGATATTTGTCTTTCTCTGCATGGCTTATTTCACTAAGCAGAATGCTCTCCATCTCCATCCATGTTGTTGCAAATGGTATGAGCTCCTTCTTTTTTACCACAGCATAGTATTCCATTGTGTAGATGTACCACAGTTTTTTAATCCAATCATCTGTTGATGGGCACTTAGGCTCTTTCCATATCTTGGCTATGGTGAATTGTGCTGCTATGAACGTTGGGGTGCATATATCCTTTCTGATTAGTAGTGGGATCACTGGGTCAAATGGAAGTTCCATTTTTAGTTTTTTGAGGAGACTCCATTCTGTTCTCCAGAGTGGCTGTACCAGTCTGCATTCCCACCAGCAGTGCACGAGGGTTCCTTTTTCTCCACATCCTCTCCAACACTTATTGTTAATTGATTTGTTGATGATAGCCATTCTGACAGGTATGAGATGGTACCGAATTGTTGTTTTGATTTGCATCTCTCTGATGATTAGTGACTTTGAGCAGCAGGTTATCATATTGTCTCTTTGCCTTCCTTCTGTCTTCTTTCGAGAAGTGCCTATTTAGATCAGTTGCCCATTTTTTGATTGGGTTGTTTATCTTCTTTTTGTGAAATTGTATGAGTTCCATGTAAATGTTGGAGATTAAACCCTTATGATTGAGATTATTGGCAAATATGTTCTCCCATGCAGTGGGCTTTCTTGTTGTTTTGTTGATGGTTTCCTTTGCTGTGAAAAAGCTTTTTATTTTGAAGTAGTCCCATTTGTTTATTTTTTCTTTAGTTTCTATTGCTTGAAGAGCTGTGTTGGTGAAGCAGTTCCTTCGGCATATGGCGGAGATGTTGCTGCCTGTGAATTCCTCTAGTATTTTTATGGTTTCCCATCTTATGTTTAAGTCCTTTATCCATTTTGAGTTTATTTTTGTGTATGGTGTAAGTTGGTGGTCTAATTTTCTTTCTTTCTTTTTTTTTTTGCATGTTTCTGTCCAATTCCCCAACACCATTCGTTGAAGAGACTGTCTTGACTCCATTGTACATTCATGCCTCGTTTGTCAAATATTAATTGAGTATAGTGGTTTGGGTTGATTTCTGGGTTCTCTATCCTATTTCATTGATCTATGCTTCTGTTCTTACAGCAGTACCAGGCAGTTTTGAGAACAGTGGCTTTGTAATACAGCTTGAAATCTGGCATTGAGATCCCACCTATTTTGTTCTTCTTTCTAAGGATTGCTGCAGCTATTTTTTTATTCCAGATGAATTTTTGGAAAGTTTGTTCTAGGTCTGTGAAGTATGCCTTTGGTATTTTCATGTGGATTGCGTTGAATTTATAAATTGCTTTGTGTAGAATGGATATTTTGATGTTATTGATTCTCCCAATCCATGAACATGGTATGTTCTTCCATCTGTTTATGTCTTCCTCTATCTCTTTTTTTAGAGTTGTGTAGTTTTCTGCATATAGGTCTTTTACCGCCTTAGTTAAGTTTATTCCTAGGCATTTTAATTTTTTGGTGCTATGGTAAGTGGGAATGCTGTTTTATTCTCTCTTTCTGTAAGTTCATTGTTGGTATATAGAAATACCAAAGATTTCTTGGTATTAATTTTGTATCCTGCTACATTGCTGAATTCATTTAGTAAGTTTAATAACTTTTTGATGGAGTGTTTAGGGTTTTCTATGTACAGTATCATATCATCTGCAAATAAGGACAGTTTTACTTCTTCTTTCCCTATTTGGATGCGTTTTATTTCTTTTTCTTGTCTGATAGAAATGGCTAATACTTCCAGTACTATGTCAAATAGAAGTGGTGAGAGTGGGAATCCTTATCTTGTTCCTGTTCTTAGGGGAAATGGTTTTCGTTTTTGCCCATTGAGTATGATGGTGGCTGTGGGTTTTTCATATATGGCTTTTATTATGTTGAGGTATGATACTTCTATTGCTACCTTGCTGAGAGTTTTTATTAAGAAAGGTTGTTGGATTTTGTCAAATGCTTTTTCTGAATCAATTCATATGACTATGTGATTTTTATCTCTCAATTTGTTTATGTGATGTATCATGTTTATTGATTTGCGAATATTGTACCATTCTTGCATCCCTGGGATAAATCCTACTTGGTCATGGTGTATGATCTTTCTGGTGTACTGCTGGATTTCACATGCTAGTATTTTGTTGAGGATTTTGGCATCTATGTTCATGAGGGATATTGGTCTGTAATTCTCTTTCATTGTGTTATCTTTATCGGGTTTTCGTATTAGGGTGATGCTGGCTTCATAGAAGGAGTTTGGAAGTGTTCCTTCCTCTTGCATTTTCTGGAATATTCTGAGAAGAATGGGTTTTACTTCTTCTATGAATGTTTGGTAAAATTCCCCTGTGAAGCCAACTGGCCCTTGGCTTTTGTTTGCTGGAAGTTTTTTGATGACTGCTTCAATTTCTTCCTTAGTTATCTGTGTGTTGAAATTTTTAGAATTTTCTTGTGTAAGTTTTGGAAGGTTGTGTTTTTCTAGGAATCTGTCCATTTCCTCTAGGTTGTGAAATGTGCTAGAATAAGGTTGTCCATAATAGTTTTTAAAAATCCTTCCTATTTCTGTGGGGTCTGTAGTTATTTCCCCTCTCTCATTTCTGATTTTGTTAATTTGGGTCCTCTGTCTTTGCTTCTTGGTGAGTCTGGCTAGAGGTTCATCAATCTTGTTTATTCTTTCAAAGTATCAGCTCTTTGTTTTGTTGATTTTTTGTATCGTTTTTTTGGTCTCTATGTCATTCATTTCTGCTCTGATCTTTATTATTTCCTTCCTTCTGCTCACAGTGGGCTTTTTTTCCTTCCTTCTGCTCACAGTGCTCTCTTTCTAATTCTTTGAGTTATCGAGTTAGGTAGTTCATTACCATTTTTCTTGTTTTTTGAGGTAGGCTTCTAGAGCTATAAACTTCCCTCTTAGCACTGCTTTCATTGTTTCCCATAGCATTTGCGTTGTTGCTTTTTTATTGTCATTATTCTCCAGAAAATTTTTAATTTCTTCTTTGATCTCATTTATAACCCAATCATTGTTTAATAACATGCTATTCAACTTCCAAGTTTTTTAATATTTTGGAATGTTTTTATTGTAGTTTATTTCTTATCTTATGCCATAGTGGTCTGAGAAAATGCTTGATATGATTTCAATCTTTTTGAATTTGTGGAGACTTTGCTTATGACCCAATATGTGGTCTATTTTTGAGAATGTCCCTTGTGCACTTGAGAAGAATGTGTATTTTGTAGCTTGGGGGTGAAATACTCTGAAGATGTCAATTAGGTCCATCTGATCTAGTGAGTTATTTAGGATTTCGAGTTCTTTGCTGAATTTTTGTCTAGAGGATTTGTCCAGAGATGTCAGTGGTGTATTAAAATCCCCTACTATGATTGTATTGCTGTCGATCTCTCCCTCGATATCCTCCAGGAGTTTTTTTATGTATTTAGGGGCTCCTGTATTTGGTGTGTATATGTTTACCAGAGTTATATCTTCTTGATGAATTGCTCCTTTTAGTATTATGTAGTGGCCTTCCTTATCTCTTGTTATGGCCTTTACTTTGAGGTCTATTTTATCAGATATAAGTATCGCTACCCCGGCTTTTTTCTCATTTCTATTTGCCTAAACAATGTTTTTCCATCCCTTTACTCTCAGTCTGTGTGAATCCTTTTCTCTGAGGTGGGCCTCTTGTAGTCAGCAAATGTATGGGTCCTGTTTTCTTAGCCATTCAGCTACCCTATGTCTTTTGATTGGTGCATTTAACCCATTTACATTTAATGATATTATTGACAAATTCATGTTGTTGTCATATTTTTCCTAGTGTTTTTTTTTGTTTTAGGTTTGTTTGTTTTGTTTTGTTTTATTTGCCTTTCTCTTTCTTCTTTTTACAGCAGTCCCTTTAGCATTTCTTGCATTATTGGCTTGGTAGTGATAAACTCTCTTAGCCCTTTTTTGTCTGTAAAGCTCCTGATTTCACCTTCAATTTTGAATGATAGCCTTGCTGGGTATAGTATTCTTGGGTTCAGACCCTTGTTTTGCATCACTTAATATATTTCATTCCATTCCTTTCCGGCCTGGTGTGTTTCTGTTGAGAAATAATTTGCTATTCTAATAGGAGATTCCTTGTAGGTAACTTTCTGTCTCTCTCTGGCTGCCTTTAAGATTCTTACTTTGTCGATAGTATTCACCAATTTAATTATGATGTGTCTTGGTGTCGGTTTTTTTGGGTTCAGTTTGTTTGGGACTTTTTGTACTTCTTGGACTCTCATATTTTTTTCCTTGCCAATATCAGAGAAATTTTCTGTCATTATTTCTTCAAATAGATTTTCTATTCCTTGCTTTTCCTCCACTCCTTCTGGTATCTCAATTAAACGTATGTTGTTTTGTTTTGTGTTGTCCCAAAGCTCCCTTAGGCTCTCTTCTTGTTTTTTAAGTCTTTTTTCCAGTTGTTGCTGTGTTTGTGTGTTTTTCCCTACCTTGTCTTCTAATTCACCGATGCAGTCCTCAGCCTCTTTTAGTCTACTCTTTAGGCCTTCCATTGTGTTCCTTATTGCAGCTATGTCATTCTTCATTTCCTCTTGGTTTTGTTTCATGTTGGTGGCATTCTCATTCAGCTCCTTATAGTTCTGATTGAGTTGTGTGATATTGTCATTGAGTGGTGTGTAATTGTCTTCCATCCGTTTAAACATCCTTAAAACCATTACTCTGAATTCTTTCTCTGAAAGGCTGCTCACTTCAATTTCATCTAACTCCCTTTCTGGTGATTCCTCTTTTTCTTTCCTTTGGGGATTGCTTTTACATCTTCTCATGTTTTCTTGTAATGTTTCAATTGTAGATCTAATTGTTTTACTACCCAAGGTTTTTTTTGTTTTGTTTTGTTTTTGGGTGGGGGGGGGGGTTCAGGGGGTGGTGCTACTGGTGTATTCTCTCAGTTCTCCTGTGTTTGTTAATATATTGTAGTTTCCTACTTGAGCTATTTGGGTTCTCTTGGTGTAGGTCTGCGATCTTGAGCAGCACAACTGTGGTGTCTAGAAGTCGGCAGCCGTGGAGAGGAGTGTCCCTATTTTTCCTGTTTTGCACCCTTAATTGAGATCATGCATGCCCAGCGGGGATACACAGTGTCACCAAGGACCTGTCTGTGGGGGTGATGTGTTTCAGGGGCCTACACCCAGGAGAGGCATGGCTGTGGTGTCCAGAGTTCAAAAATCACACCCGTGGGGACTCCCAGTGGCTCCCAGGCACTGTTTAAGGGGTGGCCCACTAGAAAGGTGCTGCTGAGAACCCGCCTTGTGTGGCAGCCTCGAGGGCGCACCGAAAACACTGGTGACCAGGGAGCTCCACAAACCAGATAGCAGGGTACGCCACCGACAGGGCGACCAGCACACACAAACACAGGGTCTAGGGCACCATAGATGGATGGAGCGGCCCTGACCTGCAAAGGCAGGGATTAGGGTGTCAGCAAGCTGATGCGAAGGCCCAAGGCGTCTGTGCAGGGGAATGCGGACGTGCTTGGGAACTGGGAACGCATTGAAGGGAGAGTTCTGCGGGCAGGGGGAGGGGAGGGACCTAGTGTGTAACTGCAGCTGAAACCACAGCGGGGCGACCCTGGCGGGCAAACACAGGGACTAGGGTGTCCGTCAACTGGCACGAAGGCTCGCTGGGGACTTGCGTGGAAACGCGGTCGTGTGTGGAAACGCGTTGACAAGGGAGTTCTGCAGGCGGCGGAGGGGGGAGGGGCAGGGAGGGGGGGCGCTAGTGTGTAACCGCAGCTGAACCCACAGCCGGGGCGACCCCGACACGCATGCGCAAATACAGGGACTAGGGTGTCTGGAAACCAGTGCGAAGGCCCGATGCACAAGGTGCGCGGTGACTGGGGAGATCACAAGCCGGATCCCTGTGTGGCCGCTGCAGCAGCCGAGCAGATGTTCGCTGGGGAGGAGGAGGTTGCACTCACTGCTTTGGAGGTGGAGGTCCCGGGGTCTGCGGGAATGCAGGGTCCATGGGTCTGTGTGACTCTGCCTGGAGTGGCTGTTGGGTCGCAGGGCAACTCCAATGCCAGTCTAGCTGGCGGTGTTGGTGAGCTCCCAAAGAGAGGCCACCTTTCCCTTCAAGATGGCGTGGGCTCCACGCCCGAGTTCATGTGTCATATCTCTTTAAGTTCTTACTGAGACCGTTGATCATCCCTATTACCAGTGTTTTGAACTCTACATCTGGAAGATTGCTTGTCTCAACTTTTAGTTCTTTTCTGGAGTTTTTTTTCTGTTCTTTCTCATGGAGTGTTTTTCTTTGTCTTCTCTTTTTGGCTACCTCCCTGTTGTTTTTGTTGTTGCTGTTGTTGTTGTTGTGTGTGTGTGTGTGTGTGTGTGTGTGTGTGTTTTGCTGTGTGTGTGGTTTTATATATATATATATAATATGTATTAGGTAGAGTTTCTATGTCTCCCCGTATTGTAGAGTATCCTAATACAGTGTGTATCCTGTGGGGCCCATTGGCATTGTGTCTTGCTCACCTGAGCCAAGTAGTACAGGTGTATCCCTGTGTGAGTTGTTTGTACCCTTCTGTTATAATTGAGCCTTGACTGCTGTTGGTACCAATGGGAGGGATTGACTCTCAGACTCACTGGTTGTGAGAACTAGAAATGACTATATTGGAGTAGCTTTTTTTCAGGGGCTACCCTATGGAGCAGAATTCACTTTAGCAGGGCTCTGGTGCCTGCTAAGTCTAGAGGTGGTTGTGTAGTACTCTGGTGTGGTCTGAAGCTGGCCACCAGGTGTGTTGAGGCCTTTTGATAGGAGCTCTGGTGCAGGCATAGCTCAGTCGCTGTCTATGCCCTACCTGTCCAGGACCATTTGGTGTGAGCTATAAAGTGATCTGGAGATGGTTGCCACATGGCTAGGCTTAGAGATGCCTCATAGAGACTAAGCTCAAATTGAGGTGGCTACCTCAGTGCCAGGTTTGGGGATGCTTAGAAAGAGTAATAGGGCATGCCAAGGCCAGATGCTGCTTGTCTGGGTTTGTGAATCTTTGAGAAGTTTTAAGAAAGTCTGCAGCATGAGTCAAGACAGGCCATTCATTTGGAAATGCCATTGGAAGCACCGTTAGTGGGTTTGAATGATGGATGAGAAATCACTAGAGTAGGGCAAACCATGTTAGCCAAGTTGATGGAAACTCAGAAATGGCAAGCTGGATTAGAGGACTCCACAAACGAAGATGGCTTCTGTCAGCCCTTCTGTCTGGAAGAGAGCTGCCCCTCCAGCTTTTGCCCCAAAGCCATACAATTCCGTTCCTCCCCAATATGTCCTTGGTGCCTTTGGAGCTGCAGTCCCAGCACTGGAGCTCAGAGCAAGTGAGTCTGAGGAAGTCAGTGCATGGGTCCTTAAAGAGGAACACTTGGGACTCCAGCAGCCCTTTGTCTTTCAGCCACAATTCACACTGATTTTTAAGCCAGAAGTTATTGGGGCTTTTCTTTCTGGTATTGGAACCCTGGGCTGGGGAGCCTAGTATGTGGCTGGGATCCTTGGTTCCTCGGGAGCAGGTAAGATATCTGCAACCGAGATATCCTCCCAATTTTTAACTGCCACAAGTAGGTGTGGGAGCAGCCCATTCTATGTCTCTGCCCCTCATACCAATTTTCATTTGACTTCTCTATATCTTTAGTTTTAGGACTTCTATTCAGGTAGACTTCAGGTGGATTCTCAATAATGGTTTTGTAGTTTAGTTGTAATTTCGATGTGCTTGTGGGATGTGAGCACAGTGTTTACCTACACTGCCATCTTGACCAGAAGCCTTTGTATACGTTTTTGTACAGAATGGCTACTGATCTTTCTATTATTGTTAACCCCCCACTTATTTATTACTAAAGGTCGAGTGCATGAATTTGTATACCAGTGGGGTCCCTTGACCTGGCCTGTGGGATTGGGCCGAAACCGGGTCTCTGTCATTCCTCAAGGGGTCCAGAATTGCAAGAGGGCACAAGCCAGGCTGAGGGACCTTCCTGGTGCATGATTGGGGCCAGGGAGGGACATGGGAGGTTGGCCAGCCACCAAGGGACTATGGGAGGGCTCCAGGGCATGTCTGGCCAGTCTCACTCTATCCCAATCCGCTGGACCCCAACAGCAAGCTAACCTACCAGTTGGAGTGTCTGCCCCCTGGTGGTCAGTGCATGTCATAGAGAGCAGTTGAGCAGCCTTAGCACATCATTAGCATATTATGCTTTGATTGGTTTAACAGATGACTGAACACTTAGCATATTAGACTTCTATTATATAGGACTAGAGGCCCGTCGCATGAAATTCGTGCACCAAGAGAGGGTGGTCCTCAACCTAGCCTGCAGCCTCTGGGACCCCTCGAGAGATGTCCAACTGCCTGTTTAGGCCCAATCCCAGTAGAATCGGCCACAAATGGACAGTCGGACATCCCTCTCAAAATCCAGTACTGCTGACTCCCAACTACTCACCTACCTACCTTCCTGATTGCCCCTAACCGCTTCTGCCTGCCAGCCTGATCACCCATAACCACTCCCCTGCCAGCCTGTTTGCCCCTAAATGCCCTTCCCTGCAGGCCTGGTCACCCCTAACTACCCTCCCCTGAAGGCCTGGTCATTCCTAACTGCTCTCCCCTGCAGGCCTGGGTCCTCCCCAGTTGCCCTTCCCTGTAGGCCTGGTCGCCCCCAACTTCCCTCCTCTGCCAGCTTTGTCACCCCTAACTTCCCTCCCCTGCAGGCTCTATCACCCCGCTCCCTTGCAGGCCTGGAACCTCCCAACTACCCTCCCCTGCTGGGCATCTTGTGTCCACATGGGGGCAGCCATCTTATGTGTTGGAGTGATGGTCAATTTGTATATTACTCTTTTATTAGATAGGATAAGTAGGTGTAAACATTTGACTTCACTAGGTTTTCTATACAGTTGTGCCTGAGCATCTACATATTGAAATACAGATTTTGTTATAAATTTGCTTTTTATATTTCATGTATTACAGTTAGGGCATTATATTAATTTGGAAGGAGGAATTATATGTACTTGTAAGTTATATTAGCCATGAAGTCCATTTAGGATACAAATGGGATATTGCAGAGCATTTACTATGAAAAGAGAGAATTTAGAAGTGCCGTTTTAGACAAGAAGCAGGGGAAGTTGTCAGAGAATGGATACTTGACAACCATTTGTGGAAAGATAGAAGGTGGTAGTCGATGGCCATCATAGGGCATTCTTTGATATAGGGGGAGGGTGCCTAGAAATAGCATTAGAGTTATTTCAGGAAGGCACAGTCCCCAACCCTAGCCTCTTTATCATTGCTCACTCTTTCCCCTCTACCTGGAATATCTACCTTCATCTTCTCTGACACGTATATGTTCTTCATCATCTGGCATGAAACCTTATTCTTTTCAAAGCTTACAAGAGCAAATAGGCAAGAGTATGAACACTTGAATAACTGGATTCTGTGCCAGACACTACACATAATTTTTCATTTATCCCTCCCAAAAAGGGAGCATAGTTACTTTTAGAATTAGAATGAAGTCTGATCAGGCTCAAAGACTTTTACTTGTCCATAGTCTTAGTTCGTATCAGCTTCTATAACAACATACCACATATTTATTTTTCAGTTCTGGAGATCAGGATGTCAGCATGATGGGGTAACCCTCTTCCAGGTCACAAATGCCCCATGTATCATCGTGGCTGAAGGAGCTAGGGAGCTCTGGGACATCTCTTTTATAAGACCACTAATCCCATTCATGAGTGCTCTATCTTCATGACTAAATCACCTCCTAAAACCCAACCTTTATGCACCATCACATTGAGCATTAGGATTTCAACATCTGAATTTGGAGGGTGACACACACATTCAGATCACAACATTCAGTATCACCAGGTAAGGAAGTAATAAAGGTGGGAATCTAACTCAGGGCAATCTTGTATTCTGATACAAGACACTATCATGAAATAGACCCTCATGGCAGAGTTGTGAGAAGCTGGCCATTTGGCCTTGTGCTCTTCTAACTTTTGGGTTGACTCAGATTTGAAGCTGCTCTTGTTTTGGGCCCTAGTCTCTTTCTTAATAATTTCTTGTTACTCCTTTAACTCAATTTCTTTCTTTGAAAACAGAGTTCTACCCTAGCTGGTTTGGCTCAGTGGATAGAGCATTGGCCCATAGACTAAAGGGTTCTGGGTTTGATTCCAGTCAAGGGCACGTATCTCAGTTGCAGGCTCCTCCCCGCCCCTGGCCCTGACTGGGCTTGTTCAGGAAGCAACCAGTCTATGTATTTCTCTTACATTGATATTCCTCTCTGTCTTTCCCTCTCTCTTCACTCTCTAAAAATCAATGGGAAAATATCCTCAGGTAAGGATTTAAAAAAACAAAACAAAAAAACTTCCTTTATCATCTTTGATTCTCCACAGCATTTATTATATCCTGTGTCATTATTAGTATTTAGTATGTATGCATTGATTGATTTAAATATGTAAACTCTACACAAGTTTTCAAATGTTTAAGGACCAACTGAAAATGCATGGTGTAGGAGAAGATCTTGACAAATGTAAATGTGGCTGATAGTTTTGCAGAGTTAAAATGCATCATTAGAATTTGCATCTAAAATAAAGTTAAGATTCAAAGGTTTTACTTAATGAGATTTAAAAACATTAAAAATTGAAATTATCACTATCCAGATGGTAGATAATAATTTGAAAAATTCCGTATTTTTTTAGGTGAACATATTATTTTTAGTCTCGTCTGGATACCATTACTAGGTCATATACTCAGATATTCTTGTGTATGTTTCATTTAAAAATAAATATTTCTAATTTTTTAATGGAAAGATGGGGAATACAATTTTAAAAGTAAAAAATAGCAACAAAACAACTAGCTTTTTCTTATGTACAACTCAACTAAAGATAATCTCTTTGGGATTCATGTAAAGAAGAACCACATTCTATGTCTTATGGATGTGTTTTAAGTATAGATATGTTCACGTGCTATTTTGTTTAATAATTAATTTGTATTCTGTTTTTCAGGTCCTGTAGGTGTAGGTTTGAATGAACTGAAACGAAAGCTGCTGATCAGTGATACACAGCACTATGGTGTGACAGTGCCCCGTAAGTTCTGTCCTGTTCAGTGCTACTAGGACTGCTCTAGTAACGACCGCTCAGTGTCCCACATAGCATGTATAGCTCCAATCAGTCTTACAAGCATTTCCCATCTAGATTCACAGCAGCCCTATGAAGTATGTAATAACATTACCCACTTTTGACTTAGGAGGAAACTGAGACACAAAATAACAGATGAAGGATTTGCCCCAGATTTATACAGATCATTGACCTGAATTTTTGTTAATTATAGCTTTCTTATGCTCAATATTTTAATACATATATGACATTAAATTATTATTTTACAAATTTTTTAAAATAGGAGTCTAGCTATTCTATTTCCTAAAATAAGTGCTAATGTTTTCCAGAGTTTTCCTGACTTTAAGATTAGAAGGACCAAACCGCACAGAGCTAAAGGAGGCTTCTTATAATGTAAACCTTCTTAATTACTTTGTATATGTAGTAATTGGCAGATAGTGTTAAATGGGTCTTTCATAGCCATATAAGCCAAATATGGTAAGCTTCTTTTCAGTACATAGAATTAGATCTATTTTTATGAAAGCGGTTTTGTTTTCACAGGCATTCTTGCAAATAAAATGTGATTCTGGAAGCATTTTGATCATCAGAATAAATACCATTTGACTACTTAATATGTTGATGTTAGAAAGTCATCTAAAAGACTAAATTGAAATGTTGGCTTTCTTCAAGTGGTTTTAGTACTATTTTTTAAAGTCATTTGTATATAGCCCTTAGCAATGTTCTCTAGTTTTGGAAGAGTTCAACTTTATTTTAAAATTATAGTTTTCTATTACCTCAAGTTATTCCTTGTTACTACATTTTCCAAATTATTGTTTGTAATCATTTTCAGCCATAAGTTATAGGACTGACAGTTTCCATCAACAGAGATGAAAGTAAAGGAAAATGTGGAATTAAACAGTTTCATTCTTTCTTTCTTTTTTCTTTTTTTTTTTTTTTTACTTTAATTATTCACCTCTCTTAACAAAAGCTGAGCTGCAATATACTGGTCATTAGAAAATTTTACAAAACATTCCCTTTGTGAAGTTTATAGATAAGCAATTACAAAAGAGTATGGAAAACAATATTATAAAGGAAAACAATGACTTTATTAATTTTCTACTTGTAACTTATCTCTTTTGTCTTTATTTTGTGCTGCCAATAACAGTAAAGACAACTGATATATCCATTTTACAGAGTAGAAAACAGGGTAGAAATGATACTTTGACTTACTCAGAGTTCTATAGGCATTAGTTGCACTTAAATTTGAAACCAGGTTTTATTGAATCACTTTTCATGTTCTGCCTCCTATATAATAATGTGCAATCCTTTCAAACTACATATTCTCTTTTCTTGTAGCCCAGTTAGTAGGAAAAACTGGTTTCTTTTGAAGACTGGAACTATCAATAGTGCTGTTCTATCAAACATAACCCTCTCTAATGGTTTTGCTATTACTAAAGGACCTAGGGCAAGGCATTTTGGCCTCAGTTTATTCAACTATTAAAATATTTGCCTCTAAAGTTATTACAGAACCTGACAACATGCAGAAAGGGCCTAGAGCTGCATGTTGTCAAGTTCTATAATAACTTTAGAGGCAAATATTTTAATAGTTGAATAAACTGAAGAAATCCCCAAAGTAGTAATTTAAAAGAGTTAATGTCAAAAGATTCCCCTATAGCAGTGTTTTCCATACGTGCCTAACGATAAGAATCTTTTAGGGGTCCTTCTGAAAAGATTCCAAGGTCTTTCCAAAGTGGTTCTCCTTCAGGAGATCACACAGATTGTCTGAAACAATCTGTACTTATAGCAACAGTCCCAGGTGATTCATAATATCAGACATCTTTGGCAAATACAGCCACACCATCAACTCAGGGTGATTTGATTAGTCATATAAGTTATTTTAACAGCAGTTTTGGAATTTTAGATTGTTAGAGAAAAATTACTGCTTTGGCTATTCTATCAGTATTCTATTTGCTGTTTAACTCATTTACCAGAATGGGAAAACTGAAAAATTGTGGAGCAATGGAACTCAACACACATTGCTGATGGGAGTGTCAATTAATTCAACTATTCTGAAACACTAAGTGGCCATATCTATTTACTAAAGCTGAACACACACATACCTAGTGACCTAGCAATTCCACTCCTATTACACACTCAGCAGAAATGCATATGACACATACTTGGATACTCTTAGAAATCCTATATAATAAAAGGCTAATATGCAAATCGACCAAATGGCAGAATGACTCATTGCTATGATGTACACTGACCACCAGGAGGCAGACATTCAATGCAGGAGCTGCCCCCTGGTGGTCAGTGTATCCCCACAGGGCGAGAACCACTCAGTAAGAAGCCAGGTTCATGGCTGGTGAGTACAGTGGCAGTGATGAGAGCCTTTCTCACCTCCACAGCAGCACTAAGGATGTCTGACTGATGGCTTTGGCCTACTCCCCGTGGGCTCCCAAACTGCTAAAGGGTGCAAGCCCGGGCTGAGGGACCCCTCTTCCCAAGTGCACAAATTTTGTGCACCAGGCCTCTAGTACTATTCCTAAAAGCTCAAGACTGGAAACTACTCAAATGCCCACCAGTAGTGGATTGGTTAAATAAATGATGGTATTTTCACACCCTGGGATACTGTAATGCAGTGAGAAGGAACAATACGCTACTACATGCAATAATATGTATGAACCCCACCAACATCATGCTGAATGAAAGAAAGCAGACATAAAAGAGAATGCGCAATATGGCTCTTTTTTATAAAAACAATAAAAGCAATGCTCCTCTGTGCTGTTAGAAATCTTGAGGTGGAGCAGATGGGAAGAGCGATTCAGGAATACTGGCAAATCTGCTTCTTGTTTGTGTGCTGGTTACCTGGGTGTATTTGATCTGAAAATTCATCAAAGTTTACATGAGAACTTTTCTGTCTATCATACTTCAGGTTTTTAAATGTTAAATAGGAATTCTTAGTAATTTAGTCAGTTGGAGTTTGCTGATGTTGATTTTCTGATCTTGACATACAAAACAGTTATGGAAGACTAAGGCCTTCCTCCACTGGAGGAAGCTGTGGGGTGGTTACACAGGACCTCTCTGCAATTTTTTGTGAATCTATAATTATTTCCATTTTAAAAGGCTATTTAAAGGGGTACTAAATCAGTTAAATGCTATTTCTCTTGGGCAAAATGGTTGAACAAATTATATGATCTTTTAAAATTGTCCTTGAGGCTGTATTAAACATTCGCAGTTGCTTTTAAACAAAGTGGTGGCCGAGCCCCTGCTTGCTCCTCTGTGGGAAATTCCATCCTTGATAAGCTGCATCAATATTGTTTGCTTGTTTTTAAGCCCATCATATAAAGCTGCATTAATATTGTTTTAAGGCTAGAGGTTATCAACAACAAATCTAACAGACCATTAATATAATCAATCTTTCAAAAGAAAACTAAAATAAAGTAGTTAACACAAGGTATTGCAGTAAATATCAAATACCTGGTGGATTCTCGTATCTTGATAGTTTGGGTATAGGCATTGTCAATCAACCACACTTATTAATCTCTTCCTGAGGTTTTGCAGGAAGGCATGCAACACATTGAAGTGTTTTCATAGGTTTCAAAGTATACTTCTTTGTCCTCAGCTGCGATTTGTAAAAATATACAGATTATAAATTAAGGTATCAGTTTAGAAATATTTTTCTTAGCTCACAGTTGCAGTTATTCTGGGATCTTGTTGGGGGTTGGGAAAGAGTGAGGAGTTTGTCTCATTTATTTCATGCTTATCTTAAGCTGCGAACACAGTGAGTACTCAGTGAACTGTGGTGAGGTAATGACCTAGGCATTATGGTTACTGTGTCCATCTTGCCCTTTGAATTCCCTTCTCATAAGAATCTTCAGATCCTTTATTCAGGATTCCTCACTGTTGATGGGTTTGTGAGAATCTTTTCTCTTTAATCCTCACCCAAGGAAATGTTTTTTAAATTGATTTTTAGAGAAAGACGGAAGAAGAGAGATAGGAAGAGAGAGAGGAACATCTATGTGAGAGAAATATTGATAGGTTGTCTTCCATATGTGCCCCAATAAGGGAATGAATTCTCATCCTAGGTATGTGCCCTGACCAGGAATTGGACCTGTAATCCTTTGGTACACAGGATGACCCTCCAATCAGTGAAATTTCATCAGACGTAGATAATTTTTATTGGTCATGATAAACAAACATTTTGGTTGTAGGCAGGTTACCCTTTTTCCTCATTTTTAAAAATTTTTATTGTTGACACTATTGCAGATTACCCGCCCCACTCCCGGCATTTACCCCCTTCCATCCATCCCCAATCTTCTCTTCCCTCTGGCCATCACCATTGTCTGTTTGCATGGGTTATGCACTTATGTTCACTGGCTCATCTCTTCACCTGCTTTCATCCAGTCCCTCTTCCCCTTCCTCTCTGACAGCTGGCAATCTGTTCCATGCATCTATGCCTCTGATTCTATTTTATTTGTTAGTTTATTTTGTTTACTAGATTCCACATGTAATTTAGATCATATAATATTTGTCTTTCTCTGACTGGCTTATTTCACTTACCATACAATTACCAGGTCCATCCATGATATCACAAAAGGTAAGATTTCCTTCTTTTTTACAGCCACCTAGTATTCTAGTGTATAAATGTACCATAGCATTTTTATCCATGTATCTACTGATGGGCACTTGGACTCTTTTGAGATCTTGGCTATTATAAATACTGTGGCTGTGAACATACAAGTGCAAACATTCTTTCGAATTGATGTTTAGGGATTCTTAGTATATATTCCCAGAGGTGGTATCGCTGGGTCAAAAGGCAGTTCCATTTTAATTTTGTTGAGGAAACTCCTTACTGTTTTCCACAGTTGCTGCACCAGTTTGCATTCCTACCAGTAGTGTACTAGGGTTCCCTTTTCTACACTTCTTTGTCAGTACTTGTTTGTTGATTTGTTGATGCTATTTATTATGACAGGTATGAGGTGATATCTCATTGTCGTTTTGGTTTGCATCTCTCAGTTGATTAGTGACTTTGAGCATTTTTATATGCCTTTTGGCTTTCTGTGTGGCCATTTTGGAGAACTGTCTACTTAGGTTCTTTGCACATTTTTTTTCTTTTTAATTTTTATTTTTTATTAATGTGTTACATGTGTACATATATGCACATTGCCCCCCCCATTCCCATTCCCATGCATGCCCTAACCCCCCAGTGTTTTGTGTCCATTGGTTGTGCTTATATGCATGCATACAAGTCCTTCTATTGATCTCTCATCTACCCTACATCTCCCTAACCTTCCTGCTGTAATTTGACAGTCGGTTTCAGGATTTACTGCCTCTGTATCTATCTTTTTGTTCATCAGTTTATAATGTTCTTTATTTTCCATAAATGAGTGAGATCATGTGATATTTTTCTTTCATTGACTGGCTTATTTCACTTAGCATAAGGCTCTCCAGTTCCATCCAGGTTGCTGCAAATGGTAAGAATTCCTTCTTTTTTATGGCAGCATAGTATTCCATTGTGTAGATGTAGCACAGTTTTCTGATCCACTCATCTGCTGATGGGCACCTAGGCTGTTTCCAAATTGTAGCTATTGTAAATTGTGCTGCTATGAACATAGGGGTGCATATATCCATTCTGATTGGTGTTTCTATCTTCTTGGAATACATTCCTAGGAATGGGATTACTGGATCACATGGGAGTTCCATTTCTAGTTTTATGAGGAAACTCCATACTGTTCCCCACAGTGGCTGCACCAGTCTGCATTCTCACCAGCAGTGTACGAGGGTTCCTTTTTTTCTGCATCCTCGACAACACTTGTCATTTGTTGATTTGTTGATGATTGACATTCTGACAGGAGTGAGATGGTATCGCATTTGATTTGCATCTCTCGGATAATTAATGACTTTGAACATGTTTTCATGTGTCTCTTGGCCTTCTTGTGTCTTCTTTCGAAAAGATTCTATTTAGGTCCGTTCCCTATTTTTTTTAATTGGATCATTTATCTTCCTTTTATTAAGTTGTATAAGTTGCCTGTAGTTGTTGGAGATTAAACCTTTATCAGCGATAACATTTGCATATATATTCTCCCATACAGTGGGCTTTCTTGTTTTGTTGATGGTTTCTTTTGCTATGAAAAAGCTTTTTATTTTGATGTAGTCCCATCTGTTTATTTTCTCTTTAGCTTCCATTGACCTAGGAGCAGTATCAGTGAAGAAGTTCCTTGGGCATATGTCTGAGATTGTGCTGCCTATGGATTCCTCTAGAATTTTTATGGTTTCCTGTCTTAGGTTTAAATACTTTATCCATTTGGATTTTATTTTTGTGTATGGTGTAAGTTCATGGTCTAGTTACATTTTTTTACATGTATTTGTCCAATTTTCCCCAACACAATTTATTAAAGAGACTGTCTGGACTCCATTGTATGTTCATGCCTCCTTTGTCAAATATTAACAGAGCATAGGGGTTTGGGTCAATATCTGGATTCTCTATTCTACTCCATTGGTCTATATGTCTGTTCTTGTGCCAGTACCAGGCTGTTTTGAGAACAGTGGTTTTGTAATACAGCTTGAAATCTGGTATTAAGATCCCACCTACTTTATTCTTCTTTCTCAGGATTACTGCAGTTATTCGGGGTCTTTTTTTGTTCTAGATGAATCTTTGGAGAGTTATTTCTAGGTTTGTGAAATATGCTATTGGTATTTTAATGGGGAATGCATTGAATGTATAGATTGCTTTGGGTAGTATGGACATTTTAATGATGTTGATTCTCCCAATTCATGAGCATAGTATTCTCTTTCGTTGTTTATGTCTTCCTCTATCTCTTTTTTCAGTGTTCTGTCGTTTTCTGCATATAGGTTTTTTACCTCCTTAGTTAAGTTTATTCCTAAGTCTCTTAATTTTTTTGGTGCAGTGGTAAATGGGATTGCTTTTTTAGTCTCTCGTTCTGTAAGTTCACTATTAGTGTATAGAAATACCATAGACTTCTGGGCATTAATTTTGTATCCTGCTACATTTCTGAATTCATTTATTAAATATATTAGTTTTTTTGATGCAGTCTTTTGGGGATTTTATGTACAGTATCATGTCATCTTCAAATAAGGACAGCTTTACTTCTTTTCCAATTTGTATGCCTTTTTATTTCTTCTTCTTGTCTAATTGCAATGTCTAATACTTCCAGTAATATGTCGAACAAGAGTGGTGAGAGTGGGCATCCTGTCTTGTTCCTGTTCTTAGGGGAAATGGTTTTAGTTTTTGCACATTGAGTATGATTTTAGCTGTGGGTTTATCATATATGGCTTTTATGATGTTGAGGTATGATCCTTCTATTCCCGCCCTGTTTAGAGTTTTTATCAAGAGAGGATGTTGGATTTTGTCAAATACTTTTTCTGCGTCAATAGATACAACTATGTGATTTTTATCTCTCAATTTCTTTATGTAATGCATCATGTTTATCGATTTGTGGATATTGTACCATTCTTGCTTTCCTATAATCAATCTTACTTTCATGTTGTATGATCTTTCTGATGTACTGCTATATCTGATTTGCTAGAATTTTGTTGAGGATTTTGGCATCTATGTTCATGAGGGATATTGCCCTATAATTCTTTCATTGTGTTGTCTTTATCTGGTTTTGATATAAAGGTAATGCTAGCTTCATAGAAGGTACTTTGAAGTGTTCTTTCCTCTTGAATTTTTTTGGATTAGTCTGAGGAGCATAGGTATTAATTTTTCCATGAATGTTTGATAAAACACCCCTGTGTAGCTGTTTGGCCCCAGGCTTTTGTTTGCTGGAAGCTTTTTGATGACTGCTTCAATTTCTTCCATAGTTATTGGTCTATTGAGATGTTTAGATTCTTCTTGATTGAGTTTTGGAAGGTTATATTTTTCTAGGAATATGTCCGTTTCCTCCAGGTTGTACAGTTTTTTGGAATTGAGATGTTCATAGTATTTTTTAACAATCTTTAGTATTTTGGTGGGGTCTCTTGTTATTTCAACTCTTTCATTTCTGATTTTGTTTATTTCAATCCTCTCTCTTTGCTTCTTGGCGAGCCTGACTAGAGGTCCATCAATCTTGTTTATCCTTTCAAAGAACCAGTTCTTAGTTTTGTTGATCTTTTGTATTGTTTCTTTGGTCTCTATGTCATTTATCTCTGCTCTGATCTTTACTATTTCCTTCCTACTGCTTATGTTGGGATTTTCTTGTTGCTCTCTTTCTAAGGCTTTGAGTTGTAGGGTTAGGTAATTTATTCTCATTGTTTTGTTTTTTTTGCATTAGGCTTGTAGAGCTATGAACTTGCCCCTCAAGACTGTTTTCACTGTGTCCCATAAATTTTGTATTGTTGTATTGCCATTGTCATTTGTTGCCATGATGTTTTTTATTTCTTCTTTGATCTCTCTGATAATCCATTCATTGTTTAACAGCATGATGTTTAGTCTCCATGTGTTTGATTTCTTTGGATTGTTTTTATTGTAGTTGGTTTCCAGTTTTATGCCACTGTGATCTGAGAAGATGCTTGATATGGTTTCTATCTTCTTGAATTTGAAGACACTTTTCCTATGACCCAACATATGGTCTATATTTGAAAAAGATCTATGTGCACTTGAGTAGAATGTATATTATGTGGCTTTGGGGTGAAATATTCTGTAGATATCAATTAATTCCATCTGGTCTAGTGAGTCATTTAGGATTGATGTTTCTTTGGTGATTTATTGTTTAGAGGATTTGTCCAATGGTCATAATGGGGTATTAAAACTCCTACTATGATTTATATTGCTGACAATTTCTCCCTTGATATCCTCCAGTAGTTTTTTTAATGCATTTGGGTGCTCCAGTATTGGGTGTGTATATGTTTACCAGAGTTATTTCTTCTTGTTGGATTGTTCCCTTTAGTATTACAAAGTGGCCTTTGTTATCTCTTCTTATGTCCTTCAATTTGAGATCTAATTTGTCAGATATAAGTATTGCAACCCCAGCTTTTTTTTTTTTTTCATTTCCATTTGCCTGAAAAACATTTTTCCATCCCTTCACCTTCAGTCTCTGTGTCTTTTTTTCTGAGGTGGGTTTCTTGTAGACAGCAGATATATGGGTCATGTTTTCTTATCCAATCCGTTACCCTTTGTCTTTTGACTGGAGCATTTAATGCATTTATATTTAAAGTTAATATTGATAGATACTTATTTTTCACCATTTTAATTCTTTACCCCTTTGTTTCTTCTTCGCTTCCTTTTTATGTTATTGTTGTTGGTTTCTTTACTTTCTTTCATTTTTTTATTGTTTTACATGCATACATATCTCCACATTACCCCCGCTCCCTCCCAGGCATTCCCCAATCCCCCAGTGTCTGTGATCCTTGGTTATGCTTATATGCATGTATACAAGTCCTGTGGTTGATCTCTTATCTACCCCACCTCTCTTTAAACTTCCTGCCGTAATTTGACAGTCTGTTTGATGTTTTATTGCTTCTTTGTCTATCCTTTTGTTCATCAATTTATAATGTTCTTTATTATCCACAAATGGGTGAGATTATGTGGTGTTTCTCCTTCATTGACTGGCTTGTTTCACTAAGCATAAGGCTGTCCAGTTCCATCCAGATGGGATTGCTGGGTCAAATGGCAGTTCCATTTTTAGTTTTTTTGAGGAAACTCTATACTGTTCTCCATAGTGGCTGCACCAGTCTGCATTCCCACCAACAATGCACAAGGGTTCCTTTTTCTCCGCATCCTCACCAACACTTGTCGTTTGTTGATTTGTTGGTGATTGCCATTCTGACAGGTGGAAGATGGTATCGCATTGTTGTTTTGATTTGCTTCTCTCAGATAATTAGTGACTTTGAACATGTTTTCATGTGTCTCTTCACCTTCATTCTGTCATCTTTCAAAAAGGTTTTATTTAGGTCCATTGCCCATTTCTTTATTAGATTGTTTATCTTCCTTTTACTAAGTTGTATAAGTTGGCTGTAGATGTTGGAGATTAAACCTTTATTAGTGATAATATTTGCAAATATGTTCTCCCATACAGTGGTCTTTCTTGTTGTTTTGTTGATGGTTTCTTTTGCTGTGAAAAATATAGTCCCATTTGTTTATTTTTTCTTTAGCTTCCATTGCCTTTGGACCAGTATCAGTGAAGAAGTTCTTTCAGCATATGTCTGAGATTGTGCTGCCTGTGAATTCCTCTTGTATTTTTATGGTTTCCCTTCTAATTTTTAAGTCCTGTATCCATTTTGAGTTTATTTTTGATTATGGTGTAATTTGGTGGTCCAGTTTCATTTTTTTGCATGTATCTGTCCAATTTTCCTAACACAATGTATGGAAGAGGCTTTCTTGGCTCCATTGTGTGTTCATGCCTCCTTTGTCAAATATTAGTTGAGCATAGTGGTTTGGGTGCCTATCTGGGTTCTGTATTCTATTCCATTGGTCTCTATGTCTGTTCATGTTCCAGTACCAGGCTGTTTTCAGAACAGTTGCTCTGTAATATAGCTTGAAATCTGGTATTGAGATCCCACCTACTTTATTCTTCTTTCGCAGAATTGCTGTGGCTGTTCCTGGCCTTTTTTTTGTTCCATATGAATCTATGAAGAATTCTTTCTAGGTCTGTGAAGTATGTCGTTGGTATTTTAATGGGTAGTGCATTGAATCTATAGATTGCTTTGGGTAGTATGGACATTTTAATGATGTTGATTCTCCCCATGCATGAACATGGTATGCTCTTCCATGTGTTAACATCTTCCTCTATCTCTTTTTTCAGTGTCCTGTAGTTTTCTGCATATAGGTCTTATTCTTTAGTTAGGTTTATTCCTATGTATCCTAATTTTTTTGGTGCAATGGTAAATGGAATTGCTTTTTTAGTCTCTCTTTCTGTAATTTCACTATTAGTGTATAGAAATGCCACAGATTTCTTGGCATTAATTTTGTATCCTTCTACATTGCCAAATTCATTTATTAAGTAAATTGTTTTGGCATGGAGTCCTTAGGCTTTTTTACATACAATATCATGTCATCTACATATAAGGGCAGCTTTACTTCTTCTTTTCCAATTTGGATGCCTTTTATTTCTTCTTCTTGTCTAATTGCAATGGCTAATACTTCCAGTACTATGTCAAACAGGAGTAGTGAGAGTGGGCGTCCCTGTCTTGTTCCTATTCTTAGGGGAAATGGTTTTAGTTTTTGCCCATTGAATATGATGTTAGCTGTGGGTTTATCATATATGGCTTTTATGATGTTGAGGTATGATCCTTCTATTCCCACCTTTTATCAAGAAAGGATGTTGGATTTTGTCAAATGCTTTTTCTGCATCAGTTGATATGACTGTGATTTTTAGTTTTCAATTTGTTTATGTGATGCATCACGTTTATTGATTTGCAGATATTGTACCATCCCTGCATTCCTGGGATGAATCCTACTTGATCATGGTTTATGATCTTTCTGATGTACTGCTGGATCCGATTTGCTAGAATTTTGTTGATGATTTTTGCATCTATGTTCATGAGAGCTATTGGCCTATAATTCTCTTTCATTGTGTTGTGTTTATCTGGTTTTAGTATTAGGGTGATGCTGGCTTCATATAACGTGTTTGGAAGTGTTCCTTCTTCTTGCATATTTTTGAATAGTCTCAGGAGGATAGGTTTTAATTCTTCCTTGAATGTTTGGTAAAACTCTCCCGTGTAGCCATCTGGTCCTGGGATTTTATTTGCTGGAAGCTTTTTGATGACTGCTTCAATTTCTACCACAGTTATTGGAATATTGAGATGTTTAGATTCTTCCTGATTGAATTTTGGTTGGTTATATTTCTAGGAATATGTCAATTTCTTGCAGATTGTCCAATTTGTTGAAATAGAGTTGTTCATAGTATTTTTTAACAATCCTTTGTATTTTGGCAGAGTCCGTTGTTATTTCTCCTCTTTCATTTCTGATTTTGTTCATTTGGGTCTTCTCTCTTTGCTTCTTGGTGAGCCTGGCTAGAGATCCATCAATCTTGTTTATCCTTTCAAAGAACCAGCTCCTGGTTTTGTAGACGTTTTCAATTGCTTCTTTTGTCTCCATTTTGTTTATATCCACTCTGATCTTTACTATTTCCTTCCTTCTGCTTACACTGGGCTTTTCTTGTTGCTCTCTTTCTAAGGCTTTGAGTTGTAGGGTTAGGTAATTTGTTATCATTGTTTCCTGTTTTTTTGCAGTAGGCTTGTAGGGCTATGAACTTGCCTCTCAAGACTGCTTCACTGTGTCCCATAAATTTTATATTGTTGTGTTTTCATTGTCATTTGTTGCCATGATATTTTTAATTTCTTCCTTGATCTCTTTAATTACCCAGTTGTTGTTTAATAGTATGCTGTTTAGTTTCCATGTGTTTGATTTCTTTCTATTCTTTTTATTATAGTTAATTTCCAGTTTTATGCTACTGTGGTCTGAGAAAATGCTTGATATGATTGTTATCTTCTTGAATTTGAAGAGACTTTTTTATGACCCAACTTATAATCTATCTTTAAAAATGACCCATGTGCACTAGAGAAGAATATATATTATGTGGCTTTGGGGTGAAATGTTCTGAAGATGTCAATTAATTCCATCTGGTCTAGTGAGTCATTTAGGATTGATGTTTCTTTACTGATTTTTTGTTTAGAGGATTTGTCCAGTGGTGACAGTGAGGTATTAAAGTCTCCTACTATGATTTTATTGCTTTCAATCTCTCCCTTAATATCCTCCAGGAGTTTTTTTTATGTGTTTAGGTGCTCCTATATTGGGTGTGTACATGTTTACTAGAGTTATTTCTTCTTGTTGGATTGTTTCCTGTAGTAATATGAAGTGGTCTTCTTTTTCTCTTGTTAGGTCCTTCATTCTGAGATTTAATTTGTCAGAAATAAGTATTGCAACCCCAGCTTCTTTTTCATTTCCATTTGCCTAAAATACCATCTTCCATTCCTTCATCCTCAATCTGTGTGCATCTCTTTTCCTCAGGTGGTTTTCTTGTAGACAGCACATATATGGATCATGTTTTCTTATCCAATCTGTTACCCAATGTCTTTTGATTGGAGTATTTAAACCATTTACATTTAAAGTTATTATTGATACCTACCTTTCTGTCACCATTTTTAGTCTTTACCCCAGAGTTCCTTCTTTGCTTCCTATTTCTTTTTATTACAGCGGACCCTTTAACATTTCTTGCATTGCTGGTCTGGTGATAATATATTCCCTTAGTCCTTTTTTGTCTGTGAAGCTTCTGATTTCACCTTCAATTTTGATTGAAAGCCTTGCAGGGTACAGTATTCTTGGATTCAGACCCTTCCTTTGCATGACTTTGAATATTTCATTCCATTCCCTTCTGACCTGATGAGTTTCTGGTGAGAAATCAGTAGCTAGTCTTATGGGAGTTTCTTTGTAGGTAACTTTCTGTTTCTCTCTGGCCGCTTTTAAGATTCTTACTTTGTTGTTGGTGTTTGTCAATTTAATTATAATGTGCCTTGGTGTCAGTTTTTTGGGGTTCATTTTACTTGGGACTCTATGAGCTTCTTGGATTTGTGTGGGTTTTTTCTTCCCTATATTGGGGAAATTTTCTGTCAGTATTTCTTCGAACAGGTTCTCTAATCCTTGCTCAGTTTCCACTCTTTCTCGAACCCCAATTATGGGGATTTTGTTTTGTTTCATGTTATTCCAAAGTTCCCTTAGGCTCTCCTCTTTTTTTAAATTAAATCTTTATTATTCAGATTATTACATTTGTCTCTCTTTTTTCCCCTTCATAGCTCCCCTCCACCCGGCTTCCACACCTCCCTCTACCCTTACCTCCCCCACATTGATGAGTCCATAGGTATATGATTTTTGTCCAGTCACTCCCTGTACACCCCTCCCCTCTTCTACCTGAGAATTATCAGTCTACTCCCTTTCTGTGCTCCTGATTCTATTATATTCACCAGTTTATTCTATTCATCAAATTTTAAATTCACTTAATTTTTAGATTCACTTGTTGATAGATATGTATTTGTTGTTCACAATTTTTTATCTTTTACCTTTTTCTTCTTCCACTTTTAAAAGAGTACCTTTCAGTATTTCATATAATACTGGTTTGGAGTTGATGAACTCCTTTAGGTTTTTCTTATCTGTGAAGCTCCTCATCTGCCCTTCAATTCTGAATGATAGCTTTGCTGGATAGAGTATTCTTGATTATAGGTTCTTGCTATTCATCACGTTGAATATTTTTTGCCACTCCCATCTGGCCTGTGTCGTTTCTGTTGAGAAATCAGCTGACAGTCGTATGGGTGCTCCCTTGTAGGTAATGAATTGTTTTTCTCTTGCTGCTTTTAATATTCTCTCTTTGTCTTTTGCTCTTGGTATTTTAATGATGATGTGTCTTGGGGTGGTCCTCTTTGGATTCCTTTTATATGGGGTTCTGTGTGCTTCCTGGACTTGTAAGTCTATTTCTTTTACCAGATGTGGGAAGTTTTCAGTCATTATTTCTTTAAACAGGTTTTCAATATCTTGTTCTCTCTCTTCTTCTGGCACCCCCACAATTCTGATGTTGGTATGCTTGAGTCTGTCCCAGAGGCTCCTTACATTATCTTCATATTTTTGGATTCTTTTCTCTTCTTGCTTTTCCAGTTGAGTGTTTTCTGATTCTTTATATTTCAAATGTTTGACTTGATTCTTGCCTTCTGCTAGTCTGCTGTTAGGTCTCTGTATAGTATTTTTTATTTCAGTCATTGTATGTTTAATTTCTATTTGGTCCTTTATCATTTCTACTTGGTCCTTTTCCTTCTCTAGTTGGATCTTTTGCATCTCTAGTTGGTCCTTTTTTCATCTCCTCTTGGGACTCACTAAATTTTTCCATCTTTTCTAGCATATTCTTGAAAAACCTTATAAGTATGGTTTTGAACTCTATATCCAGTCGTTTGTTTTCTTCCATTTCTTTTTTTTTGTGTTCCTTTCTCTTGTCTCTGCATTTTCACTATGCTAGGAGAACTTCTGTGTTGGATTCAGCCTTATGATACTGGACTTGAAAAATTGCAGAAGCCTCTCTGTTGAGCTTGGGATGGGTGGAGTCTCAGGGCTTAAGGGACCGCCTTGCCTTTCAGTCGGCCCTGTCCTCCACGGCCCCTGAGTCTCATGTGACTGGGTAATGGCTGGAGCGGTCCCTGTGCACACGCGCTCTCTCATAGTGCCTCTAGACTGCTGCCTTTCCTGTTCCCCTGTGCTCCGGGACCACATGAGTCTGGATCCCCAGGGTTTTGCTCGAAACTGGGGCCCAGTGGAGTCAGAAGTGGCACAGCTGGGAGTGTCTGTCTCCCGCCCCCTCCCAAAAGCCAGCGGCACAATCAACAGTAGGTCCTCCTTGTGAAATGCCTTGCACGCAACCAGACTTTTGATCTTTTGCGACTCCCCTAAACCTCTGTGCACCTCTCCCCTTCACAGTCCAAACTCCCCCCAAATGAGTTTCAGCTGGATCTGGGGTTCAATGTTGTAGGGGAAGGAGTTCAATGCCTTTGAGAGTCTCCGTCTCACTCGCGCCAGAGAAAGCCAGCCAGGTTCGCTGTCACCTGCTCTCTCGACGCGCGCCACCCTATACCTCAGCTTTTTACAGCTCCTCTGGGTCTCCGTGAGCCCCTCTCTTTTTTTCTAGTTGTAGAATTTCCACTCCCCCAGCTTTCCTGTGGTTCTGAATGATGTCCGTTCTGTCTTGTAGTTGTAGTTTTGAAATTGTTGTGCGAGGCAGCAGTGTAGGTGTTTACCTATGCCACCATCTTGGATTCTCTCTCTACTCTTGTTTTTTAATTTTTTTTCTTCTAGAAGCTGCTGTATTTGGGTATTTTTTCTTACCGTGTCTTCTAGCTCACTGATGCGGTCCTCTGCTTCTTCTAGTCTACTTTTGATGCTTTCTATTGAGTTCTTTATAGCAGTGATGTCATTTTTCATTTCTTCTTGATTATTCTGGACCTCCTCTAGGTTCTTCTGTATTTCTTCTTGCTTCTTCTTCATCTCCTCTTGGGTCTTCTTCATTTCCTCTTGGCTCTTACTCACATTGTCGATTTTGTCGTCCATTATTTTAATCCACCTTATGATCATTTCTCTGAACTCTTTCTCTGGCAGTCTTATTTCTGCTTCTATTTTGTTTACTTTCTTATCTGGTGATACCTGCCTTTCTATCGTATGTGTTTCTTCTTCTGCCCATGGTCTTTCTTCTCCGGGTGTCCGGTTATGTAGTTCTCTCTCCTACATTGATTCAAAGGCACAAACTACAACATGACTAAGTACAACACCCAAGGCACTGAACAGAAATGTATTCACGATGTTAATAATCACAAATAAGGTGACCACCAATGAAAGACAAATTAAGAGTACGTAGAGAAAGAAGAAGAAGGAAATGAGGAAAAAAGAAAAGAAAGAAGTGCCAAGATCAAATTGGAAGAGGGAGAAAGAAAGAAAGAAAGAAAGAAAGAAAGAAAGAAAGAAAGAAAGAAAGAAAGAAAGAAAGAAAGGGAGAAAGAAAGGGAGAAAGGAAGAGAGAAAGAAGAGAGAAAGAAAATAAAAAATAATAAAAAAGAGAAGAAGAAGAAGAAGAAGAAAAGAGAAAGAGAAAAAAAGTCAGAGAGAAAAGAAACAGGATAAGACAGAAAAAGAAGAACAAAATATAGATGTCAGGAGAAAACTCCAATAGAACAGTCACTAATCCCAACAAATAGCGGCATCCAGTACCTGGAGATTAATACAAACTACAAATAACAACTGGTGTCGAAGGAGGCTAGGGAAAAGAGATGTAAAAAACAAACCAAAACAAAGGAAACAAAAAGCAAAATAAAACAAGTAGAATACGCTAAAACAATCTCATAAGAAAGTACCAAAAATCGAAATAATCACCATTCAGGCAAACAGCAACAAAAGGACATACAGAAAAACAACTTTTTGGATAGTGAAGACAAGAAGAGAGAGGTTTGTATGGACTTGGAGTAGGAGATTTGAAATTAGATATATAAGTGGGATGAAATTTTAACCAGGTAAAGAGAAAGAATAGGGACAATCCAAAGTTGCAAAAGGGAAAAAGAAACAAGACAACAAAATGGGGAAAGTTAGGAGGAAAGTGTTGGCATAAAGGTAGAGTTGAGATACAGTAAAATTATGCTAAAGGAAAGATGAAAATAGAATGTAAAACTCTAATCCTAAAGTAAAATAAAGGGAAAACAAAATGACACTTTTTTCCCAAAAAGGTAAAATAGTAGTAGTAATAATACTAGTTGAAAACAAAAATGTACTATTTAAAAAGGTAAAATCAATTGAGGAGGAAAGAAAAAAAATAGTTTTTTAATTAAAATATGCAAAAATGAAAAATAAAATAAAATAAAAATTTTTTTAAAAAAAGAAAAAGAAAAAATATAGAATGGTCATTCACTTCCACTATTGTTCTGCTTGGCACTCCTGTTTCCCAGTAGGGAGGGTATTGCAGTTCCCTGTGTTCCACTGCTGAGGTCTTAATCTCTTTATTCTTTTGTGGTTATGCGAGAGTCAATTTGTGCGTCATCCACTGGGTGGCAGTATTTTGGAATTGACCTCTGAGACTAAGCATAGGACCTCTCTAGATTGTGCTCAATTCCTGCTACTCTGTGGTTCTCAAAACCGGTTTGTGAGGATTTTGCACAACTCTCCAGAAGCAGCTTTCCCGCAGCCCGGTTCCCACAGTGTGCACGTCTCTGTTCTGCGGGGCAGGAGACCTCACCTTATCCCAGGCGAAATCTGACCTTTCCGTGTGCCTTGTGGATCTCTGAATCCACCCTGTGTCTGCGCCAATTGGATAGTGGTGTTCTGGGTCCCCTGGCTGTTCGGTGAGTGCTTCAGCTGCAGCTTTCGACCGCCGCAGGCATTCACCTCCCTCTGCAAGATGGCGTGGTCACCACGTTCGCGCTGGTGCCTCCAGCCGACAAAAACCCCGTGGCAGTGGGGCTGCCTGGTCAGGAGAGCCCTGTCCAGCATTCCCCCACCTTCTCCTGGAGGATAACTGACTCTTAACTTGACAACAAACACTCCCAGTGCGACTCTCAGCTGCTCTCTCTCCTTCTGCCCAGCGACAAAGCTCCGGACACGTCTGTCTATTCTGCCGCCATTTTTCCTCCCCTCTCTATTCTCTTCTTTTATTGATCTGTTTGGCATGCTTGTTTCCCATTCAAGATAATATTGCAGTTCCCTGCGTTCCACTAGTTTTTAAGATGGTGGTATGTCTTAATCTCTTTATTCTTTCTTTTGTGATTACACAAGACTCAATTTGTGACAGCTCCTGGGTCACAGTGTTTCAGAATTGATTTCTGAGACTATAGGTCCTCTCTAGCCTGTGCTTAGATCCTGCTTTCCATTTGGCACTCAATACTGTTTTGTGTTGAATGGGCTGCCCCAGAGCTGGTTCTCCGATGGTTACTCCCGCTCTGATCCCCAGGCTCCAAAAAAACAGCTTTCTCTTGCAGTCTCCCAGTGTGTCCCCAACTGGGTGATCCTTTGCATTGGGCTTAGCAATCAGAAGTCTTTGCCCATTTCTTAATTGGATTGTTTATCTTCCTTTTGTTAAGTTGCAAAGGAGGAAGTAAAACAGTGATTATTCACCAATAACATGATATTGTACATAGAAAACCCAAACTACTCCACCAAAATATTTAATATTTATTTATAAAATTATTTATAAAAATATTTAAATGAATTTTCCAGCATAACAGGATACAAAATTAACACCCAATAATTGAAGGCATTTTTATACATCAATTATGAACTCTTAGAAACAGAAACAGAAACAACCCCATCTACCATTGCAACCAAAAAAATTAACATGTTTAGGAATAAACTTAACCAAGGTGTTAAAAGACCTGTACTTGGAAAACTACAAGATGTTAAAAAAGAGAAAGAGAGGAAGATATAAATAAGTAGAAGAAAGAACCATGTTCATAGATTGGTAAAATTAACATAATTAAATGCCCATACTACCCAAAGCAATCTAAAGATTTAATGCTATTCCTATTAAAATACCAATGACATATTGCATAGATCTAAAATAAATACCTTGGTGGGTTAGGGCATGCATGGGAATGGGAGGAGGAGGGCAATGGGAAGATATATACACATGTAATACATTAATAAAAAATAAAATAAATACCTCAAAAATTCAGATGGAACCAAAAAAGATGCCGAGTAGCCACAGTAATCTTGAGAAATAAGAACAAAGTTGGAGGGATCACATTACCAGATACCAAGTTATACTACAAAGCCACTGTACTCAGGTACTGGCACAAGAACATGCAGAGATCAATAGAACAGAACAGAGAACCCAGAAATTGATCCAAGCCATTATGCTCAATATTTGATAAAGGAGGCAAGAGCATACAATGGAATCAAGTCAGTATCTTCAATAAATGCTGTTGGGAAAATTGGATAGATACCCTGTAAAAAAATAAAAGTAGACATCTCAATATTTTCACATTCATATCTCAGGTGCCATTTATATTATTTCAATGTTTTCTATTTGTTGCTCAGGTTTTATAAATTACTATTGATCTGTTTTCCATTCACAGACCCCTTTCCCTGTGTTCTCCATTCTTCTACTGAGCCTATCTAATGATGTTTCTGTAAGATATTGTATATTTCAGTTCTAACACTTATAGGCTGCTAAATTCATATTTTAATTTATTTCAGGTGTGTTTTCTTTACCTAGTGAAGCACAGTTATTATAATCATTGCTTTAAAGTTTTTCTTTGATACTTATTACTTCTGGGTCTGTCAGGTTTGCCATCTGTTACCTTTCCCCGTGAGAATTGGTCATATGTTCTTGTTTATCTTTATGTTGAATAATTTTAAACTGCATTGTGAATATTGTGAATTCAGTGCTTTATCCATAACTCCTGATCCTGTTATAATACTCTGGAGTATGTTATGTTTTATTTTAGCAGATAATAAACCAGTTTGTGTTTAGTCTATAAGTTCTGTCTTTTATGTGAGTTGTAGTATAAATGTCACTTTAGTTTTCTAAATTGTGCTTTGTTGGTTTGAGTCTGCCCTATCACCTGTAGTTCAAGGATTAGTCTCTTACTTGTGTGCATACTTCAACTCTCAGCTCAGTTCTCTAAGTCTTTACTATATTGGTTTGGGTATGTTCCATACTTCTGTTATACATAGGTTAAGGTGATACTTGTGTATTCTAATCTCAGTTCATTTCTTAAAACTTTGCTATGCTTGTTTGAGTCTGTACTGCATATGTATGGCTCAGGGATTATTCTTGGACTAGTATGGGTTCATATTCAGAATTAGAATATTTCCTTTCCCAGATATCTCCATTCATGGATTCCCTCCAGACTCTTCACCTCACAGGGGCATTTTTCTTCTGGTTCTTTTAACCAAAAAATCAAGGGTTCTGTTAGAACTTAGTCATATATTCTGACATGATGCTCCGTGACTGATCCCACCATGAGGGCAAAACTAAGAAGAAATAAACATTAGAGAATATTGTACCAGGCTTGCATTCCTGGGATAAATCCACATTGTCATGGTTAATAATCTTTTTTAATATATTGCTGTATTCTGTTTGGTAATATTTTATTGAGGATTTTGGCATCCATGTTCATCATGAATATTTGTTGATAATTTCCTTTTTTTGTAGTATCTTTATCTGGTTTTGGAATTAGGATAATGCTGCCATTATAAAAAGATCTAGGAAGTCTTCCTTTCTCTTGAATTTTTGGAATAGTTTGAGAAAGATAGGTATTAGTTTTTCTTTGAATGGTAAAACTCCCCTCTGAGGGTCCAGGAGTTTTATTTGCTGGGACTTTATTATTATTATTATTATTATTATTATTATTACTGTATCACTTTCATTAGTTATTATAAGTCTATTCAAGTTTTCTGATTTCGTTTTGGAAGATTGTATTTTTCTAGGAACTTATCTATTTCAACCAGGTTGTCCAATTTGTTAGCTTATAGTTATCTATATACTAGAGGCTTGGTGCATGAAATTCATGCATGGGGCTGGGGAGGGTCCCCTCAGCCCAGCCTGCATCCTCTCTAATTCAGGACACCTCGGGGGATGTCCGACTACCAGTTTTGAACATCCCTCTCACAATCCTGGACCACTGGCTCCTAATTGCTCACCTGCCTGCCTGCCTGATCACTCCTAACTGCCCTCCCCCCACTGGCCTGATTGCCCCTCTTCTGGCCTGGTCGCCCCTAACTGCCCCCCTGCCAGTCTGATCACCTCCAACTGCTCCCCCTGCTGGCCTAGTCACCCCTCATGATCTCTCCACCAGCCTGGTTCCCCCACGCATTCTACTTGTTCAGTCATTTGGTCATCCTTCACTAACCCCCCTGCCAGCCTGGTTGCCCCACGCAGCCTGCTTGTTCAGTCGTTTGGTTGTCCCTCACTAACTGCCCTGCCAACCTGGTCGTAAGCAGCCATCTTGTGAGGGCATGATGGTCAATTTGTATATTGCCTTTTTATTATATAAAATATAAAGAGCCAGGGTCCATAGTATTCAAAATGACTGAATGTATGACGGAACACCGGAAGTCAGTCCTGCAGTCAGTGCTGCAGGTGCCACAGTGACCCAGGACTGACTGCCAAGGGAGTTGCAAATCAGGATGGAGAGAGGCCCAAAGAAAGAAGTAGGGTCTGATCTGCAGCCTCCGTGGCAGCTGTTGATCAGCCCTTGCCTCCCTTTCCCTCTGGGCCTCACCAGCAGCCGCATGGGGCTGCTGATCAGCCCCACCTCTGTGATCAGGCCCATAGATAGGCTCAGAGATGCTGACTGGCATAGAAACCAACCAATCAGAGCCAAATCTGGGTGTACTGTGAGGAGCCAATGGGGGCAGAGCTTTTGACACTGACTGGCATAGAAACTGACCATTCAGAAGCAAATCTGGGTGAACTGCAAGGAGCCAATGGCTGCCTAGGAGGTATAGCTTTTGATGCTGACTGGCATAGAAACCAAGCAGTCAGAACCTAATCTGGTTGAACTGTGAAGGGAGAACCTAAGATGGGGGCTGAGGAAGAGTTTCAAGGGCAACAGCTGTTTGGTATAAGATGTAAGAAAGCAGTTCAGTTTTTTAATGACCAGTTTGGCAGTATAGTGCTTATGGCTAGCTATCAGTCCAGATATAGGGGTTATGTATTTCTGAATGCCAAGAGCATCTCCTCCCGCCCCATTTAAGCAACTCTAGTCTATATAATCTATCTATACTAATAAGAGGGTAATATGCTAATTAGACCGGGTCAACCAGCCATCTTCTGGATGTCTCACATCCTTTTGGACAAAGCCATGGTGGTGGGAACAAGGCAGAGGCAGTTAGGGGCAATTAGGCCAGCAAGGGAGAGCAGTTGTTGGTGAGATCAGGCTGGCAGGGCAGTTGTGGGCAAGTTCAGGCCAGCAGGGGAGGGCAGTTGAGGGCGAGATCAGGCAGGCAAGCAGGCAGGTAAGTTGTTAGAAGCCAGTGGTCCCAGATTCCAAGAGGGATGTCGGATTGGAGAGGGGGCAGGCTGGGCTGAGGGAAACACCCCCTGCCCTTGTATGAATTTCATGCACCAGGCCACTAGTCTTCACATAAAAAGCTAAGCGACCAGAATGCTGGAATGACCGGTACAACCTGTCACTATGATGGTTAGCCAGGCACCTGTGGTCCCTCCCCCAGCTGGCCCTGCCCCTGATTGGCCCCCATCAGTGCAGGCTGGCCAGACCCCACCTGTGCACAAATTCATGCACTGGGCCTCTAGTTTGTAATAATTTCTTACAATCTTTTGTATTTCTGTGGTGTCCGTTTTTACTTCACTTCTTTTGTTTTTAATTTTATTTATTGGGGTCCTCCCTCTTCTTTTTTTATTTTTTTTTTATTAAGTCTGGCTGGAGGTCCATCAATCTTGTTTATCTCTCAAAGAACCAGCTCTTGGTTTCATTGATCTTTTGTATTGTTTCTGTAGTCTCTATTTCATTTACTTCCACTCTGGTGTTTATTATTTTCTTCTTTTTTATTACTATGGGCATTTCTTATTGTTTTATTTCTAATTCTTTTAGTTGTAGGATAAGATAGTTTATTACAGATTTTTCTTGTTTCTTGAGGTAGGCCAGTAGTGCTATGAACTTCCCTCTTGAGACTGTTTTTGCCATGTCTTACACATGTTGGGTGGTTATGTATTCATTTTCATTTGTTAACAGGAACTTCTTAATTTCTTCCTTGATCTCATACAGACACACACACACACACACACATACACACACACACACACACACACACACACACACACGAGGCCAGGTGCATGAAATTCATGCATGGGAGGGAGGGGGGCTGAGTCCAGCCAGCACCCTCTCCAATCTGGGACCTCTCAGGGAATGTCTGACTCTCTCACAGTCTGGGACCACTGGCTCCTAATTGCTCACCTGCCTGCCTGCCTAATCACCCCTAACTGCTCCCCTACCAGCTTGATTGCCCCCAACTTCCCCCACCACCACCACTGGACTGGTCACCCCCAACTGCTCCCCTCTGCTGGCCTGGTTGCCCCTAACTGCTCCCCATGCCAGCCTGGTCACACTCCTTACTGTCACCCCTGTGGGCGTGGTTTCCCCCAACTTCCCCCTGCCAGCCTGATCACATCCAACTGCCCTCCTTGCTGGCCTGGTTGCCTCTTACTGCCCCCCCCCCCCCGCCCTGCTGGCCTGGTCTCCCCCAATTGCCTCTCTCTACCAGCTTGGTCTCTCTTGTCTCCCCCTGCCTGCCTGGTCACCTCTCACTGCCCCCTTCTGCTGCTCTGGTTGCCCCCAACTGCCCCTCCTGCAGTCTGGTCACCCCATGCAACCTGCTGCTCAGTCGCTTGGTCATCCCTCACTAAACCCCCCCTGCTGGTATGGTTGCCACACTCAGCCTGCTGTTCTGTCATCCATCCTGTTGTTTCAGTTGTGTTGGCCCTTGAGTTTTTATATATTAGGAAGCCTAAGCAACCAAATGACCAGTCGCTAAGATGTGCACTGACCACCAGGGGTCAGACACATGCAGAAGCTGCCCCCTGGTAGTCAGTGCATTCCAACATTCAAGCTCCTGTGGCCCGTCCTCCCCCATGGTTGACCAGCCCGAAGGCTCCAATCAGGCCTGCCAACCTCCTGCGGCCCCTCCCCACAGCCAACCAACCTCCCAAGGCCCCTCCCCCAAGCCAGCCCACCTCCCATGGGCCCTCTCCCAAGCTGGCTGGCCAACTTCCGATGGCCCCTCCACCCTGGCTGGCCAACCTCCCACAGCCCCTGCCCCTGGCCAGCCAACCTCCCACAGCCTTTCCCTCCACTTGGCCAACATCCCCACAGCCCTTACCCCTGGCCAGCCAACCTCTCTTTGCCCCTCACCTGATCAACCTCCAGTAGCCCTGATCAACCCCAATCACTGGCCAGGCCAAGGAACCCCCTCCCCCCATGCACAAATTCGTGCCTCAATCCTCTAGTTGTTTAATAACATGCTATTTAGCCTCCAAGTGTTTGAATGTTTTTGAGTGTTTTTTAAAATACATTTTGATTTCAGAGAGAAAGGGAGAGGGAGAGAGAGATAGAAACATTAATGATGAGAAAGGATCATTTATTGGCTGCCTCCTGCATGCCCCACACTGGGGATCGAGCCTGCAACCCAGGCATGTGCCCTTATTAGGAATGAACCATGATCTCCTGGTTCATAGGTCAATACTCAACCACTGAGCCACTGTGGCTGGGCTTGAGTGTTTTTTATTGTAGTTGATTTCTAGTTTCATGTCAGTGTGATCTGCGAAGATGCTTGACACGATTTCATTCTTCTTGAAGTTGTAAAGACTTATTTTGTGTCCTAACATGTGCTCTATCTTTGAGAATGCCCTATGTATACTTGACAAGAATGTATATTTTGTAGCTTTGAAATAAAATGTTCTGTAAATGTCAATTAAATCTGTCTGATCTAGTATGTCATTTAAGGTCACTGTTTCCTTGTTGATTTTTTTGTTAGGAAGTAGGTGAGGAGTAAAGTAGGTAAGGAGTTCTAGTCAGTCGCAAATCAATAAATGTGATACATTACATAAACAACATGAAAGTTAAAAAACATATAATCATATCAATAGATGCAGAAAAAGAATTTTATAGAATCCAGCAATGATTTTTGATAAAAACTTTCAGCAAAGTGGGAATAGTAGGATCATAACTCAACATGATAAAGGCCATATATGACAAACCTACAGCCAACATCATACTGTATGGGCAAAAACTAAAAGTGTTTCCCCTAAGAGCAGGAACAAGATAGGAATGTCTGCTTTTATTACTCTTATTCAACATAGTACTAGAAGTCTTAGCCACAATGATCAGACAAGAAGGAAAACTAAATGGTATCCAAATTGGAAAGGAGGAAGTGAAACTATCATTATTCTCAGATGACATGATATTGTACATAGGAAACCCTAACTAGTCCATCAAAAAACTATAAGATTTAATAAATGAATTCAAAGTAGCAGGAATACAAAATCAATATCCAGAAATCAATGAATATTTTATACACTAATAATGAACTCTCAAAAAGAGAAACTGAAAAAAAAAATCCCGTTTACCATTGCAACAAAAAAATCTATGACCCCTAGAAATAAATTTAATCCAGGAATAGAAGACCTATACTTGGAAAAATGCAGGACATTGGAAAAATAAATAGAAGATACAAACAAGTAGAAAGCATATACCATGTTCATGTATTGGAAATACTAGCTTCATTAAAATGTCCATACTACCCAAAGTAACCTATAGATTCAATGCAATCTCTATTAAAAATACAATGGCATATTTCACAGATACAGAACAAATACTTCAGTAATTTATATGGAACTAAAAAGGGAAGAAGAACAAAGTAGAAGGAATCACAAAATCAAATATCAATACTACAAATCCATTGTAATCAAAACTGCCTAGCACTGGCACAAGAGCATGTATATGGATCAATGGAACAGATCAGAGAACTCAGAAATCCACCCAAGCTATTATAGTCAATTAATACTTGATAAAGAAAGAAGAACATACTATGAAATCAATACAGTCTCTTCAATAAATGCTGTTGGGAAAATTGAATGGATACATGCAAAAAAATGAAACTAGATCACTAACTTATACCATATACAAGAATAAACTCAAAATGGATGAGACTTACATTGTAAACCCATAAAAATAAGCAGCAAAAGTTCAGACATCTCGTAGCAGAATTTTCATTGATACAACACCAAGGGCAAGAGATAAAAGGAAAAACTAAACAAATGGGATTACATCAAACTAAAATGCTCTGCACAGCAAAGAAACAATCAACAAAATAAAAAGGGAGCCCATTGTATGGGAGAATATATTTGCCAATGATATATCTGATAAGGGGTGAATTTTCAAAATATATACAATACTCATACAATTTAATAAAATGAAGAGAGAAAATTCATTTAAAAAATGAACAAAGAACCTGAATAGACACTTTTCCAAAGAGGACATACAAATGGCCAAGAGACATGAAAAGATGCTCAACATCATTAATCATCAGAGAGATACAAATTAAAACTACAATGAGGTATCACCTCACACATGCTAGAATAGCTGCCATCAACAAATAAACAAATGACAAGAGTTGGCAAGGATGTGGAGAAAAGGGAGCCCTAGTACAATGTTGGTGGGAATGCAGCTACAGTTTGTGGAGTTTTTTCAAAAATATAAAAATGGAACTGCCTTTTGCCTCAACAATCCCACTTCTAGTAGTATATCTGAAGAAACCCAAAACAGTATTTCAAAAGAACATATCACCCCTATGTTCTAGCAGTGTCATTCAAAATCTTTAAGATCTGTAAGGAGTCCAAGTGCCCATCAGTAGATGAGAGGATAAAAAAGCTGAGATACTATGCAGCTATAAAAAAAAAAAAAAAGGATCTTTTACCCTTTGAGACAGCATGAAAGTGCCTGGAGAGTATTATGTTAAGCAAAATAAGCCAGGCAGAGAAATACAAGTATCATATGATCTCACTTTTATGTAGAATCTAAAGAACAAAATAAATTGATGAACAAAATGGATCCAGAGACATGGAAGCATGGCACAGACTATGGAATTTCAGAAGGAAGGGGAGAGGGGTAGAAAGAGATTAACCAAAGAACTTTTATGCATAAAAGTTCTATATCCATGGACATAGATAATAGTGCAGTGAAGGCCTGGGGGTGGAGCAGAAACGGTGTGGAGGGGGTCAATGGAGTAAGAAAGGGGGAACATCTGGAATACTTTCAACAATAAAGATAAATATTTCAACAAAGAAGAAGAAACAATGTTAAATTCTTCCCCATGCAGGTTGACTCTCCTTCAGAATCTGCCTGCTATATTTATTTTTAGAGTATTCACATAGTTGTTTTGGGTCCAGTTTTTAGTTGTAATCAGCAAGAATGTTTTAGTAGTCTGTTTTTTTCACTTGCCTTGTCAGCATTGGACTCCTTAGGTTTTTTTGTTTTAAGTTAATCCAGTATTTTCTTACTCCATTATAATTAAGTAGAAAATAATTAACCAAAGTTATTGAAAGTTTGGAAGTTCAGTAGTATTCCAAGAAGATGTTTTTAGTTTTGCAAAGGAGGAATGAATAGCACATAGAAGTCTATGATTCATTCAGTTAGTAAAATAAAATGATGATATATACTATATGCTGGGTGTGAAAGATAGTAAAATAATTCCAGAGTTTATCTTATAACCTAATGGGCATTAGATTTGCTTCAATAAATAAAGACCAGTAAATAATAAAAATAATTATTTGCAAGAATTATTTCTCAAGAGTAGAAATAGCATTTTTGTTTAATCAACATGTGAGTACCTTCAAAATAATGATTAATAGCATAGGCATAATACAATTTAATTTTGAATCCACCTTCAACTCAATACAATTTTAATATTAGTGGAAAATCTAAATTAATGGTATTTTACTATAGTTTATTAACTAATTTGCTTTTTTTAAGGTTTTAATCTTATTTAAGAAAATGACTTTAATTAAATACAGGATGTTTCTTTTTTAGTATTTTCTTTAGGGTGGCTAATGTAGACTTTTTTAAACTCTTCTTAATTAAATCACAGATACTACCAGAGCAAGAAGAAGCCAGGAGAGTGATGGTGTTGAATATATTTTCATTTCCAAGCATTTGTTTGAGACAGATGTGCAAAATAACAAGTAAGTGGACATTTTTTATAGTTTTGTGTTGCTTGTTTTTTAAAAAATATGATTTTATTGATTTTTTATTATTTTTAATAATTTTTATTGATTTCAGGGAGGAAGGAAAAGGGAGCGAGAGATAGAAACATTAATGATGAGAGAGAATCATTGATTGGCTGCCTCTTACACGCCCCCTCCTGGGGATTGAGCCTGCAACCTGGGCATGTGCCATTGACTGGAATCAAACCCAGGACCCTTCAGTCCCCAGGCCAACGTTTTACCCACTGAGCCAAACCAGATAGGGCTTTATTGATTTATTTAGAGAGGAAGATAGGGGAGGGGTAGAGAGATAGAAACATCAATGAGAGAGAGAAATATCGAACAGCTGCCTCCTGCATGCCCCCTACTGGGAATCGAGCCTGCAACCAAGGCATGTGCCCTGACCGGGAATTGAACCAGTAACCTTAGTTCCTAGATCAATGCTCACCCACTGAGCCACACCGGCTGAGGTATGTGACTGTTTTTCAATATGTCCCTATATATCCAGTTTTAGACAATTGAAGGTTCCCTTCCATTTAAAATATATTTTAATTTTTATAATATTTGAAACCAATTAAAAGATGGTAATTGAGTACTTATTAGCAATCTTGGGTTGTAATTTTTTAATAGGTTAGAGTTGCTATGTTTCTGGTAAGATAAATGTATAGGAATTGTTTTGAATAACGAGGGAAGCTTGCTCTAGTGTTATTATGGTCTTTCCCCCTACTATTTGAATGTTAACATATAATTTGGATACAATTTTATTTTAAAAACTAACAGCTATGAAATAGATCCCTAGTTCCATAGTTTCCTACATATATACATACATATATATATATATATATATATATATATATATATATATTTAGCTTTTCAAAAAATTGAAATGTTAATCATCTTGCTTGTAGCATATCCTCTAACTAGCCCTCCATGTCCTTTCCCCAGGTCTTCCATTTGCTTAAGCTTGAATTACGTTAGGGTACTAGAGAGAGCGATGTGTGTTTTAATACAGCAGTGTGGAATTTTATTGAAACATCAAAATGCTTTTTTCGTGTTTGGCACAGAGATTATGTTTTTATAGCACATAATCGGCTGCCCTGGTTCCATTAGCCACCAACCAGTTACTCCTCTGGTTCTAAAGCTGGTTATTCTGTAGCGCACAGTGAAATTTCAGTAGTTTCTATTGTTTGGCTTACTCACTGTTTTATTGCATTGCATTAGTTCTGAAAAAGAGGTGATGGAAAACATTAGTGTACTGCTGGACTAAAATACTTTTTGTCTGCTTAAGTGTAATACAAGCAAGTGTTACTGATTTGAAAAATGTAAAATAAAAGATTTTTTAAATTGACATTCTGGAGTACTTGGCTCTATTTATTTTATTAAACACAGTAAAAAATTTCATGTTCAGCAAGAATATCTTTTACATATATGAATTATGTCTTGCTACCTATATATGTATTGAATTCATAAATGATTCTGATGCATTTCTAATTAATTTTCTACAGGTTTATTGAATATGGTGAATATAAAAACAACTACTATGGCACAAGTATAGACTCAGTTCGGTCTGTCCTAGCTAAAAACAAAGTTTGCTTGTTGGATGTTCAACCTCATGTAAGTAAACAATGAATTATTCATTACCCTTCCAGCCAATGTAATCTACTGTGCTTAATGTGAACATCTCACTACAAGGGTGAATCTGAAGTCCACTCACTTTGGGCATATATGTGGCTTTGCTAAGATGACAAAAGCATTTCAAAATAATTTGAGAAGTTTTGGGTGAACTAAAAGCCCATATTATTGTTTGAAAGAGGAATAAGAAAAGCCTCCAAATCTGTTTTCAAGTCTTGTTTATATTCAATTTTTGCCAAGTCTCTTGGATTTTCTTTTCTATATTTTGTATTTTTTAAAAAATGTTGCATTATATGTATTCTTATATGTTATCATAAATATTTATAATTTTAACCATGGCCATTTTGGTCCTAGGTTCTCTATATATCCTAGAGATGTGGGGCATTTCACAGGAACTCCATGGTATGAGGCCCCACTCTGGGAAGTCACATGAATACTGTGGACTGAGGGTGCCAGTGGATGAAGCCATTCAATTGTTACACCATATAGCCTCCAGCAGAAACCTAACACACCGTGTTTTAACCTCATCACTAGGGGCCAGATTCTCACTTCAGGGATGACTGGACCCCAAAGTATAAAACATCCAAGAGCTAACCAGGATGGCCTGAAGAAGGCCTTTGCAACTCAATCAGGAGTCAGTAGGGCAGCTGACTCAGGCACCAGCGATGAATGGGACACACTATTGCTTGAGCAGAAACACCCTGCTGGTGTCCTGGGACTAGGTGTTCCCAATTCCCTTGGTGTGGTTTAAACTCTACATTCTCAGGGACTCACCACCCCATCTGTTCCCTGTCACTTATAGTGTAAATAACAAAATGTTTTCTGGAGAAGTGGTGACAAGCTTCATGGAAAGCAGAAGGCTTGCCCTTATGGGGCACTTAGAAGACTAGAAGGAAAGAGGAGAACCCATCCCTGAAGTCAGGAAGAGAATCAAATGGGATGGCTGTAAGACTTGTGTACAGAATGTTATCCAAGTCATAGGGGACTTGATTTAAAAAATCAGTTTTATGGTATTTCTAGCTACTTCAGTTCAATATTAAGGCATATTTCAAAACATTTTTTAAGGCAAGTTACGTGCTTTATCATCTTTTCAGGAGGATTTATTACATTTAATTGTCAACAACTGATTGAATAATATATTGAAAGATCGACTGACCTTGATTAGGAAATAATTTTAAGAAATTTTCTCCTTAGAAAATTTTGTTTTATTGTAAAAGTTGCTCATGACATTATGAAGAAATATAAAAACAACCTTTTCTTCCTTGCAGACAGTGAAGCATTTAAGGACACTAGAATTTAAGCCCTACGTGATATTTATAAAGCCTCCATCGATAGAGCGTCTGAGGGAGACAAGAAAAAATGCAAAGATTATTTCAAGTAGAGATGACCAGGGTACTGCAAAGCCTTTTACAGTAAGTATAATGACGCTTTAGTGAAAATACATAAGCAGTAGTTAAAATCACATACCTAGTAGCTACTATCTTACGAAAACTATCATAGATGAAGTGTGATCCAAAAATCTACAATATAGAATTATATTTAGGTACGGACATTTTGAGTGATTGTACTGTAATTGTTTTTTGTGTATCCATGAGTAGATCTTCATATTAAATTGACTCAAAACTATTTGGCATACTTATAAAATTTTTGTAGGCCATTTATATAAAAGTTAGACCAGTTGGTTTTCAGACTACTCTTGTTTTTAAGGGGGAAAATACCAAACTGAATTACTATTAATCATTAATAATCTAGATGAAATTTTAATAATTTGCCTTTTTTGTCTTCTTGCATATTTAGCATAATTAAAGAAAAAGCATAATTTTGGGCATAGTAGATGCATGTAATTATTCAATATTTGTTTGTATCTCCTATGAATGTTACTACAAATGGCAACTGCGGTATGTTAATGACTACAATGATTTCTGGCAAGGCCTTTCATTTCCTTGTTTTTTGTTTCTATCTTTAAGATAATGTATTCTACCTTAGGATAAAAAGTAAAGAGCAAAGAAATTAAATATTAAGAGCTTTTTTCCTCTCTCCCTCTCTTAACTTCCCCCTCCCTAATTTTTAACTTTAGTTTATATTAATATGTACACTATAAATTGTAGTTACAAAATACAGATTATACTTTTGATTCCCAGTATTTGATAAGTATCTTTTTGCAAAATACTGGCAATACATATTCATGCTGAATAAGTATCATCATATGATATTACTGAGGGCTCTAGATTAACACTAAAGTTAAATTTTCTGTTGTGAAATATTCTGTGACATTGAAATGTGGACTTGAAATTTGTATGTTGCTGTGTAAAGAGTTATTATACTATTTATAAACTTAAACATTTCTCAGTGGAGTTAATAAATGATAGCATAGTCCTAGGATTTAGTGCACATTTATGTATATGATTATATATAATCTTAAGTTAATAAAGATTATATATAATCATAATAAGTTATATAATTAACTAAAATATTTCCTGGCTCAAAAATTTGAGTATGATGGGCCTCTGACCCACTTCCAATGATGCACAGGAAGGAGTTGGTAACTATTATTTTATAAATGTATCCAACTCTGAAAAATTCTTTTATGCTCTAAATTCTTTGCTATGAATAAGAATAAATAATGCAGCATCAGAGTAAATGGTTCTTCCCATCCTCCCTCATAACTATTTTGACACTGAGATATCCCTATAATAAGTTAGTGAACTGATTTTCCTGAACTTCAGGTAAGTCAGAAGTTTTGACTCTTGTCAGTTCAGTTTAGGTACAAGCAAATCAGAGAAGCAATATTAGGAATTAGGACTTCTGAAGAACTTGTAATTAAAAAGGATAATTTTCAATTCTGGCTGAGGTGAAAGAATGGACACAAATCAGCATTAGATAAGCCAGTGTTGGAATGTTTGCATTGATGTGAAGTGATGTAATTGTCTGGTTAACTACTTAAAAAAAAATACTTCCTTTTGTAGGAAGAAGATTTTCAAGAAATGATTAAATCAGCACAGATAATGGAATGTCAGTATGGTCATCTCTTTGACAAAATTATAGTTAATGATGATCTCACCACGGCATTCAAAGAACTAAAATCAACCTTTGACAAATTGGAGACAGAGACTCATTGGGTCCCAGTGAGCTGGTTACATTCATAACTAAGGGAAATATCCATTGATTCTAGTGTAATGATTAGGTCATTTACCATTTTGGTGGTAGGGTATTTTTAAAGAATCTATATCACAATCATAGATGTGCAATCTTGGTTAAAATTGAATGTTGGTTTTGTTTGATCTTTTTATAGCCTTATTTCAAATACAATGTTTGACTATAAGATCCAAAATTGAAATTTCAGTACTGTATTCTAAGCAGTTTTGAACTTTCTGTCTGTCTTTATATATAGCTCTGTTTCTAAGATGAGGTTGACCTTTTTAGAGACACATAACTAGAGAATAAATATTAGAGATCAGCTGGTCTCAAATATGGTCGCTGTCATCAAGTCTGCTCATTAGCACTTGCAAAGAATTAACTTAGCAGCCTTAAGCAGCTCCAGGCAGTCAGGGCAGCTTTGCTGAGTTTTGGAGATAGTATCATCATAGGAGTCCTCTTTGTATTCTAAAAGCGCACGTTTTTTCTTACGGATATGCAGTACATATCCATAAGAGTCCTCACTTAATGTCATTGATAGTGGCTATTTAATGACTATAAGGAAACCAATTTTACCATAAACTGATTGATATAAGCAGGAGTTAAGTTCCTATGGCATCTCACCAATGTTATAATGAAACTTATGCTGAGGACCAGTGTGTGCATTTTAAAACCATTCTTAAAAGAATTACTGAAAAGCTGTCTTAGCTTAAGAGGACTTATGAGTACATATCTGTAGTCAATACATATTTAATATGGGAAGATAGGATTAAAATTCATTATATATGTAACCTAAAATTTTTCCTTATAGAATTGATCTTAAAATGTTTATATCTTGGTGTAAGAAATGATTACAAAAGGACATTTTTATTTGTATATTCTTAGGTAACATTTCTAGAGTCACCAAAAAGTGTTTTGTTTTTCTAATTGGCTTTGGATTTTCCCAATAAATTATAAGAATGTGATTTCTATTCTAAAAGCAGGGGTTTGACATGTTTCTGGTATAGTTAAAGAAGATACAGTTAAAGACAAAAATATTAAATATGCACAGTTTATCATCATATATTTAAATTGTATGAAGATATACTTCAGAAAATTTGTCATGTATTGTTAACTTATTTCTTCATCAAAATAATTCTTAACACTGGCCAGATACCACTCTAATCTTGCCATTTTTAAGAAGTTTAAAAAAGGCTGTTATAAATTTTTAGATGGAACTGCTTATTTTTCTTTTATACTACTGATTTTCAGCAAATAAATTATATAGCTCAAAAGAGTAGAAATGTTCATAAGTTATATTAGAATATGTCTTGTCATTCTTGCATGCAGTCAGATCCTGCCAATCAAAAAATCTTTGCATTTGTGACTTTCAACCAGAAAAGAAAGGTTATTGTTGATTTATAAAAGAGAATTTAGATGTCATGTTTAAAGAAAAATCGAATGCAGTAAAATTTTATATATTTGTGATATATATGAGGCATATTTTTAATTATTAAATGGGGCTATTCATTAAATAAATTATATGTATAAATGGCATAACTTAAAATAGTAGTTTTATAAGTCAGGGTCAGCATTCCATGTAAATATTTGATCTTTATTCATACACAGATAGACCCACTAGCGTGTTATATGTGCACTGGATTTTGGTAGCATTATCCACTGGATTTCCTTCAGAAATGTCAGATTCCATTTTAGAAACAGAGACAAAAAGTACCGTAATGATCCTGACACATACATCAACATATTTAGATAATCATACATAAGTATCACTTAACAACGTAATCCAAGCAATGACTTCTATGTTTATTAACTAAAGAGTAAGCAATATGCTTTTTAAAAAGAGGGGGAGGGATTGCCAAATCCAATCCTAAAGCCATACTTAAAATTAAAAAGTCTTACTTAAATGGTTGGACTATTGATGAAAATATACTATGAAAGAGTAATGGGAAATATATGATAATTTAGGCAATCATATAAATAATTTGGCAATTCAAATTCTTTTTTCTGAAATATGTACATGGATTTATTTTTATTTGCAGGTAACTGCCTCAGTTCTTTACTGTGAGGGTAGAGATAGTGGAAGATAGTAGAAACTGAATCCTTATTCTTCTGGGGACTGGAGGTGTTATAAAATGTAACTGTCCAAACCTTTCTCCCTTTTTAGACTAGAGCTAAATAATATTTTGAAAATAGTGTAAAGGGGAATACTTTGAGAAATCTTTTATCAGATAGTGTACATGGTCTGGCAGGTGAAGTTTACATGGACACTGGATGCTTACAAAGGATATGGTTACAATTTAATAAGGCAGTGCCAGCTCCAAGGGCTGGTTGATCACTGTCACAAAGGCTTTTGATTCTGTACTGTCTGTACCCCAAACTCTTCCAGCAAGGAAGAGATGGGCTGTGCACCTCACTGTACTAGTTCTTTAAGTAACCTACTCCCAAGACAGAGTGTCAGCCACTATTTGAGAGAAGAGGAATGTTTTTTAAATCCATATATTTAATCCAAAATCAAGAAGAAATTTGTATATTCCCATGATTAACAAATGAGAGTCAGTTAAAAATGAAAAGGTGGAATTGAAATATAATATTTTACCATTATTTTGCCTACCAATATAGATGTTTTTGATTCTTTAAGGCTGACATTCCTGGTATTATGTGTATATATCTAAATGATAATAATTTAAAATTGACAAACATGAAAACTTCTCAGATTTACAAAACTATGTTGTTAAAAGATTCCTAAAGATAGATTTTTATTATTTATTTTATTTTTGACTAGTAAAGATTTATAAATAAATGTAATGGAAAATCTTTGATCTTAATAAAGTATCTTCAATTATGTGTCTACTTTCTTGAAATTGTTTTTTCATGTGGAGATTACAATGTTTTAATTGTAGAACAAATTCTGTTATTTACTGATATCTAGTGATTTATTTGAATTTGCTATGTCTAAAATTAAATTTCATATTTGTTTCAAGCATTTTGTTGGGTTCACCAAGCTTTTTGAGAGATGGAATTTGCTTGTCTTGCTCTTACAGTGCTGTGGAGAAAGGCAGTGGGATGCTGTATCCAGTCTGCCATGGTGGAAATACTAGTACCCTCCCCCTTTCTTCCTTATAGGAAAAATGCTAAACTTACCCTGCTGTGCATATGAATGCTTGTACAGTAATGCTGTAAAGAGCATAATTGTTGAGTTTTTGCCTATTACTAGCTTTCCAACCTTGAGAAAATCATTTAATCTTTCTAGTCCTTGTTTTCTCATTAGAAAAATGGAGACAATAATAGTGCTTACTTCATGGGATTGTTGTAGCCACTAAATGAAACAGTTGATTTATGTAAAGTACAGGAACCAAACTTGGAATTGAAGTATTCACTAACTGTGAGCTCCTGTTTTATAATGATCATTCTCACATAATATAATTAAAAAATAGCTATATAAATATTCCGGTTACCCTACCTAAATAGTTTCCCTATTAGTTAAGTCACTGGAAGCTTCCTAATAAATAATTTCTATTATAAGCTTTATTGTTTCAAAAAATTCTATTATTCCAAGTATTACATCAGGAAATCATTAGGTAAGCCTCAATATGAAAGTGATCCAGTTTTTACTTTTTGTCTCTGGTATGCAGTATAGTTGATATCAATTTGAAAGAAATGTCTCATCATAGTATTAACGTTCTTTCATTTGCTACCACTTTTTTCAAATGCTTGCTCATTTACTTAACCTGGAGGGCTAGAAATATATTTATTTTATGGTAGATATATACATACATCTATCTACACAGGCCTAATCACTACCAGAACAAATTGTACTTATGAATCATCAGATATCTGTATAATTTCCATACACTATCTCATTTAATCTTCACAACTGAGATATAGGGTTAAGTCCCTTGCCTAAGGTAATAGAGGTGACATGTAGTAGAATCAGAGTTGAATCAGGTCTGGCTTCCTCCAACTCCATGCTGTATTCACTGCATTGTGCTTCCTGGTGTTGCTCTAACTTGAGCCAAAGCTGGAAACAGACAAGACTTGGTCATCAGAGGTATGACTGTTAGTCTTTTATATATATATGCTAGAGGCCCGGTGCACGAAATTTGTGTACAGGGGTATGGTGTCCCTCAGCCCAGCTTGCACCCTCTCACAATCTAGGACTGCTGGCTCATAACCACTCACCTGCCTGTCTGCCTGATTTCCCCTAACCACTCTGCCTGCCAGCCTGATAGCCCCCTAACCTAGCTCTCCTGCCAGCCTGATTGATGCCTAACTATTCCCCTGTCAGCATGATCATCCCCAACTGCCCTCCCCTGCTGGCCCAATAGCCCCCAACTGCCTTCCCCAGTGGAGCCAAGGTGACTGGAGGACTCCAGATGAATGAGGTGAGGCTGAAGTGACCAGAGGACTCCAGATGGATGAGACTGAGACTGGATGAGGCTAGATGCTCTGAGGACTGGGTGAGGCATGACTGAGAGGACTGGGGGACTCTGGCTGGATGAAGCAGGGCTGACAGGACTGGGGGACTGAGGCTGGATGAGGCAGGGCTGAGGAGACTGGGTGCCACCATCATGTGGCTATAGGTGCCACCATCTTCTGAGGGTATGGCAGTCAATTAGCATATTCCTTCTATTAACTGTGGGCACTACCATTTGTGAGGGGGTGATGGTCAATTAACATATTCCCTCTTTATTAGCTAGGACTAGAGGCTTGGTGCACAAAAATTTGTGCACTCAGTGGGGGGTCCCTCAGCCCGGCCTGTACCCTCTCACAGTCTGGAAACCCTTAGGGGATTTCCCTAAGCTGCAGTCTGGCCTCCCTCTGTGGGAGGTGACTGGAAGAGCCAATCAGGAGACTGAGTCAGCCAATCAAGTGGCTGGCCCTGCCCCCCCAATTATCCCTCCACCCCGATCACCATCCCCTCCCTCTGACCACTGGCACACACCTTGGCTGGCCTGGCACTGCCTACTCACCAACCACCCCCCGATCCCTGCACTGGCCATTTGGTCAATTTGCATGTTATGCTTTTGTTATATAGGATAATGAAAATGGACACTTTAAATAATTATAAAGGCAGTGTTTATTAAAATACATTTCATTTTCAAAGTTGAGTTATCAGCTGTTAAAGTGTATATACATTTTAAACTATACTCATATATAGTTTACAATGTTTCCTCAGAACACTATTGCATTAATCAGCCATAGCTTGATGTATCGATACCTATATGAGTGGAGATTATCTTCAAACAGTGGCTATCACAAGAAGCACACAAACACTAGCAGAATATACAATTTTTGTTTGGTCTTCCAGAGTCCCAGTCCTTAGTGATGAATCATGATTGGTCTAAGTCAATTATGACAATATTCTCTTTGCAGTGATTGAGCTGATTTGGTCATCTACTACCCCATTCTGGGTAATATCTGTTAAGGATTTACAAGAAAGACTTGTTTCCCTGATTTAAACAAACATCTGCTTGAAGTGAAAATCTCTTATGTCCCTGGCCTTATCCTTCCAGTTTGAGATGCTTCAATTATGTTGCAATGCTTGCCAAAATGACAGCCATGATCCTAGCCCTAAACCAGTGAATGATAAAAGCTAATCTATGGAGGATGGTCAAGCAGAAAAAGGAAAAGATTCTAAGTCTATAATAACATTGAACTGCTATAAAATCTCTGGGACTGCTTCCTCTGCTGAATAAACAATAAATGTTTTTATGCACTATTATTGGTGGGAATATAAATTGGGTCAAAAGTCATACTTTAATAATCAATGATATTAGCCACAAAAGGAAAAGTATTGAAGGCATACAGCAAAAATGAGAAATCTCATCAACAAAACCACATTATTTGGTAATCTTGACAACACTTTGTTTTAGACCTTGAAGAAAAATGGTTATTAAAGGTCTAATTTTACAGCCATGGAAAGAATGCTCTATCCAGAACTTCTGGTCAATATGGAGCAGTATGAAAAGGCTGTGCTCCTCTCCTATCATGACCACATCAAAATTACAATTAAATTACAGAACAACCAACATTGAGAAACACCTGAAGAGTACCTGAACAGAATTCCTATAATTAAGGATACAAAGAAGAAGCCACATCAAGACTGGTAAAAGAGGTGGAAATGATGAATTGGCAATTCCCAAACCCATGATGTGGCAGTTAAGAATCTGGAGGGATATCTCAGCTGCAGAGGTCTCTCCTGAGGAGGGAGGGGTCATAGCCCCACAGTGGGCTCCCTAGCCTGGAGCACCTGTGCTGGGGAGAGGAGTTTCCAGAACATATGGCTGTGAAAAAAGTGAGTATTGCATCTGAGTGAGATAGAAGGCTGCTGAAGACAAAGGTACTCTTCTGGAGGGGCTCATGCATGGACTTAGGTTCTGGGGCAGCAGCTTGAAAAATGCCAAGTACCTATAGGGAGAAACTAAATTGCTTCATAGCAAGGTCTGGAAGATCAGGAGGCAGGGCAGCTCTCTCTGAGGAGGAAAGTACTGGCAGGCACCATTGTTTTGTTGAGTGTTTCTTCCTCGTTTACTATACCCGAGCTACTTTCAGCAGTTTTTCCACACAAGTAACCTGGCTTGGCTCACACTGTGGACTTTCCTAAAATCTCCAAAATGGATGATTCAGTATGTCCTGTACCTCTTGCTAAAAAAAAAAATGATGTGCCATTAGCCAGAGACATCAAGAAACAAACAGAGGGGACACAAATAAATAAAATCAGAAATAAAAGAGGTGAGTTAAAAACTGACATCAAAGAAGTATAACCTAAATGATTTTAAGAAAATTATGTGAACAAGCTTTACAATTTGGACAAAATTCACAAATTTGTAGAAAAATACAATCTTCCAAAACTCAATCAGGAAAAATCAGAAAACCTGAAAAGACCAATAACAAAAAAATGAAATTAAAGCTGTAATAAAAAAAAATAAAAGAACTGCCAGCAAAACAAAATCCTGGTCTGGACAGTTTCGCAGGGGAGTTTTATCAAACATTCCTGTGCTGAGTTATTCCCTCATCCTTGGGAGGTCATCTTTCTCACACAGGCATTTGCTATACAGGCAATCTTGCCTGCCTAATCAGGCAGAAGCAATCATCTCAACTTGTAAAAAAAAAAAGAAAATTCTTGCCAAACCTGTGGATGATTCCCTGAGGGCAATTCAAGACAAGATCCTATCAGTGTAGAGAGAGGTAGCCTCTGGACACTGTAAATCTTTGCCTGATATAATTAGTCAGAAACAGCATTTGACACTGACCTGCACTAGAAATTGAGAGGCATAGCAGATCTACCTAATACACAATCACAAAAGCAAGCATGCAGCCAAAATAAGGAGACAAAAAAACAACCCCAAATGAAAGAACAAGAGAATTCTCAAGAAGAAAAGATAAATTAAGCAGAGATAAGAAATTTATTTGATACAGAGTTCAGAACAATAATGGTAAACATGCTCAATAGCATGAGAAAAGATATAGTAATTATGAAAACATAAATAAAGAATTACATAGCACAAACAAAGAACACATTGGAAGGAATATACAGCAGATTAGGGGAAGCTGAAGATCAAATCAGTGAAATAGAAGATAGCATTGAAAAAATTCACTCAGAAAAAAATGAGAAGAACGAAAAAATGGCAGTGGAATAGATGGATATGTCCTGAACCTTGTCCCAAAGCAGACAGAGGGAACAGCTAAGAGTTGTATGGGGAGTGTGTTGACAGGTTGAGGGACAGCTATTCTCCAGGAGAAGGTGGGGGACTGCTGGATGGGGCTCTCCTGACCGAGCATCCCCTACTGCTACTGGGTTACCTCCCAGAGCCACCAGCTTGGATGCAGAGACCATGCCATCTTGAAGGGGAGGGTGGATGTTGTTGGAAGCTTGAGAATCTACAACTGTGGCATCTACCAAGCAGCTTCAAACCTCAGAACACCAGCCCCCAACTGGTGCAAACACACGAATTCAGAGGAACTCTACACTACACCATGGAAAAGTCATATTTCCCCTGGGATGAGGTGAGATCTCTGGTCCCACAGGACAGAGAAGCATGTGCACTGCAGTACCTGGAGGACTGGGGGAAGTCTGAGCCTGGAGAGATCCATGGATGTTGGGGCTGGTGTGATCCGTTAATGTTGAAGGGGATCCTCAGACCTGCTAACAGAGGGGATCTCTAGAAAGCAACCCATTTTGATCTGATGCAGTGGGACAGCCTGGGAGTTTTAAAAGTGTGCCGGCTGCTTGGACACGAGGGGGAAAGGGAGTTCGCGCACTTGCCCTCTTTCCTCTTCAGATCCTGGCTTCTGATTGCTGAGCCCAATACATAGCATCACCAGGTTGGGGACATCCTAGGAGACTTCAGGGGAAAGTTGTTTTTCTGGAACCTGGGGAATAGAGTGAAGAGTGACTGTTGGAGAACTAGCCCTGGGTAAGCCCACTCCCACAAACCGGTTTTGAATGCCACAGGGAAAGCAAAATCTAAGCACAGGCTACAGAGTACCTTTAGTCTTGAGGCCAATCCAGAAACACTGCCACCAAGGGGCTGAATCACAAACTGACTCTTGTGTAATCACAAATAAAGGAATAAAGAAATTAAGACACACTGCTCCTTAAAAATCAGGACTGGCTTACAACACTGAGAAGCTGTGGAATGCAGGGAACTGCAATACTCTCCTGATTAGAAAACAGGCACACCAAACAGAACAATAGAGGAAATGAATGACTACTGCAAATCCTATTTATTTTTTATTTTATTTTTATTTTTTATTTTTTTCATCTTTTACTTAAGAAACTATTTTTTTTCTTTTTTCCTCACTTGATTTTACCTTTTCAATTATTATATTTTTATTTTCAATCAGTATTACTACTACTATTTTACCTTTTTGTTTAAAAAAAGTGTCATTTTATTTTCTCTTTATTTTACTTTGGGATTAGAGTTCTACATTCTATTTTCATCTTTCCTTTAGCATCATTTTACTCCATTTCAATTCTACCTTTATGCCATCACTCTCTTCCTAACTTTTCCCCCTTTTGTTGCCCTGTTTCTCATACCCTTTTCCTACTTTAGATTTTCTCTATTCTTTCTTTTCACCCCCTGTTAAAATTTCACCCTACTTATATATGTAATTCCCAACCCCCTGCTCCAAGTCCATACACACCTCTTTCTTCTCTGACTTCATTATCTAGAAATTGTTTTTCTCTCTGTCCTATTGTTCTGTTTGCTTGAATGTTGATTATATCGATTTTTATGCTTTTTTGAGAGATTGTTTTCCTTATTCTTTTAGTTTTGTTTCTTTGTTTGCTTTGTTTTAGTTTGTTTATTGCTTCTGTTTTCCCTCACCTCACTTAATATTAGTTGTTGTTTGTAGTTTATATTAATCTCCAGGTACTTGTTGCTGGCATTTGATGGGATTAGTGGCTGTTCTATTGGAGTTTTCTCCCCATATATATATTTTGTTCCCTTTCTCTTTCTGATTCTATTTCTTTTCTCTCTTACTTTTTTTTCCTCCCAATTTCATTTTGGCACTCCTTCCTTCCTTTCTTTTTTTTCATTTTCTTTTCTCTCTTCATCTTTCTCTCCTATCCCCTAATTTGCCTCTCTCTGGTGGTCACCTTTATTTGTGGTAATTGATATCATGAATACAATTCTGTTCAGTGCCTTGTGTGTTGTACCTGGTTGTGTTGTATTTTGGGCCTTTAAATCAATGCAGGAGAGAGAGAACTACATAACAAGACATCCAGAGAAAAGAGACCATGGGGAGACAAAGAAACAGCCTGCATATGGAAGAAAAGCAAGCATCACCAGAAAAGAAAGAAAAAAAATGGAGGCAAGCAATCTGCCAGAGAAAGAATTCAGAGAAATGGTCATAAGGTGGCTGATAAGAATGGAAGACAAATTCGACAGTATGAGTAAGAACCAAGAGGAAATGAAGAAGAACCAAGAAAAAGTGAAAAATGATATTGCTGCTGTAAAGAACTAAATAGAAAGAATCAAGAGTAGGCTTAATGATGGCAGCTGGCAGGACAGAAGTGAGGGAGAGGAAGTGAGGGGACAAAAAGAGAGTGTGTGGATGTGTGTGGTGATTGTGTGATTGAGTGAGGGACAGTTGAATCTCGCAGGAGCAGTGGTGGCTGGCAGACATCCTCTCTTGGATGGAGAGACGGCCATTGCGGCTTTCACCCCCCGGACAGTGGAACTCAGGCGCGGAGCCCATGCCATCTTGAAGGGAAACAGGGCCTTTCTTTGGGAACTCACCAACACTGCCAGCTAGACAGGCCCTGTGACCCCATAGCCACATCAGCCAGAGTACCGCATACCCGTGGACCCTGCATTCCCGTGGACCCTGGGACCCCCCGCCTCCAAAGTAGTGAGTGCAACCTCCCCATCCCCAGCGACATTGGCGCGGCTGCACCAGTGGCCACACAGGAGTCCTGGCTTGCGATCTCGCCAGCCACCATGCACACAGTGTGCAGCGTGCCTCCACACCAGTTTCTGGACACCCCAGTCCCTGTGTTTGCATGTCAGAGGCTATTCCCCACCCACAGAATTCCTGAGTCAATGAGCATTTCCACGTACATCTGCAGAGGGCCTTCGCACCAGCTTGCTGACACCCTAATTCCTATGTTTGCACATCAGGGTCGCTGAGTCTGTGGCACCCTAGATCCTGTGTTTGTGTGTCCTGGTCGCCCTGTCTGTGGCATACACTCCTTTCTGGTTTGTGGAGCTCCCTGGTCACTGGTGTTTGCAGTGCACACTCAAGGCTGCCACCCAAGGCGGGTTTTCAGCAGCACTTGCGTAGTAAAATAATCAGATCTACAATTAAAACATTACAAGAAAACATGGGAAGACGTAAAAGCAATCCCCAAAGGAAAGAAAAAGAACCAGAAAGGGAGTTAGATGAAACTGAAGTGAGCAGCCTTTCAGAGAAAGAGTTCAGGTTAACGGTTTTAAGGATGTTTAAACGGATTGAAGACAATATCACATAACTCAATGAGAACTATAAGGAGCTGAATGAGAATGTCACCAACATGAAACGAAACCAAGACGAGATGAAAAATGACATAGCTGCAATAAGGAACACAATGGAAGACCTAAACTGTAGACTTGAAGAGGCTGAATATCGCATCAGTGAATTAGAAGACAAGGTAGGAAAAAACACACAGCAACAACTGGAAAAAAGACTAAAAAAAACAAGAAGAGAGCCTAAGGGAGCTTTGGGACAACACAAAACAAAACAACGTACGTTTAATTGGGATACCAGAAGGAGTGGAAGAAAAGCAAGGAATAGAAAATCTATTTGAAGAAATAATGACAGAAAATTTCCCTGATATTGGAAAGGAAAAAATATGAAAGTCCAAGAAGTACAAAGTGTCCCAAACAAGCTGAACCCAAAAAAACCAGCACCAAGACACATCATAATTAAATTGGCGAACAATAATCGCAAAGCAAGAATCTTAAAGGCAGTGAGAGAGACAGAAAGTTACCTATAAGGGATCTCCTATTAGAATAGTAACTGATTTATCAACAGAAACACACCAGGCCAGAAGGGAATGAAATGAAATATATAAAGTGACGCAAAACAAGGGTCTGAACCCAAGAATCCTATAGCCAGCAAGGCTATCATTTAAAATTGATGGTGGGATCAGGCGCTTTACAGACAGGAAAGGGCTAAGAGAGTTTATCACTACCAAGCCAATAATGCAAGAAATGCTAAAGGGACTGCTGTAAAAAGAAGAAAGAAAAAGGCAAAAAAACAAAAACAAAAACAAAAAACACTAAAGAAAAATATGACAACAAACATGAACTTGTCAATAATATCATTAAATGTAAATGGGTTAAATGCACCAATCAAAAGACATAGGGTAGCTGAATGGCTAAGAAAACAGGACCCATACATTTGCTGACTACAAGAGGCCCACCTCAGAGAAAAGGATTCACACAGACTGAGAGTGAAGGGATGGAAAAACATTTTTAGGCAAATAGAAATGAGAAAAAAGCCGGGGTAGCAATACTTATATCTGATAAAATAGACCTCAAAGTAAAGGCCATACAAGAGATAAGGAAGACCACTACATAATACTAAAAGGAGCAATTCATCAAGAAGATATAACTCTGGTAAACATATACGCACCAAATACAGAAGCCCCTAGATACATTAAAAAAAAAAAACTACTGGAGGATATCAAGGGAGAGATTGACTGCAATACAATCATAGTAGGGGATTTTAATATACCACTGACATCTCTGGACAAATCCTCTAGACAAAAAATCAGCAAAGACACAGCAATCCTAAATGACTCACTAATCAGATGCACATAATTGACATCTTCAGAATATTTCACCCCAAAGCTACAGAATACACATTCTTCTCAAGTGCACAAGGGACATTCTCAAAAATAGACCACATATTGGGCCATAAGCAAAGTCTCCACAAATTCAAAAAGACTGAAATCATGTCAAGCATTTTCTCAGACCACAATGTCATAAGATAAGAAATAAACTACAATAAAAACATTCAAAAAAATTCAAACACTTGGAAGTTGAATAGCAAGTTACTAAACAATGATTGGGTTATAAATCAGATAAAAGAAGAAATTAAAAATTTTCTGGAGACTAATGACAATAAACACACCACAATGCAAATGCTATGGGATAAAATGAAAGCAGTGCTGAGAGGGAACTTTATAGCTCTACAGGCCTACCTCAAAAAATAGGAAAAAATGGTAATGAATCACCTAACTCAACAACTCAAAGAATTAGAAAGAGAGCAACAAGAAAAGCCCACTGTGAACAGAAGGAAGGAAATAATAAAGATCAGAGCAGAAATGAATGACATAGAGACCAAAAAAAATGATACAAAAAAATTAACAAAACAAAGAACTGCTTCTTCGAAAGAATAAACAACATTGATGAACCTCTAGCCAGGATGACCAAGAAGCAAAGAGGGAGGACCCAAATAAACAAGATCAGAACTGAGAGAGGGGAAATAACTACAAACCCCACAGAAATACAAAGGATTGTTAAAAAATATTATGAACAACTCTATTCTAACAAATTTCACAACCTGGAGGAATTGGACAGATTCCTAGAAAAACACAACATTCCAAAACTCACAGAGGAAGATTCAAAAAATCTCAACACACTGATAACTATGGAAGAAATTGAAGCAGTCATCAAAAAGCTTCCAGCAAACAAAAGGCCAGGGCCAGACGGCTTCACAGAGGATTTTTACCAAATATTCGTAGAAATAAAACCCCTTCTTCTCAGACTATTCCAGAAAATTCAAGAGTAAGGAACACTTCCAAACTCCTTCTATGAAGCCAGCATCACCCTAATACCAAAACCCGATAAAGATAACACAATGAAAGAGAATTACAGACCAATATCCCTCATGAACACAGATGCCAAAATCCTCAAAAAAATACTAGCATGTGAAATCCAGCAGTACATCAGAAAGATCATACACCATGACCAAGTAGGATTTATCCCAGGGATGCAAGAATGGTACAATATTCGCAAATCAATAAACATGATACATCACATAAACAAATTGAGAGATAAAAATCACATAGTCATATCAATAGATGCAGAAAACGCATTTGACAAAATCCAACACCCTTTCTTAATAAAAATTCTTAGCAAGGTATGAATAGAAGGATCATACCTCAACATAATAAAAGCCATATATGACAAATGCACAGCCACAATCATACTCAATGGACAAACACTAAAACCATTCCCCCTAAAAACAGGAACAAGACAGGGATGCACACTCTCATCACTTCTATTTAACATAGTGCTGGAATTATTAGCCAATGCTATCAGGCAAAATAAAGAAATAAAAGGCATCCAAATAGGAAAAGAAGAAGTAAAACTGTCCTTATTTGCCGATGACATGATACTGTACATAGAAAACCCTAAAGACTCCATCAAAAAATTATTAGACTTGATAAATGAATTCCTCAATGTGGCAGGATACAAAATTAATACCAAGAAATATTTGGTATTTCTATACACCAATAATGAACTCACAGAAAGAGAGACAAAAACAGCAATCCCATTTACCATAGCACCAAAAAAATTAAGATATGTAGGAATAAACCTAACTAAGGAGGTAAAAGACCTATAAGCAGAAAACTACACAACTCTAAAAAGAGAGATAGAGGAAGACATAAACAGATAGAAGAACATACCATGTTCATGGATTGGGAGAATCAATATCATCAAAATATCCATTCTATCCAAAGCAATTTATAAATTCAATGCAATCCCCATGAAAATATCAAAGGCATACTTCACAGACCTAGAACAAACATTCCAAAAATTCATCTGGAATAAAAAAAGACCCAAATAGCTGCAGCAATCCTTAGAAAGAAGCACAAAGTAGGTGGGATCTCAATGCCAGATTTCAAGCTGTATTACAAAGCCACGGTTTTCAAAACTGCCTGGTACTGGCACAAGAACAGACATATAGATCAATGGAATAGGATAGAGAACCCAGAAATCGACCCAAACCACTATGCTCAATTAACATTTGACAAACGAGGCATGAATGTACAATGGAGTCGAGACAGTCTCTTCAACAAATTCTATTGGGAAAATTGGACAGAAACATGCAAAAAAATGAAACTAGACGACCAACTTACACCATACACAAGAATAAACTCAAAATGGATAAAGGATTTAAACATAAGATGGGAAACCATAAAAATACTAGAGGAATCCACTGGCAGCAACATTTCCGACATATGCCGAAGGAATTTCTTCACCGACACAGGTCCTTGGGCAATGGAAACTAAAGAAAAAATAAACAAATGGGACTACTTCAAAATAAAAAGCTTTTGCACAAAACAACAAGAAAGCCCACTGCATGGGAGAACATATTTACCAATAATCTTAATGATAAGGGTTTAATCTCCAACATTTACATGGAACTCATACAATTTCACAAAAAGAAGATAAACAACCCAATCAAAAAATGGGCAACTGATCTAAATAGGCACTTCTCAAATGAAGATAGAAGAAAGGCAAAGAGACATATGAAAAACTGCTCAAAGTCACTAATCATCAGAGAGATGCAAATCAAAACAACAATTCGGTACCATCTCACACCTGTCAGAATGGCTATCATCAACAAAACAACAAACAACAAGTGTTGGCAAGGATGTGGAGAAAAAGGGACCCTCATGCACTGCTGGTGGGAATGCAGACTGGTACAACCACTATGGAGAACAGTATGGAGTCTCCTCAAAAAACTAAAAATGGAACTTCCATTTGACCCAGTGATCCCACTTTTAGGAATATACCCCAAAAAACTAGAAACTCCAATCAGAAAGTATATATTTACCCCAACGTTCATAGCAGCACAATTCACCATAGCTAAGATGTGGAAACAGCCTAAGTGCCCATCAACAGATGATTGGGTTAAAAAACAGTGGTATATCTAGACAATGGAATACTACGTTGCAGTAAAAAAGAAGGAGCTCATAGCATTTGCAACAACATGAATGGAGATGGAGAGCATTATGCTTAGTGAAATAAGCCAGGCAGAGAAAGACAAATATCACATGATCTCACTCATCTGTGGAATATAATGAATTACATAGACTGATAATCAAGATCAGATCTAGAAAATGAGAAACATCAATCAAAGCATCAAACCTCGGGGAATGTGGGGTTGGTGGGAATAAGGGGGAGAGATCAACAGAGGAACTTTTGTACATGCGGATGAGCATAATCATTGGGCACAGGCAATGGGGAAGGTGTGGCAGGAGAGGGAATCCATACAGTGGTCTCCATAACCTTAAGAGAAATTACTTCATGAGATAAAGATTTTTAAATGAAACTCTGTAACATGAAAATCATTTTGGAAGGAAATAAAGAGAAGTTTCCTTAAAACGTCCTAAGAATCATAATTGAAAGTCAATATATTTGGCCTCTTGAGCTAGGGTAAGTAATCTGTGTTTGTGTCTCCCTGAAATAGTTTATATAAAGTTACAAAAAAAAATTGTCAGCCTGTTTGAAATTGAATTGCCATGGCCTAGAGCAAAGAATATCCTTACATGATATTATTCTACAATATCATTTAATTTTTGATATCTCACAACAGCATATTGTACAACTACCCCAAACAAACCTACAAACTAATTCTTTGAATGTTTAGTAGCAATTTAAAATGAGGACATGAAAGGATTTAATTCCTTTCAGAAGAAATTGAGGCACTGGGAAGTCACTTGAGCATTCTATACTGGCCCTCTTTCCTCTTTTGCCAAGTGGGACCCTCTTCTCATAACCCAATGGCCCGAAGCTGTAGCCTGAGCTCTCTATTCATGCTGAGGTTGAAGCCTCGAGGTGGCTAGTGTAATGGATGTGTCTCTTGCCAAATAGTGTGAGCGGGGCCCTCCCTGGAGAAGGAACCTGAATTCCCCCAGATAAGTGAACAGTGTCGGGGCCCCACCAGCAGGCGAGGGGATCCCCAAGGTAGGTGCTGGGCGTGGAGGCCCCGGGGGCATAGGCTACCATGGAGACAGAACTGAACCTCACAACACCCTGCTTGGCCCCGGAGGATGACTGGTTAGCCAGAGACGGGTAAGATGCCTCAGGGAAGGAACAACCTAAAACAGGAGCAGTCGCAGAGGAGCCATCAGAAAGAACTTGGGGATCAACAGAGGTGGGGCACAGACCCTCACCCCCACCCACCAACCTTGCAGGCATCTGAACCTTCACCCCTTATGAGGGCAGTCTCCTGCCCCCTTGGCTACCTCGCTTCCCATGCTCAGCACAGATCGGAACCCAGGAAACAGACAGAGACATGGCCCAGCTCAGATCAGGACCCAGGTAACAGATAGAAACATGCCAACAGCAGCTGCCCTATAGCTAAATTCATCCTAGCACTAAAAATGCTCAGTGCCAACTCAATGTAAATAAACCTTTCCATTAATATATACAGGGTAATCTAAGATTGTAGGTAGAGTATTAAATTTGACATAAAAGAGTTAACAAGCTCTCAGATTAATTTAAATTGGCGAACTGAAATAAGTGAACACCCAAGAAAATTTAAGTGTATTGGATAAAAAGCTGTTTCTAAAGTATTAAAATTTCTATTGATAGCTCATGGTAAAATTACTTAATATGTAATGAACAGAAAACAGGCATATTTATGTACAAAATTAAAATTTAAAGTTATCAAGATTGCATTAAAAAATTTTACCAAATTCTCCATTAATCAAAAAATGGGGTGGGGTTGAGTAGTATAATAGCATGTAAGGAAAAATATCCAGTAAGTAAATTACATTAAGAACATTTTCACTTTAGAAAATAAATTTCCATTTATAATGCTAATAGCAAGACACCCATGAAAAACACACATGGTGTCAAAATAAGCCAAAGGAAAGCACATAGGCAAAAATAAAAAGGACCCCAAGTCAGTTTTATAGAAAAGACTCCTTTATTAACTGTTGGTTGAGAATATGTTTATATACTTTCAGAAAACAACTCCAAGACCAAGGGGACTCCTGTAACAGAGAGGAACTGACAGGTCTGCACCAACCACAAAGGCAAGAGAAGAAACAGTCCACAGATGGAAGATGATGATGATGCCTTGCCATGTGAGCCGCTAGCAGCTGAGCATTGCTACAGGATGCCCAAGACCAAACCAGAGAGGGTCGGACCGGCATTGCCACCATTTGTCCAGTATCCAGATACCATTGATGACATATACACATAAGGAACTGTCTGACATTGAAACTGGGTCTCAAAGCTATCGGACATTGAAATTGGGACTCAATCATTTTTTTTCTTTTGCTCTGGTGGGTTTATTTTTAGCCTACAGGGGAAAGATATTTTTAAAGAGAAGAACAGGGGGAGGGGGGGAGGGGGAAACAGACCCAGAGGCAAAGAAGCAATGAAGGCAGGGGAAGTTGGGGAGGAGGGGCCTATAGGAGATCAATGGAAGGATTTCTATGCATGTGTGTGGGGGGATAACCAGTGGATACAGGGCAATGGGGGAAGGCGGGGGCGGGAGGTAGAGAGATGGATGAGGGCATGTACCATGGGGTGAGGAGGGCAATAATGGGAAAAAATAATAAATAAATAAGTTAAAAATAAATAAATAAATAAATAAATAAATAAATAAATAAATACAATAAAAAAGAAACATTAAAAAAAAAGAGTAGGCTTAAAGAAGCAGAGGACCGCATCATTGAGCTAGAAGACAAGTTAGGAAAAAATACCCAAGTACAGCAGCTTCTAAAAAAAATAAATTAAAAAGCTGGAGGAGAGCCTAAAGGAATTTTGGGACAATACGAAAAAACAACAACATTCACATAATAGGATGCAAGAAGGAGAGGAAACTAAGCAAGGAATAGAAAACCTGTTTGAAGAAATAAAGACAGAAAACTTCTCTCATATAGGGAAGAAAAAACCCACACAAATCCAAGAAGATCACAGAATCCCAAATAAAATAAACCCCAAAAGACCAACGCCAAGGCACATTATAGTTAAATTGGCAAACACCAATGACAAAGTAAGAATTTTAAAAGCGACCAGAGAGAGACAGTTACCGACGAAGGAACCCCCATCAGACTAGCAACTGATTTCTCAACAGAAACACATCAGGCCAGAAGGGAATGGAATGAAATATATAAAGTCATGCAAAGAAAGCATCTGAATCCAAGAAGGCTATCAATCAAAATTAAAGGTGAAAACAGGAGCTTCTCAGACAAAAAAAAGGACTGAGAGAATTTATTATCACCAAACTAGCAATGCAAGAAATGCTAAAGTGTCTGTTGTAAAAAATAAAAATAAAAAAGAAATAGAAAGCAAAGAAGGAACACGGACGTAAAGAATAAAAATGGCAACAAATAAGTACCTACCAATAATAACTTTAAATGTAAGTGGATTAAATGCTCCAATCAAAAGACAGAGAGTAGTGGATTAGATAAGAAAATAAGACCCATATATCTGCTGTCTATAGGAGACCCACCTCAGAGTAAAAGATGCACAAAGACTGAAGGTGAATGGGATGGAAAAAGGTTTTTCAGGCAAATGGAAATGAAAAATAGCTGGGGTAGCAATACTTATATCTGACAAATTTGATCTTAAAGTGAAGGACATAACAAGACATAAGGAAGGCCACTTTATAATACTAAAGGTAACAATCCAACAAGAAGAAGTAACTCAGTTAAATATATACACACCCCATACAGGAGCACCCAAATATATAAAAAATATCCTGGAGGATATTATCAAGGGAGAGATTGACAGCAATACAATCATAGTAGGAGACTTTAATACCCCACTATCACCATTGGACAAATATACTAAACAGCAAAGAAAAATCAATCCTAAAATATTCACTAGACCAGATGGAATTAATTGACATCTACAGAACATTTCATCCCAAAGCCACATAATATACATTCTTCTCAAGTGCATGTGGGTCATTTTCAAAGATAGACCATATAGTGGGTCATAGGCAAAGTCTTTTCAAATTCAAGAAGATAGAAATCATATCAAGCATCTTCTCAGATCACAGTGGCATAAAACTGGAAATCAAGAAATCAACTACAATAAAAACAATCCAAAGAAATGAAACACATGGAGACTAAACAGCATGCTATTAAACAATGACTGGGTTACTGGAGATATCAGAAAGAAATAAAAGCCATCATGGCAACAAATGATAATGAAAACACAACAATCAAAAATCTATGAGACACAGCAAAAGCAGTCTTGAGAAAGAAGATCATAACTCTACAAGCCTACTGCAAAAAAACAAGAAACAATGATAATAAATTACCTAACCCTATAACTTAAAGACTTAGAAAGAGAGCAACAAGAAAAGCCCCAGTGTAAGCAGAAGGAAGGAAATAATAAAGACTAGAGCAGAGATAAACGACACAGAGACCAAAGAAACAATACAAAAGATCAACAAAACCAAGAGCTGGTTCTTTGAAAGGATAAGCAAGATTGATGACCCTTTATCCAGGCTCACCAAGAAGCAAAGAGAGTGGACCTAAATAAATTGAATCAGAAAGGAAAGAGGTGAAATAACAACAGACCCCACAGAAATACAAAGGATTGTTAAAAAAATACTATGAACAAATCTATTAAAAAAAAACTGGACAACCTGGAGGAAACAGACATATTCCTAGAAAATATATAGCTTTCCAAAACTCAATCAGAAAGAATCTAAACATCTCAATAGGCCAAAAACTATAGAAGAAATTGAAGCAGTCATCAAAAAGCTTCCAGCAAATAAAAGCCTGGGGCCAGAAGGCTACACAGGGGAGTTTTACCAAACATTCAAGGAAGAATTTAAACCTATCTTCCTCAGACTAGTCCAAAAAATTTAAGAGGAACAACACTCCCAAGCTCGTTCTATGAAGCAAGTATCATTCTAATGCCAAAGCCAGATAAAGACAACACAATAAAAGAAAATTACAGGCCAATACCTCTTATGAACATAGATGACAAAATCCTCAACAAAATTCTTGGAAATCAGATCCAGAAGTACATCGGAAACATCATACACCATGACCAAGTAGGATTTACTCAAGGAATAAAAGGATGGTACAATATCTGCAAATCAATAAATGTGATACATCAGATAAACAAATTGAGAGATAAAAATCACATAGTTATATCAATTGATGCAGAAAAAACATTTGACAAAATCCAACACCATTTCTTGATAAAAACTCTCAACAAGATGGGAATAGAAGGATCATACTTCAACATAATAAAACCTATATATTATAAACCCAGAGCTCACATCATACTCAATGGGCAAAAACTAAAACCATTTCCCCTAAGAACAGGAACAAGACAGGGATTCCCACTCTCACCACTCCTGTTCAACTACACAAGAAGAAGAAATAAAAAACATCCAAATTGGAAAAGAAGAAGTAATAAAATAAGCTGTCCTTATTTACAGATGACATCATATTGTATATAAAAAAAGCCGAAAGACTCCATCAGAAAACTAATGCACTTAATAATTGAATTCCACAATGTACCAGGATACAAAATTAATGCCAAGAAATCTTTGGCATTCCTATACACCAATAGTGAATTTACAGAAAGAGAGACTAAAAAAACAATCCCATTTACCATCACACCAAGAAAATTAAGATACCTAGGAATAAACTTAACTAAGAAGGTAAAAGACCTATACACGGAAAACTACAGGACACTGAAAAAAGAGATAGAGGAAGACATAAACAGATGGAAGAGCATACCATGTTCATGGATTGGGAGAATCAACATCATTAAAATGTCCATACTACCCAAAGAAATCTATATGTTCAATCCACTCCCTATTAAAATACCAACAGCATATTTCACAGACCAAGAAAGAACTCTCCAAAAATTCATGTGGAATAAAAAGACCCTGAATAGCCATAGCAATCCTGAGAAAGAAAAATGAGGTGGGATGTCAATACCAGATTTCAAGCTGTATTACAAAGCCACTGTTCTCAAAACAGACTGGTACTGGCACAAGAACAGACATAAAGACCAATGGTACGAATAGAGAATCCAGATATCGACCCAACCACTATGCTCAATTAATATTTGACAAAGAGGCAAGCATGTACAATGGAATCAAGACAGTCTCCTCAATAAATGGTGTTGAGTAAACTGGACAGATACTTGCAAAAAAATGAAACTAGACCACCAACTTACACCATACACAAAAAATAACCTCAAAATGTATACGGGACTTAAACATAAGACAGGGAACTAGAGGAATTCTCAGGCAGCAAAATCTCAGACATATGCCCAAGGAACTTCTTCACTGATACTGCTTTTAGGGCAATGGAAGCTAAAGAGAAAATAAACATATGGCACTCCATGTGAATAAAAAAACTTTTTCACAGCAAAAGAAACCATTAACAAAACAACAAGAAAGCCCACTGTATGGGAGAACATATTTGCAAATGTTATCACTGATAAAGGTGTTTTTTTTTAATTTAATCATTATTGTTCAGATTATTACATTTGTTCCTCTTTTTTTCCCCTATAGCTTCCCTCTACTGTGCTCCCATCCCTCCCTCTGCCCTTACCTCCCCCTTGCATTGTCCTTATCTATAGGTGTATGATTTTTGTCCAGTCTCTCTCTGCATCCCCCTTACTCCTTTTCCCCTGAGAATTATTAGACCACTCCCTTTCTATGCCCCTGATTCCATTATATTCACCAATTTATTCTATTCCTTAGATTTTTTATTCACTTGATTTTTAGATTCACTTTTTGATAGATATATATTTTTATATAGCTATAAATTTTATAATAATTTTTATCTTTACCTTTTTCTTCTTCTTCCTCTTCTTAAAGAGTACCTTTCATCATTTCATATAATACTTGTTAGGTGTTGATGAACTCCTTTAGCTTTTTCTTATCTGTGAAGCTCTTAAATTCTGAATGATAGCTTTGCTGGGTAGAATAATCTTGGTTGTAGGTTCTTGCTATTCATCACTTTAAATATTTCTTGCCACTCCAGTCTGGCCTGCATAGTTTCTGTTGAGAAATCAGCTGACAATTATATGGGTGCCCCCTTGTAGGTAGCTGTTTTTCTCTTGCTGCTTTTAATATTCTCTCTTTGTTTTTTGCTCTTGGTATTTTAATTATGATGTGTCTTGGTCTTCGGATTCCCTTTGTTTGGGGTTCTTTGTGCTTCCTACACTTGTAAGTCTTTTTTTTTTTTTTGCCATGTGGGGGAAGTTTTCAGTTATTATTTCTTCAAATACGTTTTCAGTATTTTCAAATGTTATCACTGATAAAGGTTTAATCTCTAACATCTACAGCCAATTTATACAACTTAATAAAAGGAAGATAAATGATCCTATAAAAAATGGGGAACTGACCTAAATAAAATCTTTATGAAAAAAGACACAAGGAAGGCCAAGAGAGACATGAAAACATGCTCAAAGTCATAATTATATGAGAGATGCAAATCAAAACGATAATGCGATACCATCTCACAACTGTCAGAATGTCAATCATCAATAAATCAACAAATGACAAGTGTTGTGGAGGATGCAGAAAAAAAGGAACCCTCATACACTGCTGATAGAAATGCAGACTGATGCAGCCACTGTAAAGAACAGTATGGAGTTTCCTCAAAAAAACTAAAAATGGAACTCCCATTTGACCTAGCAATCCCACTCTTAGGAATATATTCTAGGAAACTAGAAACACCAGTCAGAAAGGATTTTTGCACCCCTATGTTCATAGCAGCACAATTTACAATAGCTACAATTTGGAAACAGCCTAGGTGCCTATCAGCAGATGAGTGGATCAGAAAACTATGGTACATCTACACAATGGAATTCTATGCTGCCATAAAAAAGAAGGAATTCTTGCCATTTGCAGTAACCTGGATGGAACTGGAGAGTATTATGCTGAGTGAAATAAGCCAGTCAATGAAAGAAAAATAACACATGATCTCACTCATTTATTGATAATAAAGAACATTATAAACTGATGAACAAAAAGATAGATACAGAGGCAGTAAAGCATCAAACAGACTGTCAAACTACAGTGGGAAGGTTAGGGAGAGGTAGTTTATATAAGAGATCAACCAAAGAACTTTTATGCATGCATATAAGCATAATCAATGGATGCAGGACACTGGGGGGTGAGGGCATGTATAGAAGTAGGGTTAGGGGGCAATGGAAAGATATGTACACATGTAATACATTAATAAAAAAATGAAAATAAATAAGTAAATAAATATTTAGAAAAATATTTACTCAATTGGAGAACCAAAAAGAATGAAGAATTTAAAAACAGGAAGACAGCTTAAAGGAGCAGTCGGACAACATAATATTTGAATAACAGGTGTGCCAGAAAAAGGAAAAAGGAAAAGAAAACGTGTTTGAAGATATAATGGCAGAAAACTTCCTAACCTGGTAAAAGAAAAAGTCACACAAGTCTAGGAGGCACAGAGAAGCCCAAACAAGAAGAACACAAACAGGCCCACACCTAGACACATTATAATTAAAATGCCAAAATTTAAAGACAGAGAATCTTAAAGGCAGCAACAGAAAAGCAAACTATTATCTACAAAGAAATTTCAATAAGGCTGACATCTGATTTCTCATCAGAAACCTAAAGGGCCGAAGGGAATGGCATGAAATGCTTAACATAATGGAAAACAAGGATCTGAAACCAAGATTACTATATCCAGCAAGGCTATCATTCAAAATAGATGGTCAAATATAGAACTTCCCAGACAAAAATAGGCTAAAGGAGTATATCACCACCAAGCCAGCATTACAAGAAATGCTAAAGGGACTGCTGGAATGAGAAGGAAGAATAGAGAGAGAAATCTAGTCACACAGAATTAAAATGACAACAAATCAGTACCTATTAATAATAACATTAAATGTAAATGGATTAAATGCTCCAATCAAAAGGCATAGGGTAATTGAATGAATGCAAAAACATGACCCAACTATATGCTGTCTACAAGAGACCCACCTCAGAATAAAAGACATACACACAGTGAGAGTGAAGGAATGGAAAAAAATAACAAAAACTTTTCATGCAATTGGAAAAGAAAAAAAGGCTGGAGTAGCAATACTAATATCTGACAAAATAGACTTCAAAATGAAGGACATCACAAGAGAAAACTAAGGTCACTACATAATACTAAAGGGAAAATAATCCAACAAGAGGATATAACACTGATGAATACAGATGTAGCCAATATAATAATAAGAGCACCTAAAAAAACAAAAAAAAACAAAACCAACTTCTAGAGGACTTTAAGGGAAAGAGCAAGAACAATGCAGTCATAGTAGGAAACTTTAACACACTGCTTACTTCACTACATAGATCTTCCAGACAAAAACTGAACAAAAAAACACTGGATCTAATGGATTTAATTGATATTTATAGAACTGTACAACAAAGCTACAGAATATGCGTTCTTCCCAAATGCACATAAATTATTCACAAAGATAAACCACATATTAGGACACAAAACAAGTCTCTAGAACAGTGGTTCTCAACCTTTCTAATGCTGCAACCCTTTAATTCAATTCCTCATGTTGTGGTGACCCCCAACCATAAAATTATTTTTCAGATTTCAGGTTATACTACAAAGCCACTGTCATCAAAACAGCCTGGTAGTGGCACAAGAAAAGGCATATAGATCAATGGAACAGAACAGAGACCCTAGAAATCGACCAAAGCCATTATGTTCAATTAATATTTGACAAAGGAGGCAAGAGAAGACAATGGAGTCAAGACAGTCTCTTCAATAAATAGTGTTTGGAAAATTGGACAAATACATGCAAAAAATAAAATTAGACCACCAAGTTACATCACACATAAGAATAAATTCAAAATGGATAAAAGACTTAAATATAAGTCATGAAACCATAAAAATCTTAGGAGAAGCCATAAGCAGCAAAATCTCAGACATCTCTCATAGTAATAGGTTTGCGAATACAACTCTTAGAAAAAGAAAACTAAAGAGAAAATAAACAAATGGGATTACATCAAAATAAAAAGCTTCTGCACAGCAAAAGAAGCTATCAACAAAACAAAAAGGAGGCCCACTGTATGGAGAACCTATTTGGCAATTATACATCTGATAAAGGGTTAATATCCAAAATATATAAGGAATTCATATAACTTAACAGCAGGAAGACAAACAATCAATTTAAAAATGGGCAAAGGATCTAAATAGACACTTCTCCTAAGAGGACATATAAATGGCCAAGAGACAAATGAAAAGTCACTGACCATCAGAAAGATGCAAATTAAAACAATAATGAGGTATTATCAGAAGAGCTATCATTAACAAATTAACAAATGACAAATGTCAGAAGAGCTATCATTAACTAAAAATGTAAGTCCCATTTGACCTAGTGATCCCACTTCTAGGAATATATTCCGCAAAACTAGAAACACCAATCAGAAAGGATTTATGCACTCCTATGTTCATAGTGGCACAATTCACTATAGCTAAGATTTGGAAACAGCCTCAGTGCCCATTAGCAGATAAGTAGATTAAAAAACTGTGATACATCTATAGAATGGAATACTACACTGTGGTAAAAAAGAAAGAATTCTTACCATTTGCAACAGCACAGATGAAACTGGGGAGCATTATGCTAAGTGAAATAAGCCAGTCAGAGAAAGATAAATATCACATGATCTCACTCATTTATGGATATAATGAAAAACATAAACTGATGAACAAAAACAGATCCAGAAACAGAGAAGAATTGATCAGACAGTCAAACCTCAGAGGGAAGGTATGGGCAGCGCCCCATACTGCCCGCGGGGTCCAAACCACAGGGACCTGGGCAGCCCCTGCCAACGCCTGCCCATGGGGTCAAGCAAAACGAGAAAGCTGGTGGGTTAGAGGGCATCGCTCCCTCTGGAGACCCAGCTTCCTCATCCCAGCTGTGGAAACTGACAACAGAGAGGAGGAAGTCCCTCCCCCACAGAATCAGCCAGAATCAGCTGTTGGTCACACAGCTCAAAGGCCTGACAGTCAAGACTCTCATTCACCCTGGCAGTAGAGAGTTGGGACTATGTCCAAAGAAACACTTTTGATAGAAAGATGCTGATGTTATCTTTAGAAAATGTCTGAAGAGCAACGTGTATCTGATCTTGAATGTATCTGAAGAGCAGCTATCGGAAAAACATCGCTCTGAAGCCGAAAAACATCAGCATCATGGACAGAAAATATCTAAAGACCAACATGACTTTGAAGTTGAAAGAGGGTGGTGGGGAAGACGGAATATGTTTAGAGAACAGTCATCAACAAGTACTACCAATACTGGTAGGAACTGCCTTCTCAGCAAAAATGGAATACATGAGGATGCAATTCTTGAACATAGTTGTGGTGGAATTATTGTTAGATGTGAATTTTGCCTATCTCTAAATTTCTCTAATGAAAAACCATCCAATGGGAAATTTACTTGATGTTGTAGCAAAGGGAAAGTCTGTCCAAATTATATACATTTTCCAGATTACCCAGCATATTTAAAAAGATTAATGACAAATGAAGATTCTGACAGTAAAAATATTCAATCCATAAATAGTTCTTTTGCTTTTGCTTTCATGGGTGCAAATATTGCATCACCATCAGGGTATGGGTCATACTGTTTCAGAATAGACGGACAAGTTTATCACCGTACTGGAACTTTACATCCCTCGGATGGTGTTTCTTGGAAGTTTGCTCAACTCTATATTTTGGATACAGCCGAAGCTACAAGTAAAAGGTTAGCAATGTCAGAAAACCAGGGATGCTCAGAAAGACTCATGATCAACATCAACAACCTCATGCATGAAATTAATGAATTAACAAAATTGTACAAGACGCTACATGAGGTAGAAAAAGAAGCCCAATATGAAGCAGCAGCAAAAGATATTGCTTCTACAAAAGTAACTATGGCAATTAAATATGATCGTAACAGTGACCCAGGTAGATATAATTCTCCCCGTGTAACTGAGGTTGCTGTCATATTCAGAAATGAAAATGGAGAACTTCCTTTTGAAAGAGACTTTCCCACTCCTTGTAAACCAGATTTTAATAATCCAAGTGCCACTAAAATGAAACAAAACAGTATCCTGTTTCCTACATTATATACAATGACGTATCCTATTCTTTTTCCACATGGTGAAAAAGACTAAGGAACAGATATTGCATTAAGACTCGGAGACAACAGTGTACTCAACAATAATACTAGACAAAATGTAAGGGCATGAGTCACACAAATGCAGTATTATGGGTTTCATCTCTCTGTGAGGGACACATTCAATCCTATTTTAAATGCAGGAAAATTAACTCAACAGTTTATTGTGGATTCATATTAAAAAATGGTAGCCAATCAGATAAATTTCATTAAAGCAAACCAATTTGAGAGTTGAAAAATATAGTGGTTTGATAGATTATCTCAAATCTAGAACTAAAAATGACAATGTAACGATTGGTAAAATGATACTTCTCCCATCCTCTTTTGAGGGTAGTCCCAGAAATATGCAGCAATTGATATGGCAACTGTAACAAAGTATGGCAGGCAACCCTAAATAGGCAGATAATACAAATAATTTACAATTCTGGCAAAAAGTTGAAAACAGACCTGACTTGGTAGCCAGAGTTTTTAATATTAAGCTGAATGCTCTTTTAAATGATGTATGTAAATTCCATTTATTTGGCAAAGTATTAGGTAAGATTCATGTCATTGAATTTCAGAATTGCAGACTGCTTTACACTCACATAGTATTGATATTAGATAGTGAGTCCAAATTATGTTCAGAAGATGACATTGGCCATATAGTTAAGGCAGAAATTCCAGATGAGGACCAGTGTCCTTGACTTAAATTGTAAAATCAAATATGGTATATGGACTAATACAAAATCCAAATAGTCCATGTTCGGAAAATGGAAAATGTTCAAAGGGATATCTGAAAGAATTTCAAAATGTGACCATTGGAAATATTGATGGATATCCCAAATACAAACGAAGATCTGGTAGCACCATGTCTATTGGAAATAAAATTGTCTATAATACTTGGATTGTCCTTTATTACCCGTATTTGTGCCTCAAATATCACTATTATATAAATGTTGAAGTCTGTGCATCAATTAAAAGTGTCAAATATCTATTTAAATATATCTATAAAGAGCATGATTGTGAAAATATTCAAATTCCTGAAAAAAATATTATCAATCATGACGAAGTATAGGACTTCATTGACTCCAGGTATGTGAGCGTTCCTGAGGCTGTTTGGAGACTTTGGAATGCGAATGCATGACCAATCTCATGCAATTACAAGATTAGCTTTTCATTTGCCAAATGATCAAAATTTATATTTTCATGCAGATGATTTTGCTGAAGTTTTAGATAGGGCTAAAAGACATAACTGAACTTTGATGGCTTGGTTCTTATTGAATAGAGAAGATTTTCATGCACGTAATTATTATTATTATTGGGAGATCCCACAGCATTATGTATTTAATAATTCTTTGTGGACAAAATGCTGAAAGAGTGGGAATAAAATGTTAGACAGACTGTTCGTGAGCTTTAGAGAACCAGAATGATATTACCTTAGACTTTTGATTCTGCATGAAAAAGGTGCGATAAGTTTTGAGGATCTGTGAAGTGTAAGAGGTGTAACTTATGATACATTATATGAAGCTGCTAAACACCGAGGATTATTACTTGATGACACTATCTGGAAAGATATGATTGCTGATGCAATCATCCTTAATATGCCCAAACAACTACGGCAACTTTTTGCATACATATGTGTGTTTGGATGTCCTTCTGCTGCAGACAAATTATGGGATGAGAATAAATCTAATTTTATTGAAGATTTTTGTTGGAAATTGCACTGAAAAGGTGCCTGTGTGAACTGTGAAATGCATGCCCTTAACAAAATTCAGGAGGTATTCACATTGCATGGAATGAAATATTCACATTTCAAACTTCCAGACTATCCTTTATTAATGAATACAAATACATGTGATGAATTGTGGAGCAACAACAGGCAGAGGTTTTGATCAATCCTCTAAATGATGAACAGTTGGCAATCTTTCAGACTATAACTTCAGCCATGGAAGATCAAACTGTACACCACAAATGCTTTTTCTTGGATGGTCCAGGTGGAAAGACAAAACTGTATAAAGTGTTATTAAAGGTTGTGGTGGTACTATTTTACTCACAGCATCTACAGGAATTGCTACAAATTTACTTCTTGGTGGAAGAACCTTTCATTCTCAATATAAATTACCAATTCCATTAAATGAAACTTCAGTTTCTAGTCTCTATATAAAGAGCAAAGTTGCTAAGACTATTAAAAAGGCCCAACTTCTTATTATAGATGAATGCACTATGGCATCCAGTCATGCTATAAATGCCATAGACAGATTACTAAGAGAAATCATGAATTTGAATGTTGCATTTGGTGGGAAAGTTCTCCTTCTTGGAGGGGATTTTCAACAAGGTCTCAGTATTGTGCCGCATGTTATGCAAGCAGCTATAGTACAAATGAGTTTAAAGTACTGTGATGTTTGGGGATGTTTCTGAAAGTTGTCTCTTAAAACAAATATGAAAGCAGAGGATTCTGCTTATAGTGAATGGTTAGTAAAACTTGAAGATGGCAAACTTTATAGCAGTTTTCATTTAAAAATGGATATTATTGAAATTCCCCATGAAATGGTTGGTGATCTATTATTGAAGCCACTTTTAGAAATAGTATATCTATAGATAATATTAAAAATATATTTAAATGTTTGATTCTTTGTCCAAAAAATGAGCATGTTCTAAATTAAATAAAGAAATTTTGTATATACTCTATGGAGATTTTCACACATATTTGAGTGATGATTCCATTGACTCAACAGAAGATGAAGAAAAGAAAATTTTCCCATTGGATTTCTTTTTTTTTTCATTTCTTTTCATCTTATTATTAATGTATTACATGTAAACATATCTTCCCATTGCCTACCCCCTTTCCAGGCATACCCTAACCCCTAGTGTCTTGTGTCCATTGGTTATGCTTATATGCATGCATACAAGTCCTTTAGTTGATTTCTTATCTACCCCAGCTCTCCCTAACCTTCCCACTGAAGTTTGATAATCTGTTTGATGCTTTACTGCCTCTGTATCCATCTTTTTGTTCATCAGTTTATAATGTTCTTTATTATCCATAAATGAGTGAAATCATGTGGTATTTTTCTTTTATTGACTGACTTATTTCACTTAGCATAAGGCTCTCCAGTTCCATCCAGGTTGCTGCAAATGGTAAGAATTCCTTCTTTTTGATGGCAGCAGAGTATTCCATTGTGTAGATGTACCACTGTTTTCTGATCCACTCATCTCCAGACAGGCAGTAGGCTGTTTCCAAATTATAGCTATTGTAAATTGTGCTGCTCTGAACATAGGGGTGCATAAATCCTTTCTGACTGGTGTTTCTAGTTTCCTAGGATGTATTCCTAAGAGTGGGATTGCTGGGTCAAATGGGAGTTTCATTTTTAGTTTTTTGAGGAAACTCCATACTGTTCTCCACAGTGGCTGCACCAGTCTGCATTCCCACCAGCAGTGCAGGAGGGTTCCTATTTCTCCACATCCTTGCCAACACTTATCATTTGTTGATTTGTTGATAATTGCCATTCTGACAGGTGTGAGATGGTACTGCATTGTTGTTGCGATTTGCATCTCTCAGATAATTAGTGATTTTGAGCATGTTTTCATGTGTCTCTTGGCCTTCCTTCTGTCTTCTTTCGAAGAGGATCTATTTGGGTCCGTTGCCCATTTTTTTTTGGATCATTTATCTTCCTTCTATTAAGTTGTATAAGTTGGCTATATATGTTGGAGATTAAACCTTTATCAGTGATAATATTGGCAAATATGTTCTCCCATACAGAGGGCTTTCTTTCTTTCTTTTTTTAAAAATATATTTTATTGATTTTTTTTACAGAGAGGAAGGGAGAGGGATAGAGAGTCAGAAACATCCATGAGAGAGACACATTGATCAGCCACCTCCTGCATGCCCCCTACTGGGGATGTGCCTGCAACAAACATACATGCCCTTGACTGGAATCAAACTTGGGACCTTTCAGTTTGTATAGGCCAACGCTCTATCCGATGAGCCAAACCGGTTTTGGCAAGTGAGATTTCTTGTTGTTTTGTTGATGGTTTCTCTTGCTGTACAAAAGCTTTTTATTTTGAGGTAGTCCCATTTGTTTATTTTCTCTTTAGCTTCCAATGCCCTTGGAGCAGTATCAGTGAAGAAGTTTTTCCATCCAGTCTGAGATTGTGCTGCCTATGGATTCTTCTAGTATTTTTATAGTTTCCTGTCTTATGTTTAAATCCTGTGTTCATTTAGATTTTGTGTATGGTGTAAGTTGGTGGTCTAGTTTCATTTTTTTGCATGTATCTGTCCAATTTTCCCAACACCATTTATTGAAGAGACTGTCTTGACTCAATTGAATGTTCATGCCTCCTTTGTCAAATATTAATTGAGTGTAGTGGTTTGGTTGATATCTGCATTCTCTATTATATTCCATTGGTCTATGTGTCTGTTCTTGTGCCAGTATCAGGCTGTTTTGAGAACAGTTGCTTTGTAATATAGCTTGAAATCTGGTATTGAGATCCCACCTACTTTATTCTTCTTTCTCAGAAATGCTGTGGCTATTTGGGGTCTTTTTTTTGTTCCAGATGAATCTTTGGCGAGTTCTTTCTAGGTCTATGAAATATGCTGTTGGTATTTTAATGAGTAGTGCATTAAATCTATAGATTGCTTTGGGTAGTATGGACATTTTAATGATGTTGATTCTCCCAATCCATGAACATGGTATGTTCTTCCATCTGTTTATGTATTCCTCTATCTCTTTTTTCAGTGTCCTGTAGTTTTCTGCATATAGGTCTTTTATCTCCTTAGTTAAGTTTGTTCCTAGGTATCTTAACTTTTTTTGTGTGCAATGGTAAATGGGATTGCTTTTTTAGTCTCTCTTTCTGTAATTTCACTATTAATGTACAGAAATTCCATAGATTTCTTGGCATTAATTTTGTATCCTGCTACATTGCTGAATTCATTTTTTAAGTCTATTAGTTTTTGGATGGAGTCTTTTGGGTTTTTTATGTACAGTATCATGTTATCTGTAAATAAAGACAGCTTTACTTCTTTTCCAATTTGGATGCCTTTTATTTCTTCTTCTTATCTAATTACAATGGCTAATACTTCCAGTACTATGTTGAACAAGAGTCTTGAGAGTAGGCATGCCTGTCTTGTTCCTGTTCTTAGAGGAAATGGTTTTAGTTTATATACATTGAGTATGATGTTAGTTGTGGGTTTATCATATATGGCTTTTATTATGTTGACGTATGATCCTTCTATTCCCACCTTGCTGAGAGTTTTTATCAAGAAATGGTGTTGGATTATGTCAAAAGCTTTTTCTGCATCAATTGATATGACTATGTGATTTTTATCTCTCAATTTGTTTATGTGATGTATCACAATTATTGATTTGCGAATATTGTACCATCCTTGCGTCCCTGAGATAAATCTACTTGGTCATGGTGTATGATGTTTCTGATGTACTGCTGGATCCGATTTGCTAGAATTTTGTTGACAATTTTAGCATCTATGTTCATGAGAGATATTGGCCTATAATTCTCTTTCATTGTGTTCTCTTTATCTGGTTTTGTTATTAGGGTGATGCTGGCTTCATAGAAGGAGCTTGGATATGTTCCTTCTTCTTGAATTTTTTGGAATAGTCTGAGGATAGGTTTTAATTCTTCTTTGAATGTTTGGTAAAACTCCCCTGTGTAGCCATCTGGTCCCGGGCTTTTGTTTGCTGGAAGCTTTTAGATGACTGCTTCAATTTCTTCCATAGTTATTGACCTATTGATACGTTTAGATTCTTCCTGATTGAGTTTTGGAAGGTTATATTTTTCTAGGAATATGTCAATTTCCTGCCGGTTGTCCAGTATGTTGGAATAGAGTTGTTCAAAGTATTTTTTAATAATCTTTGTATTTAGGAGGATTCTGTTGTTATTTCTCTTCTTTCATTTCTGATTTGTTAATTTGGGTCTAATCTCTTTGCTTCTTGGTGAGCCTGGCTAGAGGTTCATCCATCTTGTTTATCCTTTCAAAGAACCAGCTCTTAGTTTTGGTGATCTTTTGTATTGTTTCTTTGGTCTCTATGTTATTTATCTCTGCTCTGATCTTTACTATTTCCTTCCTTCTGATTATGCTGGGCTTTTCTTGTTGCTCTCTTTCTAAGTCTTTGAGTTGTAGAGTTAGGTAATTTATTACCATTGTTTTTTGTTTATTGCAGCAGGCTTATAGAGCTATAAACTTCCCTCTCAAGACTGCTTTTGCTGTGTCCCATAAATTTTGTATTGTTGTGTTATCATTGTCATTTGTTGCCATGATGTTTTTTATTTCCCCCTTGATCTCTCTGGTTACCGAGTCATTGTTTAATAGCAATGTTGTTTAGTCTCCATGTGTTTGATTTCTTTTTTTTGTTTTTATTGTAGTTGATATCCAGTTTTATGCCACTGTGATCTGAGAAGATGCTTGATATAGTTTCTATCTTTTTGAATTTGAAGAGACTTTTCCTATGACCCACCATATTGTCTATCTTTGTGAATGATCCATGTGCACTGGAGAAGAATGTATATTCTGTGGCTTTGGGGTGAAATGTTCTGAAGATGTCAATTAATTCCAATTGGTCTAGTGAGTCATTTAGGACTGATGTTTCTTTTCTGATTTTTTGTTTAGAGGATTTGTCCAGTGGTGACAGTGGGTATTAAAGTCTCCTTCTATAATTGTATTGCTGTCAATCTCTCACATGATATTCTCCAGAAGTTTTTTTTATGTATTTGGGTGCTCCTATATTGGGTGTGTATGTTTACCAGAGTTATATTTTCTTATTGGATTGCTCTCTTTAGTATTATGAAGTGGCCTTCTTTATCTCTTGTTATGTCCTTCATTTTGAGATCTAATTTGTCAGATATAAGTATTGCAACCCAAGCTTTTTTTCATTTCCATTATTCTGAAAAACCATCTTCCATGTCTTCACCCTCAGTTTGTGTGCATCTCTTTTTCTGAGGTGGGTTTCTTGTAGACAGCAGATATATGGGTCATGTTTTCTTATTCAATCGGTTACCCAATGTCTTTTGATTGGAGCATTTAATCCATTTACATTTAAAGTTATTATTGATAGATATTTATCTGTCACCATTTTTATTGTTACCCCAGTGTTCCTTATTTGTTTCTTATTTCTTTTTTCACAGCAGACCCTTTAACATTTCTTGCATTGCTGGTTTGGTGGTAATAAATTCCTTTAGTCCTTTTTTGTCTATGAAGCTACTGATTTCACCTTCAATTTTGATTGAAAGCCTTGCTGGGTACAGTATTCTTGGATTCAGACACTTCCTTTGCATGACTTTGTATATTTCATTCCATTCCCTTCTGGCCTGATGAGTTTCTGTTGAGAAATCAGTTGTTAATCTGATGGGGGTTCCTTTGTAGGTAACTTTCTGTCTCTCTCTGGCCGCTTTTAAGATTCTTACTGTCATTGGTGTTTGCCAATGTAATTATAATGTGTATTGTTGTTGGTCTTTAGGGGTTCATTTTGCTTGGGATTCTGTGAGCTTCTTGGATTTATGTGGGGGTTTTTCTTTCCTATATCAGGGAATTTTTCTGTCATTATTTCTTCAATCAGGATTTTTATTCCTTGCTCAGTTTCTACTCTTTCTGGAATCCCAATTATTCAGATATTGTTTTGTTTCATGTTATCCCAAAGTTTCCTTGGGCTCTCCTCTTGCTTTTTAATTTTTTTTTTCCTGAAGCTGCCATACTTGGGTATTTTTTTCCTATCTTGTCTTCTAGTCCACTGGTGCAGACCTCTGCTTCTTCTAGTCTACTTTTGATGTTTCTATTGAGTTATTTACAGCAGTGATGTCATTTTTTCATTTCTTCTTGATTATTCTTCATTTCCTCTTGGTTCTTACTCATATTGTCAAATTTGTCTTCCATTCTTTTTAGCCACCTTATGACCATTTTTCTGAACTCCTTCTCTGGCAGGTTGTTTGCTTCTATTTCATTTACTTCCTTTTCTTGTGATACCTGGTTTTCTTTCATATGTGGGCTATTTCTTTGTCTGCCCATGGTTTTTCTTCTCTAGGTGTCTGGTGTAGTTCTCTCTCCTTATCCCAGGAGAAATCTGACCTTTCTGTGTGGCTTGCGAAGCTCCTCTGAATCCGAGTGTTTGCGCCAATTGGGCAGCAGTGTTCTTGGTTCCTCCACTGTCCATTGGATGCCACAGCTGTAGCTTTTCAGGCTTCTGTAAACATCCTCTTTCCCCTCCAAGATGGTGTGGTCTCCGCGTTTGTGCTGTTGGCTCTGGGCGAAAAAACCCCATGGCATTTGGGCTGCCTCATCAGGGGAGCCCCGTTCAGCAATTCCCACCTTCTCCTGGAGGATAACTGTCACTTAACTTGCCAACAAACACTCCTAGTGTGACCCTCAGATGATCTCTCTGTCTGCTCAGCGACAAGGCTCTGGACACGTCTGTCTATTCCACCACCATTTTTTTCTCCTCCCTGAATTTCTTAATAGTATTACTCCTTCAGGAATGCTGTGTTGTAAATTAAAATTGAAAGTGGGTGCAATCATCATACTGTTGAGAAATCTTATAGTATATGGGGTCTTTGTAATGGTACCAGATTTATTTTCAAAAGATTATGACTTAACATTATCAAAGCTGAAGTATTAACAGGATCTGCAGAGGGAGAGGTTGTTTGATTCCAAGAATTGATTTGTCCCCATCTGACACTGGCCTCCCATTTAAATTAATTTGATGACAGTTCCCCATGATGCCAGCATTTGCAATGACTATTAATAAATCACAAGGACAAACTCTAGACAGAGTAGGCATATTCCTACCTGAACCTGTTTTCGCACATGGTCAGTTATATGTTTCTTTCTCTCAAGTTTAAAGAGTATGTGATGTTAAAGTTGTAAATACTTTATCCCAAGGGAAATTAGTCAAGCACTCTGAAAGTGTTTTCACTCTTAATGTGGTATTCAGGGAGATATTAAGCTAAATTTAATCACTTTATCAGTCATTATTTGCATCAATGTTGTTTTTATATCATGAGTTTGTTATTGTTGTTATATCATTTTGTTATTGTTTATTTATTAATAAAATTATGTATTATTTTCATATACATTGTACTCATTTCCTTTTATCTCTCACATTTTTATTATAGAGAAAGGGCAAATAACAATATTAAAATATTTCCTCTTATTAATTCCCTTTCAATGTGGACAAATTTCGTGCACCAGGCCACTAGTTAATAAAGGTAGTAGCTTTGTAGAAAACAAACCAAAAAACAAACAAAAAGCAGAGAAGAACTGACACCTATCCTCATCAAATTATTCCAAAAGATTCAAGAGTAAGGATCACTTCCAAGCCCTTTTATGAGGCTAGATTATCCTAACCCAAACCCCAAAAAAGACAATACAAGGGGAAAAAATTACAGGCCAATATTCCTGATGAACATACACACTAAAATCCTCAACAAAATTTTTGCAAATTTGATCCAGTAATATCTGTTTATTGGAAACATTTTTATTACTGCTTCTATTTCATTGGTTATAATAAGTTTGTTCATATTTCTCTTTCTTTTTGATTGGAATGTTGTATGTTGCTTGGAATTTATCCATTTCTTTCAGACTGTCTAATTCATTGGCATATTCATAGTAACTTATAATCATTTAAATTTATGGGTGTCAGCTGTTACTTCCCTTTCATATCTGCTCTTATTTATTTAGATGCTCTTTTTCTGGATGAGTCTGGTTAAAGTGTATCAATCTTGTTTATATTTTCAAAGAATAAGATCTTGGTTTAATTTATCCTTTGTATTGTGTTTTTTTTTTTACACTTTGTTTCATTTATTTCTGTTCTGATCTTTATTATTTCCTACTTCTACTTATTTTGGGTTCTGTTTCTTGCCTCTTTTTCTAATTCTTTTCAATGTAAATACAGTTTGATTGTTTATTTGAGATTTTTCTTGTTCTTTGAGATAGGCCTGTAATGCTATGAATTTCCCTCTTAGGAATGCTGTCCTTATTTTTCATAGATTTTGATTGTAGTGTTCTCATTTTCTTTTGTTTCAGGGTATAATTTGACTTCTTCCTTGATCTCATTGTTAACCTGTTCATTGTTTAGTAACATGTTATTTAGCCTCCATGTTTTTATGTACTTTTCAGTGATTTTTTGTAATTTATTTCTAGTTTTATACTATTGTGCTCAAAGAACATGCTTTCTATGATTTCAATCTTCTTAAATTTACTGAGACTTGTTTTGTGTCCTAACATGTGGTCTATCCTACACAATGTTTAATGTGCACTTGAAACAAATGTACATTTTGCTGCTTTGTGGTGAAATGCTCTAAAATTATCAATTAAATCCTTATGATGTAGGAGGGAACTCTAAAAAACAAACTAAAAGAAATGGAGGCAATTTATCAGATATAGAGCTCAAAAATAATGTTTATAGGGATGCTCAAGGAACTTAATGGGAACTACAACAGTATGAAAAAGTAAATGCAAACAATGAATAAGAACCAGTTGGGAATGAAGAATGACATATCTAACATCAAAAATACATTGGGCCAAAACCTGTTTGGCTCAGTGGATAGAGCATCGGCCTGGGGACTGAAGGGTCCCAGGTTCGATTGCGGTCAAGGGCATGTATCTTGGTTGCAAGCACATCCCCATAGGGGCATGCAGGAGGCAGCTGATCAATGTCTCTCTCTCATCGATGTTTCTAAGCTTCTATCCCTCTCCCTTCCTCTCTGTAAAAAAAATCAATAAAATATATATTTTTTAAGAATACATTAGAAGAGTTCTAGCTGCTTTAGCTCAGTGAATATAGTGCCAGAACATGGACTAAAGGGTCACAGGTTCAATCCTGGTCATAGCACATACTTTAGTTGCAGGCTTGATCCCCAGCCCTGATTGGGGCACATGCAGGAGGCAACCAATCAATGTGTCTTGCTCACATCGATGTTTCTTTCTATTTTTTTCTCCTATTCCCTTCCATTCTCTCTAAAAATCAATGGAAAAAATATTCCTGGGTGAGGATTAACAACAACAAAAAGAATACACTGAAAGGAATCGAAAGTAGATTGAGAGATGGAAAAATTGTGGCCAAATAGGCAGACCTGTTGTGCACTTTGTCCCAGGGCCAGACTGGAAATACAACTAAATTGGAGAACATTTACCTGGAATTACTATCTGAGGAAGTGACTTACAGCAAGGAAGGACAGAAAACTGGAGACTGGTAGGAAGGGCGAGGTCACAAGAGGAGCAGGCCCAATGCTGAGGGGAAGCCGGGGGAGCCAAGAGAGAGGAGGGAGTGCTGCACTATTGAAAAATAGAAGTCCAGGGCCAGGCTGAGCACCCGAGTCATGACCCACAGTGGCATGCATAACATCCCAATTGTAAAAGGAATAGCTGCAGGGTTGCTGGCTGCCTGGGAGTCCGGAGCTGAGACCCCAGTTGCTAAAGGCAGCACCAAGGCAAAGTCTGCAGATGGTGAGAGAGAAAGCTCCAGTTTCATTGTTGCTTTTCTCCTCTAAACCCAGAGCACAGGAGTTTTCAGTTGCAACTACTCACCGGAGGCTTTGGCACAGGGAAGAAAGCACGGACTTGAGTGTCTGAGGAGAAACAGGACAGGGAAGCTGGGAAAGGAGAAGTGAAAAAGCAGTAGCCAGGAGTCCCCAGAATTGGTTTGTTCATAGGCGTCCAAACCAAAATGGCCATTTTTCCTAAGAGGAGCTAGCCACTCCCAGGAGCCCCAAGGCAGGTGATAGGGCCTGTCCCACCCTCAGGAGCCCTGCAAGCCACAACCTGCATTGTTAGCTTTTCAGAGGAAATGAAAGCAGAGGCCAAGCTTACAGTTCTGAACAGTCTCTAGGAGCCCTCAGTGACCGGATTGGAGGAGGGACATCCGTTTTACTATTCTGGGAACCAGATTGATAAAAACTCCATGGTCCCAGCCAACCTTATTGGTCTCTATATAAGGATCTTTAACGAACCAAGGCTAGAGTAATATTTTAGTCCACTCGTAGAGGAGTAGCTTTGGATAAGGAAAAAACACCCATCTTATTCCCAGAAAGCAAAATAGCACCACTCCTACCTAGAGCCCTATCCAAAACAGACGCTTTAGTGATTAAGATTGACAGCTGGCAGACAGGCAAACTGGGCATATTGGTCCCGCCGGCTTGCAGCCAAGGACTATAGAGACAGACTCAAGCAGAGGAGTGGTAGTTGCTTGGAGCTTTAACAGGGAACTAAAAGTCAAAAGACAGTGTCTGACAATAGTTAGCACCTAAATACCTATGAGGAAGCCCAGAATTGACAGACAGAGCAGAAGAGTAGGGTTCCAGCTTCAAGAGACATTAAGGCAAAAAAATGAGAATTGAAATATTAATAATAATAATAGTTTCAGAGACCTGTGGAACACCAAGCATACCAACATATGTAATATGAAACTCTGAAGGAATGATTAAAAGGGGCAAAAAGAATACTTGAAAAGTTCTAAATCTGATGAAAAACATTAACTGAACATTGAAGAAGCTCAATAAGTCTAAGTAATATAAAAATGTAGAGATCCACATTTAAACCCATCAGAGAAGATGGCGGCATAAGATATACATCTGTACGTGCTGTCTCACAACCACACCAAAACTACAACTAAAAGACAAAACGATTATCCCCCAGAACCACTGGAAAGCTGGTAGAGTGGAAGTTCTACAACTAGAAAGAAAGAAAAAAGTGTATCCAGACCTGGTAGGATGTGCAGAGCTCAGAAAGGCAGAGGTATGGAGACACTCATGAATCGGGCTGCTGTGCGCTACTGTTTTTTAATCAGGAGGGAGTTACAAGTTCCCAACTCTCTGAACTCCAGTTTCTGGTGAGATTCTGGGGACCCAGACTCATACAGGGAGAAACTGGACTGTCTGCCATCGGGTCAGAAAGGGAGGGTGGTTCTCTCACAGAGTTGCACACTGGAATCATTGTTTACTGCGCTGTGGCATGGGATGCAGGACACAGAACAGAGCCTGGCAGAGAGGGCTGACTGGCAGCTATTGCTGTTTGCCACACCCTAGCCTAGTGATTCCCTGAGACCCCGTCCCGCCCCATCCAATTTACAAACCCACCCAGCTGTGGGGCGACTTTTGCACATGAATGGCCTGCCCTCAGGCAACTTAACCTAAGAAACTGCAACTGGGTCAGACAATTCCAAAATTTCCAAACTCCAAGCAAAGAGGAGAATACTGCAGAGCTCCCTGTAGCTCCTGATGGGTGGCCTCAGATACTAGCTGACTTGCAACTCCTTGGAAATCCAGGAACCAGTGTACCTAGAGTTCAGTGTGAGACACCACCAGATTTCAATTCTTCTCATACATAGGTGACACACTCAAGAGGCAGACTCAGTGAGCACCAAAGCCCCACTGAAGCAAGTCTTGCCCCATAGGGGTGTCTCCAACACAGCAGTTCTTCCATTAATAGACACAGCTAATCCTCACAGTTAATTGGCCCTAAGATCAATTCCTCCCAGTGTATCAATACCAATCAAGGCTTAACTACAACAAGACTGTGAACCCAGCCCACATGTCACGAATGAAAGAAATGGAGGAAAGCAAATGACTGGACATAGAATTCAAAACCACATTTATAAGGATACTCAAGAATCTTCTACAAACTGCCGACAAACTTATTGAGAACTCTGAGAAACTTAGTGAGACCTTCAAAGATCTTAATGAGAATGTCAAAAAAATAGAAAAGGACCAGTCAGAAATTAAGCATGCACTGTCTGAAATAAAGAATAATAAACACAAATCCAATAGCAGACTAGAGGACCCCAAGAATCAAATCAAAGATCTGAAATATGAGGAAGCAAAAAACACCCTAACAGAAAAACAAAGAGAAAAGAGTCCAAAAATGTGAAGATAGTGTAAGGAGCATCTGGGACAACTTCAAGCATACCAATATCAGAATTATGGGAGTGCCAGAAGAAGAGAGAGAGCAAGATACTGAAAACCTATTTAAAGAATTAATGACTGAAAACTTTCTCTACCTGGTGAAAGAAATGGACTTATAAGTCCAGGAAACACACAGAACACCAAACAAAAAGAACCCAAAGAGGACCACACCAAGACACATCATAATTAAAATACCAAGAGCAAAAGACAAAGAATCTTGAAAGCAGCAAGAGAAAAACAGTTACCTACCTACAAGGGAGTACCCATATGACTGTCAGCTGATTTCTCAACAGAAACTATGCAGGCCAGAAGGAAGTGGCAAGAAATATTCAACATGATGAATAGCAAAAACCTACAACCAAGAGTGCTCTACCCAGCAATGCTATCATTCAGAATTGAAGGGCAGATAAAGAGCTTCACAGATGAGAAAAAGCTAAAGGAATTCATCACCACCAAACCAGAATTATATGAAATGCTGAAGGGTTTTCTTTAAGAAGAGGAAGAAGAAGAAAAAGGTAAAGATAAAAATTATGAACAACAAAGTGATAACAAATACATACCTATCAACAAGTGAATCTAAAAATCAAGTGAATAAAAAAATCCGATGAACAGAATAAACTGGTGAATATAATAAAATTAGGGGCATTGAAAGGAAATGGACTAACAATTTTGGGGGGTAAAGGGAGAGTGAAGGCTGCAGGAAGAGATTGGGCAAAAATCTTACACCTATGAGTGAGGACAGTGGCTGGGGGTAAGGGAATGGGGTGGGTGGGGAATCAGGTGGAGGGGAGCTATAGGGGGAAAAAAAGAGGAACATCTGTAATAAACTGAACAATAATGATTTATTAAAAAAAAACATCATAGTCAAACTGTCAAAAGACCAAGAGAATCTTGAAAGTTAGAAAAGACAAAGGACTCAGCATGTGTAAGGAAATCCTCAATAAGATTGACAGCAGACTTACCAGAAACTATGGAAGCCAGAAGGCAGCAGGATGAAATAATCAAAATGTTGAAAGACAAGTGAGCCAAGAAATTTTATATCTAGTAAAAAAAAAACTCATGTATTACAAAACTTATATCTTACAAAAAAACAAAGTAGAAATTAAGTTATTTCCAGATAAAATTGGAGAAAACTTTTCACTAGCAGACTTGTGCTAAGAAATATTAAGGGAGTCCTTTGGTCTAAAATGAAAGGCCACTAAACAATAACTTAAATATACTTGAAATAAAAAAATTGATAATGGTAACTGCATAATATAAAAAGAGAGGCCCAAGATGATGGTATAGAACTCAGAACTCACCTCCTCCCACAAACACATCAAATCTATGCCAAAAGAAATAGTAATTCCCCCTGAAGAAAAGCTAAGGGCCTAGCAAACAGCTTCTGCACAACGGAGAGAAACTACATATAAATAGGTAAAAGAGATGGAGACACAGTATTGTAGTGACCCATCCCCAATGCATCAACCTGCAGTTGTATGGGATTACTGAGACAGACACACCCACCCCAGGGCACAGTGAAAAAGTAGTGGTTTAAAGGGAACCTACACTATATGGTAAGGAAATACACTTGCTAACCCTAGAGTATCTGAAAAATGGGAGGGGAGCTACAAGAACACTCTCCCAGGTGGGAAGCACTGGAGAGTGCCATTTGCTGCATTAGCCCTCCAGTTTGACTGCACAGGAAAGAGCATGATTAAGGTGTTCTAGCCAGCTAGCCAAGGCTACCCCAGTGTAGCCCAGACCTATACTAGCTACATAGCTTGTTCCTGGGATTTCCTATAGCATGCACCTGTTAGCCACAGCTCCTAACCTCAGTGCAGCTTGCTTTGAGGACTTTCCATGACATAGCCTACTACAGTTACAGCTCTGGGCCTAGTGTAGCTTGCTCCTGCAACTCTCTGCTACCCTAGCCTACTTCAACTACAGCTCCAGTCAGCCTTCCAAGGTATCCCCAGTGCAACCTTGCCCCCAGGACTCCCTGGGGGCTGAGCCAGTTCCAAAAGAAGTCCAATCAAGGCTACCTCACAACCCATGCTCACTCCAGCATCCCCTCCCAGGCCCTCAGTGGCCCCAAAACAATACAAGCTCTACCGTGGCTTGCCCCAGGACTGCCCATGGACCACACCTGCTCCAACTCCAGCTGGCCTGCCAAAGACACCTGACACACAGTCTACAAATGGGAAGCTCCTACACAGGCCACTCTATAAAGACCAGGAAAGGTTGCTGTATATCAATGGTTCTCAACCTTTCTAATGCCGTGACCCCACAATACAGTTCCTCATGTTGCAGTGACCCCAAACCAAAAAATAATTTTGGTGGCTACTTCAAAACTGTAATTTTGCTACAGTTATGATTCAGAATGTAAATCCCTGATATGCATTATGTATTCTCATTGCTACAAATCAAACATAATTTAAACATAGTGATTAATCACAAAAACAATATTTAATATGTTGAGAAATATTTATTACTAATTCCAATAAATAACATTTCACCATGGCATAGCATGGATTTAAACATAACAACAGTAATATAACAGTAAACAACAGTACAATTCCAAATAAATAACATTTCACCATGGCATAGCATATATATAACAACAGTAATATAACAGTAAACAACAGTACAATATTTTGCAACAGTATGCTGCCAAATTCAGTGTGATGGTTGTGGTTGCTTCTTGCTTACCAATTCAGAGATTCTTGGGGCAGTCTTTGCAAGGGCACAGCGAAGACCATTTTCCACAACAAGTCTACTTCGGTATTTAGACTTGATTACCAGCAAGCTGGAAAACCCTGTTTCGCAAAGATATATTGTTGGAGAAGGAAGAAGAAGGCGCAGCACAGTCTCAGACAGAATAGGATATAACTATAAACACTTAATCCACAATTTTGTCAGTGGCATCGTAGAGAAATCTGTTCTCGCTGCATCATTGTTAATTAGGTCAATGAACATCTTCAACTTTCACTGTGAGTGGACTTCTGGCAAGTGCAAATGGGGTGTCAGGTAGATTAGGAAAGTATGATGAAATTTCATCTGCAAGCATGTGCAAATGTTCTTTCACAGAAGTTATCATCATAACTTTTTTGTCTGGCTCACTCAAAGAAGGCAGATAATGTAGGAAACATGTAAATTTTTTTAAAATATATATTTTATTGTTTTTTTACAGAGAGGAAGGGAGAAGGATAGGTAGTTAGAAACATCGATGAGAGAGAGACATCGATCAGCCACCTCCTGTACGCCCCCTACTGGGGATGTGCCTGCAACCAAGATACATGCCCTTGACCGAATCGAACCTGGGACCTTTCAGTCCGCAGGCCGATGCTCTATCCACTGAGCCAAACAGGTTTCGGCAGAAACATGTAAATTTTATTTTTATCCAATTTATTTTTCCAAAACTGAAGTTTCATTTGGAATGATCTAATTTTTTTGGACAAATCGAGGCACGTTGCATTTGGTCCTTGCAGTGATAAATTTAAGTCATTCAAGATGACAAAGATGTCCACCAACAAAGCTATTTTCTGCAGCTGTTTTATTGCTAAAAAGTGCTTCAAATTGCGGTCTTGCTTTCTGATTAAAAAATGTTTTCAGTTCATCACGAAGCTCAAAGACATGTTTTAAAAATTTTCCTCTTGACAACCATCTGACTTCAGTGTGAAGTAACAGAGCATTGTTTGGCGCATCTAGCTCGTTGCACAGTTGCCAAAACAGCTGACTGTTTAAGGCGTTCGACTTAACAAAATTGACACATGCTATGACACTTTTCATTACTTCTTGTAAATCTTGTGGCAGTATCTTAGTCGCTAATATTTGGCGATGTATCATACAGTGTGTTCCGATTGCTTTTGGCGATTCATTTTGTACCAAACGTTGAAATCCTGAGCAACATCCTAGCATAGCAGGAGCACCATCCGTGCAAACACCGCAAACCTTTTCCCAAGAGATGTTATGCGCTTTTAGAAAAGAACCAACTGCGTCAAAAACATCATGTGCAGTTGTTGTTGTTTCAAGCGGTTTGCAAAAAAGAAACTCATCGTTAAAGTCGGCATCATTAATATACCTCGTGTAAACCAATAACTGTGCACAGTTTGCCACGTCTGTAGATTCACCAAGCTGGATACTGAATATTGGTAGTGGTGCAGATTTAATTTCCTGGATCACCTGATCAAGAATATCGGCAGACATGTCCTCTATTCTTCTGCAGACAGTGTCATTAGATAAGGAAATTGCATTCAATTTCTGTACATATTCATTTCCAATTATCACTCGAACTATGTCTTTTGCAGCTGGCAACAGTAAATCCTCAGCAATGGTGTGAAGTTTCATAGCTCTGACGATTCTGAGTGCCACCAAATATGACGCTTCAACAGCTGCTACATTGTGTTTGAGGTACTGGCCACCAGTGCCAAATCTAGATTTCTTGAGTCCATCAGCTTTGCTTCTAAAATAGTCAATATCCTTGCCAGCAAAGCTTGGATGCTTGCTATCAAAATGGCATTTTAGTTTGTTTGGCTTCATAGATTAAGCTAAGAGAACTTCACAACAAATAACACATTGTGGTTTCTCAATTCCTGCTGTAATTATTGAGGTAAAACCATACTGCAAGAAATCCTCAGTGTATTTTCTTTTCCTAATATTCTTGTCTACACGATCCATTGTCATGAGACGGTTTGCTAAAAAAATATAAATAAAAGATGGTCGCGTCTAAAGAGTTTGTTAAAGTTTTCTATTATTTACTATTCTCTGTGTTGTTTTCTATTACACACTATGACCAGGGGGTCGTATTCACATGCTTAACTAATGGATCTGTTTTTTTCCAGATTAGTGGCAAGTTTTCTATATAGAACAGTGTGAACTACGTCATAGGATACACTGCAGTTTCTGCACAGCATGGCATCTTTCAGGGCTCTTTCACACTATGAAGTGGCGGTTTCTGCGGTAGAATCCACATCTCATTTACTTCAATGGAACCCATGAATTCCGCACAGGAGAGATCCCCAGTACGACAGAAATGCAGTTCTGGCGCATGTCTCTAACTCTTATTCAAGTCAATGGGAGGCCGCAACAGATTCTGCTCAAATATAGAGCATGTTGCTTAAATTTTTCTGTGCTAGGAAAAAATCTAGTGTGGAAAAATTAAGAAACATGCTCTATATTTGAGCAGAGTCTGCCACAGCCTCCCATTGACTTAAATTGGAGAGGAAGAAATGTGTCAGAAACTGTCATTTCTCCGCCTCTTATTGAAATTAATAGGAGGCTGTGGGGGATTGTGTGGTAACTCGAGATTCTCAGGAGCTCTCTTCCACAAAATCCGCCGCACTCACAATGAAATCAATAGGAGGCGGATTCAATGCTGGAAACCGCTGATTTCAGCAGTTTCTTCATTCAGAATATGGGAAAATAGTGGGAGATATGGGAGATAATTATACATTGGGGAACAGTGTGAACTACATCTTATAGTGGTCTCTTATAGTGTAAGACCGATGTAGTTCACACTGTGTAAATGTATGGTGCTTTGTGTAAGTGTAAGCTGCTTTGTGTACTGTGTAATGATTACACACAAAGCACCTTACACTTACACAGTATTGTGTGTATGGTGTGTGTACTGTTTTTACATTATTAACCTTTTTTACACCAGCAGGTTGTCTCACAGGCTCTCTTGCCTCTCCGCTTCCTAGGCTTCTGTCCTCCTGCGCTTGCTGCGTCCACCCATTGATGACATCAGCAAGCGCCGGACACACATAATGCACTGCTATGGACTGTGGAGCATCCCCCCGCTTCCCCCGCCCCTTAGGCCCCCGGACGGATGATGCAATCACGTCTGCGCATGTGCGCAGGTATTCATTTTGGAACATGCATCCATAGGGTGTGCGTATAGCACTGCTGCAGAAGGTAGCGCGACTTCTCAGCAGCTAAAGCCATTGGAAATATGTATGTTCTGATGGCTTTAGGTGACCCCTGTGTTTTGGTCATTCAACCCCGCTGGGGTTTGCGAACCACAGGTTGAGAACTGCTGCTGTATATAATTCATAGGAACAAGAATATAGTGACATTGAAAATGAGGAAAAAGAAATACATTTTAAAATCAAAGAATAGGGCAAAATTTCAGAAAAGGAAATAAATGAAATGGAGATAAGCTAACTACCAGATAAGAATTCACAACAATTATTATAAAGGTGTCCAAAGAACTTTGGAGAAGAATAGATGAACTCAATGAGAACTACAACAAAGAGACAGAATAAACAGCTGAAAACCAGTTTGGCTCAGTGGGTAGAGCGACAGTCTGCGGACTGAAAGGTCCCAGGTTCAATTCCGGTCAAGGGCATGTACAATGGTTGTGGGCGCATCCCTAGTAGGGGGCATGCAGGAGGCGGTTGATCGATATCTCTCTCTCATCAATGTTTCTAATTTCCTATTTCTCTCCCTTCCTCTCTGTGAAAAATCAATAAAATATATTTTTTTAAAAAGAGAGACAGAAAAATCATATATGTAAATAAAAATATATATATTATACCATTAGAACTAAAAAATAAAAAAAACTGAAGTGAAAAAATGCACAGGAAGGAAGTGACATCAGATTAGATATTGCAGAAGAATAAATCAGCGACCTGGAAGATAAAGTAGTGAAAATAACCCAATTATAAGAGCAAGAAGAAAAACAAAATTTCTTTTTTTAATTTATTTTTTATTTTTATTATTTTTTAATTGTGTTACATGTATACATATCTCCCCATTGCCCCCCCTCCCAGGTATACCCCAACCCCCCAGGGTCTATGTTCATTGGTTATGCTTATATGCATGCATACAAGTCCTTTGGTTGATTTCTTATCTACCCCACCTATCCTTAAAATTCCTGCTGCAATTTGACAGTGTGTTTGATGCTTTACTGCTTCTGTGTCTATCCTTTTGTTCATCAGTTTATAATGTTTTTTATTATCCACAAATGAGTGAGATCATGTGATGCTTCTCCTTCATTGACTGGCTTATTTCACTAAGCATAAGGCTCTCCAGTTCCATCCAGGTTGCTGCAAATGGCAAGAATTCCTTCTTTTTTATGGCAGCATAGAATTCCATTGTGTAGATGTACCATAGTTTTCTGATCCATTCATCTGCTGACGGGCACCTAGGCTGTTTCCAAATTGTAGCTATTATAAATTGTGCTGCTATGAACATAGGGGTGCATAAATCCTTTCTGATTAGTGTTTGTAATTTCTTAGGATATATTCCTAAGAGTGGGATTGCTGGGTCAAATGGGAGTTCCATTTTTAGTTTTATGAGGAAACTCCATACTGTTCTCCACAGTGGCTGCACCAGTCTGCATTCCCACCAACAGTGCACAAGGGTCCCTTTTCTCCGCATCCTCACCAACACTTGTCATTTGTTGATTAGTTGATGATTACCATTCTGACAGGTGGAAGATGGTATCACATTGTCGTTTTGATTTGCATCACTCAGATAATTAGTGACTTTGAGCATGTTTTCATGTGTCTCTTGGCCTTCCTTCTGTCGTCTTATGAAACGGTTCTATTTAGGTCTGTTGCCCATTTTTTTATTGGATCATTTATCTTCCTTTTATTAAGTTGTATAAATTTGCTGTAGAGTTGGAGATTAAACATTTATCAGGATAACATTTGCAAATATGTTCTCCCATACAGTGGTCTTTCTTGTTGTTTTGTTGATGGTTTCTTTTGCTG
>JAAGEH010000032.1:8206181-8467820 GCA_011751065.1 Lasiurus cinereus
GTCTATGTTCATTGGTTATGCTTATATGCATGCATACAAGTCCTTTGGTTGATTTCTTATCTACCCCACCTATCCTTAAAATTCCTGCTGCAATTTGACAGTGTGTTTGATGCTTTACTGCTTCTGTGTCTATTCTTTTGTTCATCAGTTTATAATGTTTTTTATTATCCACAAATGAGTGAGATCATGTGATGCTTCTCCTTCATTGACTGGCTTATTTCACTAAGCATAAGGCTCTCCAGTTCCATCCAGGTTGCTGCAAATGGCAAGAATTCCTTCTTTTTTATGGCAGCATAGAATTCCATTGTGTAGATGTACCATAGTTTTCTGATCCATGCATCTGCTGACGGGCACCTAGGCTGTTTCCAAATTGTAGCTATTATAAATTGTGCTGCTATGAACATAGGGGTGCATAAATCCTTTCTGATTAGTGTTTGTAATTTCTTAGGATATATTCCTAAGAGTGGGATTGCTGGGTCAAATGGGAGTTCCATTTTTAGTTTTATGAGGAAACTCCATACTGTTCTCCACAGTGGCTGCACCAGTCTGCATTCCCACCAACAGTGCACAAGGGTCCCTTTTCTCCGCATCCTCACCAACACTTGTCATTTGTTGATTAGTTGATGATTACCATTCTGACAGGTGGAAGATGGTATCACATTGTCGTTTTGATTTGCATCACTCAGATAATTAGTGACTTTGAGCATGTTTTCATGTGTCTCTTGGCCTTCCTTCTGTCGTCTTATGAAACGGTTCTATTTAGGTCTGTTGCCCATTTTTTTATTGGATCATTTATCTTCCTTTTATTAAGTTGTATAAATTTGCTGTAGAGTTGGAGATTAAACATTTATCAGGATAACATTTGCAAATATGTTCTCCCATACAGTGGTCTTTCTTGTTGTTTTGTTGATGGTTTCTTTTGCTGCGAAAAAGCTTTTATTTTTAAATTAAATTTTTATTATTCAGATTATTACATTTGTCTCTTTTTTCCCCCCTCCATAACTCCCCTCCATCCCGCTCCCACCCCTCCCTCTACCCTTACCTTCCCCCCAATTGATGAGTCCATAGGTGTATGATTTTTGTCCAGTCACTCCCTTTACCCCCTCCCCCTTCCCCCAGAGAATTATCGGTCCACACCCTTTCTGTGATCCTGATTTTAGTATATTCACCAGTTTATTCTGTTGATCAAATTTCTAATTCACTTAATTTTTAGATTCACTTGTTGATAGATATGTATTTGTTGTTCATAATTTTTTGGCTTTTACCTTTTTCTTCTTCCTCTTCTAAAAGAGTACCTTTCAGCATTTCATATAATACTGGTTTGGAGTTGATGAACTCCTTTAGCTTTTTCTTATCTGTGAAGCTCTTTATCTGCCCTTCAATTGTGAATGTTAGCTTTGCTGGATAGAGTATTCTTGGTTATAGGTTCTTGCTATTCATCACATTGAATATTTTTTGCCACTCCCATCTGGCCTGCATCGTTTCTGTTGAGAAATCAGCTGACAGGCGTATGGGTGCTCCCTTGTAGGTAATGAATTGTTTTTCTCTTGCTGCTTTTGATATTCTCTCTTTGTCTTTTGCTCTTGGTATTTTAATGATGATGTGTCTTGGTGTGGTCCTCTTTGGATTCCTTTTATATGGGGTTCTGTGTGCTTCCTGGACTTGTAAGTCTATTTCTTTTACCAGATGTGGGAAGTTTTCAGTCATTATTTCTTTAAACAGGTTTTCAGTATCTTGCTCTCTCTCTTCTTCTGGCACCCCCACAATTCTGATGTTGGTACGCTTGAAGCTGTCCCAGAGGCTCCTTACATTATCTTCACATTTTTGGATTCTTTTCTCTTCTTGCTTTTCCACTTCAGTGTTTTCTGATTCTTTATATTTCAAAATTTTTACTTGATTTTTGCCTTCCTCTAGTCTGCTGTTAGGTCTCTGTATAATTTTTTTTTCAGTCAGTGTATGTTTAATTTCTATTTGGTCCATTATCATCTCTAGTTTGATCTTTTTCATCTCTAGTTGGTCCTTTTGCATTTCCTCTTGGGATTTGATAAATTTATCCATCTTTTCTAGCATATTCTTGAAAAAACTTATAAGCGTGGTTTTGAACTCTATATCCAGTCATTTTTTCCCCTCCATTTCTTTTGTTTGTGATCCCTTCCCTTGTCTCGGCATTTTCACTATGCTGGGAGAACTTCTGTGTTGGATTCAGCCTTATGATACCAGACCTGAAAAACCGCAAAAGCCTCTCTTGAGCTTGGGATGGGTGGAGTCTCAAGGCTTAAGGGACCACCTTGCCTTCCAGTTGGGCCCGCCTTCCACAGCTCCTGAGTCTCACGTGGCAGGGTAGTCGCTGGGGCAGTTCCTGTGTGTGTGCGCGTGCTCTCTCCCAGTGCCTCTAAACTGCTGCCCCTTCGGCTCCCCTGTGCGATGGGACCGCACGAGTCTGGGTCCCGAGGGTTTCGCCCGAAACTGAGGTTTAGTGAAGTTAGAAGTGATGCAGTTGGGAGGGTCTGTCTCCCGACCACTCGTGAAAGCCAGCGGCACAATCAGCAGTCGTCCTCTGCGGCACAGTGCTGTGCGCACCACTAGACCTCTGATCTTTTGCGACTCCCCTAAATTTCCATACACTTCTCCCTTTTCACAGTCCAAACTCCCCCCGTATGAGTTTCGGCTGGATCTGGGGTTTAGTGTTATAGTATAAGGAGCTCAATGCCATTGAGAGTCTCCATTTCCCTCCCACCAGAGAAAGCCAGCCAGGTTCCCCATCACTTGCTCTCTCCACACGCGTCTCCGTACCTCAGCTTTTTCAGTTTCTGTGGGTCTCCGTGAGCCCCTTTTCCCTCTAGTTGTAGTATTTTCACTCCGACAGCTTTCCTGTGGTTGTGGATGATGTCCGTTCTGTCTTATAGTTGTGGTTTTGAAATTGTTGTGCAAAGCAGCAGTGTAGGTGTTTACCTATGCCGCCATCTTGGATTCTCCTGCAAAAGCTTTTTATTTTGAGGCAGTCCCATTTGTTTATTTTTTCTTTAGGTTCCATTGCCTTTGGCGCAGTATCAGTGAAGAAGTTCTTTTGGTGTATGTCTGTGATTGTGCTGCCTGTGGATTCCTTTAGTATTTTTATGGTTTCCCATCTAATGTTTAAGTCCGTATCCATTTTGAGTTTATTTGTGTATTTGGGGTAAGTTGGTGGTCCAGTTTCATTTTTTTGCATGTATCTGTCCAATTTTCCAAACACCATGTATGGAAGGGACTATCTTGGCTCCATTGTATGTTCATGCATCCTTTGTCAAATATTAATTGAGCATAGTAATTTGGGTGGATATCTGGATTCTCTATTCTATTGCATTGGTCTATATGTCTGTTCTTGGGCCAGTACCAGGGTGTTTTGAGAACAGTTGCTTTGTAATATAGCTTGAAATCTGGTATTGAGATCCCACTTACTTTACTCTTCTTTCTCAGGATTGTTGTAGCTATTCATGGTCTTTTTTTTTTCCAGATGAATCTCTGAAGAATTCTTTCTAGGTCTGTGAAATACATCATTGGTATTTCAATCGGTAGTGCATTGAATCTATCGATTACTTTGGACAGTATGGACATTTTAATGATGTTGATTCTCCACATGCATGAACATGGTAAGCTCTTCCATGTGTTAACATCTTCCTCTATCTCTTTTTTCAGTACACTGTAGTTTTTTACATATATGTCTTTTACCTTCTTAGTTAGGTTTATTCCTAGATATTTTAATTTTATTGGTGCGATGGTAAATGGGATTGCTTTTTTAGTCTCTCTTTCTGTAATTTCACTATTAGTGTATAGAAATGCCACAGATTTCTTGGCATTAATTTTGTATTCTGCTACATTGCCAAATTCATTTATTAAGTCAATTAGTTTTGGCATGGAGTCCTTTGGGTTTTTTATGTAGAGTATCATGTCATCTGCAAATAAAGACAGCTTTACTTCTTCTTTTCCAATTTGGATGCCTTTTATTCTTCTTCTTGTCTAATTGCAATGGCTAATACTTCCAGTAATATGTTGAACAGGGAGGTGAGAGTGGACATCCCGGTCTTGTTCCTGTTCTTAGGGATAATGGTTTTAGTTTTTGCCCATTGAGTATGATGTTAGCTGTGGGTTTATCATATATGGATTTTATGATGTTGAGGTATGATCCTTCTATTCCCACCTTGCTGAGAGTTTTTATCAAGAAGGGGTGTTGGATTGTGTCAAATGCTTTTTCTGCATCAATTGATATGACTATGTGATTTTTTAAATTATTTTTTTATATTTTATTTTTTATTAATTTTTGACTATGTGATTTTTATCTATCAATTTGTTTATGTGATGTATCACAATTATTGATTTGAAAATATTGTACCATCCTTGCATTCCTGGGATGAATCCTACTTGATCATGGTATATGATCTTTCTGATGTACTGCTGGATCCGATTTGCTAGAATTTTGTTGACAATTTTCACATCTATGTTAATGAGAGATATTGGCCTATAATTCTCTTTCATTGTGTTCTCTTTATCTGGTTTTGGTATTAGGGTGATACTGGCTTCATAGAAGGTATTTGGAAGTGTCCCTTCTTCTTGAATATTTTTGAATAGTCTGAGGAGGATAGGTTTTAATTCTTCTTGAATGTGTGGTAAAACTCCCCTGTGTAGCCATCTGGTCCCGGGCTTTTATTTGCTGAAAGTTTTTTGATGACTGCTTCAATTTCTTCCATTGTAATTGGCCTATTGATATGTTTAGATTCTTCCTGATTGAGTTTTGGAAGTTTATTTTTTCTAGGAATATGTCCATTTCTTGCAGGGTATCCATTTTGTTGGAATAGAGTTGTTCATAGTATTTTTTAACAATCCTTTGTATTTCGGCGGGGTCCGTTGTTATTTCTCCTCTTTCATTTCTGATTTTGTTAATTTGGGTCTTCTCTCTTTGCTTCTTGGTGAGTCTGGCTAGAGGTCCATCAATCTTGTTTATCCTTTCAAAGAATCAGCTCTTGGTTTTCTTGATCTTTTCCATTGTTTTTTTTTTTTTTTGGTCTCTCTCTGTTTATTTCCACTCTGGTCTTTACTATTTCCTTCCTTCTGCTTACACTAGGCTTTTCTTGTTTCTCTCTTTCTAACTCTTTAAGTTGTAGGGTTAGGTAATTTATTACCATTGTTTCATGTTTTTGGCAGTAGGCTTGTGGGCTATGAACTTGCCTCTCAAGACTGCTTTCACTGTGTCTCATAAATTTTGTATTGTTGTGTTGTCATTGTCATTTGTTGGCATGATATTTTTTATTTTTTCCTTCATCTCTTTGGTTACCCAGTCGTTGTTTAATAGCATGCTGTTTAGTCTCCATGTGTTTGATTTCTTTCTATTGTTTTTATTTTAGTTCATTTCCAGTTTTATGCCACGGTGGTCTGAGAAAATGCTTGATATGATTTCTATCTTCTTGAATTTGAAGAGACTTTTCCTATGACACAACATATGATCTATCTTTGAAAATGACCCATGTGCACTAGAGAAGAATGTATATTCTGTGGCTTTGGTGTGAAATGTTCTGAACATGTCAATTAATTCCATCTGGTCTAGTGAGTCATTAAGGATTGATGTTTCTTTCCTGATTTTTTGTTTAGAGGATTTGTCCAGTGGTGACAGTGGGGTATTAAAGTCTCCTAGTATGATTGTATTGCTGTTAATCTCTCCCTTAATACCCTCCAGGAGATTTTTTATGTATTTAGGTGCTCCTATATTGGGTGTGTATATGTTTACTAGAGTTATTCCTTCTTGTTGGATTGTTCCCTGTAGTATTATGAAGTGGCCTTCTTTATTTCTTGTTATGTCCTTCACTTTGACATCTAATTTGTCAGATATAAGTATTGCAATCCCAGCTTTTTGTTCATTTCCATTTGCCTTCCATTCCTTCACCCTCAATCTATGTGCATCTCTTTTCCTGAGGTGGGTTTCTTGTAGACAGCAGATATATGGATCATGTTTTCTTATCCAATCGGTTACCCTATATCTTTTGATTGGAGTATTTAATCCATTTACATTTACAGTTATTATTGATAGGTACTTATCTGTCGCCATATTTAGTCTTTACCGCAGAGTTCCTTCTTCACTTCCTATTTCTTTTTATTACAGCAGACCCTTTAATATTTCTTGCATTGCTGGTTTGGTGGTAATATATTCCTTTAGTCCTTTTTTGTCTGTGAAGCTTCTGATTTCACTTTCAATTTTGATTGAGAGTCTTGCAGGGTACAGTATTTTTGGATTCAGACCCTTCCTTTGCATGACTTTGTATATTTCATTCCATTCCCTTCTGACCTGATGAGTTTCTGTTCAGAAATCAGTAGCTAGTCTTATGGGGGTTTCTTTGTAGGTAACTTTCTGTTTCTCTCTGGCCACTTTTAACATTCTTACTTGGTTGTTGGTGTTTGCCAATTTAATTATAATGTGCCTTGGTGTCAGTTTTTTAGGGTTTATTTTGCTTGGGACTCTGTGAGCTTCTTATATTTGTGTGGGCTTTTTCTTTCCTATATTGGGGAAATTTTCTGTCAGTATTTCTTTAAACAGGTTATCTAATCCTTGCTCAGTTCCCACTCTTTCTGGAACCCCAATTATGAAGATATTGTTTTATTTCGTGTTATTCCAAAGTTCCTTTAGGCTCTCCTCTTGCTTTTTAATTTTTTTTTTCTAGAAGCTGCTGTACTTGGATGTTTTTTTCTACCATGTCTTCTAGCTCACTGATGTGGTTCTCTGCTTCTTCTAGTCTACATTTGATGCTTTCTATTGAGTTCTTTATAGCAGTGATGTCATTTTTATTTCTTCTTGATTATTCTGCATCTCCTCCAGGTTCTTCTGCATTTCTTCTTGCTTCTTCTTCATCTCCTCTTGGGTCTTCTTCCTTTCCTCTTGCTTTTACTCACATTGTCGCTTTTGTCTTCCATTCTTTTCATCCACCTTATGATTATTTCTCTGAACTCTTTCTCTGGCAGGTTTATTTCTGCTTCTATTTCATTTACTTCCTTTTCTGGTGATACCTGCCTTTCTGTCATATGCGGGCTGTTTCTTCTTCTGCCCATGGTCTTTCTTCTCCCGGTGTCTGGTTATGTAGTTCTCTCTCCTATGTTGATTCAAAGGCACAAACTACAACACGACCAGGTACAACACACAAGGCACTGAACAGAAATGTGTTCACAATGTTAATTACCAGAAATAAGGTGACCACCAATGAAAGACAAATTAGGGGTACGTAGAAAAAGAAGAAGAGGAAAATGAGGAAAAAAGAAAAGAAAGAAGTGCCAAAATTTAATTGGGAGAGGGAGAAAAATAATAAATAAATAAATGAACAAAAGAAATAATATAAAATAAAATAAATAAAAAGGAGAAGAAGAAGAAGAAAAGAGAAAGAGAAAAAAAGTCAGAGAGAAAAGAAAGAGGATAAGATCGAAAAGGGAAACAAAATATAGATGTAAGGAAAAACTCCAACAGAACAGCCACTAATCCCAACAAATGCTGGCAACAAGTACCTATAGATTAATACAAACTACAAATAACAACTAATGTCAAGGTAGGCGAGGGAAAAGAAATGTAAAAAACAAACCAAAACAAGGAAAATAAAAAGCAAAATAAACCAAGTAGAATAAGCTAAAACAATCTCACAAAAAAAGTACAAAAAATCGATATAATCACTGTTCAGGCAAACAGCAAGAAAAGGACGTAGAGAAAAAACAACTTTTTGGATAGAAGAGAGATGTTTGTAAGGACTTGGAGTAGGAGATTTGAAATTTGATATATAAGTGGGGTGCAATTTTAACCAGGTAAAGAGAAAAATAGGGAGAATCTAAAGTTGGAAAAGGCAAAGAGAAACAAGACAACAAAATGGGGAAAGTTAAGAGGAAAGTGTTGGCATGAAGGTAGACTTGAGATAGAGTAAAATTATGCTAAAGGAAAATTGAAAATAAAATGTAGAACTCTAATCCAAAAGTAAAATAAAGAGAAAACAATATGACACTTGTTTTTTTCCCAAAAAGGTAAAATAGTAGTAGTAATAATACTAGTTGCAAACTAAAATGTAATAATTAAATAGGTAAAATTAATTGAGGAGGAAAGATAAAATAGTTTTTCAATTAAAAATGCAAAAATAAAAAATAAAAAAAATAAAATGAAATAAAAAATTTAAAAAAAAAGAAAAAGAAAAAAAGTAGAATGGGCAGTAGTGGATGTCATTCACTTCTACTACTGTTCTGCTTGGCACTCCTGTTTCCCCGTCGGGAGGGTACTGGAGTTTCCTGTGTTCCACTGCTGAGATGTGTTTTAATCTCTTTATTCTTTTATAGTTATGGGATAGTCAATTTGTGCATCATCCACTGGGTGGCAGTGTTTTGGAATTGACCTCTGAGACTAAGCACGGGACCTCTCTAGGCTGTGCTTAGATCCTGCTACTCTGTGGTTCTCAAAACCGGTTTGTGGGGATTTTGCAGCCAGGACACTGTAATAACCCCCAGGCTGTCCTTCTGCCTCAGATCAAAATGAGTTGTTTTCTAGAGCTCTGCTCTGTCCACAGCTCCCAGAGTCCCCTTCCACACTTAGGGATCACGCCCTGCTCCACATCCGCGGACCTTTCCAGAAGCAGCTTTCCCGAAGCCCAGTTTCCACAGTGTGCATGTCTCTGATCTGCAGGACAGGAGACCTCACCTTATCCCAGGCAAAATCTGACCTTTCCGTGTGCCATGTGGAGCTCCTCTGAGTCCATGTGTCTGCGTCGATTGGAGAGCGGTGATCTGGGTCCCCCGGCTGTTCAGTGGGTGCTGCCTCTGCAGCTTTCCGACCACCGCAGACATCCACCTTCCTCTGCAAGATGGCGTGGTCTCCACGTTCAGGCTGGTGGCTCCGGCAGACAAAAACCCCATGGCAGTGGGGCTGCCTGGTCAGGGAAACCCCATCCAGCAGTCCCCCACTTTCTCCTGGAGGGTAACTGACTCTTAACTTGCCAACAAACACTCCCAGTGCGACTCTCAGCTGCTCTCTCTCCCTCTGTCCAGCGAGAAGGCTCCAGACGCATCCGTTTATTCCGCCACCATTTTCAGATCCCCAACAAAATTTCTTTTAAATAAATGAGGATTGTTAGAGGAACCTCTGCCACAACATCAAGCTTACTAACATTTGTATCATAGGTGGCCCAGAAGGACAAGAGAGAGAGACAGGGACAAAAATCCTATTTGAAGAAATAATGGCTGGAAACTTCCCTAAACTGGTGAAGGAAACAGATTCCAAGACTAAGAAAGCACAGAGGTTCCAAACAAAATGAACCCAAAGCTCAAACAACAATGATGAGGACTTGGAGGTATGATGGAGCCGTAGATAAAAACTTGCCTGAAGTTCACCATAACCCTTCATAATTACGTGATCCAACAGAATTCCTGTACTGTTTGGATTTGGTTTTCTGTTTATTTCAAAAAAGATAAAAAGAGCAGCCTTTTGCTTGGGGTATGGAGGGAGTCAGTATCTAAAGTAGATTTAGAAGTTCAATGAGATAAAGTACATATCTCTTTTAGTTGAATTTTAGAAATTCAAGGATTTGGGGTGTTTTCTTTTTCCAGGTAGTGACATTTCTGGAGATATTTTTATGGCCCAATGATCTTAGTGCTCTTCATAGATTAGTGCCATGGACAGCTAACCTACTGGACTTCCACTTAGCCTGCCTCTGATATTATTATAAAGTGTGCTCTGTCCAAAGGCCAATGGATGAATTACAGTAGGATGCCTAGACTACAAGCCAAGTGGGTTCTTTAAAGATGTATAAGGCCAAAATGAAATATTACCTTAAATACTGAGGCAGAGCAACACTGTCAAGACTCAAGGAGCAGTTGGGGTGAACCTACTCCTTGCTTTGAGCAGAGTCATGTACAGCAAGAGAATCCCTTGGTCATCCCAGTGTGAGTCAGTGGTAGTTCTCATCTGAACATAAGCTAAGGAGGGCATCATGCTAATGCAGACAATATCTTGTGCTGGTGCTAGAATTCCTTCCCCCACCCTACTCTGCACTCCAGAATCCATGAACCCTCAAGGGTAATTCCCAAGCTGGGAATGGCCAGGGTAGACACTAGTGGGAGATGGTGGAAGTAAGAGAAGAAACTAGGGAATTTCTCTTGCTCCCTATCTGTTCATGGCAATATCAGATGCAATAGTTGAGGCTTTTTCATCTCCCCTCCAATGACCTTCACCTTTGCTCCTTATTTTGGCCCAGGAGTGGTGATGGCTCTAGTGTTAATCTGTGGGTTATCTCCCTATCAGCTGTCCAGCATTTCAGCTATGCCTTCCCCAGGGTAATGGGTTTCTTGAATCAGGCCCCTGTTTTAAATATTCAAGTGATTTCCTTGAGAAGAGCCTGACTAATACAGAATCAAACTCAGAGCCTTAGTAGAGAGCTTCAGGAAGATGGGTCCAAAATATACTGTCATATTGCTCTTCTATACCTCAAAGTTTTCAGTTTTGTATTTAATCATATTATTTTCCCCTTGCATTATCAACATTTCTTCCATTTATCATTTAAAGTTATACATGAACTTATAAATGGACTCTCTTGTTTTCTAGTTATTACATTTTAGCATAATACTTTACAAATACCATTTTATTATGTTCTACACTTAAAAAGCCACCTGGATTCTCTCTCTTTTGAGTCTTTTTGTTAAACTATCTTTAAGCTCCCTTTCGTGTTTTTGTAATGTGTAACGCAGTCTTGGTTACAACAGAAATGTTTCAAAAGACTTGTGCAGCTGGAAACTTTTTGATGATTTCATTTTACAAGTCCTTTGGAATGAACGTGGGCATTAAGAGGCACAATGAATACAATATCAGTTTAACAAGATTTGAATGGCCTTGTTTTTACAGAAAAGTTAACATTTTTAGACACTGTGATTCCACCAGTGGCTTTCTCTATAGTGTTTAAAAAGTGGAATTTAGCGGACATATAAAATGGGGAAAAAATAGAAGAGTTGTCATAAATCTTTTTTACTAAGATGTTTTTAGATTGCTTCAGACAGAAACAAGATGAGAAAGTCCAGGTGCTATTTGTTAAAGTAGAGGGCTGATGTTTCAGCATCTCTGACGAATATAATGAAAGAAACTGAAGAACATAGGTCGCATATTTGATGTAACTCACAGAAAAATCAGGTCCATCTGGCTTCTCAAGAAATAGGAATGCATTAAGCCAAGGCAGTGAAAAGTGCATAGCGTGGCAGAATTCACCAGACACTCCCTCTGTGGGAGGCCCCAGTCTGCCCCTGTTCTGGCCACAATACTGCCCCATGTAGATCATAACAAGGCAACCAGAGAGCAGGCTGCAGAAGAGGCAGCTACTTGCTTTTGTGGCTACTTGCTGTGGTGGTCACATCAGCCACTTATGTCACCAATGCTATCCCCCCAAAGGAGATCTCATGGCTGCATCACTTGGGCCAGAAAGCTTACAAAGATTTCTCAAGAATGCTTCTCTCTTGAGTCTGTGCACTGATAAACACAAACAGACTTCATTGTTGAGTTGTGTCTTTGGACCAAATAAACAAAGACATTTTTTTTTCTCTTTAAAGTTTCTGGTTTATACCCTCTGAAAAATACTTAAAGCTTGTTTAATATCTTGACTTTTTAGAAAAGAATATATTTCAAGATCTTTCTATATCAGTCTAGATCAGTGATTTTCAACCTTTTTATCTCATGGCACCCATAAACTAATTACTAAAATTCTTCAGCACACCAAAAATATAATTTTTGCTGATCTGACAAAAAATAGGTATAGTTTTGATTCATTCACACCAGACAGCTATGGTTGTGTTGGCTATTGCCATTTTTATTTTAAATTTTGATGATCTAAGAGAAAATAGGTCAGTGCCCCTAAATAGTCAGGTTTTATATGTTTTAAAAATTCTTGCAGCACACCAGTTGAAAATAGCTGGTCTGTATGATCTCTCTTTTAAATATCTGTGTGTAGTCTTTCACATAGAGATACTGTATTTGTTTAAATCAGAGCCATATTGGTGGACACTTCAGCATTTCCAATTTTTGTCATGACAAACACTTTTACAAAAACCATCCATGTACATTTTCCCTCAGTGACCTTTCTTGACTAATTACATTGGATGAATTTCTAGTAGTGGATTTCAGGGTAAAAAGGTATGTACATTTTACATGTTCATAGTTATTGCTAAATTGTCTTGGTGGAAAATCATGACAATTTACTTTCACAGAAACATAATGAGGATGGTTTCTGGTCATTGCAGAGTCCTCTTGTTTTCTGAGTACCTTACTGGGATGGGCTTGATAAACAAATTTAAAGGCAGTATTAAATCTTCCTGACTTATTTTAAGAGAAAGAAACTTGAAAGGAGAGGTATGGAATTCTGGAGGTCAAAGCCTGGAACAGTACAAATGGTCCTTCAGGGATGTGGTTCTGTGAAGGAAAAGAAAGAATGAATAGCTTTCCTGAAACCACAACACAGAAGAGATTCTGGAAAGGAGTAAGTCAAAGGGGCTTTCAAATTCTGATGTAGGATGAGTGGTGAATATCTGTCCTCTTCCCCTACCAAATTGTCAATAAACTGCACATTGATCACTAATTATTTTAGTAAATTTATTTAGGGGTGCTCAGCAAAAAAGACAAGAGGACAGTAGGCATCTGAATTATAGTAGGATAACTACACTACACTGCAGAACATTTGGAAAGTCAAGAGAAAGGCAAGCAAAACATCCATAATTCTGTAACTCTCACATAATCACTAGCACAATGTTAGTGGCCACCAATTTTTTTCACATGCATTTTTTATAAAGCTGTAATCATAGTATATATGCAATTTTGCATACTGCTCTGTTAATCTGATATCAATGGATATGTGTATATTATAGACAAAATGCAAGATAGAGAAAGAAAACTTTTATATCCTTTTATCTTTTACTTGCAAATTTTGTTGTGCTCAGAAGTAACCACAGACATATGTAAATAGTGAATATTTGGGATTCTATTCTCAGGGCTGAAAGTTCATTGAATATATATAGGAATATTCCTGGAGACAAATATATGACAATAAGTAAATTGTTGAGGACTATTGCTTTCACTTTCTATATTTAAGGAGACTTGACTGAAACACCTACTCTTTCAACTCTTACAGATATAAGCGTTTTTAATATTTTGATTCTTGATCAGAGTAAATTAATTTAGTTAAAAATTATCTGATTATGCTGTCAGAGTGAAAAGCTACAAATTTTCTCACTAGGGTGTTGTTTTTCTAAAACATAGTTTTACTTACTGAATTTCATGCCTTATTTGACTTGTATGAACTAATTTATGTATGAAGTTAATTAAATACTTTTGCAAAAGAAATTTTAGAATTTATTAGATACTTTGCTTGCATCTTGCCAAATAACACACAAATCATGTTAACTATTTGGAGTATAAATAGTCATAATAAATGTTTAGAATTAGATGATGGAAAATTTTTTAAACTATAAGATTGTCTTCATGATACATAAATAATAAATAATTATGTATTCTGCACAATACTTAGACTTACACACTTATTGTTATAAAATTTAATGTCCATTTTAGGGTCATAACTTTCCAGTTTTAATAAGACTAGGACATTTTCTCAGGAAATGGAAAATTTACCTAGGACTAGACTATAAGTTAGGCCCTCTTATTAAAAATATATTTTATTGATTTTTTAGAGAGGAAGGGAGGGAATAGAAAGTTAGAAAGATTGATGAGGGAGAAACATCGATCAACTGCCTCTTGCACCTCCTACTAGGGATGTGCTCACAACCAGGATATATGCACTTGACTGGAATCAAACATGTGACCTTTCAGTCTGCAGGCCAATGCTCTATCCACTGAGCCAAACTGGTTAGGGATGGCCTTGTTGTATTCTTGCTTCTATGCTCCTGTCTTTCTTGCTCTTGATTATGGTGGGGTAAAAAAATCTACCCACCTTCCCTCTAATCCAGTGGTTCTCAACCTTTTTAATGCCACATCCCTTAATACAGTTCCTCATGTTGTGGTGACCCCCAACCATAAAATTATTTTCATTGCTACCTCATAACTGCAATTTTGCTATTGTTAATGAATTATAATGTAAATATCTGTGTTTTCCAATGGTCTTAGGCTCTACACCAGCGGTTCTCAACCTGTGGGTCTTGACTCACAGGATGAGAACCGCTGGCAGGGTTGTCTAAGACCATTGGAAAACACAGATATTATAATTCATAACAATAGCAAAATTACAGTTATGATGTAGCAACAAAATAATTTTATGGTTGGTGGTCACCACAACATGAGGAACTATATTAAAGGGTCCATGGCATTAAAAAGATTGAGAACCACCAAAAATCCTTTTGTGCTGGTGTAATTTCAACAGCCAAAGTTTCTATTTTTTATTTGACCTGATTTTTACACAAGTGTTTCTGAATTCTTCTTCTGTGATTTCCTTCTGATTTTGATATCTTCTAGCCTTGGCTGATACAGCCCCCAAATCTAGAGAACTCCAGAGGTTGATTGATAATTTAGCTAGGTAACTTTGACTTTGCTGTATCCAATTCCAAATTACCTGATTATAGCAATTTAATAGGAAGGACTAGCATTTTTTTGTACCAGCTGAGCATGGCTTTATTTTACTGAGAAAGTCTAAAGTTTATCATTCTTACCAGTCAGTAGCTTATCTTAAGAAAGTCAATTATGTGTAGTCACTTATTCTTTCAGACCATTCGTGTAATGATTTGTAAGTCACAATTCAGTATCATCTTACCCCACTCCTTATCTTGTTTTATTCATTTTAATAATCAAATAGATCTGATTTTTAAAGAAAATATAATTTAAGCCTTTGTAACCTTAAATTATATGTTCTGGAAATAACAAATAAGAAAGAACCTTACCTAATCATAGAAAAGTATGTAAATTGACCATATCTCCACTACGCTCCCAGCCAATCAGAGTGAGTATGCAAGTTAATCCAAAAAAAATGGTGGTTAATTTGCATACATACCTGGGTCCTGAGAACCTCCTCGTCACTCAGATCACTCCTAGCCAGTCATTGAAGAAGTGGAGGGGTCCCCCTTCCCAAGCCTAAAGGCTGGGGCAGAGGCTTTAGGCTTGGGAAGGAGCTGAGCCTGTGACTAGAGGGGTGGGAGGGAATCCTTATCAAACCTAAAGCCTGAGCAGAGGCTTTAGGCTTGGGGAGGTGCTGGCAGAGCTGGAATCCCTTCCCAAGCCTAAAGCCTGGGACAGAGGCTTTAGGCTTGGAAAGGGGCCGAGCCTGTGATCATAGGGAAGGGGGAAAAATCAATGGAAACATATCCTCATGTGAGGATAAAAAGAAAAAGAAAGAAATGTCATATCCTATGAAAGACACATCTTGAAAATGCTTAAAGAAAGTTGTCATTTTTCATGGTGAAGGGACTGGAGTCCGTGTTGATGAAAATACCTTGGCAGTTGCGGTGACTGGCAGTGGCTCCAGCAGCAGGGTGATGGGGCTGGTACCTTCCCCTGATCAGTCCAGTCAGCTCTCGCAAAGGGAAGCCAGACTGCTGTTTAGATCTGCTCCCAATAGGGATCAGGCCTAAACCAACAGTAGGATATCCCTGAGGGCTCCCAGTATGTCAGAGGGGGCAGGCTGGGCTGAAGGACCCCTCCCCAGTGTACAAATTTCATCCACTAGGCCCCTAGTACTTGATATTATTCAAATGCCAAAAAAAAAATGTTTTAACTAGTTTAATCAGCTATTCAGTGAAATATAAAATTTGTAAGACTTTGTGGCCATATCATTAACTTTTGAATCAATCCCAAATCAGGTAAATTTATGTGTTTGGCATGTTTATTAGTAAGTTTCTTTGGAAAATTATGAGAAATATAATTTCTAAGTCCTGCTAATTCTTAACTCTTTGAGGCCTATGCAATTTTTTTTCTTGAAATATAGATTTGATTTTTAAGACAATTGATATATCCTTCACTAAATGCTTATTCAACTTGACTTTGTGAAGCCCTGAATGTTCCTGGTTTAAATGCAATATGTAAGTAGTAATCTGAAATCAAAGAAGTTTTAAGAAATCTTCCATACTATATCAGTTTGTATGATATGTACTAGTATTCTACCACTAAAGAAAGCATTCCAATGAGAGAAGAAAAAATTTTGTATAATTTTTCAGTTTATTTCAATATGCAAATTCAACCTCTTCCTTTCATATTATAAATACCTGTGAAAAATCAATAGCTATAGTCATCTTTTATAATTGTCACCAAATGTCTTCCCCAATAAATTTACAAAAACTCATAGCCGAAATATTTGACCAAATAAGCCAAGTATGATTTTTATAAGAAACTGATTTAAATAGTCATTTGATATAATACACTTTTCAAAATAGTAAAGTATAAATTAGTAAAACTTAAAATTCCAACAATGCTATAATTTTCCTCCAGTAATAGTTGCTAAATATAACTGCTCAAGATAAATGAAGAAGATGAAACCATTGGTAAAAACTGTTAATATTTAGGGACTTGAAATTATAAAAGAAAAATTAAAGTCCCTGAATTTCTCTAATAAAGCATTAGAAATCTGACTAGAATTAGCTCCCTAATTATGACTATTTGTACAGGAATCTCCAACACTTTTTCAAAAGTTTGAGAACACAATTAGATTTAACTTTCTTAGCAATAAAATATGCAATTACTACTTACTGTTAAGCTCTTTTGCCTCAATTCAAATACCCAAATATTTCAAGTAAAATAGTCACTTTATAGAATGACCAAAAGCAGGAAATAAAAAAAAAGATTCTAAAAGTAGTCACAATGAGTACTATACTATTCATGGTGTGAAATTTGAGAAGACTGGCAAGGAACTGATGGGGGGGAACTATCACAATCTATACTGTTTAGAATAATTATACAATGCATATATTTGCTCTAAGAGCAATATAACAAACCACAGTACTAGTAAAACTATGAAGCAGTGAAGACCAAGAGATCTTTAAAGGAGATATGTTACTTTTCAAAGGAATGACAAATTGATAGCTCATTTCTTGATGGTAACAGAGAAAGTAAGCCAGGAGACTATATATTCAATGTGCAAAGGTAAAATTATTTTCAACTTGAGTTCCATTATTAGAAAAAAACTTGTTTTTCTGCATGAAGTAAAAATACTATCTATCTCAGATTATCAAAAAGTGAGGAAAGTTTGCCATTAGCTGACCTTTACTAAAGGGAAATCTAGAATGTATTACAGATAGAAGGAAAGTGATAGCATATTCAAAGTCTGAGATACAAATGAAATGGAGACTTCTACTAACAGCCAGATTAAATAACAGGATTTGGATTTAGGCTCTTACCAGAAACACCAGCAAAATTAAAATGAAGAGGAAAGATGACTGGAGACCAGGGCAGGGGCGGGGGTGGGGGGAGAGGTGCAAAAGGCTGCTAGTGGTGAAGGGGGTCAATGGGGAAAAAAGAGGACATATGTAACATTTCCAACAATAAATATAAATTTTTTTTAAAAAAGGTGTGGGAAAACCTTTGGAAATGACATTTATTCTCTCCATTATAATAATTGTTTCACATAAATTGAAACATCAAATTACACATGTTTTTCATTTTTAAATATATTTTATTGTTGATAGCATTACAGATATATCCTACCTCACCCCTTTCCCCCACTCCTCCCAGCCACTACCCACTTTACAAGGTCTTCACTACCATGCTTCCTGGATTTATGGGCTATGTGTATAAGTTCTTTGGATTATCTCTTCTTGTCCCTCCATTCCCAACAAGATATATCAGTCTGTTCTATCCTCCTTGCTTCAGATCTTATTTCATTGGTCAGTTAATTTTGTTCATTAGATTCCACAAATAACAAGATTGTGTGATATTTGTCCTTTTCAGCTTGCCTTATTTTACTTTGCATATTTTCCAGGTCCTTCCAAGCTGTCCCAAAAAGTAAGAGATCCATCTTTTTTTCATAGCTGCACTACAGGCCTGATGCACAAAATTTGTGCATGGAATAGGGGGGGGGGTTTCCCGCAGCCTAGCCTGTACCCTCTCTAATCCAGGACCCCTCGGGGGATGTCCAACTGCTGGTTTAGGCCCAGATCTCACAATCCGGAACCACTGGCTCCTAACTCACTGCCTGCCTGTTGGATTGCCCCTAACCACCCCCATTTCCAGCCTGATCACCACTAACCACCTCTGCATGCTGGCCTGGTCACCCCCAACTGCCCACTGCCAGCCTGGTTGTTCCCAACTGCTCCCCTCTGCTGGCCTGGTTGCCCCTAAATGCCCCCCAACTAGCTTAGTCTCCCCTAACTGCCCCCATTCCAGACTGGTCATCTCCAACTGCCCTCTACCAGCTGGTTGCCCACAACTGCCCCTCCTGCTGGCCTGGCCACCCCACACAGCCTGCTGTTCAGTCATTTTGTGATCCCTCAATACCCCTCCCTCTCCCCCCGTCAGCCTGGTTGCCCCATGCAGCCTGCTGTTCAGTCATTTTGTCGTCCCTCACTAACCCTGCCCCCTTCCACTGGCCTGGTCACTCCATGCAGCCTCTTGTTCAGACGTTTGGTCATCCTTCACTAACCCCCTCACCCCTGCCAGCCTGGCTGCCCCATGCAGCCTGCTGTTTATTGTCCATTTGGTCGTTTAGGTAGTGATGGCTCCTGGCTTTTTATATATTAGGATAGTATTCCATAGTGTAATGTCCCAGAGCTTTTATAACCACTCATTTAGTGATGAGCACTTGGGCTGTTTCCAAACTTATCTATTGCAAATAACACTGCTATCAACACAGGGGAGGGAATATATTCTTCTTGAATGCTGTTCTGTTTTTTTGTTTGTTTGTTTGTTTTGTTTTAGGATATATTCTCAGAAGTGGGATTGCTGAGTCAACCAGAAGTTCCATTTTTAATTTTTTGAGAAAACTCCATGTTGTTTTCCATAGTGGCTTCACAAATCAGCATTCCCCCTAACGGGGACCTAGTGTTCCCTTTTCTCCACATCCTCACCAGCACTTCTTGTTTGTTGATTTTTTGATGATAGCCATTCTTTTTTTTTTATTTAATATATTTTATTGATCTTTTTTTACAGAGAGGAAGGGAGAGAGATAGACAGTCAGAAACATCGATGAGAGAGAGAGAGACATCGACCATCTGCCTCCTGCACGCCCCACAGTGGAGATGTGCCTGCAAGCAAGGTACATGCCCCCGACTGGAATCGAACCTGGGACCTTTCAGTCTGCAAGCCAACGCTCTATCCACTGACCCAAACTGGTCTCGGCAAGATAGCCATTCTTATAGGTGTGAGGTGATATCCAGTGGTGTTAATTTACATTTCCCTGATGATTAGTGACTTTGAGAATTTTTCATTTGTCTTTTGGCCATTTGTAGTCCTCATTGGAAAAGTGTCTATTCAGATCTGCTGCTCATATTTTAATTGGATTGTTTGTCTTCCTTTTGTTGAGTTGTATGAGTATTTATATATTTTGGATATTAACCCCTTATCAAATATATTATTGGCAAATATATTCTCCCATTCAGTGGCTTCCCTTTTCAATTTAATGGTGATTTTTTTTGCTGTGAAGAAGCTTTTTATTTTGATGTAGTTCCATTTGTTTATTTTCTCCTTAACTTTCTTTGCTCTAGGAGATGTATCCATAAACATACTGCTGCATGAGTTGTCTGAGATTTGACTGGCCATGTTTTCTTCTACAATTTTTATGGTTTCAAGCCTTACATTTAAGTATTTTATTCATCTTGCTTTTATTCTTGTGTCTGGTGTAAGTTGGTGGTCTAATTTCATCCTTTTTATGTCTGTCCAGCTTTCCCAGCACCATTTGTTGAAGATTATGTCTTTACTCCATTGTATGTTCCTGCCTCCTTTGTCAAATATTAATTGAAGATAATAGCTTAGGTCAATATCTGGGATCTCTGTTCTTATCCACTGGCCTATGTGCCTTTTCTTGTGCCTGCCTCAGGCTGTTTTGATTATAATGGCTTTGTAGTATACTTTGATATCTGATATTATGATCCCTCCTACTCCATTCTTCTTTCTCAAGATAGTTGCAGCTATTTGAGGTCTTTTATAGTTGCATATATTTTTTTTGGAGTATTTGTTCTAGCTTTGTAAAGTATGCTTTCAGTATTTTAATAGAAATTTCATTGAATCTGTAGATTGCTTTGGGTAGTATGAACATTTTAATGATGTTAATTCTTCCGATCCATGAACATGGTGTATGCTTCCATTTATTTATATCATCTCTTTCTTTTTTCAACATCCTGTAGTTTTCCAAGTACGGGTATTCCTAGATATCTTTTTTTGTTGTTGTTTTTGCATTGGTAATTGGGGTTGCTTTTTTATTTTTATTTTTTTATTCTTCTTCTACTTCTTCTTCTTCTTATTATTTTTACTGAGGTCAATATTTATTTTTCTTTCTGTATTATGTATACAGAGTAAGTTAATCAGTAACCTCCCTCAGCTTGGCTGGAAAGCTGGGTTTAAATTGTAAATACCCTGTAGAGAAGCAAATGGATCGTGAATACCATCTTCTTAAAACTCTAGGTTATGCTAATGTCATTATATTTTTTAATTAAATCTTTATTATTCAGATTATTACATTTGTTCCTCTTTTTTCCCCTCCATAGCTCCCCTCCACCCGGCTTCCACCCTTCCCTCTACCCTTACCTTCCTTCTGTTGACCTCATCCATAGGTGTATGATTTTTGTCCAGTCTCTCTCCCTGTACACCACTCACCCCTTTCCCCCTGAGAATTATCAGTCCATTCCCTTTCTGTGATCCTGATTCTATTATATTCACCAGTTTATTCTTTCATCAAATTTTTAATTCACTTAATTTTTAGATTCACTTGTTGATAGATATGTATTTGTTGTTCATAATTTTTTGGCTTTTACCTTTTTCTTCTTCCTCTTCTAAAAGAGTACCTTTCAGCATTTCATATAATACTGGTTTGGAGTTGATGAACTCCTTTAGTTTTTTCTTCTCTGTGAAGCTCTTTATCTGCCCTTTAATTCTGAATGATAGCTTTGCTGGATAGAGTATTCTTGGTTATAGGTTCTTGCTATTCATCACATTGAATATTTCTTGCCACTCCCGTCTGGCCCACATCATTTCTGTTGAGAAATCAGCTGACAGGCGTATGCGTGTTCCCTTGTAGGTAATGAACTGTTTTTCTCTTGCTGCTTTTAATATTATCTCTTTGTCTTTTGCTCTTGGTATTTTAATTATGATGTGTCTTGTTGTAGTCCTCTTTGGATTCCTTTTATATGGGGTTCTGTGTGCTTCCTGGACTTGTAAGTCTATTTATTTTACCAGATGTGGGAAGTTTTCAGTCATTATTTCTTTAAACAGGTTTTCAGTATCTTGCTCTCTCTCTTCTTCTGGCACCCCCACAATTCTGATGTTGGTACGCTTGAAGTTGTCTCAGAGGGTCCTTACATTATCTTCACATTTTTGGATTCTTTTTTCTTCTTGCTTGTCCAGTTGAATGTTTTCTGATTCTTTATATTTCAAATTTTTTTACTTGATTCTTGCCTTCCTCTAGTCTGTTGTTAGGTCTCTGTATAATATTTTTCATTCAGTCAGTGTATGTTTAATTTCTAGTTGGTCCTTTTCCGTCTCTACTTGGTCCTTTTCCATCTCTAGTTGGATCTTTTCCATCTCTCATAGGTTCTTTTTCATCTCCTCTTGGGTCTCGCTAACTTTATCCAACTTTTCTAGGATATTCTTGAAAAACCCTATAACCGTGGTTTTGAACGCTATATTCAGTCATTTGTTTTCCTCCATTTCTTTTGTTTGTAGTCTCTTCCTTTGTCTCGGCATTTTCACTATGCCAGGAGAACTTCTGTGTTGGATTCAGCCTTATGATACAAGAGTTGCAAAACTGCAAAAGCCTCTCTGTTGAGCTTGGGATGGGTATAGTCTCAGGGCTTAACGAACTGCCTTGCCTTCCAGTTGGCCCTGCTCTCCACGGTTCCTGAGTCTCACATGACTGGGTAATCACTGGAGTGGTCCCTGTGCATGCACACTCTCTTGCAGTGCCTGTAGACTGGTGCCGCTCCGGCTCCCTTGATCTCTGGGACCATATGAATCTGGGTCCCAGGGTTTCGCCCAAAACTGGGGTTTAGGGGCACAGTTGGGAGGGTCTGTCTCCCACCCACTCGTGAAAGCCAGCAGTACAATCAGCAGTTGGTCCTCTGCACACAATGTCGTGTGCACCACCAGACTTCTGATCTTTTGTGACTCCCCTAAATTTCCGTGCACTTCTTCCTTTTCACAGTCCAAACTCCCCCCCTATGAGTTTCGGCTGGATCTGGGGTTTAGTGTCGTAGGATAAGGAGTTCAATGCCTTTGAGAGTCTTCATCTCCCTCCCCGCAGAGAAAGCCAACCAGGTTCTCTGGCACCCGCTCTCTCCACACGTGTGTCTCTGTACCTCAGCTTTTTGCAGCTCTGCTGGGTCTCTGTGAGCCCCTCTCTTTCCATCTAGTTGTAGAATTTCCACTCAGCCAGCTTTCCCGGGGTTGTGGATGATGTCCGTTCTTTCATTTAGTTGTAGTTTTGAAATTGTTGTGCGAGGCAGCAGTGTATGTAGGTGATTACCTATGCCGCCATCTTGGATTCTCTCTCTTATTATTATTTATTTAATCTTTATTATTCAGATTATTACAGATGTCCCTCTGTAGCTCCCCTCCACCCAGTTCCCACCTCACCTCAGGCCCTCACCACCCTACTGTCCATACCCATAGGTACTGCATAAATGCATGTCAGATCTTTGTCCCATCTCATACTTCACCCACCCACACTACCTTCCCCCCAAGAATTGTCACTCCACTCCATTTCCATGCCCCTGATTCTAATACATTCACCAGTTTATTCTGATTATCAGATTTTTTTATTCATTTGATTTTTAGATTCACTTGTTGATAGATATGTAATTGTTGTCACTTTGTTATTCATAATTTTTATCTTTACTTTTTCTTCTTTCTCTTCTTAAAGAATACTCTTCAGCATTTCATATAATACTGGTTTGGTAGTAATGAACTCGTTTAGCTTTTTCTTGTCTGTGAAAGTCTTTATCCGATCTTCAATTCTAAATAATAGCTTTGCTGGGTAGAGTATTTTTGGTTATAGTTTTTTGCTCCTCATCACTGTCTGTGTGTGTCCAGCCAGGCCTATAATACCTCTGCCCTTCCTCTTGGTGTGCTTTTCATCCTTAGTTATCTGGGTTATATCCAGCTTGTCTTCAGTTTATTTTTCAGGGTGGTCCTTCTGTATTTTAGTTGTAATTCCAGTTTGGTCCAGGAGCAGGTCTCTGAGATTCCATGTACTCTGCCTCCATTTTTTAATATCACTCTTTTATTATTTAACTAGAGGCCTGGTGCACAAAATTCATACATGGTTGGGGGTGGAGGGCGTCACCATTTCTTGATAAAACCTCTCAACAAAGTGGGAATAGCAGGATCATAATAAAAGCCTTATAAGACAAACCTACAGCCAACATACTTAATGGGAAAACACTAAAACCATTTCTCCTAAGAACAGGAACAAAACAGAGATGCCCACTCTCAACACTCCTGTTCTATATAGTACTGGAAGTGCCAGCCATCATGATCAGAAAAGAAGAAGAAATAAAAGGCAACCAAATTGGGAAAGAAGAAGCAAAATTGTCATTATGCACAGATGACATGATATTGTACATAGATAACCCTAAAGACTTCATCCAAAAACTATTAGACTTAATAAATGATTTGGCAATGTAGCAGGATAAAAAATTAACACCCCAAAATTGATGTCTTTTTTACACCAATTAGAAGCCTGCTGCACAAAATTTGTGTATGGGAGAGGTCCTTCAGACCAGCCTGCACCCTCTCCAATTCAGGAACCCTCACAGGATGTCTGACTGCCGGTTTTGGCCCAATCCTACAGGGATCAGGCCTAAACCAACAGTTGCATATCCCACTCACAATCCAGCACTGCTGGCTCCTAATTGCTCACCTTCTTTCCTGCCTAATCACTCCTAACCACTCTGCCTGCCTGCCTTATTCCCTCTAATTGCCTCTGCCTGCCTGCCTGATTGACCCTAATACCTCTGCCTGCTGGCCTGATCACCCCTAATTGTCCTCCCCTGCTAGCCTCATTGCCCTTAACTGCCCTCCCCTGTTGGCCTTATTGCCCCCAACTACCCTCCCCTGATAGCCTGATCACCCCTAACTACTCTTCTGCTGGCCTGATTGCCCCTAAGAGCCCCCGCCACCATGCTTTATCCACAAGGAGAACTGAACGACTAGAAGATATCCAGTCAACCTGTCCTAATTAGCATATTACCCTTTTATTAGTATAAGTAATAAGCTTACAGAAAGAGCAATTAAAAAAAAATTCTGCCATAACTGGTTTGGCTCAGTGGATAGAGCATTGTCCTGCAGACTGAAGGGTCCCAGGTTTGATTCCAGTCAAGGGTATGTACCTTGGTAGTGGGCACATCCCCAGTAGGGGTGTGCAGGAGGCAGCTGATCAATGTTTCCCTCTCATCGATGTTTGTAACTCTCCCTTTCTCTCTGTAAAAAAAAAATCAATACAATATATTAAAAATAAATAAATAAATAAAACAATCCTATTTACTATTGCAACAAAAAAAAATTAAGATACCTAGGAATAACTTAACTATGGAGGTAAAAGACCTGTACTAAAAAAACTATAGGACATTGAAAATAAGAGATAGAGGAAGATATAAACAATGAAAGAATATACCATGTTCATGGATTGATAGACTCAACATCATTAAAATGTCCATACTACCAAAAACAATCTACATATTTAATACAATCTGCATTGAAGTACTAATGGCATATTTCACAGACCTAGAACAAACTCTCCAAGAATTCATATGGAATGACAACAAGACCCTGAATAGCCATAGCAATCCTGAGAAAGAACAAAGTAGGAGGGATCTCAATACCAGATATCAAGCCATACTACAAAGCCATTGTTCTTAAAACTGCCTGGTACTGGCACAAGAACAAATATATAGACCAATGGAACAGAACAGAGAACTAAAAGTTCAACCCAAGCCATTATGTTCAATTAATATTTGACAAAGGAAGAAAGAGCATACAATGGAGTCAAGATAGTCTTTTCAATAACTGTTGTTGAGAATATTGGACAGATACATGCAAAAAAATGAATCTAGATGCCAACTTACACCATAAACAAAAATAAACTCAAAATGAAAAAAAGACTTACACATAAGACAGGAAACAGTAAAAATCTTAGAGAAATCCACAGGCAGCAAAATATCAGACATATGTCATAGCAATATCTTTACTGATACAGCTCCTAGGGCAATGGAAACTAAAAAGAAAGTAAAGAAGTTGGAATACATTGGAAAAAAATAAAAAAGCTTCTGCATAGCAAAAGAAACCATCACAAACAACAAGAAAGCCCACTACATGGGAGAACATATTTACCAATGTTATCTGCTATATGGTTTAATCTCCAAAATTTATAAAAAAACTCATACAACTTAACAAAAAGAAATAAACAATCCAATCAAAAAATGGGCAAGGACCTAAATAGATATATTTTTGAAAGAGGACATACAGAATTCCAAGAGACATATGAAAACATGCTCAAAGTAATTAATCATCCGAGAGATGCAAATCAAAACCACAATGGATACCATCTCTTACCTGACAAAATGGCTGTTATCAACAAGTCAACAAATGACAAGGGCTGGTATGTAGGGAAGAAGGAACCCTTGTGTAATGCTGGTGGGAATGCAGATTAGTGCAGCCACTGTGGAAAACAGTATGGAATTTCCTCAAAAATTAAAAATGGAACTTCCATTTGACCCAGTAATCCCACTTCTAGGAATATATCCCAAGAAAACAGAAATACCAATCAGAAAGGATATATGCACCCTTATGTTCATAGCAGCACAATTTACAATAGCTAAAATTTGGAAACGCCTAAGGGCCCATCAGCAGATCAGTGGATTAACAAATGGTGGTACATCTACACAATGAAATACTACATGCTGTAGGAAAAAAAGAACTCTTACTATTTGCGACATCATGGATGGGCCTAGAGAACATTATGCTAAGCAAAATAAACCAGTTGGAGAAAGATAAAATCACATGCTCTTACTCATTTGTGCAATATAATGAACAAAATAAACTAATAAAGAAAAATAGAGCCAGAATCATAGAAGCATATACAGACCAACCAATCAAAGAAGGAAAGCATGGGAGGGCTGGCGTAAGAGATCAACCAGAGGACTTGTATGCATGCAAAAAGCATAACAATGGACACAGACAGTATGGGGGTGAGTTCATGTACTGGAGGGTGGGAGTGTCTGGGGAGAGGTCATGGGAAGAAAAGGAACTTATGTAATACTTTAATAAAGAATAAAAAAGAATGGAAAACAGAGAATTGCTAAACATATGGATAAATATCCTATACCAGTGGTCGGCAAAATCATTACTCAACAGAACCAAATATCAACAGTACAACAATTGAAATTTCTTTTGAGAGCCAAATTTTTTAAACTTAAACTTCTTCTAATGCTAATTCTTCAAAATAGACCCACCCAGGTATTTTGTGGAAGAGTCACACTCAAGGGGCCAAAGAGCTGCATATGGCTTGTGAGCCACAGTTTGCTGACCACTGTCCTATACAATACATGCCTAATATGCAAATTGTCCTCTCAGGGGCTCTTTGGCTTGGAGACATGAAGTTCTACTGCTTGCTATAACGTGTGCTGACCAGCGTGAAACATGGCGGGCATCTGTGACATGCTGACACCTCTTGCCAGCTACCTGGGGGCAAGGGTGATGGGGCCCGAAATGCGGTGAGAATGCAGAGTGTCTGCCAAACTTACTCTCACTCCCCTGTTCTCTTCCCCTGGGATTCCAGGGCTCAAATACTGGGAAAGCCCCCATGCTCAGGTGCTGGGCACCCACCAGGAGCCCACCCTACAGCCATGCAGAGTCTTCTGGGTAAGCTGGGTCACAGCTGCTGGGATCATAGGGGCCTGTTGGATTCCCTGGGTGTTCCTGCATGGACCAGTCTGTGAGACCCATCGGGAGAGAGCATGCTGCCTGCCTGGCTACCTTGCAGAGCTGCTTGGCAGCCAAGAGGCCCAAACTGTGCCCCAGCCTGCAACATCCAGCCACACTCACCGCATCTCCATGTAACTACCTGAGATGCTGTGACTCAGGCAGAGGAGGGCTCATGGGGCCCAGGTGCTGCCCAGGGCCCAGAGGTCAGCTGGGACCTGCCTTTCCATGCCAGATGCTCATGCTTGGATTGCTGGCCAGGCTTAGGGACTGCACCCATGCACAAATTTCATGCACTGGGCCTCTAGTAAACAATATAAAATGATGATTATATAAAACAGCAACATTAATGTTTTAAGAAGTTAAGAAAATAACTTACATGCATGACCATAATAGCATATTATTTCAGAGGGAAATATAATTCTGATAGGGATGAGAATTATGTTCAGGAAATGGGTAGAGATTAACTTGAGACTTTGCTAAGTTAATTATGCTTGCTATTTTGGAGTAAACATGAAAAGAATAGTATCAGAGTGCATGACTTCCAAACACTATTGCATAAAATAAAATTAGAAAAAATTAATTCATCAATACAAATAGAAGGCAACAGAGAGAAAAGTTAGGACAAATGGAAAGAATAAAATAAGATGACACACAATGTAAACAAATTAAATCCCTCATCAAACACAAAGACTGTCAGACTTACCTTTTTTAAAATTACCTATATTCTATTACAATGAACATATATAAACTATAAGTTTCCAGAATAGTTTAAATTAAAAGGATGAATATATATATATATATATATATATATATATATATATATATATATATACCAGGAAAACATCAAAAAGAATGCTGATTTACCTCTATGAAATCAGAGAAATATACTTTAAGCCAAAAATCATTACTAGAAAAAAACACAATATCATTCCATATAATAAAAGCCTAGGTGATGTGATGCCCTCTTGAGATATCATCACAAGATGGCTGTCACAAGATGATTGCCCTCATGTTGTCCAAGATGGCCAACAGGAGATGGCTGATACAAGATGGCCAACAGGGGAGGGCAGTTGGGAGCAATTGGGCTGGAAGGGAAGGGTAGTTATGTGCAACCAGGACTGCAGGAGAAGGCAGTTGGGGTGGCCAGGCCGGCAGTGAAGAGCAGTTGGGAGTGACCAGGCATGCAAGGGAGGGAAGTTGGGGGCAACGGGGCCTGCAGAGGAGGGCACTTGGGGAAATCGGGCCACTAGGGGAGGGCAGTTTGGGGCCATTGGGTTGGTTCGGCAGGGGAGCAGTTATGTGTCAATCATGCTGGCAGGGGAGTGGTTAGGGGACAATCAGGCTGGCAGGCAGAAGTGGTTAGGGGCAATCAGGCAGGCAGACAGATGAACGGTTTAGGAGCCAGCAGTCCCGGATTGTGAGAGGCATGTCTGATTGTTGGTTTACACCCGATCCTCAGACATCCCTTGAAGGGTCCTAGATTGGAGAGGGCTGAGGGACATCCCCCCATGCATGAATTTCGTGCACCGGGCCTCACCAGATAGGATCAGGCCTAAACGGGCAGTTGAAAATCCCTCTCACAATCCAGGACTGCTGGTTCCCAACTTCTCACCTGCTTGCCAGCCTGATCACCGTTTAACCACTCCCCTGCCAGCCTGATTGATGCCTAACTGCTCCCTGCCAGCCTGTTTGCCCCTAACTACCCTACCCTATGGGCTTGGTCACCCCTAACTGCCCTCCCCTGCTGGTCTGATTGCCCACAACTGCCCTCCCTTGCAGGTCTGGTCTCTGCCAACTGCCCTTTTCTGCTGGCCATCTTGTGGTGGCCATCTTATGTCCACATGGGGGAAGGATCTTTTGACCATATGGGGGCAGTCATCTTGTGTGTTGGAGTGATAGTAAATCTGCATATTATTCTTTTATTAGATAGGGCAGAGGCCTGGTGCATGGGTAGGGGCCAGCTGGTTTGCCCTGAAGGATGTCCTGGGTTAGAGTGGGTGTTTCCTTGGGACAGGGGGTAGCCTGGGTAAGGGGCCTGTGGTGGTTTGCAGGCCGGCCATGCCCCCAGTGACCCAAGTGGAGGCCCTGGTATCTGGGATTTATTTATCTTCTACAATTGAAGCTTTGTAGCCTGGAGTGGAGCCAAGCCTTCTGCTCGCACAACCATTGAAACTTTGTTGCCTTAAGCAGAGGCCTGGACCAGCCAGGGTGTGCGGAAAGCTAGGCTTCCTTCATTGCCAGGGGCAACCCAAGCCTCCCTCCTCCCTGTGACTGTAGCCATCTCGGTTAGGGTAATTTGCATACTCACTCTGATTGGCTGGTGCACATGGTTGATAGGTGTGGCTTGTGGGTGCAGTGGAGGTATGGTCAATTTGCATATTACTCCTTTATTGGACAGGATGGTCAAACCCTACGAAAATAGAACACATCTAAATTTCTATGTACCCATTCAGATAGTTCAAAATATAAAAAGCAAAAATTTTTCTGTCCTATTAATTTTAGCCAGTGAGACATAAATAGAATTGTAGTATGGTAATTTCCTTTTAAAAAAATAGCCATTGTATGTCCTTTGCCTCTTTTCTTCATGTTTTCCTCCTTCCTGTTGGCTGGATTGCAGTCATGATGGCTGGAGACAGAACAGATCTTGAAAATGTGGGCCTTGTACAGTGGAGGAGCCTCAGTCCCTCCAGAGTTTGCAGAGTAGAACCACTGCTGCAGACTTTATAGGCTCACTCCATGCCATTGTAATACATTTCTGTCTTCTGTCAACCACCATTCTGTTTCTTACACCAGAAACCTAAACTTGGCTAGAATGAGCTTGTGGAAACTAAGAAAGTAGAGACTTTTGCAAAGAAAGTGGGGAAATCATCATGGCTTTCCTAATCCCAAAGTGTTCCTATGATGTTATTATAACCTTTAGGTAATCTAAATGACAGAAAAAAATAGTTTCCTAAAATGACAAGTGGCAATATATTGCATATGGTTTATTCATTTATGCTTCTGTCTCTTAGTCTCTGCTGATTTACTAGTTAGGAAGGAAACAGAAGATTAATTTGGTTCATTAGGTTGCCTTTTTTTTTCTATTTTAAGCACTTAATATCAGTGGAAACTGCTACATGGTCCATTGGTGCTGTATAGGAAATTTAATTAATTAATTGGACTATCCCTCAGAGAATGCACAGGTTTTAATTTCTGTTTATAGTATCTGACTACAATCTCTTTATGATCCCTGGGTACTAGTTTTGTTCCTGCTTCTGCTGTTGTTTTTCAATCTAGTGACAAGACCAGAGAAAAACTGCTTAAGCACAAACACTTATAAGGCAATATTACAGGAAAAAGAAAATTATACCCAGAGAAAGTCAAAGGAAGACTTCAATATGGAAGCATTTATCAAAGCCTGTGACCATGATAAATGCTGTTTGTGACTGGAACTCATAAAGCTAATAGGTTCTGGGACATTTTTATTGGTGCAAAACCATTCTTGGGTATATCGGCAGTAGTGGCCCTAGTCCTAGAAGAACACAGGAGTATGGGATGCTCTATCAATGAAATAAGTAAGTGGTTTCCCAACTAGGAGTCCATAAACTCTTTCCAAAGGGTATGTGGGTGTGGATGGTTTACAGAAAATCAATTTCTAGAGTCCACATTCTTTCTAAAATTTATGTATCTGAAAATGTTCCTATGTGAAAGAAATCATCAACTTTACAAGACTTTGAGATATATTTCACTCAATTAAATGACAAATAATCTCACCATAAAACTTTAATTTATTTCTTATAAATATAAATCACACTGAATAGTAAAACTGATTTCATTGCAAACAATTATATCTATCATTTCATTATTTGAAAATAATAACGTTATTGGTTTTTATTTTTTTAATAATAGTACAAAGTTGAAGTGCAAACTACTGCTTATCACCCAAAGAATGCTTCTATTCTCAAAATAAGTAATATTTTGCTTAGCCACATTCTCATTTGGTAGAGACACAGGTTTACCAGGCATCTGGAAACCATTCTTGTAAGACATCTTCACTGTTTCCTTTGGTGTTATTGGGAGACATCACCCGGATATTATTAATCCTCAGTTTGTTTTTCCAAAATATCAAATCTCACATTAAATCCTTTATTCTCCATGAGGATTTCTGAAGAAATGGCTTCTTGGCCAGACTACACATTTTCTATATCAAATAACTGTCTCTACATTCCAGTGTATTTTGCTTTGAGCTTCTACTTTTAAAATACAGAACAGGGATGAAGTGCTATTTGACATAAAATGGGCTTAAACATTTTTTTAATCTAAATTCCTTATTGTTTAAAGTATTACATAAGTCTCCTTTCCCCCAAATAATCTCTCCCCAGCTGCCTCAAACCCCCCCACTCAGTACGTGCCCTTATCCCATCCCTCCCATCTGTGTCCATTTGTTTTGCAAAAACGATACATACAGGTCCTTCAGTTGATCTATTTTCCCTTCACCCCCCACCTTCCCTCATAGGTTGGACTGTCTGTTGAATTCTTCTATGGCTCTGGTTCAATTTTGGTCCCTCAGTTTATGTTGATTGTATTGCACAAATGAGTGAAATCATTAGATATTTATCTTTCTTTGACTGGATTATTTCACTTTCATAATGCTCTCCAATTCTACCCATGCTGTTGCAAATGGTAAGAATTCCTTCTTTTTTACACCAGCATAGTATTTTATTGTGTAGATGTACCACAGTTTCCTAATCCACTCATCTGCTGATAGGCACTTAGGTTTTTCCCAAATCTTAGCTATTGCAACTTCTGCTGCTGTGAACAGAGGGGTGCATATATTCTTTCTGAGTGGTGTTTCTGTTTTCTTAGGATATGTTCTTAAAAGTGGGATTACTGGGTCAAATGGAAGTTCCATTTTTAATTTTTTTGAGGAAACTCCATACTATTTTCCACAGTGGCTGCACCAGTCTACATTCCCACCAGCAGTGCAAGAAGGTTCCTTTTTTCCCACATCCTTGCCAGCACTTGTCCTTTGTTAATTGGTTGATGCTAGCCATTCTGACAGGTGTGAGGTGATACCTCATTGTTTGTTGTTTTGATTTATATCTCTCGGATTATTGGTGGCTTTGAACATATATTTATATATTTCTCTTGGAATTCTGTATATTCTCTTTTGAAAAGTGTCTATGTAGGTCCTTTAAATATTTTTTTTAGTAGATTTATCTTCCTTTTGTTCAGTTGTATAAGTTCCCTGTAAATTTTGCAGATTAAACCCTTATGAGAATAACATTGGCAAGTATGTTCTTACATTCAGTGGGCTTTCTTGTTGTTTTGTTGATGGCTTCTTTTGCTGTACAGAAGCTTTTTATTTTTATGTAGTCCCATTTTTTTTATTTTCCCCCTAGTTTCCATTGCCCTAGAAGCTGTATCAGTAAAGATATTGCTTTGACAAATGTCTACTATTTTGCTTCCTATAGCTTCTTTTAGGAATTTTATGTGCTGGGGTGTTTTCCGTTTCAACAAGTGTTCAGAAATCTGGAGAAGGGCTGCATGTAAAAGTTTTGGAGACATTTTTGGGGAGCCAGGGCAGGCTTACCTCTAATGACTAAGCTCCTCAAATCTCTGCACCAGGGCTTTTTATTCACACATTTTCCCCTCTAGGAAAGAAGATATACATATCAAAGGTAAGGTTTGGTGAGCAGTAAAGGATTATCAGGTTGGGGAAACTGTCCTCAGCTGTCTTGCAGCAGGCAATAACATGCAGACCTTCAGCCCTTTTGAAGGCCCAAGATCCATTAACTTTCTGATGAACTTAGTATATTTTATTATGCCCTGGTGGAATTTGCTTTCAGCATTTATGGTTTCCCATCTTGTGTGTAAGTCTTTTGTTCATTTTGAGTTTATTTTTGTGTATGGTGTAAGTTGGTCATTTAGTTTAATTTTTTTGCATGTGTCTGTTCAATATTCCCAAAACCATTTATTGAAGAGACTGTCTTGACTCCATTGTATGTTCTTCCCTCCTTTGTCAAATATTAATTGAGCATAATGGCTTGGATTGAACTCTGGGTTCTCTGTTCTGTTTCATTAGTATATGTCTGTTCTTATGCCAGTATCAGGCATTTTTGAGAACAGTGGCTTTGTAGTATCAATTGATATCTATTATTGTGATTCCTTCAACTTTGGTCTTCTTTCTCGAGATGGCTGTGGCTATGCAGAGTCTTTTTGTATTCCAGATGAATTTTTGGAGAGTTTGTTCTAGGTCTTTGAAGTATGCCATTGGTATTTTAATGGGGATTGCACTGAATTTATAGGTTGCTTTTGGTAGTATGGACATTTAATGATGTTGATTCTACCAATCCATAAACATGGTATATTCTTCCATTTGTTTATGTATTCCTCTATCTCTTTTTTCAGCATTCTGTAATTTTCTGAGTACTGGTCCTTTATCTCCTTGGTCAAATTTATTTCTAGGTATCTTAAATTTTTTTGTTGCAATGGTAAATGAGATTGTTTACTTAGTTTCCCTTTCTGTGAGTTCATTACCAGTGTATTAAAAAGCCATAAATTCCTGAGTGTTAATTTTGTATCCTGCTACATTGCTGAATTCATTTATTAGTTCTGGTAGTTTTTTGATGGAGTCTCTAGCATTTTCTATGTACAATATCATGTTATCTGCGAATAATGACAATTTTACTTCTTCTTTTCCAATTCAAATGCCTTTTATTTCTTTTTCTTGTTTGATCATATGGCTAGTACTTCCAGTACTATGTAGAACAGGAGTGATGAGAATGGGCATCCCTGTCTTGTTCCTGTTCTTAGGAGAAATGCTTTTAGTTTTGCTCATTGAGTATGATGTTGGCTGTAGGTTTGTCATATAAAGCTTTTATTATCATCCCTCTATTCCCACTTTGCTGAGTGGTTTTATTAAGAAAGGGTGTTGGATTTTGTCAAATTCCTTTTCTGCATCAATTGCTGTGACTATGTGATTTCTATCTCTCAATTAGTTTATGTGATGTATCGTGTTTATTCATTTGTGGGTATTGTACCATTCTTGCATCACTGGAATAAATCCCTCTTGGTCATGGGTGTATGACCTTTCTAATGTAATACAGAATCCAATTTGCTAGAATTTTATTAAGGATTTTAGCATCTATGTCATAAGGGATATTGTCTGTTGATTGTCTTTCTCTGTAGTGTCTTTATCTGGTTTTGGGATTAAGGTAATAGTGGCTTCATAAAAAGTGCTTGGGAGTGTTACTTCCTCTTGAATTTTTTTGGAACAGTCTGAGAAGAACAGGTTTTATTTATTCTTTGAACGTTTGATAAAATTCCCCTGTGAAGCCATCTTGCCCTGGGCTTTTGTTTGCTAGAAGCTTTTTGATTACTACTTCAATTTCCTATGTAGTTATTATCCTATTCAGATTTTTTTTTCCTGATTGAGTTTTGGAAGTGGTATTTTTCTAGGAATATGTCCATTTCCTCTAGGTTATTTAGTTTGTTGGAGTACAGTTATTTATAGTATTTTTTTGCCATCTTTTGTATTTCTGTGCAGTTTCTTGTTATTTTGCCTCCTTCGTTTCTGATTTTATTTCGGTCTTCTCTCTTTGCTTTTGGTGTGCCTGGCTAGAGGTTGATCAGTCTTATTTATCCTTTCAAAGAACCAGATCTTGGTTTCACTAATCTTTTGTATTTTTTTAGGGGGGCTCTATGTCATTTATTTCTGCTCTGACCTTTATTATCTCCTTTCTGCTAACTCTGGGCTTTACTTGTTGTTCTCTTTCTAATTTTTAAATTGTAGAGTTAGATCATTTATTACAATTTTTCTGTTTTTTTTTTTTTAGGTAGGCATGTAATGCTCTGAACTTCCTCTCAAGACTGCTTTCACTGTCTCTCATAGGTTCTGGATTGTTGTGTTTTCATGGTCATTTCTTCCAGGATGTTTTTAATTTCTTCTGTGATCTCTTTGGTAACCCAATCATTGTTTATTGCATGCTATCAGCCTTCAATTGTTTGAAATTTTTTTATTTTTTTATTATAGTTGCTTTCTAATATTATACCATTGTGATTTGTGAAGATGCTTGATATGATTTCAACCTTCTTGAATTTGTAGAGACTTTGTCTGTGACCCAATATGTGGTCTATCTTTGAAAAATGTTCCATGTGCACTTAAGAAGAGTGGCTTTGGGGTGAAATATTCTAAAGATATCAATTACTAGTAAGTCCAACTGATCTAGTGAGTCATTTGGGATTGCTGTTTCTTTGCCAATTTTTTTTTGTCTACAAAATATTCCAGTGATGTCAGTGGGGTATTAAAGTCTTCTACTATGATCATATTGCTGTTAATCTTTCATTTGATATCTTCCAGCAGTTTTTCTATGTATTTGGGTGTTCCTGCTTCGAGTGTATATATGTTTACCAGAGTTATATACTCTTGTTTTTATCAATCCCTTTATTATTATGAAGTGGCCTTCCTTATCTCTTATTATAGCCTTCACTCTGAGTTCTATTTTGTTAGATATAAGTATTGATGCCCCAGCATTTTTTTGTTTTGTTTTGTTTTGTTTTTCATTTCTAGTTCATTGAAAGATATTTTTCTATCCTTTCACTCTCACTCTCAGTTTGTGTGAGTCCCTTGTTCTGAGGTAGATCTCCTGTAGACATCATATATATGGGTCATGTTTTCTTATCTACTCAGCCACTTAATGTCTTTTGATTGGAGCATTTAGGCCAGTGATGTTTATATTTATTATCAATACACTAGTAGCCCTGCGCATGAATCCGTGTGCCAGTAGCTGGTCAGTAGCTCACTGCCACCCTCCAGTATCTCTCTGTCTGCTGCCCTGCCCTCATGCAGCTCTTCCCACTCTCTCCACTCTCCCACCTCATAGCTTGCTGTCCTGCTCCCTCCTGTAGCTCTCTGCCTACTGTCCTGACCTCCTGTAGCTCCCTCCAATCCCCACTTCCCCTTCATAGATTGCTGCCCTGCCCTCTCTTGTAGCTCTCTGCCTCCCACTTGTAGCTTGCTGCCCCACCCTCCTGCTGATCCATGATCCAGTCATTATATGGTCAGTTGTTACATTTCACAGCATAATGACCATTTGCATATTATATCTTTATTATATAGGATACTTGTTTGTAGCCATTTTTATTTTTTGTGCTTGAATTCCTTCTTCCCTTTATACTTCTTCTTTTTGCAACAATCCCTTTAGCATTCTTGCATTGCTGGCTTGGTAGTGATAAATTCCCTTAGCCTTTTTTTTTTTGTCTGTGAAGCTCATGATTTCACCCTCAATTTTGAATGATAGCCTTGCTGGATAGAGTATGCTTGGATTCAGTCCCTTGCTTTGGACAACTTTGTATACTTTATTCCATTCCCTTCTGGCCTGATGTGTTTCTGTTGAGAAATCATTTGGTAATCTGATGGGAGGTCCCTTGTAGGTAACTTTCTGTCTCTCTCTTGTAACCTTTAAGATTCTTTCTTTGTCATTAACATTTGCCATTGAAATTATGACATGTCTTGGTGTGGGTCTTTTGGGGTTCATCTTGTTTGAGACTTTCTATGCTTGTGTGACTTTTTTCTTCCTGAAATCAGGAAAGTTTTCGGACATTATTTAATCAAATAGGTTTTCTAACCCTTGCTCTTCTTCTTGTTATTCTGGCGCCACTAATATATGTATGTTGCTTCGTTTCATCTTGTCCCAAAGTTCCCTCAGGCTTTCTTCCTGTCTTTAGATTTTTTCCTGCAATTGCAATTCAGATTGGGTTGTTTTGCTTCCCTGTCTTCTAATTCAACAATTTGGACCTTTGTTTCTCCTAGTCTACTGTTGAAAGCTTCCATATTGTTTTTTATTTATTTCCTCCTGATTTTCCATAGGTTGTTGATTTTCTCATCCATACAGTTTATGAATTGTATGACCCTTATTCTGAAACCTTTTCCTGACTTACTGCATGCCTCCATTTCATTTAGTTCCTTTTCTGGTGATTCTTCCTTTTCTTTTCTTTGGGGGTTGTCCTTCTATCTCTCATTTTTGCTCTCACCAAAGGATCTAGATGTGCAGCAGTGGGCTTGATAGTGGGTCACATGGTGGCAGGCAATGACTATTCCTCAGGCGGTGTTTCCTCTTCAGGCAGTCATGGGTAATGGTTGCTTTTTGGGGGGTTTTAGGACATCTGCTCCTCAGACGGTCATAGGTGGTGGCTGTTCATGGGGCATATGTTCCTCAGATGGTTGAGGGTAGCAGCTGCTCACAAGGAGGCTGCTTCTAGGGCAGTTGTGGTGCATCTGCTCCCCATGTGGTCACAGGTGCCAGTTGCTCTTGAGGGGGCTAGCAAGGCCACTCCTTTTTGTGCAGTTGAGGGCAGTGGCTGATCCTCCAGTGGTCACAGGTAGCGGCTGCTTGCATAGCTGCTGGAGCAGTCACAGCGCCCAGGGCTACTGCATAAGACTTGGCTGCTTGCACACATGGTCATGGAGCCCTGGGCTGCTGCATAAGCCCCAGCTGTTTGTGCACAAAGTCACAGAACCCTGGGCTGTTGCATAAGATCCAGCTGTTTGTGCAGACAGTCATGGGGCCCTGGAATACTGCATAAGGTGCAGCTGTTTGCATATGTATGCACATGGTCATGAAGCCTGGAATTGCTGAGTAAGGCTTAGCTGTTCACAATGAGAGTTGCAGTGCCTGGGGCCAAAGCCTCTGGCTGGGGGAAGGGAAGCACCCTACAGAACTCTTAGCCGGGGGTTGGGGGTTGAAGTCCCAGTGTCCATGGGTTGGCAGCTGAGGCAGCAGTCTCTGGCCAAGTGGCTGTAGGATCCTGTGTGGTGTCTAAGAGCACTCTGGGTGGAGATGAGGCTGGGCTCCCAGTCACAGCTGTCCCCTTGAAGATGGCTTGGCCTCTGTGGGAGAGCCAGCCCTCCGGGAGAGATTACAGCAGTAGCAGAAGCTTCATGGATATGTGAGTCAGTCTGCCAGTCCCTGAAAGACCAGCAAGATCTCAGATATACACACACATACCACATGTCCACACACTCCCCTTTCATTCCCTCACTCACTCACACTCTCTTCCTCACTGCCATCATGTCAGCCACCATCTTGGAATCAGGCTTAAACATTTTTTACAATGTTCTGTATTCTTAATTACATAAAAGAAAGCTTATAAAATTCTTTTGAATAAAATAATTTATAAAAATATTTAGAATAATTGCATAAAAATAAAGAAGCAAATAAGAACACTTAGCCATTAATTCTGGTTATTTGTCCTAGATATTCTTACTAGAATTTGGAGAATATTATAAGAAAGCCAAACCACCATAATAATGTAATGGGAGTTAAGATCAAAATTAGAACACAGTTGATGAATGATGAATGATATAATGAAGAGTGCTTTGGTAGATTGAATTATTAGTTCCAATGATTTCTTCACTCTGCTGTGGTGGTGTTATGTATCCACATCCTTGCCATGGCTGCATAGTGGGTAAATTATTGCTCCCTATCCTTTGATTCTGGCTTGGCCATATGACTTGTTTTGGTCAACAGGATGCCAATTAACATGATGCAATCAGAGACTTGGAATGTCCATAGAAGTGCTTCTCCATGACCTGAACATGCAACAGATAGCTATGGCCCCTGAGCCTAAGCTCCAAATGAGACATGTGGAACATATTTACAGCCTGGGACCAACCCCAGAAGATACAGCTAGAAGCAGAGACACTTAGGCCAAACCTACATTGGTCAAATTACAATAGAAACTGCAGTGGACTTAGGGTCCCACAAGTGTGAGTATAAGTAAATGCATATCACTGAGTTTTGGGTTTATTTGTTATACAGCATTACTGCACCAATCATAAATTGTCACAAAAGCTTTACCTCCTCTAATGGCCTGTATCTATCCCTAATGGACATATTGTATCTGGATTATATTTAGCCAGGCCTGCATGATGGACAGTGAACTTTCTATAACATGGTTGATCTAGTTCTTCTTGAGAAGTTACCTTATTCCTGGTTGTGTTTTCTTCTTAACAATCACAATGATGGACAGCAACTATTACCATTGTCTTTGGTGGTGCTCAACACACCCATAATATCCTATCTAATAAAAGAGTAATATGCAAATTGACTGTTCCTCCACTACACCCACAAGCCATGCCCACCAGTCACATTCACCAGCCAATCAGAGCGAGTATGCAAATTAACCCCAACCAATATGGCTATAGCCACAGAGAGAGCAGGAAGGAGCTTGGGGTTACCCCTGGTGATGGAGGAAGTGAAGCTTTCTGCACACCCTGGCCAGGCCAGATATCAGCTTAAGGCAACAATGTTTCAATGGGTGTGTGAGCAGAAGGCTTGGCTCTGCTCCAGGCTACAAAGTTTCAATTGTAGAAGATAAATAAATCCCAGGTACCAGAACCTCCATTTGGGTTGCGGGGTCATGGCCGGCCTGCAAACCATCACAAGCCCCTTGCCTAGGCCCCCCCCCAAGCCCCAAGGGAATGCCCACCTTGATCCAAGACACCCTTCATGGCAAACCAGCTGGTCCCCACTCATGCACCAGGCCTCTATCCTATCCTATAAAAGAGTAACATGCAGATTGACCATCACTCCAACACACAAGATGACTGCCCCTATGTGGTCAAAAGATCCTGCCCCCATGTGGACACAAGATGGCCACCACGAGATGGCCAGCAGGGGAGGGTAGTTGGGAGGGACCAGGCCTTCAAGGGAGGGCAGTTGTGGGCAATCAGGCCAGCAGGGGAGGGCTGTTGGAAGGGACAAGGCCTGCAAGCAAGGGCAGTTGGGGGTGATCAAGCCTGCAGGGGAGGGCAGTTAGGGGTGGCCAGGCCCTCAGGGGAGGGCAGTTAGGGGCAAATAGGCTGGCAGGGGGCCAGTTAGGCATCAATCAGGCTGGCAGAGGAGTGGTTAGGAGGTGAATAGGCTGGCAGGCAGAAGTGATTAGGGGCAATCAGGAAGGTAGGCAGGTGAGCAGTTTGGAGTCAGCAGTCCTGGATTGTGAGAGGGGTGTCAAGCTGCCCATTTTAGGCCTGATTCTACCTAGATCAGGCCTAAATGGGCAGTCGGACATCTCTCAAGGGGTCCCAGATTTGAAAGGAAACAGGCTGGGCTGAAGGACACCTCCCCCTGTGCACGAATTTCGTGGATGGGGCCTCTAGTTTGTAAATAACATGCTTGAACTACTATTTCTTTATTATTATTTTTTTAGATACTATTGTTGACTTTTTCTTTTGGAAGAAGAGGATATAAATCTGTTACTATCACTTCAGCCTCATGCTACCCACACACTTTCACTCATTATAACACATCAGAAGATAAAGAGGTATGTAAATAAAAATTACTAATTCTTTCCTACTCATTCACTCTCTAAGGCAATGTATATTATTGACTAGCTGTGTAACTATTCACAATTTGTACATATACCTAAGAAATAATATGTTGAACTTGTTTCACTAATTCAAGATGTGGGGATTCAACATACAATAGAGAATTTATTCCAGAATGAGGTCCTAGAATGAGATGTAAATTTATAAAGTCTGTGACTGGAAAGTCAATTTCCTGATTCACCCATATTGAAGGAAAATGAGTAGATTTCCAGGGAGGAGTTTTTGTGTGTGTGTGTTTTTTTTTTTTTTTGAGAGAGCTGTGCTAGTCATTTATTCTCTACTCACCTGCCCCCCAACCTCAATTCAGAAGAAAGGAAGAATAAGAACTTTACAGAAACCATGTAGTGAGCTTAATATGTGACCTTTGTCCTGTGCAGTTGGCAGTAAGGTAGGACACTGTGGACAAGTCTGGGGGATGAGTGACAGGCTGGGTATAGTGGATTCGGCTATAAAGTAGAGGGAAGCTTCTATTGTGATGTGATAGATCTGCACTTCAGAGTTTATTGAACAAATGATGTGTGTTTGTGCTTCCTGTGGACCAGATTTAGGATGGTGGGCAGGGAAGAAATACACTAGTGGTTTTAGAGGAGGTGGGTTGGCAGCTATAAGACCTCAACGAACAATATATGCATGAACTGCTAGATTCCCAAAACTGTAGTCAGAATGAAGAAGCTTGTTCTTGGAATGGAGTGAAAAACAATGGGAAGAGCACCAACAATGCAAGGTTTTTTTAAAAATATATTTTATTTATTTTTACAGAGAGGAAGGGAGAGGGATAGAGAGTTAGAAACATCGATGAGAGAGAGACATCGATCAGCTGCCTCCTGCATGCCCCCCACTGGGGATGTGCTTGCAACCAAGGTACATGCCCTTGACCGGAATTGAACCTGAGACCTTTCAGTCCACAGGCCTATGCTCTATCCACTGAGCCAAACCAGTTTTGGCCAATGCAAGGTTTTTGAAAAGCCAAGAAAAAGCCATTTTAGGCTTCATGCAGAGAATACAGAGCTAGCTTATTGATAGGGCAGATATTTAGAAGTTTCCTTATCTTGTTCCCTCTTCTTGCTTTCTGTTCTTTCTCACCTAAAGTGTTAGAGTGAAACTCTAGATAGAAAATAGAGGCAAGCAGAAATAAGAAGATGATCATGTATTTTAACTATACATGGCTGGTATTTTGGCTGGTCTTGAATTCCTGTCTGTTGAGATGACCAAGATCTTTGTTTCTGAGGAGTCTATACCTTTGCTTGGTTTGTTCTGGTCATGCTGTGGTTGCTGTGATTTCCAATTCACCGTTTTTGCAAGGCATGGTAGTACTAAGAGTTGGCCAAATAAATCCCCTGAACCCCTGGCCCCTGGGTCCTAAACATCTTTCTTGCTGGTGGTAGCATCGGACTATAGTAATCATGGTCAGTCAATGACCTGATTAGCACAATAACTCCTTGTTGTTTTTGGTGTTCTGCTAGTTCACTGGCATGAGGATCCCAAAGTAGCCAGGTGGTAGTCACAGCTTCAATGGACTTCAAGTTCAATGGAACCCTTACTGTACTCCTTGTTGGAAACAATTCCTCTATGGGAACTAGGGATTCTAACTTGGCAGAGCCCAAGGGTTGTGAGAATTGGGAACCCAAATTCCACAAGTGGGTCACTGAGAGTTAAGAAGGTTCACACCTTGGTTTGCACACCCACAAATTCTAGCTATTAAGGAAAAATTGCACTACCTGTCTGTCAACTGTGAATCCAGTGTCTATACCACGTCTTGGATTATAGAGACCCAACTCTGCAAGGTGCTGTGCCATACTGGCACAGGTGGGACTTTAACAGATCATTGCACTATCCTAATGCAATGACTGCCTCTGGGTAATGGGGTTCGTGATAAGACCAGTGGCTCTCATAGTCAGAAGCCTATTGCTGCATCTCTGTTACTATAAAATGAGTCTCTTGTTCTGAGGCATGTATTACCCTGATTGGATAATCCATTCCTGCCAACAAGTGCCAGGCACATATTGTTATCCAAAAGAGCATTTATTGAATCATTGAATGTCTAGGAGATGAGAATCTAAAGAGAAGGAGTCATTTCACTTCCAAACCATGAGCCATGGTCTGCAGTGTGTATCACTGAGAAATATCTTTAGGCACAGGGAAGCAATTGAGGCTGGACTTCTTTGATTGTTGGTTTTAATAGTAAAGGAAGGTAAGACCTGGGGAATTTGGTCTTTATCAGATTTCATAATGTTTTCTATCATCAGAATTCCTGTTGAAATCTGAAAAATTTTGCCATTGGGAGGCAATCTCCTCCTATAATGAGACCTAACTCCATTATTGCACAATATAAGAGATTGTACTTTCCCATAAGGCTTCTGAGGTTCCACCTGCCTCAGTCCTTTCCTGATTGAGGTATTGAAGACTGAAACCAACTTTGCCTATCACTTTCTCCTGGTTATTTTTATTTTTATTTTATTTTTGGTAAATTCTTCTGTTGGCTGCCTCATACGTAGTCTAACAAAGATAAATCGGCCCCTGAAATCTGCTGACACCTCTGTTTACAGAATATTATGTGTTAAATTGTGCCCTAAACCCTGAAAGAAATTCATATGCTGAAGTCTCAGTATCTCAAAATGCAACCTTAGCCCTGACCAGTGTGGCAAAGTGGTTAGAGTATCGGCCCACACACTGATGGGTCTCTGGTTCAATTTCAGGTCAAGGGCACATACTTGGGTTCTGGGTTTGCTCCCTGCACCCTGGCCCCTGGTCCAGTCATGTGCATGTCTCTCTCATATCGATGTCTCTCTCTCTCTTCCTCCTGCTCCTCTCTCTCTCTCTCTCTCTCTCTCTCTCTCTCTCTCTCTCTCTCTCCCCTTCTCTCTCTCCTTCCCACTCTCTCTGAAAAGCAATGGAAAAAATATCCTCTGGTAAGAAGGAACAAAAAACAAACAAATAAATAAAAGAACAACCTATAGGAGATACAGTCTTATAGAGGTGATCAAGTTAAAATGAGGTAATTAGGGTGGGCTTTAATCCAATATGACTAGTGTCCTTAGAAAAGGAGGAAATTTGCACACAGAAACAGGCATACAGGGAGAATATCATGTGACTATGAAGATGGCCATCAAAAGCCAAGGAGAGCCCTAACTGGTTTGACTCAGTGGATAGAGTTGGCCTGCAGAATGAAGAGTCCCAGGTTCAGTTCTGGTCAAGGGCATGTACCTCGGTTGCAGGCACATCCCCAATAGGGGGTGTGCAGGAGGCAGCTGATTGGTGTTTCTCTCTCATCGATTTTTCTAACTCTCTATCCCTCTCCCTTCACTCTGTAAAAAAATCAATAAAAAAAAAAAAAAAACACCATGAGAAAAGCCTGGAAGAGAACTTTCCCTCACACCTCACAACCCTCACAACCCCTTTCCCTAAACAACCTTGATCATGGACTTCTAACCTCCAGAAATGGGATACAATGTATTTCTGTTGTTTAAGCTGCCCAGTTATGGCAGCCCTATCAGACAAATAGACAGCATCTGCGCCTGAACTCTACCTTGCACCAGAGGAGCTGCCCTGAGCCAGCGTGGGTAGTACAGAAAGCATATTTAACTGACATAAAGTTGCAAGGACGGGCCAAAAACTTTCAAGTCTTCCCAAGAAGCCCTTGGCACATTCTCTAAATTCTATTGGAAGAATTGGGTCACATGGCCATGCTCTAGCTGGAAAGGCCTCTGCTACAGTAAGCTCCTGGGTGTGCTCTCAGTGTTAAAGGCTCTTTTCCAGAACAATGCCACTTAGAACTATCAAACTGGCTCTATCGACTCTGTACAAGGAAATGGGGGCTAACCTTTCTGGAGTCTAGCTCAATAATGTTGGGTAGCAAGCCATCTTTGACCAGATAATTAATCAATTTTGCTCCTTCCTTGTGTCAGTCACTCTTCTAGATTTGAAAGAGAAAGAAATGGTCACTATTTCTCGGAGCTCACTGTAGTGGTAGGAGATAAGCAATAAGACAGACTAGCTGAGATATGTCCCACTAGGAGTGAGGCTTTGTAGGTTGGGTAATCAGCACTCTGTGGGAGGTAGTCACTTCAGCTGAGAGCTGAAGGCCAATCAAGTTAGTGCTTCAAAATGGCAAGGAAACATTGGAATAACTCAGATGGGACGTCTACAAACTTAAATATTATACATCCACCCCCCATCCTCAGGTTAATAAGTTCAAATTTTGCTATAAGATTAAGCAATGGTAGATTCTGACACTCCGCATAAATTTGGTATAGACATGCCACAGAGATATTGCAGGTTCTGTTCCAGATCATCACAATAAAGCCACTCATAATCTTTTTGTTGGTGGAGAATCTCGCCTTCAATTAGAAAAAAATGCAACATGCACAATAAGCAAAGTACAAAACAAGGTATGCCTATAAATGAGGACACAGATGCTCAGATCGTGTTGGTTCTGGCTTTTTCCAGCTTTGCAAATCAAAGCCACTAGTGTTGAAATGTATAGATCTCTGGGCCCAGTAATGCTCCCATACTATATAGCTGATTAAAACCTGCAAGTGAAATAAAGTACTCAAAGTCCTACTTCCAGGACTGCTTCTGGACCCACTCTGAAGGATGAACTCTGACCCGCACCAGTTCATGACCTGAATCAACTCTATAGGTATAGTGCTTTGGTTGTCTCAGAGTGTAATCTACCTATTTTAAAAATTCAGATTATATATCTACTGGCACATAATTTGCAACTCTATACTTCTCTGAAGGTAGAGGCCCTTTCAGGCAAAATTCTTCCACTCCAGCCACTTTCATACTTTCAAAAAGAGAAGAAAAGAACCCCAAACCCCAAACAAAGGCCCGAAATCCCAATCTCATTTCTCTACCTGCCTGTAGAGCTGGGATAGTCTAATATCCTGACATGTAATGAATGCCCTAAGATCATTGTGCACCGGCCTCTTTGGCTTTAGGGAAATAAGCCAGTTCAAGTTCCTCAATAGTCTACCCCCCTAAATTATCTACCACTAGTCCCTAAAAACTCAATGTATCTATCTCCCTCTCCCCACCTGCCGCGCCCCCCCCACCCCACCCCCCCCACACACACACTCCCAGGATAGTATATGGCTCATTCTCTTTTTTTCCTCCAAATATTCTTTCCCATTCTCTTGACCCCTGCTGGTTTTACATAGTTTGGACTTTTCTTGGAGTGTCTACTGGTGTGATCCAAGATTTTCTTATGGACAAAGGTAAAAAGTACTAAAAAAAAATGGAGAAATGTTCTCATTTCACTCCAGTTCTCTGAACTAGGTAGGCTACTGAAGAGCAGCCTCTGCTTTTCCAGAAGGTATTAGAGTATTGTAACACATTTGCTTCCAGAGCCCCAACTATACTGTGAGAGTCCCTATGCTATTTTGGAGAACTCAATTAAGATTTACGCAGAACGCCACAGAACAGCTGTCTGGAAGTCTGTGGAGAAACACCAAACGGCGTTCCTAACGAATATTTTCTTTTGTGTTGTTGTATTATTAAGTTGCTGCTAAAATCCCTAACTGCCCGTGACCTTAAGTTAACCATGGTGAAGTGAGTCTGGAGAGTTCATGAGGAAGGAGGTGGAAAAACACCGTGACCTGGGAGAGCACCCAGGGAAGCAGGGGTTGCCGCCCCGCGCGGGCAGGGCGTCCCCAGGACCCAGGCGGGGCTGGGCGGGCCCCAGACGCCCCTCGGTGGGCGGTGCGCACCCACGGTGGGCGGGGAAACTCAGCGCGCAGGCGGCGCCCGAGGTTTCCCTCGCGTCCTAGCAACCAGCCGGCGCGCACCGTGGGCGCTGCAGGTGAGTACGGGGCCTGGGCGCAGGGCTCTGCCTGAAGCCCACGGCTTTCTGGGGCCCCTTTTCCGCGCCCGGACTTGTGGCCCGCGCTGGTGTGTTTGCAGCTGTCGAGAAAAGAGGCCCCGTTTCAGTCTCTCCTCAGCTCAAGAGCCCACCCCTTCTCATTCTCTCCCTCATCTAAGCCCGGCCTCCTGCCCACCTCCTGCTCCTCTGCTCTCTCTAGTCTGGCCGCCTTCCTGCCTTGCTTGCCTCCCGCATCTTTTCCCTTGGCCCTTGCAGGTTTGCCTCCTCCTTCTTTCCATATTATCTTCGTTGCCTGACCCTTCCTGCCTGTCCCCTGAACCCTCAGAAACTTATCCTCCCACTCGGACGCCATTAACATCAGTTCTGTAATTGTAACTTTTCTGTAGGTCTCACTGAATAGCTTTATAATTCTCAGAATGTCTGTATATGTACGGGATCCCAATGGCTGTCATCAGCCACATTTCTAGATCTTTAGAGTGGATGCTTGCATTCCCAGAGCCTCATAAAGAATTCTGTTTTGCTTGTGCTCAGGTGTCACAGAAATTATACATGAAGGGGTTTCTTTTTGTTAGTGACTAGAGGCCAGGTGCACAAAATTTATGCTTGGTGGGGGGGGGGGCTGTCCCTCAGCCTTGTAACCTGGGACCCCCTTGGGAGTTGCCTCTCACAGTCTGGGACTGCGGCTCCTAATGGCTTGCCTGCCTGCCTGCCTGATCGCCCCTAACCACCCTGCCTGCCTGCCTTGTAGCCCCTAACCACCTCTGCCTCAGCCCGCCACTGCAGCTTCATTGGGAATGACCACCAGAAGGTCGTTTGGCTGTCTGGTCTAATGAGCATATTACACTTTTATTGTTATAGATACTGGAAGCTTGTAACTGACCCTTTGGAAAACAAATCATATCTATTCGATTAGTAGGGAAAATAAGTGCAAAGTGTTTTGCAGCTTATAGAAACAGACATGCACAGAAACTTTTGCCCTTTTAATTGTTAAACGCTTTTAACATCTTACTTTCATTCAAAGATCTGTACTATGTATTCACCATGGTGCTTAGGCCAGAAGAACAAGGGAACTGACAATGGGTAGTAACTGGGGAGCAGCCTGTCTTGATAAAAAGTGTTAGTTTATGTATTTTGCTGGGTTATACCTATCATTTTTGAACACCACTGAAATTAGTTGAACAAGTGCTATAGTTTTGGTTCTCTTGATAAATTAAGAAGCCATCAGGAATTTCTCACTTAAATGAAAAAACAAAACAACAACAAAAAAAAATCCCAACTCACCATATTATTCTGTTTTCTTTTAAAAACTCATTCAATTAGTCCTGCAAAGCACTTTTCTTTTTTTTAAAGAAGAACGTTATAGAGCTCCTCTAATTGAGTATAGTCATAGCCCTGCTGAGATTTTCTTAGGCCTTTGATAACCAATCTTCTTCAAACAAGCCTGTCCATTGCTGTAGTTCTTGGTTTACTAGATTCAGAAAAAACAATTTAAAGAAATTTAAATATGTTACACTTAAATTTCTATAAAAATTTATCATGATGAAAGATTTTTTTTTTTTTTTGCATTTCTTAGATCTTTAAGTGTCTTCCAGGGAGTTGCTATGTGGTATGTTGACTGCCACAACCTTATGCAATCTATGTAATTTCACATTTTTCTTGAAAAAGGTACAAGAAGAAAATGATGCACACACTATTGCTATATAGGACCACAAAACAAGTGTACGCTTAAAATAGAAAACAAACAGAACTGTCCATCTAAGTCTTTCTGTATAAGATAAACCTATTTGCACTTATTCGTGGTTTGCACTGATTCTCACAATACTGAGAAACTCAGGAGTGTCACACATTCACCTCAATTCATGCCTCTCTGTTCGGAATTGCCCAGGAGAATCAGTACCCTGGAATATTAGAGCAAATGCATAAATTTGTACCCTAATTGTATACATTTTATCCCACTAGTACTTTTATATATATATACATGTATATAAATATGTACATATATACATATTATATGTCTTATCACTATTTGATGTGATACTCAGTTTCTATAGCAAATATGTTGTAACTAGAGGACTGGTGCACAAAATTCGTGCATAAGGGGTTGGGTGTGTCCTTCAGCCCAGCTTGTTCTCTCTCCAATCTGGGACCTCTCAAGGGATGTCCGACTGCCCATTTAGGCCTGATCCCTCACAATCCAGGACTGCTGGCGCCAAACTGCTCGTCTGCCTGCCTTTCTTTTTGATTGTCCCTAACTGCTTCTGCCTGCCAGCCTGATCACCCCCTAAACACTCCCCTGCCAGACTGATTGATGCCTAACTGCTCCCCTGCAGGCCTGGTCACTCCTAACTACCCTTCCCTGCAGGCGTGGTTCTCCCCAGCTCGTCCCCCTGCAGGCCTGGTTTCCCCCCCCCACACACACACTGTTGTATCCTGCAGGCCTGGGTCTCCTCAACTGTCCTTCCATGCAGGCCCAGTTGCCCCAACTTCCTCCCCTACCAGCCTGGTCACCCCTACTGCCCTCCCATGCAGGCTTGATCTCCCCCAACTGCCATCCCTTGCAGGCCTGGTCCCTCCTAATTGCCTTCCCCTGCTGGCCATCTTGTGGTGTCCATCTTATGTCCACATGGGGACAGCCATCTTTGACCATATGAGGGAAGACATGTCTTTGAAACATAAATTGTGTGACTAGTGTAGTCATCAATGTTGTGATTTCAAAAATGCTGAGCTCTTGGTAAAGTTCCATGTAACATGAAGTATGTCTGATCTTCCTTTAGATTTAAATGATAGTTGCAATACTGGAAAATCCAATGTATATTAAAACTGTGAAAAAATACCTTGTGATCTGAAGTTTTTCATCTACTAGATGCTTGGAGATTGCATATTGCAGGACATCTGTATTCTTGACTCTCATCACTAAATGCAAATGATGTCCTTCAGTCTGTAATAATACTTCTGTACTGTTATTCATCAGGCATTATAGCCCCATGAGAATTACTGATCTATATGTCACTGTTACTGAATTTCAAGATTTACAGAAAGTAAAATCCCCAACTCATTTTTGTAGAATCTTGTTACCTCTGCTTTTGTAATAATGACGTGGGGGAAAATGCTAATTATATTCTATATTTAACTTTTACAACCATTCTTTTAATATCCTGGAAGATTTTAATGATCTGTGTTATTAAAGATGGGAAAACAAGCAAGTACAGATTATAGGAAAATATATAATATCTTCTTATTAATACGGTATGTATCATAAATAACCATTATGAACTAATACCAGAACTTGTTTTCTACCTTAGTTCCTATTTAATGTTACAGAAAATGATATCTTTCTAAAAATCTTTTAAAGATATATTTAGCCAAAGTGAAATTTATTTAATTTGAATTTCTGTCTTAAATTTTAATGCTAGACTTTTTTTAGTAACTAATTTTGATAAACAGCCTAAAACAATTCTCTTTTGTTCTTACATCTCTCCCATTTTCTCTTAAGGAAGTTATAAATTACAATAAAACATTCTGGCCAGGAAATATGGGCAGAGAATACAGTATTTTGATTACTCAAATATTCTGGTTTATAGGGTCAATATGTGATATACCAATTTTTAGAGAAAATTAAAATTACATTTTATAGTTATATTCTTATTGTATTTCCAATTGATTCAGAAGGCATTTGAGTGACTCTCAGAGCATCCAGAATCATGTTATCAGTCATCATTGCACTGTTGCAGATGTAATGACTATATGAAAGTCAGGATAACAGAATTAATAGAATAATTCTAAACAGTGGCTGGTTCAGCTCAAAAGAGTTTTGCTCACTGTACCTTCAGCCCCTGCTGAAGTGCAAATCAAAGGAAAATTCTTTTTCCACTTTGGAGTTTTGTTTCCATTTAGGCCCAAGGAAATGAGATAAAGTATTCATTTCAAGGCAGACAGAGATTGAAAAATCCTTAAGTAGTAGTCAGTTTTACTTAAAGCTGGTTCTCTAAAAATTAATTATTTTATTGAATCAAGCAATTAGATAATTAAAATAAATCAGCCTCTATGATGACTCAACAGAATGTGGGTCAGGTAGTACTAGCTTAAAATATTGAAAATGAAAAAATATCCAGTGAAAAGATAGATGCTGTTGTCTTTTTCTAACTCTTTCTACTCTGGGTCTCCCCAGTGTGTGTGCTAAGCTCAGCTCTGAGTGTTGTTGGACTCATGGGTGTGGCCCTGGCAAGATTAGTGCAGTGGACTGCTACTGGATATGGAACCAGAGCCCTGGAAATTACGCCTCTAAATGAAGCTATATTGAAAGAAATTATTATGTTTGCGGAGAGTTTTATCTACCAACATCCCCAAGAGGCAAAATATATTTTTGTAGAACCACTTGAATGGAAGACAGATTTGGACCCCTCAGCATTTGAATCAGGTTATGTTGTCAGGTAAGCCAGTTAATTGCTTCTAAAATTGATTATCTTCATTGTACTTATTTTTATTAATTGATAGTGGGTTTGGGGCAAGTCACTTAACATCTGTCAGTTTTAGAAATCTTCTAACTCAGGGATTCAGGTGGAATTTGAGGATATTTTGTTTGGCCAGCACACTAATTTTCAATTTGATTTGAATTTCTTTTGATAGGGGAAGCATTCTCCAGGTCACCACAGTCCCAACATTAGCTATTGTTTGATGTCTGGCCTTTCCACTCACCCATATTATCTGCCATATACTAGTAGGCATTGCTTTTGTGACCTCTGAGGTATACATACCTTCTGGTATTTAAATCTATCAATTTCTGGGATGGCAGAGGGAGAATTTTGCTCAAGATAAGGAAGAGACTTCTTAATAATAAACATTGCCCTCAAATGAAAACCTTCTAAATCTGAGGTTAAAAAAAGAAAATCCTACTTCCACTTTACCCAGTAAGCTGTCAATTTATCTTTTTTGAACATAGCTAAAATATAAATCTGTAATAATAAAAGCATAATATGATAATTAGGCCAGATGTTCTTCCAGACGACCTCCCAGATGGAGCTGGGGCTGTGAAGGAAGCCCGAGTCCCGGGTGCCAGAAGGAAGCTGGTGTCGGCAGCTGGGGAAGGACGGCCTACTCTTGCATGAATTTCATATACATTTGTATAATTGATATAAATATTATATATTCTATTAGAGGCCTGGTGCATGAAAATTCATGCACTCCAGGGGATCCCTCAGCCCAGCTTGTACCCTCTCACAGATCGGAAGCCCTCAGGGGATGTCCTAAACCATAATCTGGCCTCCTCTGTGGGAGACAACCAGGCTGGCCCATCACTCCTCCCCCATCACCCCTCCACTGTTGCTGTTTGCTGCTGCCTCTCTCCCCACCATCGCCATCCCCTTCCTCTGCCAACTGGCACGCGCCTTGGGTGGCCTGGCTCCACCTGCTCACTGGCCCCACCTCCTGCCTACTGGTCATTCTGCTGTTTGGTCAATTTGCATATTATGCTTTTATTATATAGGATGTTATATGAATGTCATGTATTATACAACTATAGATTGTAAGTATCTATGATAAATATATATAAATTTATATGTATCTCTTTTTGTTTCAGTCAGCCTCAGTTTATTTTACACTTCAGGCATTCTGATATATGAACTTTTAAAGTCTGACATACCACCCTAGCTGGTTTGGCTCAGTGAATAGAGCATTGGCCTATGAACTGGAGGGTCTTGGATTTGATACCAGTCAAGGGCACATGCTTGGCTTGTGGGCTTGATTCACAGTAGGGGGTATGCAGGAGACAGCTGATCAATGATTCTCTCTCATCATTGATGTTTTTATCTTCCTCTACCTTCCTCTCTGAAATCAGTAAAAATATATTTTTAAAAAAAAGATAAAGTCTGATATATCAAGAACAGTTCCCTAACTAGCCAAATTTCCTATGAATGCCTTTTTCATTTTTTCTCTTTGGGATTATTTATGAGAATAAATTTAGAATTTTATTTTTAGAACTGTTAAACCATTCTTGAACTGCATTTTAAAAGCTCTTTAGTTCTGATATCATGCTCTACCTTCTCTGAATTTTTACAATATTTTTTAAAATTGTATTTTATTTCTAACTGCCTTTGGTTACTTTCTCCCAAGGAGCTTGTCATACTTTATTGCTCCCATTTAACTAAGTTCAGTGTAATATCACAGATTCTTTTTTTTTTAACTTTTGAAAGATAAACTCATCAGTAAAACTAATTACAAACATGAATGACTTAATATACAAAGATAGATTAAGCAGGTTTCAGAAGAGTATCACAATTGTCATTGTATCTTGCCTCTGTTCTAATTTTATGTTCCAAGTGCAAACATGAGCACATTTGAGGCCTCCTTAGGTGGGCTTGTTACACACCTCAAATGTATCTCTATTTCTCTGTTTGCTTTATATATCTTTGTACACAGTCTTTATGTACAGTGTTCTGTCTTAAGTGGGATGTTTTTTTTTATTTTGACACCATGTGTATTTTGAACCACCCCTTCCTTATCAGATTTATTATGCAACTTTTCCTTGGGCCAAGTTTTCTATCTTCAAACTTATTTGTTACATTTATTATTTATTGTTGTTGAAATTATTACAGATGTCCCTCATTTACCTCCCTTTTACTCCCCTCCACCCAAACCCCTCCCTTCCCTCCCTCTGGCCCTAACCATGTTGTTGTCTGTGTCCATGGGCTATGCTTACATGTTCTTTAACTATTCTCTTCACCTTCTTTCATCCTCTCCTCCTCACCCATCTCCCCTCTGACATCTGTCAGTCTGTATCATGTATCCATGACTCTGGTTCTATTTTATTTGTCAGATTATTTTGTTCATTAGATTCCACATAAATGACATCATATGGTATTGGTCTTTCTATGACTGACTTATTTCACTTGGCATTATAATCTCCAGGTCCATCCATGCTCTCAAAAGGTAAGAGTTCCTTCCTTTTCACAGCTATGTAGTATTCCATTGTGTAAATGTGCCACAAAGTTTTTATCTACTCATCTACTGGCATTTGGACTGTTTCCAGATCTTGGCTGTTATAAGCAATGCTGCTATGAACATAGGGATGCATATATACTTTCTGATAGGTGTTTCAGGTTTCTTAGTATATATTTCCAGAAGTGGGATTTTTTTTTAGGAAATTCCATATTGTTTTTCCACAGTGGCTGCACCAGTCTGCATTCCCACCAACAGTGCACTAGAGTTCCCTTTTCTCTACATCCGTACCAGTACCTTTTGTTGTTGGCGCATGTGAACTTATAACTCACTGTGGTTTTAATTTGGACCTCTCTGATGATCAGTGGCATTAAATTTTTTTTCATATGTCCATTGACCATCTCTGTGTCCTCTTTGGAGAAGTGTCTATTTAGGTTCTTTGCCCTTTTTGAATTGGATTTTTTTTTTTTTGTCTTCCTGTAGTTAGTTGGGTAAGTTCTTTATATATTTTGGAAATTAACCCTTTATCAGATTGGCGAAAATGTTTTTCCATAGAGTGGGCTCCCTTTTCATTTTATTGATGATTTCTTTTTGCTGTGCAGAAGCTTTTAATTTGATGTAATTCCATTTGTTTATTTTTTTCCTTGTTTTCCTTGCCCTAGGAGATATATTGGCAAAAATATTGCTATGTCAGATGTCTGAAATTTTACTGGGATCCTTTTTTGGGCTCTTTATGGTTTCAGGCCTTACATTTAAGTCTTTTATTCCTTTTGAGTTTATTCTTGTGTATGGTGTAAGTTGTTTGTCTAGTTCATTTTCTTGCAGGTATTTGTCCAAATTTCCCAACATGATTTATTGAATAGAGTATCTTTGCTCCATTGTATGCTCTTGCCTCCTTTGTAAAATATTAGTTGGCCAAAGAGGTTGATTTCTGAGCTCTCTGTTCTGTTAGATTGATCAATATGCCTGCTCTTATGCCAGTACCAGGTTGTTTTGATTACAATATAATTTAGTTTGATATCTGGCATTATGATCCTTCTAAATTTGTTCTTTCTCAAGACTGCTGAAGCTATTTGGGGTCTTTTTTGGCTCCATATAAATTTTTTGAATATTTGGTCTAGATCTGTGCAATATGTTATTGGTATTTTAGTTGGGATTGCTTTGAATCTATAGATTTCTTTGGTTATATGGACATTTTCATGATGTTAATTCTTTTAATCCAGGAACATGATATATGTTTCCACTTATTTGTGTCTTCCTCAGTTTCTTTCTTCAATGTTCTATAATTTTCCAAATGCAAGTCTTTTACCTCTTTGGTTAAATTTATTCCTAGGTACCTCACATTGTGTTGTTGCAATAGTAAGTGGAATTTTTTCTTAGTTCTCTTTCTGATAGTTCATTATTGGTGTCTAGAAATGCTATGGATTTCTGGATATTGATTTTATATCCTGCTACTTTCCCAAATTCATATATTAGATCTAATAGCTTTTTGGTGGAGCCTGTAGGGTTTTCTATATATACTATCATGTCATCTGTGAATAATGACAGTTTCACTTTGTCATTTCTAATTTGAATGCATTTTATTTCTTCTTATTTGATTACTGTGGCTAGAATTTCCAGTACTATGTTGAGTAAGAATGGTGAAAGCAGACATCCTGGGCTTGGTCCTGATCTGCAGGGAAACACTTTTAGTTTTTCCCATTGAGTATAATGTTGGCTGTAGGTTTCCATATATGGCTTTTATTATGTTGAGGTATGGTCTCTTTATTAACACTTCAGTAAGAGTTTTTACCATGAATCAGTGCTAGATTTTATACAATGCTTTTTCTGTATCTATTGATAGGATTATGTGATTTGTAATCTTTAATTTTGTTGATATACTGTGTCATATTATTGATTTACCAGAGGCCTGTTGCACAGATTTGTGCATGATGGGGGTGCCTCAGACTGGCCTGTGCCCTCTTACAATCCAGGACCCCTCAGGGGATGTCCCACTGCCAGTTTAGGCCAGGCCTTAACCGGCAGTTGGACATCCCCCAAGGGATGTGGCAGTGCATGCAGTGGCAGATGGCTGGGGAGAAGTCCAAGCTGCTATTTCACTGCTCTTGCACCACGTTCTTGCCACTCACTGTGCTCACTGCTCCTTAGTGCTGTCATGGAGGTGGGAGAGGCTCCTGCCATTGTCCTCACCAGCTGTGAGCCCAGCTTCTGACTGAGCAGTGCTCCTGCTGTGGGAGTGTACTGACCACCAGTGGGCAGCTCCTGCATTGAGCATCTGCCCTCTGGTGGTCAGTGCGCATCATAGTGACTGGTCGTTTCAGTGGTTTTGTTGGAATGTTCACTTAGGCTTTTATATTTATACATGAATATTATACCAGTCTTGCATCCCTGGAATAAAGCCCACTTAATCATGCATGGTATGTGATCTTTTGAATATACTAGCGAATTTATGCACAAATTTGTGCACGGTGGGGTCCCTTGGCATGACCGGTGATGGGGTCCATTTAGGCTGGCTGGCTGGGGGGAGGAACCATGGGAGCACACTGACCACCAGGGGGCAACTCTTGCATTGAGTGTCTGTGTCATAGTAACTGTTAGGCTTTTATATATATAGATTGCTGCATCTAATTTGTTAATATTTTATTGAGGATTTTAGCATTTATTTTCATCAGGCATATTGGCCTATAATTATCTTTCTTTGTAGTGTCTTAGTTTTGGAATTAAGATAAAGTTGATCTCATACAAAGAGTTTTCCCCCTTCTTGAATTTTTGGAATGGTTTGAAGAAGATAGATATTAGTCAGGTCTTCTTTGAATGCTTGGTAAAATTCACCCATGAAGCCATCCAAGTCAGGAGTTTTGTTTGTTAAATTTGTCTTTATTGTTGAAAGTATTACAGATGTTCCCCTGTTTTTTTCCCATTGACCTCCTCAACCCCACACCTGCCCCTCCCAGGCCTTCACCACACTATTGTCTGTGTCCATGGGTTTTACATATAATCATATAAGTTCCCCTGTTAATCTCTTCCTTCCCACCTTCCAACCCATGTCTTCCCTCTGATATTTGTCAGTCTATTCGATGCTTCTATGTCTCTGGATCTATTTTATCAGTTTATTTTGTTCATTAGATTCCACATATGAGTGAGATCATATGATACTTTTCTTTCTCTGACTGACTTATTTTGATTAGTATAATGCTCTCCAGGTCCCTCCATGCTGTCTCAAAGGGTAAAAGATCCTTCTTTTCAACAGTTGCATAGTATTCCATGGTATAAATATACCAACCTTTTTTATTCATTCATCGGCTGAGGGACCCTTGGGCTGTTTCCAGATCTTAGCTGCTATGAACATAGGAGTGCATATACATTAAGTGGCCAGATTATTATGATCTCATTAGAGGCCGGTGCATGAATTCATGCATGGTTGGGGTCCGACCAGCCTAGCCAGGGGGAAGGGTCATGGGCAGTTGGCTGGCCTGCCTGCTGGTCGAACTCCTGGTTGAGGGGACAATTTGCATATTAGCTTTTTATTATATACGATATACACTGAGTAGGCAGATTATTATGCATTCAGAAATCATAATAATCTGTCCACTCAGTGTATACTTTCTGTTTGGTATTTTGGATTTCTTAAGATGTATTCCTAGAAGTGGGATTACTGGGTCAAATGGCAGTTTCATTTTCATTATGTTTGCTAATACCTCTCCTAGGGAAAGGGAAACTTATAAAGAAAATAAATGGGACTACCTCAAAATAAAGGCTTTTGCATAGCAAAAGAAACCACCAACTAAATGAAATGGGAACCCACTGTATAGGAGAACGTATTTGCCAATGATACACTTGATAAGGGATTAATTTCTAAAATATATAAGGAACTCATACAATTTAACAAAAAAATACAAACAATTCAATTAAAAATGGGCAAAGGATATAAATAGATACTTCTCCAAAGTGAACATACAGATGGCCAAGAAACATAAAAAATGCTCAAAATCACGGATCATCAGAGAGAATAAAATGACAATGAGATAACACCTGATACCTTTCAGAATGACTATCATCCACAAATCAACAAATGACAAGTGCTGGTTTAGGATATGGAGAAATGGGAACCCTTAGTACACTACTGGTGGAAATGCAAGTCTGGTGCAGCCACTATGGAAAACAGTATTTTTTTTTCTTCAAAGAATTAAAAATAGAAATTCCATTGGGCCAAATGATCCCACTTTTAGGAATATATACTAAGAAATCCAAAACACTAATAAAAATTTTTTTTAAATAATTAAAAATGTTGGGATTTTTCTTTTTATTACTACTTCAGTTTCATTATTTGTTATTGGCCTATTCGGGTTTTCTGATTCTTCCTGGTTGCATTTTGGAAGATTGTATATTTCTAGGCATTTGTCTATTTCCCCCAAGTTGTTCCATTTGTTGGCATATAGTTAGTTGTTCATAATAGTTTCTTACAATCATTTGTATTTCTGTGATGTCAATTGTTTGTTTGCCTGTTTCATTTCTGGTTTTATTTATTTGGGTTCTTTCCCTTTGTTTCTTGATGAGTCTGGCTTAAAGTTAATCGATCTTATTTAACTTCAAAGTACCAGCCCTTGGTTTTATTGATTCTTTGTATTGTTTTTTTGTCTCTATGTCATTTATTTCTGCTCTGATCTTTATTATTTCCTTCCTTCTACTAAAACTCTGGGCTTTTCTTGTTAGGGTTAGATAATTTATTAATAATTTATTTTGTTTTGTTTTTTAGATACATCTTTAATGCTATGAACTTTCAGGACTGCTTTTGCTATGTCCCATAGATTTGGGAGTTTTGTTTGTTCATGTTTATTTGTTTCCATGTAATTATTGATTTCTTCCTTGATCTCATTGTTTAATAACTTGTTATTTAGCCTCCATGTGTTTGAATGTTTTTGAGGTTTTTTTTTTAATTTCGGTTTATTTCTAGTTTTAGAAATTGTCATCTGAGACTATGCTTGATATGATTTCAATATTCTTGAATTTGTTAAGACTTATTTTGTGTCCTAACATATGATCTATCTTTGAAAATGTCCCATGTGCACTTGAGAAGAACGTATATTCTGTTCCTTTGAGATGAAATGTCTCCTTTCCCCTCAAAACTGAGCCTAGTAGGGTGGGGCCAGCTAGGTTTCCCTGCTACCTTCTGCCAGCAGGACTTGAAAGAATAAATCAGGGCAGTACTCCACTTCAGGTGGCAGCGGCTCTCAGGAGGGGAGAGAGCTGCTTGCCTCCTTGTATTTTAGCAGTGTACTGCCAGTGACCCTGATGGGGAGAACTCCGTCACAGTTCTGAGTTACATCCTCTTCCTCTCATGGGCCCTTGGGAGGGGAGCTGGCTGCTAGCCTTCTTCTAGCTCAGCAGCACCCCACCAGAGACCCTGATGAAAGGCTCTGAAGGGGTTGTGTCATATGTCCCAATTATGAGTTGTGCTGCACCAGCAGCATGGTGCCGGCAAAGTTTGGAGGAACAGATCAACGCAGCGCCCCATTAAGGGTTGCACTGCCATTGAGAGTTGTATAGAGAGCTTCTAACCTCTTAGCTCTGTAGCACACACCAGAGACCCTGACAAGGGAGTCTTCCATTTGGGTAGTGCCTGACTAACCTGTGGGAGAGAGAAAGATTGGCCCTTGTTCCCAAGCCACTCAGTTCAGTGATCATCTGGTAGTTTGCCTATAGTTTCTCCAGAAAAAGAGTGCACCTCAGGTCTCTGTTGAATGTAGTTTATAGTCCTTTATGCAGAACTTGAGCTTGGCAGGGTGGTGTCACCAGTGTTTGGAGGCAGGCATTAAGGCACTTTCTTCAGCTGCTGCTGTAAAAATAGAAGTGCTCAATCCTCAAAGATGGTGCCTGAGGGTGGTGTAGGATGTTGACTCGAACTGTGACCTCAGTAGCCTAACTTCCTGATCACCAACACTATGCCACCCAGATCTTCTCCCTATGGTTTCTGTATGCCCTGAATCTCCTTCCCTCTGCCAGAGCTCTGGGTGAGTGCTCAAGAGTGAGCCCTGTGCATTGGCCCTTAAGGCACTTGGGATTCTAGCAGACTCCCTCCTCTTTCCAGCAGACACAGTAACTGCTTATTTTTGCAGCCAGATGTTTGTAGTTTCTTCTATCCAGCTCTGGTGCTCTGGTTTGGGGGTCCTGGCATGGGTTTGAGACCTCAAATGCCTCAGTAGGTACTTTTGTAGCCACAATATTTCTCTGGCTTCTTAGCTGCTGCCTCTGGGCATAGGTACCACCCCCCTCTGCATCCACTAGGACGCCCTTATCACCAGTCTCTGTGCAGCTTCTTTTTTCAGTCCTTGCATATAATAATCCTGTTCAAGTGTCCATTATTTATTGAGATTAACTGCTCTAAATTTTAACTGGCCCAGACACAGTGGCTCAGTGGTTGATCATCAACCTATGAACTAGGACGTCATTTTTTTATTCCAATAGGGGCACATGCCCGGGTTGTGGGCTTGATCCCAGATCATTCAGGAAGCAGCTGATCAATGATTCTCATCATTGATGTTTCTATCTCTCTACCTCTCCTTTCCTCTCTGAAATCAATAAAAATATATTTTTTAAAATGTCATTAAGTTTTAGCTGTAAATCTATTTTGTCACCAGGAAGACGTGTGTGTTACTTTCAGCTACTCTGCAGTCATCTTGGGACCTGTTTGTGACATTTATTGATGATATTGTTGAAGTTAGAAGGAATGAAAAGAGTCTGAGAGCAGTGCTTGTTGTATTTGAAGCAAGCATGCTGATGTGGCTTGATCAAAATCAGATAGGTACTGATTGCTCTGAAGAAGGCAAAGAATATAGCTGAGAGTTTGGAAATAAGGAAAATACCAAATGCTTTAATATCTAGGTCTTCATCACACCCTTTGTTCCACCACCACTTTTCTCCCAAACTAGAGAGCTATCAGCAACCCATAGCAACTTGGAGTTTAGTAGATCTAGCAACATAAAAAATGATGTAAAGCAGAGATACCTCAATGGCTAGAACAAGCATGTCAAACTCACCACCCATGGGCTGCATGCAGCCCACAAGGAATATTTTTTGTGGCCCAGCCAATATAAAGGTATGTAAGAAACATTTTAATAGAAATTTCATAACTTAATTTTTACAATATACTGTTATACATAATTATTTATTTTTTATTTTTTTAAATATATATTTTATTTTATTTTTCAGAGAGAAAGGGAGAGGGATAGAGAGTTAGAAACATTGATGAGAGAGAAACATCGATCAGCTGCCTCCTGCACACTCCCTACTGGGGATGTGCCCAGAGGCAAGGTACATGCCCTTGACCAGAATCGAACCGGGACCAATGCTCTATCCACTGAGCCAAACTGGTTAGGGCTATACATAATTATTAATAATGAACTACAACATTCGCTAATGACTGATTGCTATAATTGTGTTGCATTCATTTCCCTTATATGCCTTACGCACAGGTGCAACATTTCTCTCCACTAATATTAGCAGTGAATATTTTAGCAGTTGATTGCCACATTATTAGTCTTGGACTGACTTGTTTGATTTGCACAACAGGAAATATTTTGCTTTTGGAGAACAAAAGAAATAGGTTTATTTTTGTTACACTTATTAATTTGCCCAGTTATTCAGTGTCTGGTAAGTTAATGTTCAAGAAAAAAATATTAATTTTTATTTAAATGCTCTATTATTATATGTTAACTATTACTCATTTATTTCAGGCCTTTGTATTCAGCATGTCTCCACCAAAATAAACCCATGTTTCTATGAAAATTTAAGCTTTTGTTTTTTTGTGAGCCACATAAACTTTAACCTTGTTTATTTGGCCCATATTAGCCTTTGAGTTTGACATGCTTGGGCTAGAAGAATGTATTATTAAAACAGCCCAGGAGGAACCAAGATGGCAACATAAGATACACATCTGTACATGCTGTCTCTCGCAACCACATCTAAACTACAACTAAAAAACAAAACAACTATCCCCCGGAACCACGGGAAAGCTGGTGGAATGGAAGTTCTACAACTAGAAGGAAAGAAAAAAGTGCATCCAGACCTGGTAGGACATTTAGAGGCTCAGAAAGGCAGAGGTACGGAGACATGCGAATCCTGCTGGCATGTGTTGTTTTCAATTGGGAGGGAGTTACAAGTTCCCGACTCTCTGAATTCCAGTTTCTGGCGATATTCTGGGGACCCAGACTCATACAGGGAGAAACTGGACTGTCTGCCATCAGGTCAGAAAGGGAGGGTGGCTCTCTCGCAGAGGTGCGCACTGGAATCATTGTTTACTACGCTGGGGCGAGAGACACAGGGCACTGAATAGAACACAGCAGAGGGCTGACTGGCAGCCATTGCTGTTTGCCACACCCTAGCCTAGAGACTCCCTGAGACCCCACCCTGCCCAATTTACAAACCCACCCAGCTATGGAGCGACTTTTGCATATAAATGGCCTGCCCTCTGGCAGCTTAACCTAACAAATTGCAGCTGGTCAGACAATTCCAAAACTTCCAAACTCCAAGCAAAGAGGAGAAATCTGCAGAGCTCCCTATAGCTCCTGCTGGGTAGCCTCAGACACTAGCTGACTTGCACCTCCTTGGAGATCCAGGAACCAGTGTTCCTAGAGGTCAGTGTGAGATGACACCAGATTTCAACTCCTCACATACATAAGTGACACACTCAAGAGGCAGACTTGGTGAGCACCAAAGCCCCACTGAAGCAAGTCCTGCCCCATAGGGGTGTCTTTAGTGCAGTAGTTCTTCCATTATTGACACAGCTAATCCTCACAGTCAATTGGCCCTGTGGTCAATTCCTCCCAGTGTATCAATAGCAATCAAGGCTTAATTACACTGTGAACTTAGCCCACAAAGGGGTGCACCAAGAGTGTCCACCTCAGGTGATTGGGGAGGTGGAGCTACTGGGCCCTAAGGACAACTAGCACACAAAGCCACTCCATCAACACTGGGAAGCAGCCAAAATGGGGAGACCAAGAAACATGTCACAAATGAAAGAAATGGAGGAAAGCAAATGACTGGACATAGAATTCAAAACCACATTTATAAGGTTACTCAAGAATCTTCTACAAACTACCGACAAACTTATTGAGAACTCTGAGAAACTTAGTGAGTCCTTTAAAGATCTTAATGAGAATGCCAAAAAAATGGAAAAGGACCAGTCAGAAATTAAGCATGCACTGTCTGAAATAAAGAATAATATACAGAAATCCAATAGCAGACTAGAGGACCCCAAGAATCAAATCAAAGATCTGAAATATGAGGAAGCAAAAAACACCCTAACAGAAAAACAAAGAGCAAAGAGTACAAAAATGTGAAGATAGTGTAAGGAGCATCAGGGACAACTTCAAGCGTACCAACATCAGAATTATGGGAGTGCCAGAAGAAGAGAGAGAGCAAGATACTGAAAACCTATTTAAAGAATTAATGACTGAAAACTTTCTCTACCCGGTGAAAGAAATGGACTTACAAGTCCAGGAAGCACACAGAATACCAAACAAAAAGAATCCAAAGAGGACCACACCAAGACATATCATAATTAAAATGCCAAGGGCAAAAGACAAAGAGAGAATCTTGAAAGCAGCAAGAGAAAAACAGTTAGTTACCTACAAAGGAGCACCCATACAACTGTCACCTGATTTCTCAACAGAAACTATGCAGGTCAGAAGGGAGTGGCAGGAAATATTCAAAGTGATGAGTAACAAGAACCTACAACCAAGAGTGCTCTACCCAGCAATGCTATCATTCAGAATTGAAGGTCAGATAAAGAGCTTCACAGATAAGAAAAAGCTAAAGGAGTTCATCACCACCAAACCAGGATTATATGAAATGCTGAAGAATTTTCTTTAAGAAGAGGAAGAATAAAAGGTAAAGATAAAAAATTATGAACAACAAAGTGATAAATACATACCTATCAACAAGTGAATCTAAAAATCAAGTGAGTAAAAAAATTCGATGAACAGAATAAACTGGTGCATATAATAGAATTAGGGGCATAGAAAGGAAATGGACTAACAATACTCGGGGGAAAGGAAGATTGAGGGGTGCAGGAAGAAATTGGACAATAATCTTACATCTATCGATGAGGACAGTGCCAGGGGGTAAGGGCATGGGCGGGATCAGGTAGAGAGGGGCTGTGGGAGGAAAATAGAGGAACATCTAATAAACTAAACAATAAAGATTTATTAATAAATAAATAAATAAATAACTGGCTGGCCAAAGCCATTATAAAGGATTTGGGCTTGGAGTCTCTGTATATGTTTCTGCTAAATAGGAATATCTTTGGATGTTTTAGAATAAAGGCAGATTCTTCTTCCTATACCTTCTCTCAGCCTCCTGTTGCAAATTCAGGTCAGTTTTATCTATAGAGAAAGTTAGTTGAAGTAGGTAAGCTAATCCTCTTTTTCTTTTTACTTCTACAGATATTTTTGGAAATATATTTATGTTTGAGTCCTCACTTCTTATTTGATGTTGTGCATTTCCAAATGCACTCTCTGGAACAGCCAGTGAAAGTTTGACCAGCCGTCTTCATTAGGCTTACTGGCATCTGACACTGAAACTGATCTTTGAGTCACACACTGAAAAGGGTTTACATTGCATCAACTATCTTCTTTCCTTTTTTGCAGGTTGCTTTTAACTGACTACACAGGCACAGCACTTTGCACATGTTGCAGGATTCATTCCTTTCCTTTAGAATCATTTCCAGTGTACAGCTGCTCAACCTGTAATAACATTTGTCATCATCTCTTCGTGTTGAATTTGCAGAGGGGCAGGGGCGGGGGAGTCTCTACTTTCAGTTTAATGGAAATCATAGGTCTCTTTATTACTCTTTTCAATTGCTTTTGTTCTTGTCAGGATGAGATTAATAATATTCCTGAAAAAACTCAGAATGAAGCCCAAATCCACTATAAACTAAGGACAGGTGACACCACTCAATGGTAACACCATCTGTTGGTGGTACACACAGCTGGGGTGCTTTGAATTTTTAGAATCTAGTTTTGAAATTTATAAATTGGGTAAGCGTTCTGAAAGACTTTCTAAAAATGTTAGCTGTGGTCTTTTTTCATCTAGTAGACCTGTAATTTTTGAATCACATTTACTTTAATATGCAATATTTTATTTTATTTAAATATATTTTATTGATTTTTTTTTTTTACAGAGGGAGATGGATAGAGAGTTAAAAACATCAATCAGCTGCCTCCTGCACACCTCCTACTGGGGATGTGCCCGCAACTAAGGTGCATGCCCCTGATCGAATCAAACCTGGGACCTTTCAGTCCAAAGACTGACACTCTATCCACTGAGCCAACCAGCCAGGGCAATATTGCAATATTTTATTTTATTTTTAAAATATATTTTATTGATTTTTTTTTTACAGAGAGAAAGGGAGAGAGAGTGAGAGTCAGAAACATCAATGAGAGAGAAACATCGATCAGCTGCCTTCTGCACACCCCCCATTGGGGATGTGCCTGCAACCAAGGCACATGCCCTTGACCGGAATCGAACCTGGGACCCTTCAGTCCACAGGCTGACACTCTATCGACTGAGCCAATCTGGCTTTGGCAATATCGCAGTATTTTAATTGTGAATCTTGCTTTGCTTTGCCTCATGATGAGTTGGGAGAAAATTACATTCTGGTTAGAGTTCTGTATAGATGAAAATCAGGATGCCTGAGCAGTGACCCTCTTTCCCACAGTAATGCTCAAATCACTCACAAGTCATACCTTGCTGATCCTTGGTTTTCTGATCAGTATCATGAAGGGCTGAATTATTTCCAGCCTTAACATATTGTATTTAGATAAAATTTTCATTGCTATACTTTTGTTATTGGGCTCTTTGTTTTTTCATCCCTGAGAATTGCTAAATAGTTTCTGAATGCCTTAAATCCTATGTTCCTATTTTAAAATGCTTTTTATTGAGTAACTACTATGTTCTGGACACTAACCTAGACACGGGGGACTAAATAAACAAGACATTTTTTTTTTGCTGAGTATTTTTAGCTCCTTCCCAATTCCAATTGAAAGTTTCTTGATCAGGTCAGTGGATTTCATTTACAGCACATTCTTTTTGACGTTCATGAGATGAGTGCAGCATTTTTCTTTCTAAGAGCTCTTTTTTTTCCAGCTGTGAGAAACTGAGCTCAGAAATTGAAACCTGCTCTTCCAATGAAAAATGTCACCTGTGCTTTTAGTTCTCCCTTTTTCCAGAAGGAGTTTTACTTTCTTAAGTTAGTAGCTTGATATTGTTGGCATTCATCGGCCTGCAACTTAGTTCTCTCACTATCCACTTAGCACTAGTGCCCAGCCCTGATTTCAGGCCTTTAAAAAAATCTCCTCTAGCCTAAGGACATTACTTCAAAAGTTTTATTTTAGAGAAAATATACATTTTGTACACAGTGCACATCACTGACAAACCTGAAAACATTTTGTTCATTCATTCCTCTTATCATGGTTGAACACTTGTGTGCAGTTACTGTGTGAGGTACTTTGGATAGAGCAGTAGGCAAGACTTTAGAAAGTCCCTGTCATAGCTTCCTATTGCTGCTGTAACAAATTACCACACACTTAATGGGTTAAAACAACACAGCTTTATTATCTTACTGTTCTGGAGGTGAAAAATCTAAAAGGAGTCTGCAGCTAAAATGAATGTTGGCAGGCTGTGTTTCTTCTGGGGGCTGAGGAAATTCATTCTTGCCTCTCTCAGCTGTTAGAGGCTACCTGCATGCCCTGCCTTGAAACTCCACATTTCCCTGACCTGTTTCCATTGACCTTCCCTGATTTCATCCTTCTGCTTGCTTTCCCAAAAATCCTTTCGACCACATTGGATCAACCTAGATATTTCAGAGTAGTATTTCCATCTCATGATCCTTAACTTAATCCATCTGCAAATTCCCTTTGCCATGTAAGGTAACGTATTTGCAGATTTTGGGGACTAACACATGGACATTTGCGGGGGAGGTGGGACATTATTCTGACTCTTACAGTTTCTAGTTTCTATTCTAGTTAAAAAGTTTTAGTAGTAGATAGTCTGAGTCCGTCAGATTTACTTTTTCTGATGAACTGTTAATATTTCACATCTATTTATCTGCATTACAATTTAAAATATGTTAGATTAGATCTTAAGATGTTGGAGTTTTTCTAGGAATATCAGTATGTAATGAAAAAACTAACTAGTTTAATTAATGTTTTAAGTAGTAGAAACCTATAGAACTATCACTGTTGTAAAAAAAATCTTTAAAAAAATTAAATGCTGCCTTAAAAATCATCAAAATGGACAGAAATATAAATATAGGAGACCCAATAATTTCTAATCAGGAAAAAATATTTAGAAAAACTGCTTAAAGCCCTAGAGTAACCCTAGTTAAGGTGTTTGGAGTGGGAAAATAATCTATAGAGAGGATCTGGCTTGTCTTTTTATATAGCTTTTTTGTTCATAAACAGTACAGAAGAGCCAAGAAAATGTCTAACCTTTAATTGCTGTGGTGTAAAAATTGTATAGACTTTGCCAGGTAGCTCAATTGCTTAGATTGTTGTCCTGATATGACAAGATTGTGGGTTTGATTCCCCAATCAGAGCACATATAAAAATCAACCAATGAATGCATCAATAAGTGGAACAACAAATTTTTCTCTTTTCTTCTCTCTTCCTTCTTCTATCTTAAATCAATAAATTAACATGATGTATAAATATAACATTAGAAATTATCAAAACATGAATGGTTTTAAAAGATGTTGAACATCAACACTAATAAAAAAGAAATATGCAAATTGTACCCCCATGTTACCCATCAGCTAATCAGGAGTGAGTATGCAAATTAACCCAAAAAGATGGAAGATTAATTTGCATATGCAGGCATAGAGTGGCCGGGTGAGGTGGGATCCCTGCTATGAGGGAGAGGGCAGAGGGTGGAGGGAGCTACAGGAGCAGTGCTCTGGTTGGGAGTGAAGACTTGCAAAGGCTCCCGGGTGGCTGGGAGTGAAGCCAGGGGAAGGAAGGCCTATTCTTGCATGAATCCTTGTGCAATGGGACTCTAGTATTGTTATAAAAACAAAAAACTGGTTGAGTTTGTAATTGCTTAAAGTTTTCTTCCTGGATATGTCATATTGCTCACTATCATTGCTAATAAGTGTGGGGTTTTAAGGGTCTGAGAGTGGAAGAAAATGGGAAAATAGATGAACTTCTAACAAGTGGTTCTTATATTCTCTATTTTATAATGATAACGTGGGAATAATTTGCCAAAATATCTTAAATTTAACTTCTTACATCCAGGTAACTCTAAGCTTTCCTTTTTTCCTTTTTTAATTTTTAGTGCAACATCAGTTAAATCAGAAGAATCTGATGAAAATGGACAGCCTTTGCTATTTCTTTCTGTACCTCAAATTAAAGTTAGGAGTTTTGGGCAGCTGTCATGCTTGTTATTGATTGCTAAAGATACAAAGCTGAAGGAAGCACAAGCATGCATTGAAGGTGATATTTACACTCCAGCCTGTGATTTGAACTTTCAGAAATATAATCTTGGGGAAAATCTTGTTACAGTATCTTGAAAAAAGTTTTGTAACCTAAAAGGTAAAAATTATATTCAGCTTCATAAAAATGTCATTAATCTTACTTGGCTGAAATATTATGCAGATATCAAATTTCTACTTTAAAATGAAAGGCTCAATACTTTACTACTAGTAAACTTCTAGATTTCTAATTTCAAGGAGGGTTTTCTTAGTTTTTGGAACAACCTGAAGCCTGTAGCCTTTAAGGTCCATATCCATGACTGGAATCCCTCCATCTTTCCTTCCCCCCCTCCCTCCCTCTCTCTCTCATTCCCTCTTTTCCTCCCTTCCCCTGCCTTCATCTCTGTAAGCATGTCCTAAGCATGTACTTATGTAAGGAGTAAATATATATATTTATGCATATCTATGTAATAAAAGCTTGTGCGACCTTTATGGTGGAATAGCCAGAATGACCAGTTGCTATGATGTACATTGACCACCAGGGGGCAGATGCTCAATGCAGGAGCTGCCCTTTGGTGGTCAGTGCGCTTCAATAGCAGGGGTGCTGCTCAGTCAGAAGCTGGACTCATGGCTGGTGAGTGCAGTAGCAGTGGTGGGAGCAGGCCTAAGTTGTCAGTCAGACATTCCCCTGTGAGAGAGTGCAGGCCAGACTAAGGGACTCCCACCCCCAGTGCACAAGTTTCGTGCACTGGGTCTCTAGTGTGTGTGTGTGTGTGTGTGTGTGTGTGTGTGTATGCAGTTTGAACAGGTGGAAAAGACTGGCAGAAGACCTCTTGACTAAGGGAAGTGTGTAATTTTGAAAAGAAACACACATTTGTGAATACTGAGCACTGGTATGCACATAGTTCTAGTGATGATTCTTCTAAGGAGAACAATATTTCTCTACAAATCAATTCTGAGTATATTAATTGAATGCCTCATGGTCAACTAAAAAAAAAAGAAGGGAATGTCTTGTTCTTTTCCTATTAGGGAGATAACATATATGCTGATATTACTATAAAGATAGAACAGTGGTCGGCAAACTCATTAGTCACAGAGCCAAATAGCAACAGTACAATGATTGAAATTTCTTTTGAGAGCCAAAAACCGACTTCTGAGCATGGGCCACGAGATTTTAATCACACTGTACATGCATGCCCGCACGTGGTATTTTGTGAAAGAGCCATACTCAAGGGGCCAAAGAGTCACATGTGGCTCGAGAGCCGCGGTTTGCCGACCACTGAGATAGAACATCTCAAAAGGTATAAGAAAGTTCCTAAATTCAGTAAATCTTAGAAGTGGACATTGATTCTAATTGGATTGATTAGAGAAAGCATTACAAAAGAAATACAGTTGAGTGGGCTTCAATGGATTTGTTTGATTTTATGTTTCTTTTTATAGAAGATAACAGAATACTTTTTATTAATTTACTTTGGTCAGCTAACAGAAATCCTGTAGCAAAAATCCTGGGCTTGGATTATAATACAATGAAAGAAGAGTCATCTGTATTAAATATTCTAGATAACATTACCAAAGACAAGGATACTGAAAGTGAGATTAAGATGAAGATTGCCATGCTGCTTAAGCAACTGGATGTATACCTCCTCAATCATTTTCTAAAACATATTTCATTGTGAGTATTTTAAAAAATAAACCTCTAAACATTAGTTGCAAAAAGTGCTTTCAGAGTTTTAGGAAAAAATGAGAAAAATAAAGTATGGGAATTGTTGCTATTAATTTAACATTCAATTGTATTAAAATAAAATTTTAGTTTTTCACATGGATATTTCTAGTTCTAAAAATTAAAATTTGCTCTTAACAATGTTAAACATTCTAGTGGGTTTCATTTAATTCTGATGACATTAAGTGGCCTTAGAATATTATCTTAATAAGACTCATAATATTACCTTAATAAGACTCAGATAAATTACTAAAATATAATGCAAATATTATGTAGAGTTTTTCAGGTTTAAAACTTGTTCATTTTCCAGTGCTTTCTAGTATTTAGTATTATTATTAAGAAATAAAATGAATAATTAAGTGGGTATCTTTAATGTTGTTCAGTAATTCCTTGATGGTTTGACAGTGTTATGACATTATAACAGGGCTAAATTTAATTGCAATTTTGTTATTGTTGTATAATTACCTGCAATTTTAATTATAAAAAAATTTCCTTTGACATAATGGAATGTTTTCATGTATACTTTATACTATTTGTTAAAAAATGTTTTAAATGGATGTCTAAACATTTATTTCAGAGAAATACCTTTAAATCCAGCAGCAATTAAGAACGATATAGAACTGCTCAAACGTTTCTCAGGAAAAGGAGAACAAACAGTCTTGGAATCTATCAAATATACCTCAGGTTTATATCTTCTCAGATTCATTAATGTTATATTAGATATGTTTTCATAATTATTATTCAAAATGCTTCAATAGCTACATTGAAATTTAATATTTAAGAAAATGAAAACAATTTAATAATATTTATTTGTAAGCTAACATATTTTACAAAGCTGTAAACTGATTGATAATTCGTTTCAGATTATGAATATTCAAATGGATGTCGAGCCCCACTTTGGAGACAGATTCTTGGGGAAATTTGTTATGTGCTGGTGAAACCACATGATGTTGAAACTTTGTGCATTACTTGTAGTGAAGAAGGAGTATTTTTAAATGGTGTAAGTAATTTTATTTATTTATTTATTTATTTATTTATTTATTTATTTATTTATTTATTTATTGTTGTAAGTAATTTTTAAAAAACAGAGTTGACATTGGTGGTTAGTTTGGTGTCTTGAAGTGCAGACATGTCTCTAGGATTGAACTCCAGTGAGCATAGAAAATGAAATACTGTTCTGTGGGATTCCAGCAGATCCCTTTGTTATGTGTATTTGCTGTCTTAGAATTAGCCCAGTGTCCCCATTGCAGGTCAGTCTTCTAAGAAATGGCTTCCAAAAGACTCATTCCACTCCATAAAAGAAAACCCTTTTTAACATAATCACAAGCATTAAAGGAAAGAAAAGTCAAAAAAGGAGCTGTGAGATGATAACACAGAAGCAATAACTGCAGCTTTTGCCCTAAGAGTTGAGAGATAAGGGAAGAGGAGGAGGGACTGTCAAAATGTGGATGCCTGGGGGAGGTTCTCCATGCAGCCAGGACCCTGATGCCTGTGGAGGAGCTAGGCTGGGCTAGTACCTTAGGATCTCAGAAGGGGACTCTTGCAGGGCTGAGGCTTAGGCTCCTGGAGAGTAGACCTTGCTTGCCTGGGGGAAGGTCCCTTAGGAGCTCAGAGGAGGGTTCCCCACACAACTTGGACTTACACCTCTGAGGATTGGTCACTTCTAGGCTGTGCTGGTTCCCTCAGAGCTCAGGTGGCCTCCATGACACTGGGACCCAGTCGTCTGAGGAGTGAGTGCTGCCCAATTAGTGCTGGTCCCTCAGGAGCTCAGAGGATCTTGTCAGAGCAGAGATTCAAATCTTTGGAGATGGTGCCTTGGTAGGCTGATGATGGTATTTCTTGGGTGAAGGGTATGAAGAACCTTGTTCTGAGACTGCAGGGAGATATACTTCTGGAAATTAGAACCAACTGTTGCTACTGGAAGCAACTGCCACTGCCAGGGGCGTGAGGCTGTTGCTGGGGTGACTAATAGGAACAGGAAACAAATAGAAGGGAGCATGTCTCTGCTCTCACTTCCTCTTGACTGAAGCTACCTATCTGGCAAAGGTGAAACACAGTTTTGCAGATTCCCAGCCCAAGTATCACACAGCAGAGTGTGGATGGGTGAGCTTTGAGCTGAGAGCAAAACAGCACATAGTCTTCTGAGTTTTCTAGATTAAAAAAATTTTGAGTCTCATATCTGTTCACTGAATTTAGCTAGAAGGAGCTCAGCTTTCTTCTTTACAACACCCTGCCCTCAGTGTCTTCAATGTAGTTTTGCGTGTCATTATCCCGGACAATCAATGGGTCCATGCTGCCTGTTTCTACTTGAGCCAATTAAGCAGAGACAAGGTTAAATCATATGAGCTTTTATTCCAATACTTGTGGTATGATAGAAGAGCAGCAAATCATCCACAAAAATATGCTCTGCAACCTACCATAAACCAGCTTATATTGGGTAGAAGGACAAAGATTACATGGGGAAGTAGGCAAAAAGGGCAAATAGGCAGTTTATAGATATGAAAAGGACTGGGCATCTTCAAAGGGCTGGTGATTCTGATTTCTGCAAAAGGGTTATTAATCTTTCCATGATAATAGGCAGCTCCAAATGGGGAGTATGAGCTACATGTCCAGTTGAGCTTCCAGGTCCTCAGTACTTCCTTTAATCAGAACAAAACAATCATGGTTAACAGAGTTTGGTTAATATTTCTACAATTATAGCTGCCCCTGTCACCACCAGGAAATTCTGTATGGAGGACCCAAATCCTTAGTGGGGATCCAGCTATTACAGGGACTGCTTAGAGAGTTGTCACACCTGGGCTTGGGTTGGTATCCAGTTACTGGTGCTGTGTTCCTGATTACTTGTAGTGCCTTTTCTGACATGCCTTAGGTGTCAGAAATGACAATTAGCTTATTTCTGCATTAGAAGAGGGAGATGACCTAAATATAATTTTGCTGTTGGTTTGTTTTGATACTTTAGAAAAGTGAAATATCAAATTAGAAAATAAGAAATTAAAAAAGGAATTATTTTTGTGGACTTTCCTGAGTGGGACAAGGAGTCTTTGCTTCTTATAAAAGGTCATTAATTCACAGATCAGTTTATTTGATATGGAAATGTCTAAGTATTGCCCTTAGTTTAAAAATGAAACACAAGGAACCTGAAACTATTCAGTAATTACAACAAAATGTATAATACACTACAGTTACATATACTATATATTTGGTTAAGGGAGAATAATAGGGGCAGGAAAAAAGAGAGGAATGAAGGGAAAAAAAGGCAAGGAGAGACAGAGACAGAGGCGGAGGGTGGAAGGACAGACAGAAAATTAGCCTAGAGCCACCATGCTACACAAAACAAGAAAGCAGTGTGACAAATAGAAACACAGGCTTTTCTGTGGGACATTCTAATTGTGAGGCCTTTTATGACTTCCTCAAAGACTCTTGAAGTCATAATGTATATTTGTCTTTAGCGGAGCCTAGAGGGAAGAGAGCGCTCACTCCCATGTGGAATAGCGGAGTGTCCTGCAGCATATAGGAGGTACTCAGTAAAGGCTTGCTGAAAGAATGAGTGAATAGGTAACAGTGCTTTAAGAGGGAAGGGTTTTGCCTTTACATTTCATATATAAAGGCTACTGTGTGGATCCTTTAGAAAAGAAAAACAAATGTCTACTTGGGTTGTGATGTATTGATCAGGTTCTTATATTGCTATTATATTAAATAAGAGCACCAACTTTTTCTCCCAAAGGGCAAGACAGATAATGAGGAAATCAATTATGAGAGAAAAGGAGTGATTTATAAAGACCTTGTCACATGTTTAAAAGAAAAATCAGCAAAATTTTCAGAAAATATGTCTAAACAGGTAAGTTTTATAGTCTCTTTTTAACTTTCATAGCACTATATTACTTGACAACTTTCTATAGTGTAAAAAGTTAGAGTAAATCTGCCTGTTGTTGGGCACTGCTTTTAATTGTTAGATTATACAATAATGTAAAGTAAGAAATATTGTAATGTAGTACTTTAAGACTGGTTCTCGTTTTCTTTAGGTGATAGGTACAATATTTTACTTTGTTTTCATTTTCCCTTTTGAATGAATAACACTAAGAATAAAGGAGGCAACCTTGTTAATGAAGCCTAGATGTTTTGATTATTTTCATCCCATGATCACTACCTAACTGCATGTGCATAGAACTGCACCTCTTTGTGTCCTCCATGGTGTTTGAAATAGTGCTGAACCAAGAAAATAAAAAGTTGACTAAAGCTGATATGAGTAAAGACGATATGCAAGAAACACTAATATGATGTAGTTAATCTCCAAGCTGATTCTCAAGCTGGTGTCAATTTGATAGATTCTCCTGAGATAGTTTCTCAGGCCCATTTTTTTTTTCTAACCTGCCACTTTGAGAGTGCTTCCTTTTCTTCCTGGACTGCCCCTGCTCTTGTCATAGCACTTCTCTTGTCTTACTGCGAATTTTTTTTGTTATCTAGTGTTTGATCACCTGTTTCCTGGACCTGAGTTTTTCTTTGTTGTTGCTATTTTTGTTATAAAATATATACATAAAATGTAAAATTTGCCATTTTAACCATTCTAAGTACCTTATGCAGTGGCATTAATTGCATTCACAATATTACGCAACCATTACTATTGTCTCTTCCAAATCTTTTTCATCATCCCAAATTAAAACTTGTACCCATTAAGCAATACTTTCTGGTCCTCCTCCCTTCAGCTCCTGGTAAACTCTAATCAACTTTCTGTGCCTATGAATTTTTCTGTTTTAGAGATTTCATATAAGTAGATACATATAGTTGTCCTTTGTGTTTGGCTTATTTCATTTAGGATGTTTTTGTTTTATGCAGGAAACTGTCTGCTGAGACCATATATAGTTTCTTTTTTTTTTTTATTGTTGACAGTATTACAGATGTCTCCCATTACTTCTGCTTTCCTGCCCTGACCCTACCTTCCTTCCAAGTCTTCACTACCCTATTGCCCGTGTCCATGGGCTATGCATATGCTATATAATAAAAGGGTAATGTGCATATAGACTGAACCATTCACTATGATGTGCACTGACCACCAGGGAGCAGATGCTCAATGCAGAAGCTGCCCCCTGGTGGTCAGTGCACTCCCACAGGGGTAGTGCTGCTCAGCCAGAAGCACAGTGGTGTTGGCGGGAGCCTATCCTGCCTCCACAGTAATACTAAGGAAGTCCGACTGCAAGCCTAAGCCATCAGTTGGATATCCCCCAAGAGCTCCTGGACTGCAAAAAGATACAAGATGGGCTGAGGGGACCTCCCCCCCCCACTAAGTACATGAATGTTGTGCACTGGGCCTCTAGTAACTATATAAGTTCTTTAGTTTAAAGAACTATACACTTCCATATTGAGGTATGTCAGTCTGTTCTATGCCTCCTTGCTTAGATTCTTGTTTTTTGTTGGTTAGTTTTATTCATGAGATTCCACAAATAAGTGAGATCATGTGATAGTTGTCTTTCTCAGAATTTCATCCATGTTGGCTTATTTCACTTAGCATAATACTCTCCAGGTCCATCCATGTTGTCCCGAACAGTAAGAGATCCCTCTTTTTCACAGTTGCATAGTATTCCATTGTATTGATACCCCACAGCTTTTTTATCCATTCATCTACTGATGGGCACTTAGGCTGTTTCCAAATCTTAGCTATTGTAAATAACGCTACTATGAACAAAGGGGTGCCTTTATTATTTTTAATAGGTGTTATGGCGTTTTTAGGATATATTCCCAGAACTGGATCACTGGGTCAAACGGCAGTTCCATTTTCATTTTTTGAGGAAACTCCATACTGTTTTCCATAGTGGCTGTACCAATCTAGCATATTTCTAAGGTTTACCCATGTTGTAGAATGTATCAGAAATTTATTTCTTCTCATGTATATTCCACTTATGTATATACCTCATTTTGTTTATACATCTGTTGATGAATGCTTGGGTTATTTCCACCTTTTGTTTGTATAAACTGCTATGAATATTGGTGCACAAGTATCTGTTTAAGTCCCTGTTTTCAATTCTTTTGTGTATATATACCGAGGAGTGAACTACCAAACTGCTTCCACAGTGGCTGATCCATTTTACATTTCTACCTAGCAATGTATAAGGATTCTAGTTTGTCCATATCCTCACTAACACTTATTATTTTTTCTCTCTTTCTCTCTGTGTGTGTGTTTTATTATAGACATCCTAATAAATGTGAAGTATGGTCTCCTATTTGCATTTCTCTAATGATTAGTGATGTTAAGCATATTTTCATGAGCTTTCTGGTCATTTTTATCTTCTTTTTAAAAATTTATTAAAATTGTTTTGCTCTGGCCAGTGTTCTCAGTAGTTAGAGTCAGCCCACACATTGAAGGGTCATTGGTTTGATTCCTGCTCGAGGGTACATGCCTGGATTGCAGATTTGGTCCCAAACATCAATTGGGGTATGTGGAAGACAAACAAGGTTTCTCTCTCTCTCTGTCTCTTCCCTCCATCCTTTCTTTTCTTTTCTTTTTTTTTTCTTCTCAAATCATTGTTTTGTGTTAACATGACCTCTTGAGGCCAATGTTTCTTTCTTTTTTTTAAATTTCTTTATTGATTAAGGGGTAGGGCTTAATGGGGGGATGAGGACACATATGTAATACCTTAAATATGTATCCTCATCCCCCCATTAAGCCCTACCCCCACCCCGCACTCATGCCCTCACCTCCTGGTGTCTGTGTCCATTGGTTAAGCTTATATGCATGCATACAAGTCCTGTGGTTGATCTCTCCTCCTTACCCCCAACCTCCCCTACCGTCCCTCTGAGGTTTGACAGGCTGATCAATGCTTCTCTGTCCCTGGTTCTGTTCCTGTTCATCAGTTCATGTTGTTCATTATATTCCATAAATGAGTGAGATCATGTGGTATTTTTCTTTCATTGACTGGCTTATTTCACTTAGCATAATGCTCTCCAATTCCATTCAGGTTGCTGCAAATTGTAAAATTCCTGCTTTTTTTTTTTTTTACCACAGCATAGTATTCCATTGTATAGATGTGCCACCGTTTTTTAATCCATTCATCTGCTGATAGGCCCTTAGGCTGTTTCCAAATCTTAGCTATGGTGAATTGTGCTGCTATGAACATAGGGGTATATATATCCTTTCTGATGGGTGTTTCTGCCTTCTTGGGATATATTCCTAGAAGTGAGATCTCAGGTTCAAATGGGAGTTCCATTTTTAGTTTTTTGAGGAAATTCCATACTGCTCTCCACATTGGCTGCACCAGTCTGCATTCCCACTAGCAGTGCAAAAGAGTTCCTTTTTCTCCGCATCCTCACCAATAGTTGTCATTTGTTGATTTGTTGATTGTCGTTTTGATTTGCATCTCTCAGATAATTAGTGACTTTGAGCATGTTTTCATATGTCCCTTGGCCTTCCTTCTGTCTTCTTTCAAAAAGTATCTGTTTAGGTCCATTGCCCATTCTTTGATTGGATTGTTTATCTTCCATTTGTTAAGTTATATGAGTTGGAGATTAAACCCTTTTTGGTGATAACATTGTCAGATGTATTCTCCCATGCATTGGGCTTTCTTATTGTTTAGTTGATGGTTTCCTTTGTTGTGCAAAAGCTCTTGATTTTGATGTAGTCCCATTGGTTTATTTTCTCTTTAGCTTCCATTGTCCTGGAACAGTATCAGTGAAGAAATTACTTCAGCATATGTCTGAGATTTTGCTGCCTGTGGATTCTCTAGAATTTTTATGGTTTCCTGTCTTATGTTTAAGTCCTGTATCCATTTGGAGTTTATTTTTGTGTATGGTGTGAGTTGGTGGTCTAGTTTAATTTTTTTGCATGTATCTGTCCAATTTTCCCAACACCATTTATTGAAGAGACTGTCTTGACCCCATCATATGTTCATGTCTCCTTTGTCAAATATTAATTGAGCATAGTGGTTTGGGTCAATTTCTGGGTTCCTATTCTATTCTATTGATCTATATGTCTGTTCTTGTGCCAGTACCAGGCTATTTTAAGAACAGTGGCTTTGTAATACAGCTTGATATCTGTTATTGAGATCCCACCTATTTTGTTCTTCTTTCTCAGGATTGCTGAAGTTTATTCGGGGTCTTTTTTTTAATTCCAGATGAATTTTTGGAGAGTTCTTTCTAGGTCTATGAAATATGCCATTGGTATTTTAATGGGGATTGCATTGAATCTGTAGATAGCTTTGGGTAGTGTGGACATCTTGATAATGTTGATTCTACCAGTCCATGAACATGGTATGTTCTTCCATCTGTTTATGTCTTCCTCTATCTCCTTTTTCAGTGTCCTGTAGTTTTTCACATATAGGTCTTTTACCTCCTTAGTTAAGTTTATTCCTAGTTATCTTCATTTTTTTGGTGCGATGGTAAATAGGATTGCTTTTTTAGTTTTCCTTTCTGTAAGTTCACTATTAGTGTAAAGAAATGACATAGATTTCTTGGCATTAATTTTGTATCCTGCTACATTGCCAATTCTATTTATTAAATCTTATAATTGTTTGATGGAATCTATAGAGTTTTCTATGTACAGTATCATGTCATTTGCAAATTAGGACAGTTTTACTTCTTCTTTTCCAATTTGGATGCCTTTTATTTCTTCTTCTTGTCTGATCACAATGGCTAGTACTTCCAGTACTGTGTTGAACAGGAGTGGTGAAAGTGGGCATCCCTGTCTTGTTTCTGTTCTTATGGAAAATGGTTTTAGTTTTTGCCATTGAGTATGATGTTGGCTGTGGGTTTGTCATATATGGCTTTTATTATGTTGAGATATGGTCCTTCTATTCTCACCTTGCTGAGAGTTTTTATCAAGAAAGCGTGTTGGATTTTGCCAAATGCTTTTTCTGCATCAATTGATATAACTATGTGATTTTTATCTCTTAATTTGTTTATTTGATGTATCATATTTATTTATTTGCAGATATTGTACTATCCTTGCATCCCTGGGATAAATCCTACTTGCTTATGGTATATGATCTTTCTGATGTATTGCTGGATCCAATTTGCTAGAATTTTGTTGAGGATTTTGGTATCTATGTTCATGAGGGATATTAGCCTATAATTCTCTTTCATGTGTTGTCTTTATCTGGCTTTGGTATTAGGGTGATGCTGGCTTCATAGAATGAACTTGGAAGCATTCCTTCCTCTCGAATTTTTTGGAATAGTTTGAGGAGGATAGGTTGTAGTTCTTTTTTGAGTGTTTGGTATAATTTCCCTGTGAAGTTGCCTGGCCCTGGGCTTTTGTTTGCTGGGAGCTTTTTGATGACTGCTTCAATTTCTTTCATAGTTATCAGCTTATTGAGATTTTTAGAATCTTCCTGATTGAGTTTTGGAAGGTTTTATTTTCCTAGGAATATGTCTGTTTCCTCCAGGTTGTCTAGTTTGTTGTAGTAGAGTTGTTCATAGTATTTTTTTAATAATTCTTTGTATTTCTGTGGGGTCTGTTGTTATTTCACCACTTTCATTTCTGATTTTATTTGGGTCCACTCTCTTTGCTTCTTGGTGAGCCTGGCTAGAGGGTCACCAATCTTGTTTATCCTTTCAAAGTACCAGCTCTTGGTTTCAATGATCTTTTGTATTTTTTGTTTGTTTGTTTTTTGGTCTCTATGTCATTTATTTCTTATCTTTATTTCCTTCCTTCTGCTTACACTGGGCTTTTCTTGTTGCTCTCTTTCTAATTCTTTGAGTTGTAGAGTTAGAGTTCACCACCATTTTTTCTTGTGTTTTTTTGTTTGTTTGTTTGTTTGTTTTGTTTTTTGTTTTTTTTTTTTTTTTAGGTAGGCCTATAGAGCTATAAACTTTCCACTCAGGACTGCTTTCATTGTGTCCCATAGATTTTGGATTGTTGTGATTTTATTGTTATTAATTTCCAGGATGTTTGTAATTTCTTCTTTGACTTCATTGGTAACCCAACCAGTATTTAATATCATGCTATTCAGTTTCCAAGTGTTTGAGGTTTTTTTAATTGTGTTTATTGTAGTTTATTTCTAATATTATGCCATTGTGGCTGAGAAGATGCTTGGTATGATTTCAATCTTCTTGAATTTGGGGAGACTTTGCTTGTGACCCAATATGTGTTCTATCTTTAAAATGTCCCATATAAACTTGAGAAGAACCTATATTCTGTGACTTCAGGGTGAAATATTCTGAAGATGTCAGTTAAAACCATCTGATCTAGTGAGTCATTTAGGATTGCTGTTTCTTTACTGATTTTTTGTCTAGACTGTGGTTGGCAAACTGTGGCTCATGACCCACTTGTGGCTCTTTGGCCCCTTGAGTGTGGCCCTTCCATAAAATACCATAACCTGGGTGAGGCTATTTTGAAGAATTGGCGTTAGAAGAAGTTTAAGTTTAAAAAAAATTGGCTCTCAAAAGAAATTTCAATTGTTGTACTGTTGATAATTGACTCTGTTGACTAATGAGTTTGCTAACCAGTATTCTAGAGGATTTATCCAATGATGTCAGTGGTGTATTAAAGTCCCCTACTATTATTGTATTGTTGGCATTCTCTCCCTTGATATCTTCCAGGAGTTTTTTATGTATGTGGGCACTCCTGCATTAGGTGTGTATATGTTTATCAGGGTTATATCCTGTTGTTGAATCGATCCCTTTAGTATTATGAAGTGGCCTTCCTTATCTCTTGTTATGGCCTTCACTTTGAGGTCTATTTTGTCAGATATAAGTATTACTACCCCAGCTTTTTTTTTTCACTTCCATTTGCCTGAAAGATATTTCCATCCCTTCACTTTCAGTCTGTGTGAGTCCCTTGTTCTGAGGAGATTCTCTTGTAGACAGCATATATATGGGTTATATATATTTTTTTATCTATTCAGCCACTTGATGTATTTTGATTGGAGCATTTAGTTCGTTTACATTTAAAGTTATTACTGAAAGGTACTTGGTTGTAGTCATTTCTATTTTTGTGCTTGTGTTCCTTCTTACCTTTTTATTTCTTCTTTTTATAGCATTCCTTCGCATTTCTTGCATTGTTGGTTTGGTAGTGATAATTTCCCTTAGTTTTTTGTTTGTTTGTTTGTTTGTTTTTTGTTTTTGTTGTTTTTTTTTGTCTGTGAAACTCCTGATTTCCCCTTTTAATTCTGATTGATAGTCTTGCTGAATAGAGTATTCTTGAATTCAGTCCTTTGCTTTGCAACACTTTGAATACCTCTTTCCATTCCCTTCTAGCTTTATGTGTTTCTGTTGAGAAATAAGTTGAAAATCTGATGGGGTATCCTTTGTAGGTAACTTTCTGTCTCTCTCTTGCAGCCTTTAAGATTCTCTCTTTGTTGTTAACATTTGCTGTTGAGTTTATGATGTGTCTTGTGTGGGTCTTTTGGGATTCATCTTGCTTGGGACTCTCTGTACTTGTGAACTTTTTTCTTCTCCATATCTGGGAAGTTTTCTGTCATTATTCTTTCAAATAGATTTTCTAATCCTTGCTGCTCTACTTGTTCTTTTGAAAGTCCTGTTATATGTATGTTACTTCTTTTCATGTTGTCCCAAAGCTCCCTTGGGCTCTCCTCCTGCTTTTTAATTTTTTTCTCCAGCTGTTGTTCAGATTGAGCTTGTTTCTCTACCCTATTTTCTAACTCACTAATTCGGTCCTCTGCTTCTTCTAGTCTACTGTTGAAACTTTCCATGGTGTTTTTGATTGTAATTATATCACTTCCCATTTCTTCGTTATTCTTTCATAGATTGTTGATTTTCTCATCATCCAGTGTATCAATTGCATGACCATTACTCTGAATTCTTTTTTGGTCATGTTGCATGCTTCATTTTCACTAATTTTCTATCTTGGTGCCTTCTTATTTTCTTTCTTCTGGGGATTGTATTGTCTCCCCATTCTGACTATCATCAGAAGGTTCAAACGTTTAGTTGCATGGGCCTGGGCCATGTGCTGTGGGAAATCTGCACTATCCAAGTGCCACTGAAATGTTCCAACACTAAGATGTGTGGCTGCCATGGGTTGATGGGAACCAGGCTCGCCCAGGGTCAGTGTTATCAGTGCTCAGTGTGGTCTCATGTGCACACCTAGAATCAGGGATGCTCTTGCACCATGCTGAAACAGACACTATGCTGACATGTGCTGAAAATTAGAGTCCCCTAGCGCATGCCAGGAGTCAGAGTTCTCCTGTGTCTGCACCAAGAATCAAGTATCAGAGTCTCTGTTGCTTTGTGTGGCCTCACACTGAGAATCAGGGTTTCTGTGTACACTTGCACCAAGATTTGGAGTCAGTTGCTCTTCGTGTGAATAAACTGGGAATCAGGGATTCCAGGAGTATACCATATTATCTCACCATTGCACATGTTCCCAATTTCCCCCTCACCCTTCACCCAGCTCCTACCCCACTCCCTCTGACCATCACCACAGTGTTTTCTGTGTCCATGGGCTATTCATATTATGTTCTTTGGCTAATCTCTTCACTTTCATTCAGACTCCCCTCCCATTCCCTTGCCCTCTGACCTCTGTCAGTCTTTTCCAAGATATGTCCTTTGCCCATTTTAAATATTGGGTTGCTTTTTTTTATATATACCAACTCTTTTTTTTTCCCCTATTGCCCTCCCCACCCCCCCAGTACATGCCCTCATCTGTCTTTTTGTCATTGAGACATAGGAGTTCTTTTTATTTTGTGAATATTAAAGATTGCAGATTTGCAGATATTTTTTCCCATTCTGTAGTTAGCTATCTTTTCCCTTATCTTGATAGTGTCCTTTAATACACAAACACTATTAATTGTGATAAAGTCTAATTAATGTGTTTTTTCTTTTGTTGCTTGTGCTTTTGTTATCATTTAAGAAACTATTGCAAAAACCATTGTCATAAAGATTTGATTTTATCTTTTCTTTTAAGAATTTTCTAGGTTTAGCTCGTAAATTGAAGGGTTTTATTTTGAGTTAAGTTTGTACATGGTATAAGTTGAGTTCCAGTTTTATTCTTTTGCATGTGGAAACCCAGTTTTCCCAGCACTATTTGTTGAAAAGATTGTTCTTTCCTCTTTAAATGGTCTTGGCATCCTTGTTCAAAATCAATTAATCATATATGTAAGGGTTTATTTTGGGGTTTTCAATTCTCTTCTATTAGTCTATTTCTCTATTCTTAACAGTACTTACTTTTTTTTATTACGATAGCCGTGTAGTAGTTTTGAAATGTGGGAGTGTGAATCCTAAAACTTTGTTCTTATTTTTAAAGACTATTTTGGTTATTTGACTTTTGGTCCTTTGATTTCTATGTGAATTTTAGGCTGGTTTTACCATTTCTGTAAAAAACAAAAACAAAACAAACCTAAACAAACACCACTGGGATTTTGATGGGGGTTCTATTGAATCTGTAGATTGCTTTTATACAGCATTGACAACTTAATAATATTAAGTATTTCAATCCATGAACATGGGCTGTCTTTCCTTTTTTTTTTTTCATTTCTTTCAGCAATGTTTTATAATTTTTAGTGTACACATCTTTTGCCTCCTTGGTTAAATTTATCCCTAAGTATTTTATTCTTTTTGATGATATTATAAATGGAATTATTTTCTTAATTTTCTTTTTTATTGTCTACTGCTTGTGTATAGAAGTACAACTTATTTTTGAGTGTTAAAATCATATCTAATTTTTAAGGTGAATTAAAAATGGAATCCTATAAATTTGCTAAATTCACTTACTAACTCAGTTTTTCAAAAATCTTTAGCTAAGTTTAAATCATATGTGAACATAGATAGTCTTACTTCTTCCTTTCCAATTTGGATATGTTATAAATTTCTTTTTCTTGTCTAATTACTGTGGCTACAACTTTCAGGACTATGTTGAGTACAAGTGATGTAAGCCAGCTCTTTGTCTTCTTCCTGATCTTAGTGGAAAAGCTACATACTTTCACCATTAAATATAATACCTGTGGGCTTTTCATATAGGGCCTTGATCAGGTTAAGGAAGTTCTGTTCTGTTCAGTTTTCCTTTGCTTAGTGCACCCCATCAGTTTGGTAGAGCTTCCTGAGTAGCACAGGCACATAAGAGGGAAAAATTGATGGTTAATATGCTTGAAAATATCTTTATTCTTTTCTCTCAGTTGTTTCTATAATGACAGTTTGAAAATAATTTTTTACTTAAATTTTAAAGACATTTAATTATGTAATCGGGTTACTTTTGCTTTTGCCATTTAATGAAGTCCTTAGGATTTTCTCACAGCCCTGATGTGCTGTAATTTTCATGACATTATGGTTGGTGTCAGTGTTTGTTTTTCATTAATGATAGATGCATAAAAATTATATCTGCATAAAAAATGGAAAATGTTGTTTGTGTTATATCTTTAATCATTGTTTTCCTCTCTGTTCTCTTTTTGAAACATACTTGTTGGATGTTGGGCCTCTAAAATTGATTCTCCAGTTATTTTTTTATGTCACTCCCACCCTTCTATAAGTACTCTTTTACTTTATTTTCCAAATATTGCACATATCTTTAAAATTTAAACTCTATTATTTTTAACATTCTATTTGTGGATATTTATTTTTACATAACATATGCTTTTATTTCTCTTGGGTAAAACATAGGAGTTAAATGGCAAGGTCATGTGATAATTGTATGTTTAACTTTTTAAGAAACTGGTAAACTGCTTTGCAAAGTGGTTGTAATATTATACATTCATTCTGGCTGTGTATGAGCATTCCAGTTCTTCCACATAGTCATTGATAATTGACATGATCAGTTCTTTAATTTTAGACATCCTTATTGGTGTATACTGAATTTTAATTAATGTGTCTTGAATACACTATTTTATATGCTTATTTGTCATTTATATATCATATAGGCTGAAGTGCCTATTCAGATATTTTTCATATTTTTATTGGATTGTTTGATTTCTTATTTTTTCATTGTGAGAGATACTTATATACATATGCTTGGCTTATGTATTCTGTCAGATACATGATTTGTACATATTTTCTCTCAGTTTGTGGCTTATTTCATTTTTCAAAATAGAGTCTTTCAAAGAGTAAATGCCCTCAACTTTGATGAATTCCAACTTACTAATTTTTATGGTGTTATATCTAATAAAGCTTTGTGTAATCTAATGCCACAAAAATCTAAATCCAGTGTATTCTTCTAGAAATTTTCAAATGTTCTGTTTTACATTTTAGACCTGCGGTACATTTTCTATTTTGTACATGGTATGAGTATAGATGAGAATTCCTTTTTTCCTCTTTTGCATGTAGGTATCTAATTATTTCAGCACCATTTATTGAAAAAAAATATTCTTTGTCCACTGAATTACCTTTATAACTTTATCAAAAATTAGTTTTCCATATTATGGGTCTATTTCTGTTCTCCTGTTTTTATACCAGTATCAGACTGTCTTGATTTACTGTAGTTTGTAAGTCTTGAAGTCAGATTGCTTCAATACTCCAATGTTATTGTTCTTTTTCAAAGTTGTTTGGCTATTTTATATCTTTTGCATGTCCAAAAAGAATATTAAAGTCAGCTGGTCAATTTCTTCATAAAAAGCCCGAAGGATTTATGATTGAGATGGTGTTGAATTTGTAGATCAATTTAGGGAGGATTTACCTCTTAACAATATTGAAGTTTCTAATCCATGAACACAGTATGTTTTGCCATTTATTTAGGTCTTAATTTCTCTCAGCAATGCTTTGTAACTTGCTGGGCATGGATCTTAAATATCTTTTGTGAAGCCCGTCTGTGTTGTGGATATCATTAATACTAGTTTTAAAATTTTGATTCTGATTATTTGTTGCTCCTATATACAAATATACTTGATTTTTGTATGTTGCTTGTATACCCTGAAACATTGTTACTAGTTCTAGTATCTGGTTTGTAAATTCTAAAGGATTTTTATGTAGATGATCATGTTAATCCTCACTTGAGGTTATTTTTCCTATTGATTTTTAGAGAGAGTGGAAGGGAGGGAGAAGACAGAAGAGAGAGAAAGAAGGAGAGGGGGCAAGAGAAAGACATAAAGCGAGAGAGAATGGGACGTCAGTGTGAGAGATATATCCATTGATTTCCTCTTGCACACACCCAAACGTGGCAGAGGATAGAACCTACAACCCAAGTAAATGCTCTTGACAAGGTTTGAATCCTCGAACCTTTGATGTGCTGGACGATGCTCTAACCACTCATCAGCCAAGACTCCCATCATCTATTTTTTAGATGCTTAAAAATAATGTGTATTCTGCATTGAGTGGCTTGTTCTATAAATGTGGATTACATGACATGGTTTTTGGTGGTGTTCAGTTCTTCTGTAACCTTGCTGATTTTCTATCAGTTGTTAAGAGAGGGGTGCTGAAGTCCTCCAACTATAAATGTAAAATAGTCTATTTCTCCTTTTACTTCTATTTTTGTGTTTATACCTCTGCATATGAATTCAGGAGGGTTATGTCTTTTTGATAGATTGATCATTTTATCATTGTATAAAATCAATTTCTGTCCTTGGTAATTTTATATTTTTCTGAAGTTTATTTAATCTGTTGGTAATGTAGCCACTTCTGCTTTCTTTTAACTAATGTTTGCATGGTATATTTCTCCTCTCCCTTACTTCCAAGCTACCTATCCTATCTAATAAAAGAGTAATATGCAAATTGACCATACCTCTGCTACACCAACAACCCACACCCAGGCAATCAGGAGCAAGTATGCAAGTTAACCCAACCAAGATGGCTGTGGCTATGGAGAGAGCAGGAGGCTTGGGTTTCCCAGGAAATGGAGGAAGCCAAGCTTTCTGCCTGCCTGGCCTGCCTTAGCCTTTGATTAAGGCTACCAAGTTTCAATTATAGAAAATAAATAAATGCCATGGAGCTGGAGAGAGCAGGAGGCTTGAGTTGCCCCTGGTGATGGAGGAAGCCAAGCTTTTCATAGCCCTGGACTGCCTTGGCTTCCGCTTAAGGATACAAAGTTTCAATTATAGAAGATAAATGAATCCAACAAAAATGGCTGCAGCCACTGAGAGAGCAGGAGGCTTGGCTGCACTCAGGGCTACAAAGTTTCAATTATTTATAGAATATAAATAAGTCCCAGATACCAGGGCATCTGCTTGGATCACTGGGGGGCCATAGCTGGCCTGAAAACCACTACAGGACCCTTGCTGAGACCACTCCATGCCCCAAGAAACCCCAACCCTGATCCAGGACACCCTTCAGGGCAAACCAGTTGGCCCCCACCCATGCACCAGGCCTTTATCCTATCTAATCCTATCTAATAAAAGAATAATATGCCAATTGATTGCCACTCCAACACACAAGATTGCTGCCCCCATGTGGTCAAAAATTACTGACCCCATGTGGATTCAGATGGCTGCCACAAGATGGCCAGTAGGGGAGGGCAGTTGGGAAGTACCAGGTCTGCAAGGAAGGGCAGTTGTGGGCAATCAGGCCAGCAGGGGAGGGCAATTGGGAGGGACTAGGCCTGCAAGGGTAGGCAGTTGTGGATGATCAAGCCTGCATGGGAGGGCATTTAGGGGTGACCAGGCTGGCAGAAGAGGGAAGTTGAGGGCAACCAGGCCTGCAGGGAAAGGCAGAAAGGGCAAATAGGCTGGCAGGGGAGCAGCTAGGCATCAATCAAGCTGGCAGGGGAGTGGTTAGGGGGTAAGCAAGCTGGTAGGCAGAAGCAGTTAGGGGCAATCATGAAGGCAGGCAGATGAGCAGTTGGGAGCCAATAGTCCTGGATTGTGAGAGGGATGTCCAACAGACCGGGCATCAGGCCTAAACAGGCAGTCAGACATCCCTCAAGGGGTCCCAGATTGGAGTGGGTGCAGGCTGGGCTGAGAGACACAACCTCCCCCCGACTCCACCAGTGCATAATTTTCATGTAGCGGGACTCTAGTATCATTATATTTGAATTGAGTTTCTTTTTTTTTTTAATAAACCTTTATTCAGATTATTATAGCTGTTCCTTTTTTATCTCCATTTGCTCCCCTCCACTCTGTTCCCACCTCATCCTCTGCCTTTACCCTCCCTCCACTGTCCACATCCATAGGTATATGATTTTTGTCCAGTCTTTTCCCACAGCCCTCACACCCTTTTCCCCCTGAGAATTGTCAGTCCACTCCCTTTCTATTCCCCTGATTCTATTATATTAACCAATTTATTCTGTTCATCAGATTTTTATTCACTTGATTTTTAGATTCATTTGTTGACAGATATGTATTTGTTGTTTATAATTTTTATCTTTACCTTTTCCTTCTTTCTATTCTTAAAGAATACCTTTCAGCATTTCATATAATACTGGTTTGGCAGTGATGAATTCCTTAGCTTTTTCTTATCCATAAAGCTCTTTATCTGCCCTTCAATTCTGAATGATAGCTTTGCAGGGTACAGTAATCTTGGTTGTAGGTTCTTGCTATTCATCACTTTGAATATTTCTTACCACTCCCGTCTGGCCTGCATAGTTTCTGTTGAGAAATCAGCTGACAATTGTATGGGTACTCCCTTGTAGGTAACTCTTGCTGCTTTCAATATTCTCTTTGTCTTTTTCCCTTGGCATTTTAATTATGATGTGTCTTGGTCCTCTTTGGACTCCTTTTGTTTGGGGTTCTGTCTGTTCCTTGACTTGTAAGTCTATTTCTATCACCAGATGTGGGAAGTTTTCTCTCACTATTTTTTCAAATAGGTTTTCAATATCTTTCTTTCTTTCTTCTTCTGGCACCCCCATAATTTGGATGTTGCTATGCTTGAAGTTGTCCCAGAGGCTTCTTACACTATCTTTTTATTTTGGGATTCTTTTTTCTTTTCTGGTTCAGTGTTTTTTGCTTCTTTGTATTTCAAATCCTTGACTTGATTCTTGTGATCCTCTAGTCTGCTGTTGGATCTCTGTATATTATTTTTTATTTCAGTCAGTGTATGCTTAATTTCTACTTGGTATGCTTAATTTCATATCCTCGAGGGTCTCACTAAATTTATTGGCAGTTTCTAGATGATTCTTGAAAAATCTTATAACTGTCGTTTTGAACTCTATATCAATAATTTGCTTTCCTCCATTTCTGTCATTTTTGATCTGTTTCCATGTCTCTGCATTTTGGTTGCTTCCCTGTGTTGATAGAGTGGCTTTGTGTGTTAGGTTTCTGTAGGGTTCAGTGGCTCAGCCTCCCCAGCTACCTGAGGTGGACTCTCTTGGTGCGTCCCTTTGTGTGCACATTTTTGTTGTAGTTAAGCCTTGATTGTTTTTGGTATCAATGGGAGGATCTTCAAAGAGGTGCAAATTTAGCCTCTGCCTGAGGCAACTCAGCAGGAGCTACAGAGATATCTGCAGATTCCTCTTCTTTGTTTGGGGTTTGGAGGTTCCCATAAGAGGTCCAGGTGTGAAGCAGTGCAAGCTGCTGTGGGGCTTTGGGCCTTCTTTTGGAAGTTCTGGGGTTCTCTGACCCAGCTGCAGTTTGTTAGGTAATTTTAGATTGCAAAAGACCAGGCCATTCATATTCAAAAGCCTCTGTGTACCGCATGGGTGGGGCTGAGTCTCAGGGAATCAACAGGGGGAGCAAACAGCTATGGTCGGTCTTCAGCCTTGCCCTAAGCGGCCCCCGGATCTCAGTGTCCCGCAGTAAGTTCTGTAAGCACCTCTTAGAGAAAGCTGGCCTTGAGTTCCACCCGAAGCCAGACAGTCCAGTTTCTCCACATATAAGTCTGGGTCCCCAGAGTCTCCCCTAGAATTGGAATTCAGAGCAGTTGGGAGCTTGTGTCTTCCTCCCAATTGAAAAAGACAACCACATACTCTGTTGCCAGCCCTTTTGGCATGTGTGCCTCTGTATCTCTGCACTTTACTTCTACACCTCCTCTGAGTCTCAGTGTGCTTTTCTCTTTCCTTCTAGTTGTAGAATTTCCACTCAGCCAGCCTTACTGTGGTTCTGGATGATGTCCGTTTTGTCTTTTAGTTGTAGTTTTGAAGAGGTTATGTGAGGCAGCAATTTCAGGTGTTTACCTATGCCACCATTTTGGTTTCTCTCTGTACTGAGTTTCTTATAGATAGTATATAAGATGAGTCATTTTTAAAAATCCACTCTGTAAAACTCTAATTGGTATGTTTAGATCATTTACATTTATTTATTGATATGTTAGGGCTTAAGTCTGCCAGTTTAGTTTGTTTTCTGTTCATAGTTTTTCTTTGGATTACTTGAACAATTTTTTAAAAAATTTCATTTTGAGAACATGTATCCACTGTTTTTAGTGTATCTCTTTGTATGGATTGTTTTGTGGTTGCTATTTTATTACATTATACATACATAATTGATCATAATCTACTTATCATTTTATCAGTTTTTATGAAGTATACAAACAATCTCACCCTTTAAATCCCTTACTCTCTCTCATCCTATATAATTCCTATATAATAAAGAGCTAAATATGCTAATTAGACTGAACAACAGAACGACCATCCAGACAACCTTCTGGATGAAACCAGGCTGTGAGGGCCAAGCCCCTTGCACAAATTTTGTGCATCAGGCTTCTAGCTTATAACATAATTGTCTTTATTTCCTCTACATACATTGTAATGAGATAATATTAAAATTTTTACTTAACTATCAAGCATCATTTAGTAAGTCTATTGTATTTACCCCTACTTTCACTGTCCTCTTTCTTTCTGATGGTGTAAGTTTCCTTCTTTTATCATATCCTTTCTGTTTAAGAACTTACTCCATTATGGTAGGTCTCTTGGTGACAAACTCTCTTAGTTCTCTTTATCTAAGGACTTCTTAAATTCTCCTTCATTTCTGAAGAATATTTTCCCTAGATATGGTATTTGTGGTTGATAGCTCTTTACTTATAGCACTTGAAAAATGTTATTCAAATCCTTCTGGCCTCCATGGTTTCTCATGAGAAATCTGTTATTGTAATTGTTTTTCCCTTATAGGTAAAATATTGTGTATGTTTTTCTTGCTGCTAAGAATTTTCCTTGTCTTTAGTTTTATGGTTTGCTTATTATGTGTCTTGGCAAGGATTTTTTGGGTTTATTGTGTTAGTTTTTTTTTCCTCTTCTTAAATATTAGATTTATGTCTTTTTCCAAGTTTGGGAAAATTTCAGACATTCTTAGAATACATTTTTTAGTCTGACCTTCTTACTCTTCTCCTTCTGGTTCTCTGATGACATACATGTTGGATTTTTTTTGTTTGTTTGTTTGTTTGTCATGGGCACACACAGGTCTTGAGGCTCTGTTCATATTTTTTTCTCTTTGTTGTTCAAATTGGGTAATTTCTCTTTGCTATATCCTCAAATTCATGGATTCTCTCCCCTGTCCTCTCTATTCTCTTGCTGAATTTACCCAGTGAGTTATTTTGGTTCATAAACTTCAGTTTTGAAATTTCTATTTGGCTCATCTTTATATCTTCTATTCATTTATTGAGATTTTCTTGTTCTTTTGTTTCAAGTTTCCATAATTGCTCACTGAAGCACTTATATGATAACTGTTTTAAAATCTTGTCAGATTAACCTAAAATCTAGTTTGTCTTGGTATAGCATCTATTCATCATCCTTTCTCATTAAAATGAGCTGATGAAAAATTAATAAGAATATATGGAAGAAGAAGGAGGAGGAGGAGGAGGAAGAGGAGAAGGAGGAAGAGGAGGAGGAGGAGGAGAAGTTTTGAATTGTTCCAATTGTGGATTTATCTATTTTTGCTTTTAGTTATGTTTTTGCGTCACTTATTTTGAAGTTCTGCTGTTCAGTTAATATACAATTAGAATTGTGTGTTAATTGACTGTTATTATATATCTTTCTCTTTATTCTTGATTATTATTTATTTTGAAGTCTATTTTGTCTGATTTTAATACTATAGCTATTCTACTTCCTTTTAATTGTTTTTAATGGAATATTTTCTCCAGCATTTTACTTTTAATATATTTATATTTTTATTTCAAAGTAGTTTCTTTTAGACCACAAATAGTTGTGTTTTTCTTTTTTATCCATTTTTATTTAACATAACTTTTGCTAAAGTTGAGTTTAAATTTATTATCTTGCTAGTTGTTTATATTTGTCCCATTTGTTCTTTGTTCTCTTTTTCCCCCTTTTTTAGGTCCTTTTGAATTGAATGCTTAAAAATGATTCAATTTTATTTATGCTATTAATTAGTCAGTTACACATTTTAAAAAGTTTCTTAGTTTCTGCCCTAGGGATGGATGTAATTTATTTTGTTCCACTTTAAATAATACTATAGAATTTCACAGTTTAAGAACCTCATGATAGTGTACTTGAATGCCTCTGCCTGTCCTTTGTGCTATTTGTTGTCATATATTTTATTTTTATATACTGACCCCTCAAAACACTGTTACTACTTATAATTCAGTAAATTATATTTTAGAATGATTAAAAATAATAGTGTTTTATGTTTGTTTTTTCCATTTCTATAGATTATTTCTTTGTATAGATCCAGTGTTTCTGACTGGCCTTCTGATAGTGAATTTTCTTGGTTTTTGTTAATCTGTGACTTTATTTTCACTTTCAAATTTGAAGGATTTTTTGGGTCTCAGTGTAGAAATTTGAGTTGACAGGTTTTTCTTTCCTTACTAGAGGCCCAGTGCATGAAATTAGTGTATGAGGGGTCCCCTCAACCCAGCAACATCTTCTCCAATCTGGACCCCTTGGGGGATGTCTGACTGCTGGTGTAGGCCTGATCTCGAGGATCAGGCCTAAACTGGCAGTTGGACATTTCTCTCACAATCCGGGACCACTGGCTCCTAACTGCTCACCTGCCTGCCTGGTCTACCCCAATTTCCCCACCTGTTGGCCGGATTGCCCCTAACTGCTCCGTCCTGCCAACCTGGTTGCCCCCCAAAGACCCCCCCCCCCCCCCCGCTGGCCTACTGCCCCTCACTGCCCCACCCCTTATATCCTGGTCACCCCTAACTGTATCCCCTACTGGCCTGGTCACCCCTCTCACTGCAGCCCCCCCAAACTCCCCACTAGCCTGGTTGCCCCCTGAAGCCTGCTGTTCAGTTGTTTGGTCATCCTTTACTAAGCCCCATACTGCCCTGGTCACCCCATATAGCCTGCTGTTCAGTCATTTGGTTGTCCCTTATTAACCCCCCTGCTGGCCTGGTCACCCCACACAGCCTGCTATTCAATCATTTGGTCATTCTTCACTAACCGCCACCCCCGCTGCCGGCCTGGTTGCCACACGTAGCCTGCTGTTCAGTCATTACTGTGAGAGTGTCCTGACTAATTTGCATATTACCCTTTTATTCATATAGATTAATACTTTAAAGACATAATTTTATTTTCTTCTGCTCTGCATTGTTTCTGGTGAGAAGCCTCTTTAACCATTATGTTTCCTCCTCTGTCTACAATATGTCTTACATGCCTAAAATAATATAGAGATATTCTTTTTATTCTTGATTTCAGCAATTTGAATATGATGACTCCCAGTCAATATAGGGTTTGAATTCAATTTTTTCTAGTGGTGATAATCTGTGAGAAGGTTCTGTCCTGCAGTTGTATCTGTGTGTGCAACAGCAGAGGTAAAGTTTAGTAACTTCACATTACTATTCATCTAACTCCAGTAGAGGCCTAGGTGCTGAAGTTATCCTTAGTCAATTATGTCAGTGAGTAACAGAAGTAAGATGTGTCTGAGAATTCCTTTCTGAATTTATCACCAATGTTAATTTTCAAATAGCACTAGATAATTCAGAAGGGATATTATTGTAAATACTGTACTTAATTTTCTTTTTAACAAAGCAACCTGTATTGAATGAAGAATTGCAAAAGGAAAAGAATCCGCCTAATGAGACACCTAAGAAGGAAGCAGCAGGTGCCTTTCGTAAAGCTATTCCTGGCTCAGACAAGAGTATGTTGGAGAAGAACCAAATTAATTTTGGGAAGAATAACATGATCAAGAGATTAGAGCCAAGTTTAAACTGGAAGACCACTGTTGATTCCAAAGAGTATGTAGACATTTGCATGATGGGATTTTAAAAACATCTTTAGTGACCATATTTGCCTAATTTTTACAGAAATTTATTTTGTAGTAGAAAATACAGAGTAGTGTTTCTTCTTGCTCCTCTTCCTATTTCAAGCAGAGAGATTTGACAGGCAATAGGGTTTATATGTGGATTCTGGCGAGGGAATGAAAGAACATAATTCACTTTCATGTAGTTGGTTAAGTCGGGCAAATAACTTGAAAAAGATGATAAAACACACAGAGAAGTCACATGGGCTACTTGTTAAGTGAAAGGTGAATTTTTAAATTCAGCTTTTCACGTGTGCTTATTTTTTTAAATTAAGAATGTACCTAAGTGTTTAATGAAAACCAAGTAGGTGCCAAAGACTATGCTCAAACTGGGGACACATGGAAAATCAGATACAGGCCTTCCTGTAACATTGGGTGGAGAAGGTTAAAAAAAGAAAAAGAAAAAAGCAAATATGATCAGGGCAGTAATCCACTAGATTAAAAGATACAGAGTAAAGGCCTTTCACAATGATGGCAGTCTGCGAAGACCTGTTCCTAGTGCCAAGGAATACTGAACAAATTGCTTCTTCATTATAGAAAATGCATGGCTGTGCTCAAAGGACAAACATATGTCAGATCGTCATTCTCTGTGTCTGGAAAACACATAATTTGGGTGCATGAAAATGTTGGAATACTTGTATACATTTCTATTTTTAATTTCCTATTAGTCATCAAAGAAATAACTAATAGAGAATGTTTTTAGACACAGATCTTCAATTCATGAGGAAAGACATGGTGGAAGATTTGAAAAATCAGCACCATCTGTTTCACTTGGAAAAGCACAATTAGTTCGGTATGTTTCTGTTAACACAACCAATTCTTTAACACCATTTCTTACATGACATGCTAACTAATCCTAACTAATGGCATTCTTACTCTTAGGGTGCTAAGATATCTATATTGACAGTTACTAGTAATGTTGCACAATGATCATACTGGATTTCTTTTAGTGCAGAGTTATTGGAAGAAATGGCAAAAAGCTCACGTTATAACGTTTTCATTCTTGGGGGAAAAACTTTAAGATACTCTACTACATTTATACTATTTAAGGGGAGTTGTCAACATAATAAACTCTTCAATTTGTTTGACAATTCTTCAACTTTCAATTTTTAAGTAATTATAGATTCACAAAAAGTTGCAGAGATAATACAGAGAGGTCTCATCTCCTCTTCACCTAGCTTCCCCCAAAGATTACATCTAGGGTAACTACAGCATAATACCAAAACCAGAAGAGTAGCATTGGTACAATGTATATGTATACTTCATGCTATTTTGTCACAGGTAGATAGTGTGGTGACTATGGCAATCTGAAAACAGGACTATTCCATCACTACACAGAACTCCCTCCTACTACTCTTTATAGTCACACCCACTCGTTTCCCCCCCATCAGTCCCAGTCCCTGGCAACTGTTAATCTGTTTTCCATTTCTATAATTTTGTCATTTTGAGAATGTCATAATCCTACATGTTTTGTACTGGCTGTGTGTTTTTCATCATCATAATACCCTTGATATTCATCTAAGTTGTTGCATGTATTAGTAATCTCTCTCTCTCTCTCTCTATATATATATATATATATATATATATATATATATTCTATGGTATGGATGTACTATACTGTAATTTCTCACCTATTGAGGGAAATTTTCATTCCTTTCAGTATTTGGCTATTACAATTAAAGTGGTTGTAAATAATCATAGACAAATTTCTATATGGATGTAAGCTTTCATTTCCCTAGGATAAATGCCCAATTGCTGACACGTAGTAACTGTGTCTTTAGCTTTGTAAGAAATTGCCAGATTCTTCCAAAGTGGCTGTACCATTTTACTATCCAACTAGCAATGTATGAGACTCAGTTTCTTCTTATCCTTGCCAGCATTTGGTACTGCCATATTTTTTTATTTTCACTGTACTAAAAGATGTATAGTGTTGTCTCATTATGGTCTTAGCATTTCCTTAAATGGCCAGTGATATTGAACATCTTTTCATGAGCTTATTGCTTATGTATGTTCTTCAGTGAACTTTCTTGTATGTCTTTTGCTTATTTTCCAATCAGATCATATTTTGTTTTTAAATGCTTTGTTTTGGGAGTTCTTTATCTATTTTGGGTATCCTAGGTTAGATATGTAGCTTGCAGATATTTTCTTCTCTCTGTAATTTGTTTTTTCATTCTCCTAATGTAGTGTCTCTCATAAAACAAGTTTTTAAATTTGATAAAGTTCAATATATCAATTTTTTTATAGATTGTGCTTTTGATGTCATGTTTAAGAACTCTTCGTGATGCCTCTAGTCCTGAAGATTTTCTCCTTTTTTTCTCTATAAGTTGTATTATTTTTACATTAAAGACTGTTATTCACTTTGAGTTAATTTTATATGTAAGGTATGAGTTTTAGGCCAAGATTCACATTTTTGCCTATTGATGCCCAGATACTCCAGCACTATTTGATGAAAAGACTGTCTTTTCATCATTGAATTTCTTTTGTATTGTTATAAAATACCAGTTGAGTGTGCTTATGTAAGTCTATTTCTGGTTCTCTGTTATATTCAGTTGATTTTTATTTGTAGCCTTTCATGAATACCACAATGTCTTGATTACTGTAGCTATTTAGTAAAACTTGACATCTGATAAAGTGGTTATTCTCACCTTCTTGTAAAAAATTGTTTTAGCTATTCTAGTTCCCTTCCTTTTCACATAAATTCAGAATAATCTTGTTATATTTACTTTTTAAAATGTGCCAAAGATTTTGATGTTTTTACTATGTAGACTAATTTAATCTATGAACACTATGTGTGTCGTCACTTGGACTTTTATTTATTTTATCAGAATTTTGTAGTTTTCAGTATACAAGTCCTGTACAAAATTTTGTTAGATTTATATCTGGAGCTATAGACTCCAGTACAATGCTGAATAGCAGTGGTCAAAGTGGACATCCCTATTTGTTCTTGATCTTAAGGAAAAACGTCTTTCACTAAAGTAAGTATAGTGATAATGTCGGTTTTTTATATATTCTTTATCAAGTTGAGGAAGTGCCCTTCTGTTCTTGTTTTTTGAGGGTTTTTATCATTTGGTACATGTTGCTGAAATAGTAATGTTATAAGCATATACATACTGTAACATAAATCTATTATTATATTTTCTTGTTACTATTCTTAGTAAGAGTACTGAAAAGTTTGAGGAAATTGTTAGTGAGAGCTCCTCAGAGAGCGAAGAAGATGAACAACCACCTGATCATCGTCAGGAAGCAAATGCAGATTTGCCCTCGGAATATTGGCAAATTCAGAAGCTGGTGAAATATTTGAAGGTAATACAAAACCTTTGTACTATGTTTGCAATGTTTATTTTTAAATCCTTGCCCCAAAATGTATATTCTGCTTCCAAGTTTATTGTATGTTTCTTTCAAATAAGGGTTGTAGGAACCCTACTTTTAGTTAAGCGTGTACAGGAAGGAAGATCTTCTTCCTTCTAGGATGACAAGGTTAGCTCTCCTGGAGCAGGCAGGCTGCCTAGAGCCAACTATCTTACCTTGCTGGGGCAGCACCAGATACTGTGACTTACCAACAGTGAGGTGTGATGGAAAGAGCATGAATTTTTGAAGTTGGACTAAATTTTCTGTTGTACCACCTTCTAGCAGTGTGGTTGTTTAAAACTTTTGTTTTGAGCCTTATTTTTCTCAACCTATGGTATAAAATAAATATACTATAGGATTAGTTTAAGGATTGAGAAAATATTTGAAATATGTGGCATAGTGTCTGATACACAGTAGGTACTTAAAATATTAATTGATGCATTTTCATTATTATCTTCAGTAATAAAACATACATGTGAAACAGTTTACATAATAACTGGCCATATAATGTTATATTTAAGTACTTGGATGTTGGGGGGAAGATCCAAGAAAAAGATTTACACCCTAACCGGTTTGGCACAGTGGATAGAGCGTCAGCCTGCGGACTGAAAAGTCCTAGGTTCTATTTTGATCAAGGGCATGTGCCTTGGTTGCAGGCACATCCCCAGTAGGAGGTGTGCAGGAGGGAGCTGATCGATGTTTCTCTCTCATCGATGTTTCTAACCCCCTATCCTTCTCCCTTACTCTCTGTAAAAAAATCAATAAAACATTTAAAAAAATGATTTGCCAAAACCCAAATTAGTATTATTCTCTGATATTGGATAGCTGATATTGATCATGTCTAGGCTGTGTTTAAAGCAAAAGTCCAGAAGTATTTGTGAACACAACATTATGACTTATCTCATGTTTTCCTTCTACTTCTCCATGTCTTCGGTCAAATCAACATGGACATTTGCCAGTTCCTTTGCATACTTAAAGATTTTTAGGTAACTTCCAAAGTGCTAATGTGTACTTTTCCTGTGCCTTTGAGGTCTTCCAGAACTGACAGGTAAAATAAACTATTTGTGCATTTTTTGTGTGTGAATTCTCCCAGGCCCTCTGCCTGGATATGGCCTTGTAGGCATAAGTCAGTTGAAATAGTTTTTTCTTGCAAAAAACATATGCCCCTTCCTCTGTTAGACACAACCTCAGCTGCAATTTCTAGAAAAAAAATAAAGTTTTCCTTAATACCATGGAAAGGTAGTCAAGAAATTTGGAAAATGGTGAAAGAATTCTAATTCTGCTTAGAGAATTAAAATTTAGACATTGCTAATTCAAAGGAACTTACTAACATCATTGAAAGCAAGAGCAGTTAATTATCTAATCTTGGTATTCATTCCATAATATATCTGTATATTAAATCAGCACATTGTACACTTTAAATAGAGATAATTATATTTGTCAGTTATTCTTCAATAAAGTTGAAAAACACAAAATGCTAACAGCACAGTCAAAGTTGAAAGTAGGCATTTCCAAGCATCAAGACAGGAGCAAGTAGGAGAGAACTGATCACAATCTAATGTCAAGCCTTGCTTGTAGCATTTGCCATGCTCTACATGTGTGTCTGCTGCTAACAATGAGTCATTCTAGCATAACTATTAATATGTTTATATGCACAGGTACTTTATACAAATCCTATTTAGTGGTGTTCCGAGAAATAACAAATTTGGAAACAAAATAAGTCATTAAATTTTAATTGAGATTTCCACTGTAGCCTTGTCAAGCTCGCTAAGTAGATCTGAATGTTATGATTTTTGGATGTACTACCAATAATTTTGCTGGCATTTTTTGGTGTTTGAATATTATTACAATTTGTTCTTTCTAAGTAATTTAACAGAAGAAACATAAAGGGAAGATGATGTAAGTGCATTGTGGAACACTCCATTATAAAACCAGAAACTGATCTAAAACCTGAATTAATAAAAATAACAAAGACTTAGATGGCCAATCCAATATCAGGACAAGCAGATAAAATATGTTCATCATTTAAAAAGGAAATGAGCTTATGTGAAGCAAACCCTAATGCCCATCTTGGCTATGCTTTTAGAAGCCTCTTAACAATTTGACCAATGTCAAAACAAAATGAAAGAAAATTTATTTTTTTACATCTAAAATATTAGCCAAGAAATGAAAACCAGCACTGTTTGATAGGAAAATCAATGCTTTGTGTGCCTTAAAGTTTAATTTTAAGAATGATATATTATAAATGTAAATATTTTAATATTTTTCAATTTTTAAAATGACTTTTATTTGGCCTTTATATTATGTTAATGTTCCTCTATTTTAATGTTTTCTGGTCTCAAATGTCAGGTAGAGATAATTTTTAAATGTGTGATGTGTGTGTGTGTGTGTGTGTGTGTGTGTGTGTGTGTGTGTATGGCTTACTTTTATATAGAATACCTCTGAAATTTTTAGTATTGCTATCACAAAAAATGATACACTGTTTAACATTATTCTCTAGTATGGTCAGGATTATTATTTTTACAATGTAAATAAAGTTTAGAAAAAGGTATGGGGTAATGTGATTTCTGGAATTCCTGAGAATTTCTGGGAATTCTGATTTCTTATTCCAAATTTTGAAGATTCATATCTGTTGGAAATTTGGAAACATTAGTGTGGAGCACAGGCTGGAGTTCAAGCCCCATGGTCCATTCTGTAACCCATTGAAGTGTCTTTGTGCACAAGCCATACATACATAACAGTCAACATGGTGGCTCAATTGGGCATGCACAGCAGCAATGTCCAGACTCAGGAGATCTTCCTGGCAGTGCCTTGATCTTTTGCTGAACTGCAGAGCTGCCCATGAACTCTCCTCTACTCATAAAGAGCATATCACTCAACTGGAGAAAAGATTGGCAGTATAGAACTTTTGTCATCCAAAACTTGGGTAGCTTGAGCCACATGAGCTTTTGTGGTCAGGCATGGCCTTTGGAAGAGCCCTGGTGTTTATCCAAATGATTCTGGTCTACTAACTGCATTTAACTGGTGAAAGAAAATAGTCAAAGGTGTGTAGGCATCAGCAGGGCCAGGAGCAGAATAATGGATTAGTAGTTAGTAGCATGATCTTCAATATCAGTAAAACTTCAGTTGAGTCAGGATCTGCCACTACTAGTTCATAGCTTTGGGAAAGCTGTTGGGTCTCTCTAGACTTCAATTTCCCTCATTAGTCAAGATGGCAACATAAAAGTTCCCATATTTTAGGATTATTATGAATATTAAATGAAATCTAATAAATGTAAGGTATTGGCAATAATAATTTCTATTACATATTATTGCTATAGACTGTGTAGTGTGGAGTCTTGACATACATAGGGATCTCAACTTTTGCTTTAAGTTGTCTGGCAACCATAAGTAGGAAAGAAATGCAGTGAGTTAATATGTTCAGGGTAAAACTCTTAATCATAATAAGATAGAAATAATCCAGTTTCCTATGTGTGTAACCCATCCTGGTGCTAAGAGCAGAAGAAATTTTCTCCCTGAGAACTTAAAGGGGTAGACTGTGAGTGAGGTGGTGAATATCTGCTTCAATAATATCCTCTCAGTGAACATGGTAAGGAGGTTCTCAAAATAGTCTAGTTATTGGATAACTATTTTAAGTTTTTCAACTATTTAGGATAAATATATATAATACTAGGCCAAAAGGGGATACATTATTTCTGTCCCAGAACAGCTAAGAAAAACATTTATTGATGAAGTGCTATTTAAGCTTGCACAAGTTCTTCATCAATAAATTATGTGCAAATGTGATACTTTTGGCCAGACAGTAAATTGCTTGGAATTATTATAGTTCCCACAGGTAAATATTCTTAGCATAGCCAATAAAAGAAAAAGTGTATCTACAAATGATTTCAAGGTTTTGATGCAGATAAATATTTTATATGGAGGTACAAAAGGATATTAAAATTCTTTGAAATGCAAAATTGAATGTCTCTAGATAATCTCAAAATAAAGACACTTGATATTTTATTTTATAAAATTACATCTAAATGTAGACTTAAACTAGCAGAGAAATGTTAATGTTGACCTGACTTTCTACTTAATTTTTCAAGTACAGCAATGTCTGTAATTGTTGAAAAAAAATTTGATGAGCTCATTAATACTCAAATGGGTCAATGAACTTTAGTTATTATTTATCCAGAGCTATGAGCTCAGATCTTGGCATGCAAGTAAAGGGAGTTGTATTTAATTATTTGGCTTCTACATACGTTCATTACATCTTGCAAGTTTTATATATGTATATATTCTTTTAATCTGGATTTTTTAGAACACAATTTAATTTTTTTCAGATGAAAATTTATTCAAAATTGTGGGAAGCCATATTTTTAAATAAGACTTTATGACTTGACAATTTTTTAAATTTTCTTTTTATTGTCACTATTACAGATGTCCTCATTTTCTCCTTCTTTGCCCACCTCCATCCAGCCCCTGCTCTTCCCTCCCCTCTGGTCTCCACACTGTTGTCTGTGCCTACTATAGCTCATATATATGTGTGTTTTGGCTAATCCCTTCACCTTCTTCCATCTAGTCTCCTCTTTCCCCTCCCCTCTGACAGCAGTCAGTCTTTTCTGTCTATCTATACCTTTGTTTGTCAGTTTACTTTGTAGAACACAATTAATTTTTAAACTAATAAATACTTGGCTTTTTACTCACCACATTCCAACTTCTTTTCCCCCCACATAGATGATGACTTTGTACCCTGATTCTAAATGAAGCAATAACCCCTGTTTCAGCTATCTTACTGAGATGCACGTATATTCTGCCTTCATTAAGGCTCAGCACGTCTGTCTTATCAGCTGTCTGTCCTATCAGAGAGCATATTAAATTATTTGTCACTAGCAGCATTCTTGCTAGTGAGCACCACCTTGCCTCTCAACCCTTTGCCCAAAAGATGTGACTGGGAGAGCAAAAGGTTCTTTAGGGGCCAGGCTATGCCACTCTTCACACTCAGATCCTCAAGAGCAGTTCTTCCTCCCTGCAAACCACAATTCTTCCTTCTGCATTGCTGACTTTCTGCAACTTTCTTCCTCTTCTCTCTCCTCCTTTTTCTGCTACCTCTCTCCTTGTAGGTGTACTGTTTTATATATTGCATTTGCTAACTTTATAAGGATATCATTTTCTTCCCTAGCCAGAAATGCTCCAAAATCTTGCAATTATAATGTTTTGCTTTGGATCAGTTCTTGCTCCTGGGGAAGATGGTTGGTTCATTAAGGTGTATGTATCACACTAGTTCTGTTAATCTCTAAAAGTACAGAAGTTTCACTCACTTCTAAATCATGTATGCGGAGAACCCCTTTGTGAAATAGGAGGAGAGTTGGAAGAATTTTTTTGTTTGTTTGGTAATGTGGACTTATTAGTCAGAAGTATTATGATATAAATTAATGCAAGTGGATTCTCTTTAGTAATGTGAGATAAAATGTTGAAAGATCATAATTATATGCATCTCATACACATTGTTGTAAGTGTTCTTTTTTAAAATTTTATTTATTTATTGACTTATTTTTTTAAATTCTTTATTGTTGAAAGTATTACACATGTCTCCTTTTCTCTCCATTGACTTCTCCCAGCCCACTCCCCACCCCCCACAGCATAGTCCTTCTCTACTGTTTGTATCCATTGGTTATGCTTATAAGCATGCATACAAATATTTTAGTTAATCTCTTATTCTCCCACTTCCACCCTCCCCTACCTTCCCTCTGTGGTTTGACCATCTGTTCAATACTTCTATGTGTCTGGATATGTTTTCGTTCATCAGTATATATAGTTCATTATATTCCACAAATAAGTGAGATCATGTGATAATTATCTTTCTCCAACTGGCTTATTTCACTTAGCATAATGCTCTCCAGGTCCATCCATGTTGCTCAAATAGTAAGAGTTCTTTCTTTTTAAAAAATATATTGTATTGCTTTTAGAGAGGAAATGAGAAAGAGAGAGAGAAATAGAAACATTAATGATGAGAGAGAACCATTGATTGGCTGCCTCCTGCATACCACCTACTGGGGATCAAGCCTGCAACCAGGCATGTGTCTTTGGCCAGAATTGAACCCAGGACCCTTCAGTCCGCAAGCCAACGCTTTATCCATTGAACCAAACCAGCTAGGGCAAGTTCTTTCTTTTTTTTATAGCAGTGTAGTATTCCATTGTAAAGATGTACTATAGTTTTTTAATCTATTCATCTGCTGATGAGCACTTAGGCTGTTTCCAAATCTTAGCTATTGTAAATTGTGCTGCTGTGAACATAGGGGTGCACATATTCTTTCTGATTTCTTAGAGATAAATTCCTAGAAGTGGGATTACTGTGTCAAGTGGGAGTTCCATTTTTAAAATTTTGAGGAAACTCCATTCTGTTTTCCTCAATGGTGGCTGCACCATTCTGCATTTCCACCAGCAGGGCTAGGGTTCCTTTTCTTCACATCCTCGTCAGCACTTGTCATTTGTTGATTTGTTGATGATAGTCATTCTGACAAGTGTGAGATAGTACCTCACTGTCATTTTGCTTTGCATCTCTCAGATGTTAGTGACTTAGAGTATTTTTTCATATGCCTCTTGACTATTAGTAAGTCCATTTTGGAGAAGTGTCTAGTTAGATCCTTTGCCCATTTTTTGATTGGATTGTTTATCTTCCTTTTGTTAAATTGTATGAGTTCCTTGTAAATGTTGTAAATTAAACCCTTATCAGATATAACATTGACATATATGTTCTCCCATACAGTGGGCTCTCTTATTGTTTTGTTGATGATTTCTTTTGCTGTGCAGAAGCTTCTTATTTTGATGTAGTCCTATTTGTTTATTTTCTCCTTAATTTCCATTGCCCTAGCCTAGGAGCTATATTGGTAAAGATATTGCTGCTACAAATGTCTGCTATTTTGCTGCCAATAGCTCTATTTTTTATGGTTTCCCCTTTTACTTTTACGTCCTTTATCCATTTTGAATTTATTTTTGTGTTTCGTGTTAAGTTGGAAATCTAGTTTCTTTTTTTTTTTTTTTGGCATGTATCTGTCTAATTTCTCCAACACCATTTATTAAAGAGACTGTCTGGACTACACTGTATGCTCTTGCCTCATTTGTCAAATATTAATTGAGTATAGTGGTTTGGGTTGATGTCTGAGTTTTCTATTCTATTCCATTGGTCTATATGTCTATTCTTGTGCCAATACCAGGCAGTTTTGAGAACACTGGCTTTGATACCTAGTATTGAAATCCCTCCAACTTGGTTATTCTTTCTAAGGATTGCTGCAGCTATTTGGGAATGATGGGCTTATTCAAAAATGTGGTACCAGCCTTGAATGTAATATTGGGGCAATCTTTGTTTCTGTGTTCTAGGGGAATAGTGATATCTGAACACATGTCATGCAGTGGAAAATGGGCGCTGTAGACAACTGAGTGACAACTTCTGATGACAACTAACATCACCACACTTTTATCCTCTACCCCATCCAGATGAGTTGATCAGGGGTAGTGCCTTATTTGTTCATTCTATAATATATGGTCAATTTCATAAAACACCGATGTTGGTCTCATCTTTTACGTGAGCCATGCATCTTGCTAGTTATTCTTCCATCATTGTATCCACAAATTCAGAATTCTCAGGCCATCAAGAGTGAAGGGGTGATGCCAAAACCAGTTTGGCTCAGTGAATAGAGCATCAACCTACAGACTGAAAGGTTCAGGTTCCATTCTGGTCAAGGGCATGTACCTTAGTTGCGCGCACATCCCCAGTAGGGGGTGTGCAGGAGGCAGCTGATCGATGTTTCTCTCTCATCGATATTTCTAGCTCTCTATCCCTCTCCCTTCCTCTCTGTAAAAAAATCAATAAAATATATTAAAAAAAAAGAGTGAAGGGGTGAGGTGAGTCCCCTACTTAGCAAGGATGAGACTCTCCTTTAGAGTGACATCTAAAAGATAATCATATCAAAAATCTCATGAGGCTTCCCAAGAAACACTCAGGGCTCCTTCCTTGACATGGTCTGTATTTCCTGCTAGAGAGTGGATTCTCAGCAGTGACAGTGTCATACTTGAAAACCTTGGTTAAAGATTGCTTTTGTGGTGCTCAGTTTCTTAATGATATCTCATTAACTGATTCAACACACACATACACACATTCCACCCCATCCCTTAATTGGTTAAAAAATTCTTCTAAGTTGTAATTGGCAGTTGCAGGCATACCTTATTTCATGGCACTTTATTGCACTTCACAGATGTTGCATTTTTTACAAATTGAAGGCAAGACCAATCAGCAGAAAGATTACAATTCCCTTTATTGTGATACTTTATTGTGATGGTCTGGAACCAACCCCCTGGTATATCCAAGATATGCCTGTATATTATTTTTCATGTAGGAATTTGATGTACTTTGCAATGAATTCCTGTTAATTAAATTCCTTTCCCATTACTTGGCTTTTGGAGTGTCACTTAGTGTGATCCTTGTTTCATTGGTGGAAAAGCTGAGAAATACTTTATTCCCGGCCACACAGAAGGTGCTGTGGGCCAGAATAGCATCCAGGTTTCTGCATTCATTGCCAGTTTCTGGTTATTCTGTCTCTCTGTCAAGAAAATCAGGCCCTGCGCCTGCATATCTTGTTGTTGTGTGTTATTATTTTCTCTCTCCTTTATTTTTCTTCATTGCATAAGGAGCTAATTAAAATGGGATCACTTCTTAAAGGAATTCAATGGTCATTTTTGGAAGACCTGAGAGAATATGCTCTTTTACTAGGTTTTAATTAAAGAGATGGAGAAGCACATGATAGTGCAGAGTTATTGTTGAAAAGAATCTTTTAAAAATCTAAAATAATGATCACTGTTTATGAACTCAAACACACTCCAATAGTTTGACAAGTGAGATAAGAACATACAAAGACAGTCTATTCAATAAATGGTGTTGGGAAAATTGAACACATACACGCAAAAAAAGTGAAACTTAGACTACCAATTTACACTATACTCTGGAAAAACTCAAAATGGATTAAAGGCATACATGTAAGACCTAAAATCATAAAACTCCTAGAAAAAAATAAGCAGTAAAATCTTGGACATTTCTTCTAGTGATAATTTTTTCTGACAAGGAAAACAAAAGAAAAAATGAACAAATGGGACTACATCAAACTAAAAAGTTTTGCTCAGCAAGGGAACAAAACAAAAAACAACAACCTACTGAATGGGAGAATGCATTTGCCAATGATACATCTAATGAGGGGTTAATATCCAAAATTTATAAAGAACTCATACAACTCAACACTAAAAAACAAGTACATAATCCAATTGAAAAATAGACAGAGGACCTGAATAGATACTTCTCCAAAGAGGATATGCTGAAGGCTAATAGACATTTAAAAGGATGCTCAACATCACTAATCATCAGAGAAATGCAATTAAAAGCACAATGAGATATCACCTCACATTTGTCACCATTTAAAATAGTATAGAGCGTTTTCAAAAACCACCATTTAAAATAGTATGGAGCATTTTCAAAAAATTAAAAATGGAACTGCCTTGTGACCAGGAAATTACACTTTTGGTTTTATATCCAGAAAAACCCCAAACACTATGTTCCCCATGTTCATTGCAGTGTATTTACAATAGCCAAGCTATGGGAGGATCTTAAATGCCCATCAACAGATAAGTAGATTAAAAAAAAGTGGTGGTACAACCCTAGATTGATTCAGTGCATAGAGCATTGGCCAGCAGACTGAAGGGTCTCTGGTTCTTGGTTGCAAGCTTGAATCCTCGGCCCCAGTCAGGGCATGTGTGGGAGGTAACCAATCCATCCATGTTGACCTCTCTCTCTCTCTCTCTCTCTCTCCTCTCCCCCTCCCTTCCACTTGATCTCAAAATCAATGGGAAATTATCCTCAGGTGAGGAGGATTAACAAAAACCAAAAAAAGTGGTTTTATATATATCCTGCCTAATAAAAGAGTAATACGAAAATTGACTATACCTCTGCTAAACCCTCAACCCACACCCACCAGCCATACCCACCAGCCAATCAGGAGTGAGTATGCAAATTAAGCCAACCAAGATGGCTATGGTCACAAAAAGAGCAGGAGGGAGCCTGGGGTTGCCCCGGTGATGGAGGAAGCCAAGCTTTCCACACACCCTGACACACCCAGGCCTCTGCTTAAGGCTACAAAGTTTCAATTATAGAAGATAAATTCCAACAGAAATGGCTGTTGCCACTGAGTTAGCAGAAGGCTTAGCTCTGCTCCAGGCTACAAAGTTTCAATTGTAGAAGGTAAATAAATTCCAGATACCAGGGCCTCCACTTGGGTAGCGAGGGGGGGCGGGGGGGGCGGGCAGAGGGGGTGGGTGATGGCCGGCCTGCAAACCACCACAGGCCCCTCACCCAGGCTGCCCTATGCCCCAAGGGAACCCCCATTTTGATCTGGGACACCCTTCAGGGCAAACCAGCTGGCTCCACCTGTGCATCAGATTGACCATCACTCCAACACACAAGATGACTGCCCCCATGTGGTCACAAGATGGTCACCACAAGATAGCCAGCAAGGGAGGGAAGTTGGGAGGGACCAGGACTGCAAGGGATGATCAAGCCTGCAGGAGAGGGCAGTTGGGGGTGACCAGGTTGGCAGAGAAGGGAAGTTGGGGGTGACTGGGCCTGCAGGGAAGGGCAATTGGAGGGGACCCAGGCCTGCAGGGGAGAGCAGTTGGGGAGGGGGATAGGCTTGCAGGGGAGGGCAGTTAGAAGTGACCAGGCCTACAGGGGAGGGCAGTTAGGGGCAAACAGGCTGGCAGGGGAGCAGTTAGGCATCAATCAGGCTGGCAGGAGAGTGGTTAGAGGGTTATCAGGCTGGCAGGCAGAAGTGGTTAAGGGCAATTAGGCAGGCAGGGAGGAGAGCAGTTGAGAGCCAGCAGTCCTGGACTGTGAGAGGGATGTCCAACTGCCTTATAATATTTCTGTGACATGCTCCTCTTTTGGCCCTTTTCTAGTTCCTTCTGCATTTACTAACTTAAAGTATTCTAAAATGCATTACCATATGCTCATTGTAAATATTCAAGCCATGTAAAACAATAAAAGAGAAAGCCCCCTTCCGATATTTCTGTTAATATACCTATATGTATATAAGTTTTATTTATAAAATTAATGCATACTATTTGTTATTCAACATTTTTTTGGTCTATTTAGTGTTAAGTCTTGATGATCTTTCATATCTGCTATTATTTATTTATTTATTTATTTATTTATTTATTTATTTAATTTCTTTATTGTTTGACTAGAGGGCTGGTGCATGAATTCGTGCACGGGTGGGGTCCCTCAGCCTAGCCAGCGATCAGGGCCAATCGGGATCATCTTTCCCACTCCCAATCAGGGCCTATTGGGGAAGGACCGCAGAAGGTTAGCTGGCCTTGGGAGGTTGGCCGTGCGAGTGCACTGACTACTAGGGGGAAGCTCCTACATTGAGCCTCTGACCCCTGGTGGTCAGTGCACATCATAGAGACCAGTTGACTGGTTGATTGGTTGTCTGGTCATAATGGTCACTTAGGTTTTTATATGTAGTACACAAGTCCCCTTTTTCCCTCCTTCATCTCTCCCTGGCCACCCCCTACACCCAGCAAATGCCCTCACTTCTCCATCCCATCGGTGTCCATTGGTTATGCTCATATGCATGCATACACGTCTGTTGGTTGATCTCTTTCTCCCTTATTTCCCACCTTCCCTCTTAGGTTGGACAAGCTATTTGATGCTTCTATGTCTCTGGTTCTGTTTTTGCTCATCAGTTTATGTTGTTCATTATATTTCACATATGGGTGAGATCATGTGATATTTATCTTTCTCTAACTGGCTTATTTCACTTAGCATAATGCTCTCCAGGCCAATCCATGCTGTTGCAAATGGTAAGAATTCCTTCTTTTTTACAGTGTAGTATTCCATTATGTAGATGTACCACAGTTTTTTAATCCACTCATCTGCTGATAGGCCCTTAGGCTGTTTCCAAATCTTAGCTATTGTAAATTGTGCTGCTATGAATATCGGGGTACATATATCCTTTCTGATAGGTTTCTTGGGATATAGTTCTAAAAGTGGAATTACTGGGTCAAATGAAAGTTCTATTTTTAATTTTTTGAGGAAATGCCATACTGTTTTCCCACAGTGGGTGCACCAGTCTGTATTCCTACCAGCAGTGCAAGAGGATTCCTTTTTCTGTGCATCTTCTCCAGCACTTGTCATTTGTTAATTTGTTGATGGTAGCCATTCTGATAGGTATGAGATAGTACCTCGTTGTTTTCATTTGCATCTCTCAGTTGATTAGTGATTTTGAGCATGTTTTCATATGTTTCTTGGCCTTCTGTATGTCTTCTTTAAAAAGGCAACTATTTAGATCCTTTGCCCATTTTTTATTGGATTTTTAATCTTCCTTTTATTTATAATGAGTTCCTTATAAATTTTAGACATTAAACCCTTATTGGAGATAACATTGGCAAATATGTTCTCCCAGGCAGTGGTATTTCTTGTTGTTGTTGTTTTTTTTATGGTTTCTTTTGCTGTGCAGAACCTTTTTATTTTGAAGTAGTCCCATTTGTTTATTTTCTCCTTAGTTTCCATTGTCCTAGGAGCTGTATAAGTGAAGATATTTCTATCAGTAAAAATGTCTGCTATGCTACTGCCTATGGCTTTTTTGAGGATTGTTATGATTTCCCATCTTATGTTTAAGTCCTTTATCCATTTTTAATTAATTTTTTATGGTATTTTGGTTTTTTTGCATGTATCCGTCCAATTTTCCCAACACCATTTATTGAAGAGACTGTCTTAACTCCATTATATACTCTTGCCTCCTTTGTCAAATATTTATTGAACATAATGGCTTGGGTTTATTTCTGGGTTCTCTGTTCTGTTCCATTGGTCTATATGTCTGTTTTTATGCCAGTACCAGGTAGTTTTGAGAACAGTAGATTTGTAATATACTTGAGATCTAGTATTGTGATCCCTCCTACTTTAGTCTTCTTTCTCAATATTGCTGCAGCTACTCAGGGTCTTTTTTGTTGTTGTTGTTTCAGATAAATTGTTGGAGAGTTTGTTCTAGATCTTTGAAGTATGCCGTTGGTTTTTTAACTAGGATTGCATTGAATCTATATATTGCTTTGGGTAATATGGACATTTTAATGATGTTAATTCTTCCAATCCCCATGAACATGATATATTCTTCCATTTGTTCATGTCTTTATCTATCTCTTTTTTCAGTGTCCTGTAATTTTCTGGGTACAGGTCCTTTACTTCCTTGGTTAAATTTATTCCTCGGTACCTTAATTTTTTTTGTTGCAATGGTAATTGGGATTGTTTTTTTAATTTCTCTTTCTGTGAGTTAATTATTGGCATATAAAAAACTATAGATTTCTGGGTATTAATTTTATATCCTGCTACATTGCTGAATTCATTTATTAAATCTCCTATGTTTTTATGGTTTTCTAAGTACAATATAATGTCATCTTCTAATAAGAGCAATTTTATTTCTTCTTTTCCAATTTGGATGCCTTTTATTTCTTCTTCTTGTCTGATCTCAATGGCTAGCACTTCCAGTACTATGTCAAACAAAAATGGTGAAGGTGAATATCCTGGTCTTGTTCCTGTTCTTAAGGAAAATGAATTTATTTTTTTACCCATTGAGTATGATGATGGCTGAGGTTTGCCATATAAGGTTTTTATTATGTTTGGATATGATCCCTCTATTCCCACTTTGTTGATATTTTTTTATCAGGAAAATGAATTGGATTTTGTGAAATGCCTTTTCTGCATCAATTGATATGATTGTGTGATTTTTGTCTTTCAATTTGTTTATGTGATGAATCACATTTATTGATTTGTGAATATTGTACCAGCCTTTCATCCCTCAGATAAATCCCACTTGGTCACAGTGTATGATCTTTCTAATGTAATATTGAGTCTGATTTGCTAGAATTTTGTTGAGGATTTTAGCACCTATGTTTATCAAGGAAATTGGCCTGTAATTCTTTTTCTTTGTAGTGTTTTTATCTGGTTTTGAGATTAGAGTATTGCTGGCTTCATAGGAAGAGCTTGAAAGTGTGCCTTCCTCTTGTATTTTTTGAAATAGTCTGAGAAGGTTAGGTTTTCGTTCTTTTTTGAATATTTGGTAAAACTGCCCTATGAAGCCCCTGGGCTTTTGTTTGCTGACAATTTATTGATGATTGCTTCAATTTCCTCTTTAGTGATTGGCCTGTTGAGATTTTTTATTCTTCTTGATTGAATTTTGGAAAGTTGTATTTTTCTAGCAATATGTCCATTTCTCCTAGGTTGTTAAGTTTTTTGTAATAGAGTTGTTCATAGTATTGTTTTACAATCCTTTGTATTTCTGTAGGGTCTGTTGTTTTTTCACCTCTTTCATTTCTGATTTTATTTGGTTCCTCTCTCTTTGTTTCTTGGTGAGCCTCACTAGAGGTTCATCAATCTTGTTTATTCTTTCAAAGAACCAGCTCTTGGTTTCATTGATATAGTGTATATATTTTTTTGTCTTTATGTCATTTATTTCTGCTCTGCTCTTTATCATCTTCTTTCTGCTCTCTCTGGTAGTTTCTTGTTGTTCTCTTTCAAATTATTTAAGTTGTAGAGTTAGATAGTGTATTACCAGTTTTTCTTTTTCTTTCTTTTCTTTTTTTTTGGGGGGGGGGTGTGGTATTTCTGTAACGCTACGAACTTTCCTCTCAGGAATGCTTTCACTGTGTCACATAAGTTTTTGATTGTTGTATTAAATTTGTCATTCATTTCCAAGCTGTTTTTAATTTCTTCCTGGAACTCTTTGGTAACTCAATCATTGTTTAATATCATGCTATTCAGTCTCCAAGTGTTTGAATTTTTTTGATTGTTTTTATTCTAGTTGATTTCTAATATTATGCCATTGTAGTCTGAATTGTTTGATATGATTTCAATCTTCTTGAATTTGGAGAGATTTTTATGTGACCCAATATGTAATCTATCTTTGAATATGTCCCAGGTGCACTTGAAAAGAATATATATTCTGTAGCTTTGGGATGAATTGTTCTGAATATGTCAATTAAGTCCATCTGATCTAGTGGGTTATTTAGGTTAGCTGTTTCTTTGCTGATTTTTGTCTAGAGGATTTATCCACTGATGTCAGTGGGGTATTAAAGTCTCCTACTATGATCATATTGCTCTTGATTTCTCCCCTAATATCTTCCAGCAGCTTTTAAATGTATTTGGGTGCTCTTGCATTTGGTGCTCTTGCATTTGGATGATATAACTCTGGTTTACCAGAGTTATATCATCTTGATGTATGGATCCCTTTAGTATGATGAATTGGCCTTCCTTAACTTTAGTTATAACCTTCACTTTGAGGTCTATCTTGTTAGATACAAGTATTGCTACCCTGCTTTTTTTTTCCATTTGCATGAAAGATATTTTTCCATCCGTTCACTTTCAGTCTGTGTTCATCTCTTATTCTGAAGTTGGTCTCTTGTAGACAGCAAATATATGGGTCATGTTTTTGTTTTTTTTTACCCAGTCAGCCAGTCACTGTTGTTGTTTTTTTTTTTATTTAATCCATTTACATTTAAAGCTATTATTGATATGTTCTTGTTTGTAGCCATTTTTATTTATATTTTGCCTGTGTTCCTGCTTCTCTCTTTTTAAAAATCTTTTTTTCTCATTTTTAGTACACTCCATTTAGCATTTTTACATTTATAGCATTTCTTATATGCTTCCTTACATTCCTTTCTGGCCTGATGTGTTTCTGTTGAGAAATCATTTGATAGTCTAATGGGAGATCCATTATAAGTAACTTTTATCTCTCTCTTACAGCCTTTAAGATTCTCTCTTTGTCGTTAACATTTGCCATTGTAATTATGATGTGTGTTGGTCTGGATCTTGTGGGTGTATCTTGTTTGGGACTCTTTGCTTATGTGACTATTTTCTTTCCCAAATCAGGGAAGTTTTCTGACATTATTTCTTCAAATAGGTTTTCTTGCCCCTGCTCTCATTCTTGTCATTCTGGCACCCCTGTTATATGTATGTTGTTTTGTTTCATATTGTCCCAAAACTTCCTCATCTCTCCTCCTGACTTTAATTTTTCTACAGTTGCTGTTCATATTGGGTGTGTTTTTCTAGCCTGTCTTCTAATTCACTAAATTGCTTTTCCACTTCTCATAGTCTACTATTGAAAACTTCCATAATGTTGTTGTTTTTTTATTATTATTATAGCTATATCGCTTCTTATTTCTTCTTGGTGCTTACATAAGTTGTTGATTTTCTCATCCTATTTATGAACTGTAGGATCCTTATTATAAATTCCTTTTCTCACATAATGCATGCCTCCATTTCATTTAGTTCCCTTTCTAGTTATTCCTCCTTTTCTTTCCTTTGGGGGGTTGTTCTTATGTCTCCCCATTTTGGTGAAGGATCTATTTCATGGGGCCTGAGGCTGCAGCAGAGGGCCTGGTGGCAGGTTGTACCATCATGGTCTGTGTCTGGTCCTCTCGTGGTCATGGGGCAGTAGCTGCTCCTTGGGCAGTCGGGGGTGGTAGCTGCTCTCCTTGCAGTCACCAGCTCCTTCTTAGGGTCGCAGGGCACCTGCAGGGTCCCCACATGGTTGTGGGTGGTGTCTGCTGGCTCCCCCTGTGTGTGCACAGTTTCCGGCAGTTGCTGTTAGCTCCCCATGAGGTCATGGGTGGTTTCTGCTGGCTCTTCTCCTGTGCATGGTCTCAGGCATCAGCTACTGGCTCCCCATGGGGTTGTGGAGAGCAGTTGCTGCCCCTCGCATGTGCCCAGTAGGGTTGTATGTATGGAAAATAATACAATAATTAATAAATAATAAGTTTAAACCATGTTTTGCATACTCAACTGTAAACCTACTTTTGCCCAAGCCTATATACCCCCCACACACACACACTTTCTTTTTGTTATTTCACACTCAAGGATATTCGTGCTCCTCCCTTCCCCATTGATTTTTAGAGCATGGCAGGGAGATGGTGTGTGATAGAGAGAGAGAAAGAGAGAGATCAATGTGGGAGAGACACATTTATTGGTTGCCTACCACACATTTCCCACTCCCTGACTGGAATCAAACCATAACCCTTCCATGTGTAGGCTGAGGTTCCAGTCATTGAGTCACACCAGCTAAGGCAATAATTCCTTGATTGATACCTTTTTAAAAAAATATAGTTTTATTGTTTTCTTACAGAGAGAAAGGAAGAGGGATAGAGAGCCAGAAACATCAATGAGAGAGAGACATCAATCAGCTGCCTCCTGCATGCTTCTTTCTGGGGATGTGCACACAACCAAGGTACATGCCCTTGACCGGAATCAAACCTGTGACCCTTCAGTTCACAGGCCGATGCTCTATCCACTGAGCCAAACCGGTTTTGGCTGATTGATAACTTTTAAGGTTGTTTCCCAAATCAATTTTTTGTTTTTTACAACAATGCTACAAAAATATTTTATATATTCTTTAATATTACACTATTTCTGTAGAGTAAATGTTTTCAAATGAAATCACTTGAGTTAAAATGTATGCATATATACAATTTTAATAGTTCTAATGGGGAGTTATTCTGTTGGTATAGGCAAGATAAATAAGTTCTAGAGATTTGCTCTACAGCATAGTGCCTATCATTAACATCACTGTATTGTGCAAAAAAAACACACAAACATATTAAGAAGATAGATCTCATGTTAAGTGCTATTACCACAACAAAAGAAAGAAATTTTTGGAGTTGATAAATTTGTCTATTACCTTGATAGTGGTGATGGCTTCACAGCTATATGCATATATCCAAGCTCTTCAAATTGAATATTTTAAGTATGTGTAGCTTTTGTATATCAATTATACCTCAATAAAAGCAGTTTTAATATAAAAAAAGACTATATACACAAGTTTGAGAAATACTGCATATTTTTTAAAGGGAAATAATGAAAAGTAAGAAACAACCAAGTTGGTTTATATAAAAAATTTTTTTTATAATTCTTACATTAATTTACACTCTTATCAATAATACCAGAGGAATTACTTGCACGGGAGTGTGTGTCCCTCAGTTCAGTCTATACTCAAAATTCTTGCACGGGAGTGTGTGTCCCTCAGTTCAGTCTGTACTCTCTCTAATATGGGACATCCCTCTCACAATCCAGGACTGCTGGCTCCCAACTGCTCACCTGCCTGCCTTCCGGATTGCCCCTAACCGCTTTATCTGCCAGCCTGGTCACCTTCTAACCATTCCCCTGCTAGTCTGATTGATACCTAATTGCTCCCTTGCCAGCCTGATTGCTCCTAAGTGCCCTCCCCTGTGGGCCTGGTCACCCCTAACTACCCACCCTGTAGGCCTGGGTCCCCCACAACTGCCCTTCCCTGCAGGCCTGGTCACCCCTAACTGCCCTATTCTGCAAGCTTTGGGCCCCCTGAACTTCCCTTTCCTACAAGCCCAATTATCCCTAACTTTCCTCCTCTGCCAGTCTGATCACCCCTAACTGCCCTCAACTGCAGGCTTGATCACCCCCAACTGCCCTCCCTTGCAGGACTTGTCCCTCCCATCTTGTGTCCACATAGGGGCAGCCATCTTGTATGTTGGAGTGTCAGTCAATTTGCATATTACTCTTTTATTAGATAGGATAGAGTCCTGGTGCACTGGTGAGGACTGACTGGTTTGCCCTGAAAGGTGTCCTGGATTAGGGTGGGGGTTTCCTTGGGGTGTGGAGTGGCCTATGTGAGGGGCCTGTGGTGGTTTGCAGTCTGGCCACGCCCATCGGTGACCCAAGTGGAGGCCAGGTATCTGGGATTCATTTATCTTCAAAAAATGAAACTTTGTAGCCTTGAGAAAGGCCAAGGCTGGCTAGGAAGTGTGGCTTCCTCCATTGCCAGGGGAAACCCAAAGCTCCTACTCTCTCTAGCTCCATGGCAGCCACCATTTTTGTTGGAATTTATTTATCTTCTTTAATTGAAACTTTGTAGCCTTGAGCAGAGGCCAGGGCTGGCCAGAAAGCTTGGCTTCCTCCATCACCAGGGGCAACCCAAGCCTCCTGCTCTCTCTAGCTCTGTGGTGGCCATCATTTTTGTTGGGATTTATTTATCTTCTGTAATTGAAACTGTAGACTTGAGCAGAGGCCAGGTCTGGCCAGAGTTTGGTGGGAAGCTTGGCTTCCTCCATTGCCAGAAAACCCAAGCATCCTGCGCACTCCATGGGCACAGCCATCTTAATTGAGTTAATTTGCACACTTGCTCCTGATTGGCTGGTGGGTGTGGCTTCTGGGTGTAGTGGAGGTATGGTAAATTCGCATGTTTCTCTTTTATTAGTGTAGACACCAAAGGTTGACAATTATGAATATTGAGTTAAATCAAACAGTCTTTCAAAAAACAAGACAAAAAAAAAACAAGCAAATAGACCTTGATGCCCAGGAGTATTTCCTGGGCATCAAGGTTTATTTGTCTGGACTAATTAAAGACTAATTTAGTAGTCTTTAAACTGCAAATTTTAAAAATATGGATGGGGAAAAATGTATCTTGTGTGGATTTGCTCATTCTTTATTTACTACATTTTTTTCATATGTATTATATTGTGTACCTTGCTATTTTTAGATTGTGGCTCTTTGTCTTTTGGTTCTATGCAAATTAATCCTTTATTATATTATCTGTGAATATTTTCTCAGTTTGTCATATAATGTTTTATCTACTCTTTATTATAAAAACTTTAAAATTATTCATTAATAATTATAGCAACTGTTTTCTTTATAGGTTATGGGTTTTGTGTCTTAGGGGCTAGGAATGTTTTTATGAAGTCATTCCAAGAGAAAAAATATTTTCTATTTCCTTTTGGTAGTCTTATAGCTTTAATAAAAATCTTCAGATTTTAATCCATCTGAATTTCACTTTGTATAGGGTGTGAAATGAAATCTAACTTTACTTCTTTTTCTCAAATAGTAGTAAGTTGTATCAACATGGATTATTGGTTCAGCCACTCCTTCCTCTAATGATCTGAGATGATGCCTTCCTTTATTAAATACTATACTCTCATATACGAGAGTTTGTTTTTGGATCTTTCTCTGTTACATTGATTTGTTTGGATGTTTCCACGCAAGTTCCATGCTAATTACTATAGCTTTAGTATATTTTAATATTTGATTGCCCAGAGAGTTTTGTTAAAAATTTTAAACTACTTTTTGCATATTTTCTATTCCAGATCATCTTTAGAATGAGTTGAGAATCAAGTTTAAAAAAAATCTGAAAAAAAAAACAAAAACAAAAAACAACAACAACAAAAAAAACTACTGGGATTTTGATTGGCATGAATATATCAATTACTCTGAGATAAATTGCAATTTTAATAACATTGAGTTAGTCTATTCAGGAATATGGCATGACCATTCATTTATTTAATCCTTTGTGTACTTTAATAAAACTTACTAGTTTTTTCCATGTATTTCCAACATAGTTCTTCTGAGATTTACTCATATGTTTTTGTTATTATTATTTTGCTAATATTGGCATGGGAACATTTTTCAGATTACACATTTTCATTTATTATTCTTAGTGTATGGATCGTAACTCATTTTTTTTAACTGGAATTTTTATTTTAATCTTTTTTAAAATCTTTATTGTTGAAAGCATTACATATGTCCCCCTTTTTACCCCATTGGCCTCTTCTAGCCTGCCCTCACTTCTTACCCCACGCCTTAACCACCCTATTGTCTGTGTCCATGGGTTATGCATATATGCATACAGGTTCTTTGGTTGATCTCCTCCCACCCAACCACCATACCTTTAGGTTCAACAGTCTGTTCTTTGCTTCTGTATCTCTGGTTTTATTTTGTTCATCAGTTTATTTTATTCATTAGATTCCACATATGAGTGAAATCATGGCATACTAATCTATACTCTCCAGATCCATCCATGATTTTGCAAACAGAAAAAGTTCTTTTTTTATGTATAGCTGCTTGTATTCCATTGTGCAAATGTACCACAGTTTTTTTTAAATCCACTCATCTGCTGATGGACACTTGGGCTATTTCCATCTTAGCTATTGAAAATTGTGCTCCTGTGAGCATAGGGGTGCATATATTCTTTCTGATTGGTGTTTCCAATTTATTGGGATATAATCCTAGAAATGGGATTACTGATTCAAATGGGAGTTTCATTCTCAACTTTTTGGAGAAACTCCATACTGTCTTCCACAGAAGCTGCACCAGTCTGCATTCCCACCAACAGTGAAGGAGGGTTCCGTTTTTTCTGCATCCTCTCCAGCACTTGTCATTTGTTGATTTGTTGATAATAGCTATTCTGACAGGTGTGAGGTAGTACCTCATTGTTGTTTTGATTTGCATCTCTCAGATGTTTTGTGACTTTGAGCATGTTTTCATATGTCTCTGCACCTTCTGTATGTCTTCATTCAAAAAGTGACTTTTTAGATCCTTTGTCCATTTTTTATTGGATCATTTATCTTCATTTTGTTAAGTTGTATGTGTTCTCTGTAAATTTTGGAGATTAAACCCATATCCGAAATATCATTAGCAAATATGTTCTCCCATGCAGTGGGCTTTCTTGTTTTGTTGATGGTTTCTTTTGCTGTGCAGAAGCTTTTTATTTTGATGTAATCCCATTTGTTTATTTTCTCTTTAGTCTCTCTTGCTCTAGGATCTGTGTCTATAAAGATATTGCTACAATATCAGCCTGCAATTTTGCTGTCTATGGAGTCTTATATGATTTTTATGGTTTCCCATCTTATATTCAAGTCCTTTGGCCATTTTGAGTTTGTTTTTGTGTATGATGTAAGTTGGTGATCTAGTTTCATTTTTTTTTTGCATGTATCTGACCAAATTTTTCAGCACCATTTATTAAAGAGACTGTTTTGACTCCATTGTATGCTCTCACCTCCTTTGTCAAATATTAATTGAGTATATGGTTTGGGTCAATTTCTGGGTTCTCTGTTTTGTTCCATTGGTCTAAATGTCTGTTCTTGTGCCAGTAGCAGACAGTTTTGAGAACCATGGCTTGGTAATATTGCTTGATATCTGGTGTTGTGATCCCTCCAACTTTGTTCTTTCTCAGGATAGCTGTGGCTGTTCGGGGTCTTTTTTTAATTCCAGATAAATTTTTGGAGAGTTTGTTTTTGATCTTTGAAATATGCTATTGGTATTTTAATAGGGTTTGCATTTAATCTATAAATTGTTTTAGGTAGTATCAACATTTTAATTATGTTGATTCTACCAATCCATGAACATGGTATGTTCTTCCATTTGTTTATATCTTCCTCTATCTTTTTTTTTTCAATGTCCTGTAGTTTTCTAAGTAAAGATCTTTTACCCCTTGGTTAAGTTTATTTTTAAGTATCTTAATTTTTTTGGCAATTATAAAAGAGACTGTTTATTTATTTTCTCTTTCTGAGCATCATTATTGATTTAGGAAAATGCCATTGATTTCTAGATGTTGATTTTTTATCCTACTAACTTGCTGAATTCATTTATTAAATCCAGTAGTTTCCTAGAGGATTTTTTAGGATTTTCTTTGAACTATATCAAGTCATCTGCAAATAATGACAGTTTTACTACCTCCTTCCCAATTTGGATGCCATTTATTTCCTCCTCTTGTCTGATTACTATGGCTGTGACTTCTGATACCATGTTGAACAACAGTGGTGAAAGTGGGCATCTCTTCTCTTGTTCCTGTTCATACGGGAAATGGTTTTAGTTTTTGCCCACTGAGTATGATATTGTCTGTAAGTCTGTCATTTGGCTTTTATGATGTTGAGGTATGATCCTTCTATTCCCACCTTGTTGAGGGTTTTTGTCAAAAAAATGTGTTGGATTTTGTTGAATGTGTTTTTTTGTTTTTTTTGCATCGATTGATATGATCATGTGATTTTTGTCTTGCAATATGTTTATGTTGTATATCATATTTATTGATTTGTGAGTATTGTACCAGCCTTGCATCTCTGGAATAAATCCCTGTTGGTCTTGTTGTATGATTTTTTTAATGTGCTACTTTGTCTGATTTGCTAATAGTTTGTTGAGGATTTTAGCATCTATGTTCATCAGGGATATTGGGCTGTAATTCTCTTTCTTTGTAGTGCCTTTATTTGGTTTTGGAATTAGGGTAATACTGGCCTCATAGAGCTTGAAAGTGTTCCTTCCTCTTGAATTTTTTGGAGTAGTTTGAGGAGGATAGGTATTAGTTCTTTTTTAATGTTTGGTAAAACTCCCCTGTGAAGATGTCTGGACCAGGGCTTTTGTTTGCTAGAGTTACTACTACTATTACTACTACTACTACTACTACTACTACTACTACTATTAACACTGCTTCAATTTCATCAGTAGTTATCAGCCTATTCAGGTTTTTGATTCTTCCTGATTGAATTTGGAAGATTGTATTTTTCTAGGAATATGTCCATTTTATCCAGGTTGTCCAGTTATAATAAAGTCACTCATAGTAATTTTTTTTTTTTTTACAATCCTTTGTATTTCTGTAGGGTCATTTGTCACTCACCTCTTTTCTTTCTGATTTTGTTTATTTGTGTCCTCTCTCTATGTTTCTTGATGAGTCTGGGTAGAGGTTTATCAATCTTGTTTATCCTTTCAAAGAACAAGCTCTTGGTTTTATTGATCTTTTATATATTTTTGTCTGTATGTCATGTATTTCTGGTCTGATTTTTATTATTTCTTTTCTTCTACTTACTCTAGGCTCTTCCTATTGTTCTCTTTCTAATTCTTTAAGTTGTATGATTAAATAACTTATTAAAATTTTTTTTTGTTTTTTTGGGATAGGCCTGTAGTGCTATGAACTTCTCACTCAGGACTACTTTTGCTTTGTTGCATTGATTTGGGTTGTTGCATTTTCATTTTCATTTGTTTCCAGGATATTTTTATTCCTTCTTTGGTCTTTTTGATAACCCATTTATTGTTTAACTAGAGGCCTGGTGCATAAAATAACTGTGCTCGGGGGCAGGGGACATCCCTCAGCCCAGCTTGTGCCCTCTTGCAGTCTGGGAGCCTTAGGGAGATGTTTGACTGATGGCTTAGGCCCACTCCCTGGGATGAGTGGGCCTAAGTCGGCAGTTGGACATTCTAAGTGCTGCCCCAGAGGCAGGAAAGGCTCCCGCCACTGCCACTTTGCTCACTAGCTGTGAACCCAGCTTCTGGCTAACTGGCATTCTCTTGTTGGAGTGCACTGACCACCTTGGGGAAACTCCTGCATTGAGCAGGATAGGGCTGAAACTGGCCCTCCAACATCCCCCGAGGAATCCTGGATTATGAGAGGATGTAGACCAGGTCAAAGCTGAGAAGGAACTGCAGGAGGGATCCAGGACATGTCCAGCCCATTTTGCTCAGTCCTGATTGGATGGACCCCAGCAGCAATCTAACCTATGGTCAGCTGTCTACCCCCTGGTGGTAAGTGCATGTCATAGCAAGCAGTTGAGCAGCCTTAGAATATCATTAGCATATTAAGCTTTGATTGGTTGAATGGACAACTGGATTACCAGACACTTAGCATATTAGGCTTTTGTTATAAAGGATAGCATGCTATTTATCCTCCATGTGTTGAATTTAGCTGATTTCTAATTTTATGCCATTGTGATCTGAGAAGATGCTTGATATGATTTCTATCTTTTGAACTTGTAGAGACTTAGGTTATTTATTAACTTGTTTTCTATACAGTGGTACCTCAAGATACGAGTGTCCTAACATATGAGATTTTTGAGATACGAGCCGTCGAGCGAGCGATTTTTGCTTTGAAATACGAACAACAGTTGAGATAAGAGTAATCATCACGCAGATCAGCCAGCTGCACACGACGCGCCAGTTTACCGTGACTCAAGCATCTCATAGTTTCCCACACCTCAAGGTTACGGAACAAATTAAACTCGTATCTCGAGGTACCGCTGTATTTGAAAATGTCCCATGTGCACTTGAGAAGAATGTATATTCTGTATCTTTGGTATGAAATGTTCTGAAAATGTCAATTCCATCTAATCTGTGTCTTTTTGGATTGCTATATCCTTGTTGAATTTTTGTCTATAAGATCTATCCAGTGATGTCAGTGCAGTGTTAAAGTTCCCAATTATGATTGTATTGTTGTCAATCTCTCCCTTGACATCCTCCAGACTTTTAAAAATATTTAGATGCTCCTATATTGGATGCATATATGTTTACCAGAGTTATATCCTGTTGTTGTATTGATCCTTTTAGTATTATGAAGTGGCCTTCATTATCTCTTGTTATGGCCTTCACTTAGAGATCCATATTGTCAGATATGAGTATTGCTACCCCAGCTTTTTTTGCATTTCTATTCTCCTGGAAAATTTTTTTAATCCTTTCATTTTCAGTTGTTGCAAGTCCTTTGTTCTGAGGTATGTTTCTTATAGATAGCATGTATATGGGTCTTTTTTTATTTTTCATTAAGCTATCCTATGTCTTTTGTTTGGAGCATTTAATCCATTTATGTTTAAGGTTATTATTGATAGGTATTTGTTTGTTGCTATTTTTATTCTTTATGTTTTCCTCCCTCTTTTTCTATTTCTTCTTCTTACAACAGTCCAGATAGAATTTCTTTTTCTTTTTTTAATATATTTTTATTGATTTTTTTTTTTACAGAGAGGAAGGGAGAGGGATAGAGAGTTAGAAACATCAATAAGAGAGAGACATCGATTAGCTGCCTCTTGCACACCCCCTATGGGGATATACCCGCAACCAAGGTTTCATGTCCTTGACCGGAATGGAACCTGGGATCTTTCAGTCTGCAGCCAACGCCCTATCCACCGAGTCAAACTGGTTTTGGCCTGATAGAATTTCTTGCATTGCTGGTTTGGTGGTAATAAACTTCTTTAGCATTTTTTTTTTTTTTGTCTGTGAATCCCTTGATTTCACCTTCAATTTTGAATGACAGCCTTGGAAGATAGGATAGTCTTGGATTCAGCTCCTTGCTTTTCATTGCTTTATATACTTCATTCCACTCTCTTCTGCCCTGATGTCCTTCTGGTAGGCTAATGGGAGTACCTTTCTAGGTAACTTTCTGTCTCTCTCTTGCAGACATTAAAATTCTTTCTTTGTTTTTAAAGTTTGCCATTTTAATTATTATGTGTCTCTATATGGGTTTTTTTGGGTTCATCTTGATTGGTACTCTTTGTGCTTTTTGTATGTGTGTGATTTTCTTTTCTTCCCCAAGTCAGAGAATTTTTTGGTCATTATTACTTTCAACAGGTCTTCTATTCCTTGCTCAGCATCTTCTCCTTCTGGCATCCCTATTATGTGGATACTAGAGGCCTGGTACACACAATTCATGCAAGGGAGAGGGGGGTGTCCTTTAGCCCACTCTGCTCCCTCTCAAATCTGGGACTCAGGTTGGATCGGGCCTAAATGGCCAGTCGGACATTCCTTTCACAATCCAGGAATGCTGGCTCCCAACTGCTCACTTGCCTGCCTTCCTGATTGCCCCTACTTGCTTCTGCCTGCCAGCCTGATTACCCCCTAACCACTCCCCTGCCAGCCTTATTGATGCCTAACTGCTCCCTGCCAGCCTGTTTGCCCCTAACTGCCCTCCCCTACAGGCCCGGTCACCCCCAACTTTCCTCTTCTGCCAGCCTGGTCACCCCTAACTGCTCTCCCCTGCAGGCTGGATCACCCTCAACTGCTCTCCCTTGCAGGTCTGGTCCCTCCCAACTGCCCTCTCCTGCTGGCCATCTTGTGGTGGCCATCTTGTGTCCACATAGGGACAGGATCTTTTGACCATATGGGGCAGTGATCTTGTGTATTGAAGTGATGATAAATCTGCATATTACTCTGATCAGATAGGATAGAGGCCTGGTGCATGGGTTGGGCCAGCTGGTTTGTCCTGATGGGTGTCCTGGATCAGGGTGGGTGATCCCTTGGGGCGTGGGGTGGCCTGGGCAAGAGGACTGTGGTGATTTGCAGGCTGGCCATGCCTCCCAGTGACCCAACCAGAGACCCTGGTATCTGGGATTTATTTATCTTCTACAATTGAAACTTTGTAGCCTGGAGTGGAGCTAAGCCTTCTTCTTGCACAGCCACTGAAACTTTGTTGCCTTTAGTGGAAGCCTGCTGGCCAGGGTTTGTGGAAAGCTTGGCTTCCTCCATTGCCAGGGACAACCCAAGCCTCCCTCCTGCTCTCTCTGTAGCTGTGGCCATCTTGGTTGGGTTAATTTGCATACTCATTCTGTTTTCCTGATGGACGTGGCTGGTGGGTGTGGCTTGTTGGTGTAGCAAGGTACCATCAATTTGCATATTACTCTTTTATTAGGTAGGATTGTTTTGTTTCATGTTGTGCTAAAGCTCCCTTAAATTTTCCTCCTGCTTTAACTTTTTTTTTTTTCCATTTGCTACTCTGAATGGGTGTTTTTTTCTACCTTGTCTTCTAATTCACTGATTTGGTCCTCAGCTTCTTCTAGTCTACTTTTGAATCCTCCCAGGGTGTTTATTATCAGCTATGTCATTAATAATTTCCAATTAATTCTTATTTATTCTTTCAATATCTCTTTTCAAGTTGGTGTAGTGCTCATTAAGTTCCCTAATATTCTCCTTAATTTTCATATACTTCTTATTATGTTGCTTGTAGTTTCAGTGAATTGTTTGAGGCCCTTATTGCCATTACTCTGAATTCTTTATCTGACAAATTGCTTACCTGCATTTCATTTAATTCCTTTTCTGGCAATTCCTCCTTTTCTTTCATTTGGGTGTTGTTTCTTTTTCTCCCCATTTTTGCTGTCCCTTTGTGTTTGTGTATGTATATTAGATCAAACTGCTATGACTCCAGGTTTTGAGGGATGGTCTTATATAGTAGGTGTTTTGTGGGACCCAGTGGTACAGTCTCTCAGATCTCCTGAACAGCTGGATATTCTAGGAAAACCCTTTACTTGAGTAATTTTTGATTCTCCTATGGTAGTTTGGTCTTGAATATTGTCCCATTTGTGAATGGAGTCTTTTCTCTTGGGCTGGCTGACTATGTGGCTCACCCATTACCATGTTGAGAAAGCTGTTGTGGAGATGTTGACTGCATAGAATGAAATACAACAAGACAAAACTGAATAGAATGAAATACAACAAGACAAAACATAAAAAGAGAAGAAACAAAACAAGAACATAGACTAGACCCCTATAGCACAAACCAAAGCAACCACCAAAGAAGAGAGTATTAGGAAAGAGAAAAGAGAGCAAGAATGATAGATACAAAAGAAAAGGGAAAAAATGGGGAGAAAACAAAATAAACAAAAAAAGCACAAACAAACAAATAAAAAAACAGCAAGAAGGGTGGCACAATATGTAGATACAGAGCTGAAATAAAGAAAATAAAAATAAAGAATTAGAGGAATAGGTGAACGAAATAGTTTACAATAAAGGAGGGGAATGAAATGAAAAGATAAGAAAATACTTTGGAAAGGAAAATAGAGGAGAAAACAGATAGACCTAAAATAGTAAGAACAAAAATGATGAGAAAGTAGGGGGAAAATAAAAGAAAGAAGAGAGAGAAAAAAATGAATAGTGAAAAAAAGGAAAATTGAGGAGAAAGGAAGTGGAAATTGAATGTATGAATGAAACAACAGAGACTAAAATAATGACAAATCATTAAAGCAGATATATAAAGAAGATAAATTTGAAAAGGGCAAAAAAAAATGAAAGGGAAAAACTGAAAAAGAGAAAAGGGAGGAAGGAAAAAGTATGAAGTGGCATTCATTTCAGCCGAATTTAATACCCATGGGAGTTTGTTTTGGACCCACTGCTCTGTCTGCCAATTCTGGGCTTTCTGTTAAGTATTTAGGTGCTAACCACTGTCAGGCACTGTCTTTTGGATTTTAGCAACCTGCTTGAAGATCTAAGCAACCCACCTTTTTTTGTCTGTCTCCATAGTCCTTGTCTGCAAACAGGAGGGGCCAATCTGCCCTTTAAGGTAGGTTTTTGAGCAGTACAGAGCCCAGGGCTGGGTCAGCAAAATTCCCCTGGATCCTGGACTCAGCCTTTGCCTGCCTTTGCCAGCTAGCCAGCTGTCAATCATAATCACTCAAAAGTCTGTTACTGAAAGGGCTTTAGGTGGGGGAGGTGCTGTTTAGCTTTCAGAGAATATAGTGGGTGTATTTTACTCCTCTGAGAGTGTCCCAAAATATTACTCTGCCCTTGGCTGGACAGAGATCCTATATGGAGACCAATAGGGTTGTCTGGGAACCTGGAGTTTTTAAGTCTGGTTCCCAGAATAGTGGGGCAGACAGCCCCTCCTCCAATCCAGTCACCAAGGGCTCCTTCAGACTGTTCAGACCTGTAAGCTTGGCCTCTGCTTTTATTGCCTCTGAAGAGCAAAGGTGGTGTGTAGGGCTCTTAAGGGTGCGGCAAGGCTTTATCACTGGGCCTGGGGCTACTGGGAGGGGCTAGCTTCTCTCAGGAAAAATGGCTGTTTTCGTTTGGATGCATATGAAGGACCAAATGCAGGACTCCTGGCTACTACTTTTCCACATCTCCCTGCCCTGCTTCCCACCCCAGCCTCTTCTCAGGCACCTCCAGTCCGTGCCTCCCTCACTGAACCAAAGCCTTGTTGAATGGTTGCAAATGAAACCTTCTGTGCTCTGGGTTTAGAGAAAACAAAGCAAAACAAAAAACAAACAAACAAAACACCCCATCAAAACAAAACAAACAAAAAAGAAGAAAACTGCAGCTTTCTCTCTGATTAGCTCGCGATTGCCTGCTCCAGACTCTTTCTCAGCCAGCAGCCCTGCTACCTTTCATGGATGGATGTTATGTGGGCCATAGTGCTTTAGTGCTTTGGGCTGTGGAGCTCTAGTGCTTTGGGCTGTGGAGCCCTCTTGCAATCTGGACCTCTATTTTTGAGGGAACAGACCCTCCTATAGTCCAGTGCTCCCTTTTTACCCACCACCTGCCGGCCTGTCACCCCTGGGCACTGGGTCAGTTCCTCTCCCAACCTCACCCTTCCTACTGTCCTTCCTTGATATGTCTCCTCCTCAGCTGGACTTCAGTTGGTAATTCCATGTGAATGGAATGTTTTCCAATTTAGTTGTATTTTTAGTCTGGCCCTGGGATGAGGTGCATGACAGGTCTGCCTATTCAGCTGCCATTTTTTTTCGAGCAACTCATTTTTTTAATGTGTCTCTGGCATCCATCCACTTTACTGAGATATTTTAATTAATTATCATAGTTATTCAGTTACTCTTCTAATATTTTTAGGAAAACAGTTACATTTGGTACAAATTTTTCCTCATTGTAATGACTAGCACATTCCAGTAGAGTGACAACATTTATAAATGTTCCATTACTATTTTAAAAGAATGTGTGGGGAATCCTTGCATTGTTCTTTACCAACTCCCTAATACAAGTTCTTAGCAAGCTTGTAATACAGCAGTCTGAGTCAAATTTCTTTTTTCTTCGGGAACAGTATTTTCTAATTTTCCTTCCTGGAGTTCTCTGGTCTCCTCTCTTGAGTCTTAGGTTTATGAGGGCTGAATCAGCAGTATAAAATCAGTTTGCAAATAAGCAGAAGTCAAGGCAATATATTTTACTACCTTTCCTTATGTGGTCACATGCCACTCACTTGGAGCATTGGCTTTCTACCATTTCTGATCCTGGGAGATGAAGAGCATCTGTAATCCAAACCTCTATGTTGGGCACCAGGCCCTCTGTTGTCATTAATAAATAGTCATTGGCACGTGCTCCCTTTCCTTGCTGAGTGGCATGTATGGAAGAAAAAGTGTTGAGAGCATAAAAAGCTAGCTGGATGGCTGTGTGATGGTTGTGTCACCTCACCAGGTCTCGCTGCTGCCCTTTGATTGCAGACAGTGGGGAACAGACAAGAGGGTCCTTTGTTCCCAGTCCTGCCTCTCTGCCTTCTGTCTTCACTGTTGTCATAGGTAAGCTGATGATGACCCTGGAATATATTGCCATCACAGTTTTATCTACTAGCTTTGTAGCAATGTAGTAATGTTTCTTAATTAAGTTACTCCATATTTTTTACAATACATGCTAAATCATGTTGGCCTCCTAATCCAAGTCATCCCCTTCTTTGTCCTTTTTTCTGCATAGCTGCCGTAACCTGAGGGGTCTCCACAAGTCCACACTTGCCTCCTCCGGCCAGGAGCCTCTTTATCTACAATGATTTCTTCAAAATATACTCAGCTCATGTTAGTCCTCCACTTCACCATCAAACAAACAAACAAAAAACAAAGAAAACAACAGCCTTTGAATATTTCCTATCAATCTTCAATAAAGATTAAAATTCTCAACCTGGCCTATTGGCCAGCTGGTTTTATTGCCCACCTTGCTCATCTCCTCCCACTCCACCACCCACTCTTTGGGTCTCAGTCATACTGCCTTTCTTTAGGGCTTCAACATGCCATGCTCCACTCCACTGTAGGACTTTTGCACATACTGTTTTCTCTGACTGACGTGCCTTTCATCACCTCCTTCCTTCTCCAGGGAAAGCTCCTGTTCTTGGTCCAGACCTCAGTCCAGACATATATTCCTCAGGGAAACCTTCTCTGATTCCCACACCTTGTTTAAGTTCCTGGTTGTGGGCATCCACAGTCCCATGCCATTCTCCCTTATAGCACTTCTCATACTTAAATGAATGGGATTAAAAAATTAAAATCTGCTGAGACCAGTTTGGCTCAGTGGATAGAGCGTCGGCCTGCGGACTGAGGGGTCCTAGGTTCGATTCCAGTCGGGGGAATGTATCTTGGTTGCGGGCATATCCCCAGTGGGGGGCGTGCAGGAGGCGGCTGGTCGATGTCTCTCTCTCGTCGATGTTTCTGGCTCTCTATCCCTCTCCCTTCCTCTCTGTAAAAAATCAATAAAGTATATTAAAAAAAATTAAAATCTTTTTTCTTCACTAAACCGTGAGCTCCATGAAGGCAAATACCATCTCTGTTTTTGTTTATCTGATGTCTCAGAGGCATAGCATTAGATTTGGTGAATAATAATTGTGTCAATTTGTTGAGTGAGAGAATAAAAAATGATCTGAGGTGAATTGTTTCTTTATTTGATCTTGAATACATTCCTAATCTCAATTTAGTAAATGTTTTTTTGTTTGTTCCTTATGAGCAGCAACAAGGGTGAGTGTGCATTGCTTTGTAAACCAAATAGGGTAATAATACTTTTAATTTTAAATATTTTATTTAATATCTTTTATTTATCTTGTCTTTCAAAAATAAATTTTGAGAAAATGAGAGAGAGCAATATTAATTCAACCTTTGCATGTTTGAAAACTGTTTGTGACAATGAACAAATGCCTCCTGGTCATAGAAAGGAATGTGAGCTGCAAAATATCTGGAGGTGGAAAGAGCCAGGAGATGTCTGACAAGAAGCAGGGGCAGGAAGACAACTGGCAAAAGAATTACATTAATTTAAAGAGTAGAAACTCTTATTGGAAGCATTCTTCAAAACCCTTCAGAAGCTAGTAAAATAATATTTTACTGTGTTTTCTCCATATCTTAAAATTCTCACAAATGCATGATAAAATGTGAAAATAATGATTGCAACTAATTACATCCCCAGGGCAGATTTATTTAGAAAAGGAGCATATTTTCACTCATTCTCCACAGTAAGATGTTTATAGCATTTGGTAAAGGAGAACGAACATTTGAAAAATCCTTTGACATAGCTGGTATTTAAAGAATAGTAATTGCCTAACATTTGTGGCTCCGTATGTTGAATATTTTGGCTCCAATCCTTGGGTATTCATTCTGAAAGATTTATAACCCTTTGGGGAGTATGGTCAGTGACAACCGTAGAACTAAATCCTGAAATGTGGAAAAACTAGCTTTTCCTAATATAAAACTGTTCTAAAAAAAATCCCTCAAGACTGTGAATATGTTTCCAGATTTTCAGAAAAAGCTCTTGATTTACAGAAATTTTTTTTCTATAGTGATCTAACTTTTAATGATTAATGTAAATTTTCCATCCTTTGGCTTCAAAAATGGCCTAGAGATAATTCAGAAAAATATATAGTCTTGCCTTTTGGGCACCTATTGCAGTTCTATGACTTTTAAAAAAATTATTTCATTGGTTATAGTATAAATAATGAAGTAAAGTTCAAAGGATGGAAATAATCTAGAAGAGAAAAATTGAGAGACCTTAAAATGAAATAGGAAACTATGATTGTGCTGAGTGTATAAAGGGTAAAATTGCTACCAAAGAAAATATAATGCAAGGGTAGTAGTCAAGAAGGCCCTTGATCATGCACAGCTGAGAATGTCAGGACAGTACATTTTTCTCCAGGGAGCTGGGCCTGTAGTGAGGAGACTCCTTTGGCTTGAATGAGGCATGACATGCTGTCTGACTGACATCTGCTTTCCAGTCTTGCCTGAGTCTGAAGCCACTGCCTACAGAACTCTCTATCTGAAGTTTTTGGTTTGCAATTTTGCAACTTCAGTTAGAGTTCTGTACCCTAGGGCAGTGGTCGGCAAACTCATTAGTCAACAGAGCAGCAAACCACATGTGGCTCGAAAACTGATGTTTGCCTACCACTGCCCTAGAGGAACTTTCTGTCTCCCTTTAACCATTTAAAATCAGAAAAAGAGCCTTGTTTGATGAATTGTTTTTCTTATTTGCTTTGGTTTTGTTTCTATATTATTTTCTCTAATATAATTATGGTTAGCATTTAGATTCTTCATTATGGCTTACAATACATGTGCCTTTTTGTTTTTCTAAAAGAGGCACCAGAAGTGCTAGCATGTGGTGGTCCAGTGCCCACAAACAAGGGTATTTATAAAACTGCCAATAGTACATAGAGGATTTATTATTTTATGTTTAAAACTAACTTGATGGGAAACTGGGTGGTGTTAAATTTTCTGTTGATATTGAGAAAAGGATATAACAGCTGCAAGAACAAAATTTATTATTTTAAATGTAAACAATAAAATTAAGGCTCTTGTCATTCTAAACTTAATTTTGCATATAGAGGACAGCCTAGATTACCCAGAAGGAAAAGTATTATAAAAATGGAAATAGTCAGTGTTGTCACCTCAGGATAATGGTTCATAACATTTTTAGAAATATAGAGAGAATATTTTTGAAAGGATTAAGGGTAAGGTTAAACTTTTTCATCTTCACTTTTGATACTTGCCCCCTAGTAATGCCATTTCAGTTTCTTAAGTCAAAAAATAAAATATTGTGTTGAATTAATGAAAGAGTTTGTGTATGTGCATGTGTGTGATATGGAGGGGACTGGGCAGCTTGAATATAATTTCCATTTTTTTTTGCTAAGTCCATATGTTACATATATCTCTCTATATAAAACCCTAATATGCAAATAGACTGAACAACGGAACAACTGATCAACCAAACGACCAGTCACTTTGATGTGCACTAACCACCAGGGGATGTGCATTGAACATGGTGGACATCAGCTGCAGTGGGATGTTGGAACAAGTCAGCAGGGTCGCCAGACCAAGGCAGGTCATTGGGGCGAGCCTCTGGTGGTTACCAAAAATTCTTTGCTCCTGCAGGCCACGGTCCCACCTGGCATCAGCACCTACTGCTGGCACCAGCTCTTCTTGCACCCACTGCAAGCACTGGAGACACCGTTCTCAACCACAGCCAGTGCCCGGCACTGATCCTGATTGCTCGGCTATGCCAGTGGGTGTGAGCAGCAGCTTTCACTCCCAATTGCCTCTGAGGGCTTCTCGACCTCCACCTGCTCCTGAGGGGTGATTGGGACAGCAGTTGCTTCTTACACCCACTGACAGCTCTAGCACCACCTGTACCTGTTGCTGGCACCAGCCCCAAACACTCGGCACCATCAGCAGGGTGCATGTGGGAGTGGACCTGCTGGCAGAGACAGAACCAGGTGCCATGGTGGGAGGGGCTGGGCAGGGGCGTAGAGGATGAGCTGAGATCCGTCCCTGTGCCCACCACAGCCTTGCAGCCCACATTTTCTTTCAAAGTGCATGAGTTGGTGCACTGGGCCCTAATCCTATCTAATAAAAGAGTAATATTCAAATTGACCATATCTCCACTATACCCACAAGCCATGCCCACCAGCCAATCAGGAGTGACTATGCAAATTAACCCAACCAAGATGGCTATGGCCACAGAGAGAGCAGGAAGGAGGCTTGGGTTGCCCCCAAAGATGCAGGAAGCCAAGCTTTCCATACACCCTGGCCGGCCCAGGCCTCCACTTAAGGCAAACCACCACAGGCCCCTCACCCAGGCCACCCCATGCCCCAAGGGAACACCCACCCTGATCCAGGGTACCCTTCAGGGCAAACCAGCTGGCCCCCACCCATGCACCAGGCCTCTAACCTATCTATAAAAGAGTAATATGCAGATTGACCATCACTCCAACACACAAGATGACTGCCCCCATGTGGACACAAGATGGCCACCACAAGAAGGCCAGCAGGGGAGGGTAGTTGGCAGAGGCCAGGCCTGCAAGGGAGGGAAGTTGGGCAATCAAGCCTGCAGGGGAGGGCAGTTAGTATTGATCAGGCCAGCAGAGGAGGGAAGTTGGGGGTGACTGGGCCTGCAGGGAAGGGCAGTTGAGGGGGATCCAGGCCTGCAGGGGAGGGCAGTTAGGGGCAAACAGGCTGGCAGGGGAGTAGTTAGGCATCAATCAGGTTGGCAAGAGAGTGGTTAGGGGGTGATCAGGCAGGCAGCAGAAGTGGTTAGGGGGAATCAGAAAGGCAGACAGGCAAGAAATTGAGAGCCAGCAGTCCTGGATTGTGAGAGAGATGTTCAACTGCCCATTTAGGCCTGATCCTACTTGAATCGGGTCTAAATGGACAGTTGGACGCCCCTCAAGGAATCCCAGATTGGAGAGGGAGAAAGCCGGACTGAAGGACACCGCCCCCATGCATGAATTTTGTGCACCGAGCCTCTAGTGTGTGTGTGTGTGTGTGTGTGTGTGTGTATAAGCCTAAGTGACCTTTATAAACAAATGACTGGAAAGACTGGTCACTATGACACACACTGACCACCAGGGGACAGGCACTAAATGCAGGAGCTGCCCCCTGGTGGTCAGTGCACTCCCACAGTCAACCTCCCTTGGCTGGCTAACCTCCCATGGTCCATCCTCCTCAACTGGCCATGCTCACATGGTCCCTCACCCTGGCCAGCAGGCCCTAATTACCTGATTGGGGCCAGGCCCTGGGCTGAGATGGGGAACTGTGGGTGGGTGGTGGCAGATGGCCCTTCCCCCGAGCTGGCAGACCCTGTCCCTCCTCCTAGCTGGCAGGCCCTGGTGTCAATGTGGCAGTGAGGGAATGAGGGGGTGGTAGGCGGGAAACCATGCAGTGATGGAGCACCAACAGTGGATTGGCATCTGGCATCCATTCCTTATTCATCTGGCCTGGCAACTGTTGCCTCCTCTCCCAACCCCACCAGGGCCCTTGGGCCCTGATCGATCTGGTCCCTGATCTTAGGGACTGCACCTGTGTTTGAATTTTGTAGACCAGGCCTCTAGTGTGTGTTTACACACACACACACACACACACACACACACACACTATCCTATCTAATAAAAGAGTAATATGCAAATTAACCATCACTCCCATACATACCCAAGCCACACACATCAGCCAATCAGGAGCAAATATCCAAATTAACCCCAACAACATGGATGCAGCCATGGAGAGAGCAGGAGGGAGGAGCTTGGGTTTCCCCAATGATGGAGGAAGCCAAGTTTTCCAGACACACTGGTGGGCCCACGCCTCCACTTGAGGCTACAAAGTTTTAATTAATAGAAGATAAATAAATCCCAACAAAAATGGTGGCAGCCACAGAGCTGGAGAGAGCTGTAGGCTAGGGTTGCCCCTGATGATGGAGAAAGCTAAACTTCTGCAGCTCTGGCCTGTCTTGGCCTCCACTTAAGGCTACAATGTTTCAATTATAGAAAATAAATAAATCCCAACAAAAATGGCTGCTGCCATGGAGTGAGCAGGAGACTTGTCTCCGCTCCAGGCTACAGTTTCAATTGTAGAAGATAAATAAATCCCAGATCCCAGGGCCTCCACTTGGGTTGCTGGGGGGTGGGGAGGGAAGGGCGGCATAGGAGGGGGCGTGGCCAACCTGCAAACCCTCACCCCAGCTGCCACATGCCCCAAGGGAACCCCCACCCTGATCCAGGACACCCTTCAAGGCAAACCACCTGGCCCTCACCCATGCACCAGGCCTCTGTCCTATCTAATAAAAGAGTAGTATGCAGACTGACCATCACTCCAACATACAAGATGGCTGCCCCCATGTGGTCAAAGATCCTACCCCCATGTGGACACAAGATGGACACCACAGAAGGCCAGAAGGGAAGGACAGTTGGGAGGGACCAGGCCTGCAAAGGCGGGCAGATAGGATGACCAGACCTGAAGGGGAGAGCAGTAAAGGGTGACCAGGCCTGAAGGGGAGGGCAGTTAGGGGCAAACAGGCTGGCAGGGGAGCAGTTAGGTATCAATGAGACTGGCAGGGAATTGGTTAGGGGGTGATCAGGCTGGCAGGCAGAAGCAGTAGGGACAATCAGGAAGGCAGGCAGGCAAGTAGTTGGGAGTGGCTGAGTCCTGGATTATGAGAGGGATGCTGGTTTAGGGATAGGGCCTAAATGGGCAGTCAGATGTCCATCAAAAAGTCCCAGATTGGAGAGGGTGCAGCTTGGACTTAGGGACACCCACCAGTCAGAATTTTATGCACCGGGTCTCTAGTATACATATAATAGAAATGGTAATATAAGGTAATTATTAACAAGTGAAAATATAATTTGTAAGTGTATTTCTCCCCCAGAAAAAAGACTTATTTGAGTCCATTGGTACTGTGTTTAAGTAGAAATCCAAGGCTGTCCTTTTGAGCAACTTTTACAAAATAGTTTATTCTTAACTTTTGTGACTTCTGAAATATATTAGTGCTTATACTCTAACACTTATTTACCAGCCAGACTTTTTTTAATTTAAAAAATCTTTATTGTTCAGGTTATTACAATTGTTCCTCTCTTCCCCCCACCCCATAACTACCCTCCGTCCAGTTCCCACCCCACCCTCTGCACTTACCTTCTCCCATTGTCCTCATCCATAGGTGTACAATTTTTGTCCTATCTCTTCCACACTCTCCTCAACCCTTTCTCCTGAGAATTGTCAGTCTATTTCCTTTCTATGCCTCTGATTCTATTATATTTACCAGTTTATTTTGTTCATCAGATTTTTAATTCACTTGATTTTTAGATTCACTTGTTGATAGATATGTATTTGCTGTTCATAATTTTTATCTTTAAGTTTTCTTCTTCCTCTTCTTAAAGAGTACCTTTCAGCATTTCTTATAATGCTGGTTTGGCAGTGATAAACTCCTTTAGCTTTTTCTTATCTTTGAAGCTTTTTATCTGACCTTCAATTCTGAATGATAGCTTTGGTGGGTAGAGTAATCTTGGTATAGGTTCTTGTTATTCATCACTTTGAATATTTCTTGCCATTCCCAACTGGCCTGCATAGTTTCTTTTGAGAAATCAGCTGACAGTTGTATAGGTACTCCTTTGTAGGTAACTAATTGTTTTTCTCTTGCTGCTTTTAATATTCTCTCTTTGTCTTTTGTTCTTGGCATTTTAATTATGATGTGTCTTTGGATTCCCTGTGTTTGAGATCTGTGTGCTTCCTGGACTTGTAAGTCTATTTCTTTCACCAGGTATGGGAAGTTTTCAGTCATTATTTCTTTCAGTGTCTTGCTCTCTCACTTCTCCTGGCATCCCCATAATTCTGATGTTGATACATTTGAAGTTGTCCCAGAGGCTCCTTACACTATCTCCAAATTTTAGGATTCTTTTTCTTTTGTTTTTTCAGTTGAGTGTTTTCTGCTTCTTTGTATTTCAAATCTTTGATTTGATTCTGGAGACCCTCTTGTCTGCTGTTAGGTCTTTGTATAATATTTTTTATCTCAGTCAGTGTATGTTTAATTTTAATTGGTCCTTTTTCATATTCTAGAGGGTCTGACTAAATTTATTGATCTTTTCTAGAAAATTCTTGAAAAACCTTATAACTATGGTTTTGAACTCTTTATCCAGTTGTTTGTGATCTGTTTTTCTGTCTCCACATTTTCGCTGCTTCCCTAAGTTGGTAGAGTAACTTTGTGTGCTAGGTGTCCTCAATGGCCCCATAGCTTTGCCTCCCCAGTTACCTGAGATGGACACTGTTGGTGCACTCCTTTGTGGACTATGGGTGCAGCCTTGTTGTAGTTAAGTCTTGATTGTTGCTGGTATCACTGGGGGGAATTGACTTCCAGGCCAATTGGCTGTGAGGATCAGCTGTGTCTATGCTGGGAGAACTTCTCTGCTTGAGATACCCTTACAAGACAAGACCTGCAAAATTGCAAAAGCCTCTGTGCTGGGCTTGGATGTGGCATAGACTCGGCTGAGCAGACAGCCTTGGTTTCCTGTCAGTCCTAACCTTTGAGGCCCCTGGATCTCAGTGTCCCTTGTTAATTGCTGCAGTCCTCTCTGTGTGCACTCGCACGCACATCTCCAGACCTTTGCCTTTCGTGGCTCCCCTGAGTTTCCACGCACACTTGGGGACCTGTATGAGTCTGGGTCCCCAGGGTCTCACCCAAACCTGGGGTTCAGTGCAGTTGGAACTGGAATTCAGCTCATTCAGGAGGTTCCATCTTCCTCTCATTAGAGAAAGCCAGTGGTACACTCAGAATATATAAAATAAGAAAGGAAGGAGGAGAAATAATAACTGACACCAAAAAAATACAAAGTATTGTAAGAAAATATGAACAACTATATGCCAACAAATTTTACAATCTGGGCAAAATTGATTAATTCTTAGAAACATACAGTCTTCCAAAACTGAATCAAGAATATTCAGAGAATCTAAATAGAGAAATTGCAACCAGTGAAATTGAAGCAATAATCAAAAACTCCCAACAAACAAAAGTCTCAGACCAGATGAATTCACAGGTGAATTTTGCCCAACATCCAATGAAAAACTAATACCTATCCTCAAATTGTTCCAAAACATTCAAGAGGAGGGTAGACTCCAAGCTTATTTTACAAGGCCAACATTATCCTAATTCCAAAACCAGATATAGACATGACAAAGAAAGAAAATTACAGGCCAATATTCCTAATGAATATATATGCTAAAATTCTCAATAAAATATTAGCAAACAAGATCCAGCAATACACTAAAAAGATTATACACCATGATCAAGTGGGATTTACTCTTGGGATGCAAGGTTGGTTGAATAGCCACAAATCAATAAGTGTGATACACCACATAAATAAAATGAAGGATAAATATCACATGATTATATCAATAGATGTAGAAAAAACATTTGATAAAAACCATTACCCATTTAATATAAAAACTCTCAGCAAACTGGGAATAAAAAGAATATACTTCAATGTCATAAAGGCTATATATAACAAACCCTTAGCCAACATACTCAGTGGGGAAGAACTACAAGTGTTTCCCTTAAGATTGGGGATAAGACATGGATGTCTGCCTTCTTAACTCTTATTTAACACTAATGACCAAGTGCACAATATTAGTGCATGGTGGGGGGTTCTCTCAGCCCAGTTTTCCCCCTCTCACAGAGCCCTCAGAAGATGTCCTACTGAGGGCTGAGGCCTGGTCCCCATGGGGAGTGGGCCTCAGCTGCAATCTGGCCACCCTCTGTGGGAGGTGACTGGGCTGATTAAGGAAAGGCGCCAGCCCCATTACCCCGCTTCTACAGCCACTGCAGCTGCCAAGGTGTTTTTATCAACACAGACGACTGTGAAAAAATGACAACTTTCTTTAGGCATTTTCCAGATATGTCTTTCATAGAATATGACATTTCTTTTCTTTTTTTTGATCTTCACCTGAGGATATGTTTCCATTGACTTTCAGAGATTGTGGAAGAGAGATGGAGAGACAGAGAGAAATATCGATGTGAGAGGGACACTTTGATTGGTTTCCTCCTGTGTGAGCCCTGACCTGGTCCCCAGCCAGGGAGGATCCTGTAACCTAGGAACATGCCTTTGATCAGAATTGAAACCGGATCCTGCAGTCAGCAGGCCCAGGCTCTATCCACTGAGCCAAATCAGCTAGGGAAGGATATGACACTTCTTAGCCCCTCCAGCAGCAGACTTTCATTTTTTCTTCCAGGGGTATGGTGGAAAAACCCTAGATCACCTTCTTGGATTCTTATAACCCAAGTTACCAAGAACACTGCAAGTGGTGGCATATAGGAGCTTAGCTAATGAGAGGTCAGAAAAGGTGTTTACACTGGAACTGGTTTGGCTCAGTGGATAGACGGTGGGCCTGCAGACTGAAGGGTTCCAAGTTTGATTCCTGTTAAGGGCATGTACCTTGGTTGGAGGCACATCCCCAGTGGGGAGTGCACAGAAGGCAGCTAATCAATGTTTCTCTCTCATTGATGTTTCCAACTGTCTATCCCTCTCCCCTCTTCTCTGTAAAAAAATCAATAAAATATATATATTTTTAAAAATGGTGTTTCCTCTGCAGTTCATGTGGCCCTTGTGTTGTATTCACTGGGCTAAGGAGGTATCCCTGCCACACAGTGGCCACTGAGATCTCTGCACACCCCAGAGACTGGCAGCCAGCCCTTCCCATTGTAGGCACTGGACTCAGGGGCATACGGGGACTGCTGGGCTGCATGCAGCAGTGGCCGCCAGGATCTCTGCACATCCCAAAAACCAGCAGCCAGCTCCCTGTCATGGGTGCCCAGCTGGGAGCATAGATGCGAACCACCCCTAGCCACTTGGCTACTATACCTATAGTCCTGGAGTGGCTGGGGGTGTCCTAGGACCCCTAAGTGCAGGCCTACAGGCTAGGATCGGCCTGGGTCCTAAGTATGCTCCTGGGACCCAGGCTGCTCAACACCTGTGTATGCAAATTAACTGCCTTTTTTTATCTTTTTTTTAATTTTCTATTAATTTTTATTAATTTTTATACATATCTCCCTATTGCCCCCCCTCCCTCCCAGGCATACCCCGACCCCCCAGTGTCTGTGATCATTGGTTATGCTTATATGCATGCATACAGGTCCTTTGATTGATCACTTCTCTACCTCACCTAACTTTAATCTTTCTGCTGTAATTTCACAGTCTGTTTGATGCTTTATGATTTTTGTCCTCCTTAGAATTATCAGTCTACTCCCTTTCTGTGCTCCTGATTCTATTATATTCACCAGTTTATTCTGTTGATCAAATTTTTAATTCACTTAATTTTTTAGGTTCACTTGTTGATAGATATGTATTTGTTGTTCATAATTTTTTGTCTTTTACCTTTTTCTTCTTCCTCTTCTAAAAGAGTACCTTTCAGCATTTCATATAATACTGGTTTGGAGTAGATGAACTCCTTTAACTTTTTCTTCTCTGTGAAGATCTTTATCTACCCTTCAATTCTGAATGATAGCTTTGCTGGATAGATTATTCTTGGTTGTAGGTTCTTGTTGTTCATCACCTTGAATATTTCTTGCCACTCCCGTCTGGCCTGCATCGTTTGTTGAGAAATCAGCTGACAGTCGTATGGGTGCTCCCTTGTAGGTAATGAACTGTTTTTCTCTTGCTGCTTTTAATATTCTCTCTTTGTCTTTTGCTCTTGGTATTTTAATTATGATGTGTCTTGGGGTGGTCCTCTTTGGATTCCTTTTATTTGGGGTTCTGTGTGCTTCCTGGACTTGTAAGTCTATTTCTTTTACCAGATGTGGGAAGTTTTCAGTCATTATTTCTTTAAATAGGTTTTCAGTATCTTGTTCTCTCTCTTCTGGCACCCCCACAATTCTGATGTTGGTATGCTTGAAGCTGTCCCAAAGGCTCCTTACATTATCTTCACATTTTTGGATTCTTTTTTCTTCTTGCTTCTCCAGTTGAGTGTTTTCTGCTTCTTTATATTTCAAATTTTTGACTTGATCCTTTACTTTTTCTAGTCTGCTGTTAGGACTCTGTATAATAGTTTTTATTTCAGTCAGTGTATGTTTAATTTCTAGTTGGTCTTTTTTTATCTTTAGCTGGACCTTTTCCATCTCCTCTTGGGTCTCACTAAATTTATCCATCTTTTCTAGCATATTCTTGAAAAACCTTATAAGCATGGTTTTGAACTCTATATCCAGTCATTTTTTTTTCCTCCATTTCTTTTGTTTGTAATCCCTTCCCTTGTCTCGGCATTTTCACTATGCCGGGGGAAAACTTCTGTGTTGAATTCAGCTTTATGATAGCAGACACAAAGCCTCAGAAGCCTCTGTTGAGCTTGGGATGGGTGGAGTCTCAGGGCTTAAGGGACCGCCTTGCCTTCCAGTCGGCCCCGCCCTCCACGGCCCCTGAGTCTCACGTGACTGGGTAATGGCTGGAGCGGTCCTTGTGCGCGCGCCTGCAGTGCCTCTAACCGCCGCCTTTCCGACTTACCTGAGCACCAGGACCACACGAGTCTAGGTCCCCAGGGTTTCGCCCAAAACAGGGGCTTAGTGGAGTCAGAAGTGGCACAGTTGGCAGGGTCTGTCTCCCGCCCACTCGTGAAAGCCAGTGGCAGAATCAGCAATCTGTCCTGCGCGCAGTGCTGTGCGCGCCACTAGGCCTTTGATCTTTTGCGGCTCCCCTAAATTTCCGTGCACCTCTCCCTTTTCACAGTCCAAACTCCCCCCGTATGAGTTTCGGCTGGATCTGGGGTTTAGTGTCGTAGGATAAGGAGTTCAATGCCGTTGGGAGTGTCCATTTCCCTCCCACCAGAGAAAGCCAGCCAGGTACTCCGGCACCCGCTCTCTCCTTGTGCGTGTCTCCGTACCTCAGCTTTTTGCAGCTCCTCTGGGTTTCTGTGAGCCCCTCTCTTTCCTTCTAGTTGTAGAACTTCCACTCAGCCAACTTTCCTGTGGTTCTGGATGATGTCCGTTCTGTCTTTTAGTTGTAGTTTTGAAATTGTTGTGCGAGGCAGCAGTGTAGGTGTTTACCTATGCCGCCATCTTGGATTCCTCTTTAACTGCCATTTTTGTTGGGTTAATTTGCATACTTGCTCCTGATTGGCTGGTGGGTATGGCTTGGGGGCATAGCAGAGGTATAGTCAATTTGCATGTTTCTCTGTTATTAGATAGGATAGTACTGAAAGTCTCAATCACAGCAACCACACAAGAAGAAATAAAAGGCATCCAAATTGGAAAGGAGGAAGTGAAACTGTCATTATTTGAAGATGACATGATCTGTATATAAAGCATCCTAAAGAGTCCACCGATAAACTACTACAATTGATAAATGAATTTAATAATGTAGCCGGATACAAAATAAATACAGAAATTGGTTGCATATTTACACACCAATAATGAACTATAAGAGAAACTAATAAAACAATCCCATTCACAATTGCTTCAAAAATAATAAAATACTTAGGAATATATTTAGCTATAGATGTAAAAGATCTAGCCTGAGGAAATTAAAAGGCACTGAAGAAAGAAATTGAAAAGAAAAAAAGACACAAATAAGTGAAAGAATATAAGGTGTTCATGGACAGGAAGAATTAATATCATTAAAATGTCCATACTACCCAAAGCAAGCTATAAATTCAACATAATTCCTATCAAGATACCAGTGGTGTAATTCACAGAACTAGAACAAATATTCCAAAAATTTATATGGAACCACAAAAGAGCCCATATAGTTATAGTAATCTTGAAAAAGAAGAACAAAATTGGAGGTATCACAGTACTTTATAACAAGCTATAGTACAAGGCCACAGTAGTTGAAACTGCATGTACTGGTATAAAAACAGATATATAGATCAATGGAACAAAATAGATAGCCCAGAAATCAACCCACACCTTTATAGTCAACTGGTGTTTGATAAAGGAGGCAAAAAACATACAATGGAATAAAGATAGTATATTCAATAAATGGTTTGGGGAAAATTGGACAGATATACATATACACATACATATACACAAAAGAAACTAGAGCACCTTCTTATATCCTACACAAAAATAAACTTAAAATAGATAAAAGACTTAAATATTAGACTCAAAACCATAAAAATCTTAGAAGACATTTCTTGTACCAATATTTTTTTCATATATCTCTTTGGAGAAGGGAAATAAAAAAATAAATTAAAAATTTTTCATTTTAATCAAACTAAAAAGTTTTGCAGAGCAAAGGAAGCCATCAACAAATGAAAAGAGAATGCACTGAATGGGAGAACATATTTGCCAATGATATGTTATCTGATAGGTTAATATCCAAACTTTATAATATATGAAACTCAGCACCAAAAAACAAACAGATAATCTGATTTAAAAATGGACAAAGGACCTGAATAAACACTTTTCCAAAGAGAACGCACAGATAGATGTCCAATAGACATGTGAAAAGATCCTTAATGTCACTAATCATCAGAAAAATGCAATTTAAAACCACAATGAGATATCACCTCTCACCTATCAGATGGTTATCATCAATAAGTCAACAAATAAGTTTTGGTGAGGATGTGGAGAAAAAGAAACACATGTGCATTATTGGTTGGAATAATGCAACAGCCACTGTGGAAAGCAGTATGAAGTTACCTCAAACAATTAATTATGGATCCAGCAATTCCACTTCTGGGAATATATCCCAAGAAACCTGAAACACTAATTTGAAGAACATATACACCACTTTGTTCATTGCAGCACTATTTATAATAGCCAAGATTTGGAAGCAGCCTAAGTATCCACCAGTAGATGAGGGGATAAAAAAACTGGGTACATTTACACAATGGACTACTGCTTGGATGTAAAAAAGAAAGAACTCTTACCATTTGTGACAGCATGGATGGACCTGGAGAATATTATGCTAAGTGAAATAAGCCTGTCTGAGGAAGATAAATATAACCTAATCTCACTTATATGGAGCCTAATGGACAAAATAGAAACAAACTCATAGAGAATAGCCTGCTCGCTGTCAGATGGGGAAGGTGTTATAGGGAGAGGTGAAAAAGATGGAGAGATTAAGCAAAACAAAATAAAACAAAAACAAAACTCACAGACACAACAGTATGGTGAATACCAGAGAGAAAAGGGGTTGGAGAGGTAGAAGATGGTATAGGGTGATAAATGATGTTATAAGGAGACTTGATTTCGAGTGGTTTTTCACACAATATAATATAAGATGATGTATAATAGAATTGTATACATGAAACCTATTAATTGTATTAACCAATGTCACCCTAATAAATTCAATTTCAAAAAAGTTGCTGCCTTTTTCACAACCGTGCTGCCCTCACTGTACCTTCTCTTCTTCTCAATGTGGAACGTTGTACTGCCTCCCACATGGTTTCCCTTTCTCCAGGTTTTCCCAGTTGTAAAAATGTACACACATATATAAGGCCATACACATATTTGTAAGAATAATTTTCAGACATAGTTTGCATGGCAGAGTATACTGTTGAGAATTACAGGAGCCGCCTGTTACTTCTGCATAAAACTTACATTCCTTAGTCACTTTCTCAAGGCTTACCCTTTGAATATTGAATACATTCATATTACCTAATATAGCTGTTTAAAACAGACAGACCACCTTTAAATATTGAGCTTAATTGGAATAATGTTTTATGACACTGAACAGCTTTTTTTGTGCTTTAGCTCTACACGGTTCATTTAACACATTATAACCTGCTCAGAGAACTTTTAAAAAAAGTAATGTGCCATGTGTATGGGAGACATGTTTCCCAGTTCATGGAGTCATAACTATGTAGAGAATGATCTTATTTAATCTTTCTGTGGCATGGTGTTTTCATAGGGAGGAAATCAGACAGCTACAGTAATTGCATTATGTTCAATGAAGGATTTCAACTTAGCACAAGAGACCTGCCAGTTGGCAATCAGGGATGTTGGAGGCCTTGAAGTTTTAATCAATTTACTTGATACAGATGAAGTCAAATGTAAGGTGAGTGGCTTTGTTACAATGGATGAGGGACTTTTTTTATACCTTCTCATAGGTCTCTTCTTAATTCTAGGTGTTTGCTACTCCTACTGCCTGCTTCTCACCTTATCTGCTATTATTACTGCTAAGATAACTTGCTACTTCTACTGTTAGCTGCTCTTCTCATCTCTCTGCTTTTCTTTTTTTTTTAACCTGGTCCTTTTCATTAGTATCTGCTTTTTAAATGATGATGTTATTTTATATAATTAAAGGGAACTATATAGGCTATGTGTAGCATCTGGGAATAAAATTTTTTTCCTCTAAAAACTTAATTGGGGAAGGATTTTTGGTAGACTTAGAATTTTTAAAAATATAGCACTGGTCCTATATTAAGCACACATTAATCTATAACCATTTTTTTTCTCATTTAGATTGGTTCATTAAAAATCCTGAAGGAAATCAGTCATAATCCTCAAATCAGACGTAATATTGTTGACCTTGGGGGCTTACCAATTATGGTTAATATACTTGATTCTCCACATAAGAGTCTGAAATGTTTGGCAGCTGAGACAATTGCGAATGTTGCCAAGTTTAGAAGAGCAAGGTGGGCAGTGAGACACCATGGGGGCATCACTAAACTGGTGAGTACCACCGACATCATCATCAGCACAGCAGCTGCCACGGAAATGTCAGCTTCATGCTGTCCTTTCTGGCCACTCCTGGACATTAGATAACCACAGGGCATGTTCTGAGAATATCTTTTGATATGCCATGTCCTTGAAAATTATTTCTGTATATTTATATTAGCAAGTGGCCAAAACACATGTTTAACCTTACTTTGCAAAGAAATGTAAATTTTTTGGCCAAAACCGGTTTGGCTTAGTGGATAGAGCATCAGTCTGTGGACTGAAAGGTCCCAGGTTCGATTCCAGGTAAGGCCATGTACCTTGGTTGCAGGCACATCCCCAGTAGGGGGCGTGCAAGAGGCAGCTGATCCATGTCTCTCTCATCGATGTTTCTAACTCTCTATCCCTCTCCCTTCCTCTCTGTAAAACATCGATAAAATTAAAAAAAAGAAATATAAATTTTAAAAATAGTTGTAGTTCTCACCTATCACATTCATAGGGATACATTCATGTCTGTGTGCAGTGTTGGTGAGGGATGGTGAGAGTCTGTTCAGTAGGAAGCAGTCTGGTAGCCTTTTACTCCAATGTGGTGATATCACCATGAAGATTGTCCTCAAGGTGACAGAGGCACATCTTATTGTTACACATAAGAGTGACAACTGAAAATACTTGTTTTGCAATATTAGATCAGTAAAATAATTTGTGGTATATCCATAAGAAATGCCTATTTTCAGCTCTATCAATGATATATTTTAGATGTTTATTTAGTACCAAGGGATAAATGAATATTTAATGTTATATAAAATCATAACAGGATTAAAAACCAATGGTACCTATGATTCCAATTTTTAAAGGCCTACCTAAAAAGTACAGAAAAGATGCTTGAAATAAATACAGAATATTGTTGACAGGAGTTTTCTCTGAAATGATTATCAAATTTTCTTCCTATTTTCAAATACATGTCAGTTTGTTATAGAAATATTATTTTTATAATAAAAAATGATTATTTAAATAGCTATCACTGAAAGATAAAGTTTAACATTTTGTTCAATACCTTTGCCATGACAGGAAAGATCTTAATAAAGTGTAATATGCAAATGCATTTCCACTCTCCTTAGGAATGATCGATAGATAGATCTTGTGTCTGTCCCACAGCTTGTATTCATCACTTCTGTAGTTTAACTTCCTTAAGATGAGAACCAAATCTTATATATCTTAGTGTCATCCACAGCACTTAGTCCCATACCTGACACATAAAAAGGGGTAATAATTATATATTGAGTTCATGTGGATTTAATGTGAATATATGCACAGTGAAAGGTGTTCAGAAACTTACTAAAAGAGATTCTATGTTTTATTTGTAATTCTATGTTTTTATAAATTGTAATTATTTGCTTTATAAATAAGATGGACTTACGGATGGATAGATGGATGAACAGATGTCTAGCTATGTGATAAATATGACAGAATGTTTGTTAGAGAATCTAGATTATGGCTGTATGGATGTTGCTATACAGTTGCTGTACAATTTTTTCATTCTTTGTGTATGTTTGAAAATTTTCATAATAAAATCCTAGGGAAGTGGTAATTATTACTGTGATTATCATTATTCTACTTAAATAATGAAATTATATGACAGTCTGATGTGGCTTTCCACTTAAATAATGAAATTATATGACAGGTTGATATGGCTGACACTACTCTCATTGAATTATAAGAAAGGAAAATGTAGAATAAAACTAAAATATGTTTTTTATGGGAGTCTTATACATCACATTTTGGGGTCTGAAATTTGAACAGTGGCACTAATCTAGTCAAGATAATGACATACAATTTAATTTTAAACAATAGCTAAATAGGTAAGAAAAAAACAATGGTGGAGAGACTAATAATAAACTTGTAATTACTGTGTTGAGAAAATATCATGGAAGGACTAGAATTAGGGTCCACTTTTGGTTTGCTAGCTAAGGGGATAGGAGATAGAGTCCCCAACTAAAACTGGAAATGAGGGATCACTAATGCAGAAATGGCGCTGTAGAGTGGTTATGGCATCCCAGCAAGAGAACTGAGATTAAGAGCATACAGGCCAGAGTGGGTTTGATAAAATAGGTCAGCCACTGGAGAGGCCTACCAGATAGAGACTGTGGAGAAGAGTCTGAGTAAGCAGGAAGAATGCATCAGGCCCGGACATATTGCAGGATCCAATGCTGTTAGTACTGTGGCCTATTCTCATGTTTCTCTCTATATATAGCACACATGACCTTTTCTGTGAAAACCATTTCAATCATTTATTGAATTGTGTGTCAAATACAGATCTAGGTGGTGGAATTATGAATATAAATAAAGGTATTTTCCTGACTAAAGTCATATCATACTCTCATTGTGGTGGGACAGAGGAGATATAGGCAAAAATATAAGTAGAGGGTGAATTTAGGTATTTCGTTGAAGTCAGTACTGGGAATAGTGGAGGAACAAAGGAGGGGCTAATAAATTGACTCTACTTGGAAGAGGAGGGTCAAGAAAGGCTGGAGAGAGCAGATATTGCCTTTACTAAGTCATGAAAAGTGAGTAGGTATTTGTCAGGCAGACACACCAGGGAAGATGAAGTTGTGTTGGTAACAACATTGAGTGCTTGGAAACCACAAGTGGTTTAATGAGGCCAGTCATAGGGTGAAAACAGCTGCGTGGTAAGAGGTGAAGCTGGATGACCAGTGAGAGGTACACATGATGGACATCCCACAGCGTCTTATCCAATGAGCTACAAAGTTTGAACTTTATATAGATAATGAGGAATACTTCTAATAGATACCAACTTTTAGTCTGTCTGCCATATGTTAAATCCTGCTATCTTAGAATTTTTTCCCCACCTTGCTATCCTATCCCCAATAGGTACCAGAAAGCCATGTAAATATGCCTTACTCATGTCCTTCCTTGGACTGTACTAATTAGATAGACCATGAGTGTCCACCTGACTCATGCTAATTCTACTGTATCTCTCCCAGGAATTTGGAGTTAGAAATCAGAGACTCTTGTTTTGGTGTTCTTGATTATGTGGGTAATATCCCTGTAATTTGGTCTGCAGAGGAGAAGAATGGAATAGACATGAATATGATAAAATCAGCTTTGGGAGGCCTTGTTTCACTTTTATATGGGGCACCCTGCCATACTGCTGTATCTATATACTAGGTGTACCGGTTAATAATGGTGGATTTTGTAATCAAAGAAAACAGGATGTTTTCCAGAGAAACATTAAAAGTGCTTTATTCAAAGTAGTGTCCATGGCTAGCTACACATTTCTCCCATCTTTCAGGTAATTTGTGGATACTGCCTCAAAACAAGAAAATAGAATTTTTCTTGTTTTGAGGCAGACCATCCAGAAAACCAATTTTCCACAGCTTCGTACGTTTTGAAGTGCTGCTCAGAAAGTGCATGTGCCACTGATCGAAACAGGTGGTAAGCTGAAGGAGCAAGCTCTGGTGAATACGTTTAGTGGGTTAATATTTGCCAGGCAAGATTTTTTAACGTGTCTTTAACTCTTTTTGAAGTGTGTGATGGTGCATCATCATGAAGCAAAATTACTTTACCATGTCTTCTGGCCCATTCTGGTCATTTCACAATCAAAGTGTGGTTCAAATTGATTATTTGTTGTTGGTAGTGATCAGTATTAACGGTTTCACCTGGTTTTAGAAGCTCATAATGCACCACTCCTTCCTGATCCTACCAAATGCAGAGCATTGTCTGCGATTTGGCCTTGCAGTCGATATTGATGGTTGACCTAGATCAGTGGTCGGCAAACTCATTAGTCAACAGACCCAAATATCAATAGTACAATGATTGAAATTTCTTTTGAGAGCCAAATATTTTTAACTTAAACTATATAGGTAGGTACATTGTTATTAACTTAATTAGGGTACTCCTAAGCTGGCCTTTGCTAAAAACTCAAGGGGTCAAAGAGCCGCATATGGCTCGCAGTCCACAGTATGCCAACCACTGACCTAGATTAACCCATGACTTTTTGCATTTGGGATTCTCAGAATAAATCTACTTTTCATCACAGTTACAATTAACTGCAAAAAAAAAAAAAGATTTTCTTTCATGCCATTGAAGCAACATTTTACTGATGACTTCAGTTTTCCATTTGTCTTTGGTTCAATTGATGTGGCACCCACTTTCCTTCCTTTAAAATCTTTCCTGTTGCTTGTAAATGATTGGAAATTGTTTGCTGAACATGTTTAATCTTTCTGCAAGTCGTTTTTGAGTTTGACATGCATCTTCATCCAATAATGCTTGTAATTGTTGGTCTTCAAACTTTTTCGGTTGACCTGAATGTTCTTTGTCTTTCACATCAAAATCATCATTTTTAAAGCATTTAAACCAGTGTTCACAAGTATCTTGAGATGGAGTATGTTCACCATAAGCTTCCTGAAATATACGATAACTTTTTCTTCAAAATAAAGTAATGAATTAAAACTTCCCGCAGATGCTCTCTTTTTTGGCACAAAATTAGACATTTTTTAAGCATAAAAATATCTATGATGTTAACAACTTCAGCAGATTTGACATACGAAGTTTTGAAGCATGTTGTCAATACAAAAAAAAAAAACAACAAAAAAAACAGCATACATACCAAATCGCATATATACCAACAAATGTGTAGCTCCCATCTATTGAAAAAAGCCCACACTATTAACTGGTTCACCTAGTAAACTGCTTGTCTTTAATGTCTTCAGTGACTTTGGTTATTGCCAAGAAAAGAGAGGGTCCTGGCAGCTGTGCCATTTGTTTTGGGTTTTGGTATTGCAGTTAAAGGGCTATGTCTCATGGTTTTAACAGTTTATAGGTCATTCACTTTTCATGGCTTTGGGGAGTCTACTTTTCTGAGATACCAGGGCTGAGGATATGGTTTACAAATCTTATTAATGTAAATGTTAGAGCCATATTAAGAAAATACTGTCTTGGTGGGATTAAATTTATTATGGGAAGGAACTTTAAAAGTTCCCAAATCTGGAGGAAGGTGATTTGAAAGGTTTTGTTTCTTTGCTTTCACTGATTGCTGTGTGGTATGAAAGTCAATTTTTAAAAATATTCTTATTTTTTATGGAGGAGAGTTTGGTAGCAACCCTGTACGTATTATAGGATACATTAACTTTTATTGGGAAGATTCCTACCTATATTATGTTTATCTATCTTTTAGGTCGCTCTACTCGATTGTGCACAGAATTCTGCAGAACCTGCTCAGTCGAGTCTGTATGATGCCAGAGACGTGGAAGTGGCTCGCTGTGGGGCGCTGGCACTGTGGAGCTGCAGTAAGAGTTATGCGAATAAAGAAGCCATTCGTAAGGCTGGGGGCATTCCATTGTTGGCTCGGTTGCTGAAAACGTCTCATGAAAACATGCTGATTCCAGTGGTGGGGACTTTGCAAGAATGTGCATCAGAGGTACCCAGGCCTGCTTTACTTCCCTTGCTCTCATTTACTATGTATTTCTGTAGTTGAAAAACAATTTGTAAGATTATCATGACTGCTAAGGATTTTTTTTTGTTTTCAAGAAGTCAGAATTCTATTAGAAAGAGACAATCAAACTAGTAGAACATTAATTACATTGGTATTTGGGTGGTTCATTATTTTTAAATACATTTTTATTGGTTTTTAGAGAAAGTAGAAGGGAGAGAGAAAGAGAGAAGAAAACATTGATATGAGAGAGAAACATCAATTGATTGCCTCCCATATGGGTCTCTGACAGGCGATGAAACTGTAACATGGGTATGTGCCCTGATCAGATTTATTTTTGAAAATCTTGACTAAGTTCTTTTATTATTATATCAATATGTTAACCGTGGAGTTGTATATTTGATAAGTTTATTTAATGTAATTATTAATAAATTTTAAATAGATACTTATGTGCATACATTATATATACATAAATATTTAAATTCATGCTACTAGGAAAACTACCGAGCTGCAATCAAAGCAGAAAGGATAATTGAAAATCTGGTAAAGAACCTAAATAGTGAGAATGAGCAACTGCAGGAACACTGCGCCATGGCCATCTACCAGGTACAGTGGGCCCTGTGGACAGTCCTGTTGTTCTCCATGTTTCTAAACATATAGTCTCATTCTCTGGGGGTGAAACTCAGAAATCTGAATTTTTAACTAGAACCCCCAGGGATTTTCATGCATCAGAGGACCACTGTCCTATGCTAATGACAGATGCCTATATAGATCAGAGAGGAATCTTCTCCAACATATCTGATTATTTACAATTATATAAGACATTTGCATATCTTTATCTGCTAAAATTATTTACTTAGTGTAAAATAGCTAAATATGTATATAGTACCTTTATATTGATTTTCATTATATCCCATTCAAATATACTGGTCTTAGGAAATTTGTCTCCTACCAAGACAAGATGGATGAATGAGTGCATGTGTGTGTGTGTATATTTATGTTTTATTTGTTTATTTATTTATGTTAATAGTTCATTATTTTTTGTGAGTTATAAATTGCATAGTACAGTAGGTCTGCAGATAACATCATTTCATTCAACATTATCTATATCTATAAAAGCCTAACATGCAAAGTGTCCTCTTGGGAGTTCGACTGACTGGGAGTTTGATAGCTCACTATGATGTGAGGTGGCCACCAAGGAGTGGCGCAGAATGATGGAAGGCCCCAGTTGGCAGCCAGCAACTGGGGAAGGGAACCCCTGGCCGGCAGCCGGCTGCCAGCAGCCAGCAGCCACTAGGGACCCTACCCATGCATGATTTTATGCACTGGGCCTCTAGTTTCATTATAATGTTGATGAGATGCTGTAGTAACTTAACTCTTATTTATATCAATTAGCCTATAGGAATTTTTTTTATTATGTCTTTTCACTTAAAGTCACAGAACCTGTTGATGATGTTAAGTGAGGACTTACTGTATTCCAAAAAACAGATTAAAATGGTAAAAGGGTAGAAAAGATGGCCCAGACAAATTAGTATATGGCTGGCTACTGGCAATGCCAGCTTCCCCCTAATCAGGATAGATTTCCTAGAGGAATGCATTTTAAAATGTGCAGTGAGAATTCACTCAAACAATAGAATCAGAGAGGAGATACATGTTGATAGAGTATTGTAATAGTTTGCTTGGGCTGCCATAACAAAATACCACAGCACTGGGTGACTAAGCAACAGATAACTGTCGCTGAAAGATAAAGATTATCACTTGATTTTTCCTCAGTGTCCTAATATCCTCTTTCTATAGAGCTACATGCCATATTGGATTAGAGTTCACTTAAATGACTTCATTTAATCTTAATTACCTCTTTAAAGACCCTATCCTCAAATATTGTCACTTTCTGTTGTATGGGAGTTAGGACTTCAACTTATGAGTTTTGAGGACATGCAACCAGCTCATAACAAGGATATATAGCTTTGATGGTATATATATACCTCATAAGAATAAGCACTAAGGGTCAGTTAGAAATAGCAATTAATTTTTAAAATTGCAAGTGAACCAAAATGGGAAGTCACAAATAGAAGATAAGCATGGAGGTGCTCTATGATGAGGATTTCTTCCAGTGGCACTCACTGATGATGCATTACATTTATCTATATCATGTTGCTTCATGACCTCAGAAACCAACTTTATGCTTAAGATAATAGCAAACCTATACTGAGTTAATCATTTTTGCCTCTATAACCTGAGAAGGATGATCAGTTGAGAATATCTAGGCAACACATATTTATTTCAAAGGATGATATTGGTTACTATTGATATGACCCACTGCTCTGGTCATAGAAACTTCATCAAGGAAATTCCTCATCTTTTAGGTTTTGGAAGTCATTGAAGGTTTAATTGTATCCCTTCCACTGGTCTATATTCTCTACTGTGTTTTTCTAAGACTGGTTGCATCACTGTAGAGATGTATGTGAAATTCTAAGTTTCTTACCAATCTTTGCCTCTGTCTCGTTAGAAGCCCAGGCTAAATCAGGATTGGCTTGGGAGAATTGCCCAAGTATCTAGAAACTTCTAGGCATTACCAAAACCATGTAAAGGAAGACAGACATTGTCAGATATCTGCAAATATAGAAAATAATTATGTTTTATTTGGAGGTGTCTTTAGAAAATTATGCTCTCTGAGAAGTTTCATAGCTAGTACAAATGGCAGCCTCTTTCATAATCACTGAAGTCTCAATATGCCTTACTCACTGCCAGCCTCTCACTTGACTTTATGTGTAGTGTGCTGAAGATGAAGAAACCCGTGACCTGGTTAGGATGCATGGAGGACTTAAACCCCTGGCCAGTCTGCTCAATAAAACTGACAATAAAGAACGTCTGGCCGCTGTCACAGGGGCAATATGGAAATGTTCCATCAGCAAAGAGAATGTGACCAAGTAAGAGAAGGCATTTTGTATTCTGTAATAAAAATAAGGACACCAAAATAGTCTTTTAAGAAAGAGTCTATAATAATACACATTTTGGACTAGGTTGGCAGAATTAATGAATTCTTAGAAATGAAAGACCCCTACTTCCCATGTTTTTTGTGCTTCGTTAAGGATCAGGGGCTTGCTGACATAATTTTCCAGTGAGAGTGTGCTGTTTGGCATATGGGCAGCCACTTAAACATGATGTATCTCTCATATTTCCTGCAGATATCTACTGAGGTTGAGGGGATAGATTTTCCATTGAATCTTTAGAAATGGAAGAGGTTCCATTCTTTCCCTTTTTATGAAGATAAACAAGATGAGTCAGCTAAATGCCAATTAAGCAATTCATCTTAAAGATAATAATTTTCAAATATGATTTCATTAAATTTCAAAGTATTTGTAAACTTTATGACCATTTGATTTAATTTAATGTTCAAATTCATCTCTTCATTTATTTTTAGAGTTCTCACCCTCTATGATGAATATTCTGAAGCAACTTTTCCTTATCTCAAACATGATAATTATCTTAAACAAAAAAAAATCACATGCCCAATTGAAAACAAAATAGACGTATTTTTCTTTGTTTATGTAAAATGGTCTCTGTAACATGAGGAAAACAGCCCTTATCATAGTGGAATCATTGCCACTCAGATTTGTTTCAAAGGCTGTATAGTACAGAGGTTAAGCTTCAGATTAACTTTCTGACAATGGGGACATTAATAGTACTTGCATTATAGTGTTTTTTGTAAGGATGGAATGAACATATAGTTGAGGTTTAACTATTAAATATTATTACTATTATCATTAGAGAACTTTATGCCTGAAATAATATTGTTCTCCTCTTTCTTTGCTCCCCACCTCTTTTTCTTGTGATGAATTTAGGTTTCGGGAATACAAAGCTATTGAAACTTTAGTGGGACTTTTAACTGACCAGCCCGAAGAAGTTCTTGTGAATGTGGTGGGTGCACTGGGAGAATGTTGTCAAGAATATGAAAACCGAGTCATAGTCCGGAAATGTGGTGGCATTCAACCACTTGTGAACCTCCTCGTTGGAATAAACCAAGCTCTTCTTGTCAATGTCACAAAAGCAGTTGGTGCATGTGCAGTAGAGCCCGAAAATATGACGTAAGTGGCCCTACAGTCTGAAAGTTTTTGTTTGAGAATGTTAGGGGAAACACATGGGTAATCATGGAATAGTGACATCACTTAAAATTGAATGATGAAAAAGTAAAAATAGTTTATATATAAATAACCACAAGGTTACCAAATCATGATCACAGAACAAAATTATTCCCTTGGATGAGCTGGGGGCCTGAAGCTGGGCATATTGGGATGAGTTCAAATACCCAGTAATCAATTTCCCATGTAGAAACTTTAATCATCAAAAATTTTCTTTGTGTACCAGGGAAGAATTATCTACCTAAAGATCATAGGTAGTTGTAGGTAGCATTCCCATTGTATTCTCCTTGCTTCAATTGAACACCTAACAAGAGCTTTGAATAGATAAGGGGAAAAACAAAGGATATTAAACTATGATCTTGGTCCTTGAGCAAATGTTGTCTAATTAGGAAGACTTAAATATGGTACAATTTAAGAACAACAGCAAAATTATATATCCAGAAGAGAAGAAACCCATATGAGTCAATATTATTGTATTAGGGTTCCCCAGAGAATCAGATCCAACAGTGTGTGTGTGTGTGTGTGTGTGTGTGTGTGTGTGTGTGTGAGAAGAGAAAAAGAGGGGGAGGAGACTGATTGGGAGATTGAGATTGATTTACATTAAGGAATTATTGTGGAGGCTTGGCAGGTCCAAATTCTGATGGAGTAGGCTAACAGCAGCTGGCTGGAGAATCAGAAAAGAGTTGCAGTTTGAATTCTGTCAGTCTTCTGGCAGAATTTCTTCTTGCTCAGGAAGGTTAGTCTTTGTTTTATTAAATCCCTCACCTGATTAGATGTGGCCCATGATTATGGATGATAACCTGTTTTACTCAACATCTACCAATTTAATGTTAATCTGATCCCAGAAAACACCTTTACAGAAATATACAGAATAATGTTTGGTTAAATAACTGGTATCCCTTAGCCCAGTCAAGTTGACATAAAAATGAGCCATCCTAAATCCACCCTTTGTCAACTTGGCACTCATATACACATCTTAAATCGCATTTAATCGCCATATAAATATGATTATAAGGTTATACTTCTGCCTAATTATCTTGCATCCAACTAAAATTTGCTAATGATTTCCCCAGAAGAGGAAACAAAGTTCTTGGGCAATTCTTACTCTTATTGATATCCTGTAACTTAAATATTGTGATGTAAAGTTAGCAATACTTAAAAACTATGATATAAAGTCTATGCATCTCATGTTACATGACAAGACAATAACAGAGGACAGAAAACAAAGATACACACATAAAACATTTATAACAAAACTAGAATCTGAAATTCGTGCACAGGGGTGTGTGTCCCTCAGCCCAGCCTGCACCCTCTCCAATCCTGGATTGTGAGAGGGCAGTCGGACATCCCTCTCACAATCTAGGACTGCTGGCTCCCAACTGCTCACCTGCCTGACTTCCTGATTGTGTCTACCTGCTTCTGCCTGCTAGCCTGATCATCCCCTAACCACTCCCCTACCAGCCTTATTGAGGCCTAACTGCTCCCCTGCCAGCCTCTTTGCCCCTAACTGCCCCCTGCAGGTTCGGTCACCCCCAACTATCCTCCCTTGCAAGGCTGGTACCTCCTAACTACTTTTCTCTGCTGGCCATATTGTGGTGGCCATCTTGCGTTCACATGGGGGCAGCCATCTTATGTGTTGGAGTGATGGTCAATTTGCACATAACTCTTTTATTAGATAGGATATGAAGGAATATTCTGATAATTACAGTCCTCATTTCTATAACTGGTCACATGGCTGTCACTGGTATGTGTAACTACCTTCTTTCACTACTCATTCTGTATTTCCTTTAGCCTCAGCTAGAACTTCACTTCATTGTTCTTCTTTACCTGGAGGAGGTGACTTCATTCTTGAAGGTCTGGGCTATTTACTAGTCCTGCCTGGATTGGGTTTGTTGTGGTTTCCTATTGACTTTAATCACAGGGCATGGTAATACTAAGAGATACTTTAAGGGACTTCCTGTATTCCAGATGTATTCATCCCTTACACCTGTTGTGGAGTAGCAGTCCAATTTCCCCTTGGTAATCAGGATCAATTACCCCAGCCAGCATAGTAACTCTCTTCTTTGCCTGTTGATTTAGAGGCATGAGAAGCCAAAGTGGCAGTCTTAACTTCCAGTTCAGTGGCATCATTAATGCATCTCCTGGTGAAAACATTCTTCCCTTTGAAATTAAGATGTCTAGATTAGCAAAGCATACGGTTATAAGGACATGAGTACATATTTTGATAGTAGGTCACTAGGGATAATAGTAGGTGCCATTCCCATTTCCACACTTTGATTCCTGGAACCAGGAATTCTGACGGTGGTAGAAACAGCACCATATTGTTTACTGGTAAATAGCTCTATTGACATGACTTGTAGACTCCCAAAAGTCCAACCAGCTTTTCTTTACTTCACCCCCTTTCTGCCCCCTTCATCCAAGATGGCATTGTTTCTACTGAAGTAGTTAATTGGATCCATGACTCACAACTGTAATATCTTTGTCATATGATTGTCTAGCTATAATCTTTTTTTAAAAAATATGTTTTTATTAATCTTAGAAAGAGAAAGGTAGAGGAAGAGAGAGACAGAAACATCAATGATGAGAGAAAATCATTGATCAACTGCTTTCTGCAAGCCCTCTCCTGGGGATGGAGCCTACAACCCATGCATGTGCCCTTACCAGGAATCGAACCTGTTATCTCTTGGTTCCTGAATTGATGCTCAACTGCTGAGCCACTGGGCAAAACTCTTTTTAATAACTACATTAAGTAAACTGTTATATTTATTGATTTTCCAGTTGATTCCATTCAAGAAAAGTCCAGAGAAAACAATGACACACATTTTTTTAATTTTAATATTCTTTAAGGAACCTAGATTTTGAAGCAACAAAATGTAATGAAAGAAAAAGAATGACTCAGTGATAAACAAAAGGCCTTAAGAACATTTTGATTGAGTTAGGATGACAGATAAGTAATTTTAAAATAGAGTAAAAACTGAGATGGCAGTAAATACATATTTTTTTGGTAAATATACAAAATGATTCTGTGGAATTTTATGAGGCTTTACTTCTGGGTAATGTATATGGACTACAATAAAGACCAAAAGTAGAAAAAAAAACATTTTATCCCAACAAGTAAATGGCCACAACTCCAAATCTTAAATGTGAAAACATATATTAAATATAAAAACATCAGCAAAATGTTGTGAATTATTATTAGTGTATAATAGACTGACAGCTAACACAAACCTCCTCAGATTCCAAGCTTTTCCCCCAACTAAGTCTTATGGTCATGAGCTGCATAGCCAACATTTGTTTCATAGAGAGCAGAGATGAGAGGAGTGAAGGGATTTTGGAAGAAGTTAGGAACTTCACATCAGAGACCTAGTTTTGCAATGTAAAACATCATAGCTCTGTAGTATAATTTGAAGTCAGGCAGTGTGATACCTCCAGCTATGTTCTTTTTTCTCTCTCAGGATTGCTTTGGCTATACTTTTGTGGTTTCATAAAAATCTGGTGATTTTTGCTCTATTTCTTTGAAAAATGACATTGGGATTTTGATGGTGATTGCAGTAAGTCTGTATATTGCTTTGGGTAAATGGCTGTTTTAACTATGCTGAATCTTCCAATCCATGAGCAAAGGATATTTTTCCATTTTGTTGTGTCTTTTCAACCTCTTTTTATAATGATTTATAGTTTGATTGATTTGCATATGTTGGCGTGAACCTCACTTAATCATGATGTATTATTTTTTTATGTATTATTATATTTGATCTGATAACATTTTGTTTATAAATTTTGCATCTATATTCATCAGATATTAGCCTATAGTTCTCTTGCCCAGAAAATATAGCTCAGCAGTTGAGCATTTACCATGGACCAGGAGTTCACAGTTCAATTCCCAGGGAGGGCACATGCCTGGGGAAGCTGCGTCACTGGGCCTTACAGGACAACTACTACATGAGGCCATTTATTTAAGTCTGGGACACATAGCAGCTCTACCTAGTACAAAGAAACAAACTCAGAGAAGCCGCCAAAATGCAGAGACAAAGAAACAAGCCCCAAATAAAAGAACAGGAGAAATCTTCAAAAAAAGAACTAAGTGAAATGGAGGCAAACAAACTGCCAAATACAGAGTTCAAAACAATGGTTATAAGCATGTTCCAGGAACTTAATAAGAAGTTCAACAGTGAAAAATCCATAGAAACCATAAAAATGATCCAGGCAGAAATGAAGGATACACTAGCTGAAATGAAGAGTAATGTATAGGGAATCAACTATAGAATAGATGAAGTTGACAATCAATTTAGCAATTTGGAATATAAGGAAGAAAAATACTCCATCAGAACAACAAAAATGAAAAATGATTTTAAAAAAATGAGGACAGTGTAAGAAGCCACTGAGAAAACCTCAAGCACACCAACATTCACATCATTGGGGTTCTAGAAGGAGAAGAGAGAGAGCAGGAAATTAAAAACCTATTTGGAAAACATAATGACAGAAAACTTTCCTAACTTAGTGAAGGAAATAGACATAACAAGTCCAGGAAGTACAGTGAGTCCCAAACAAGATGAAATCAAAGGCCCATATCAAGTCACATTACAATTAAAATGCAAAAGAATAAAAACAAAAAGAGAATCATAAAAGCAGGAAGAGAAAAGCAATTATTTGTCTACAAGGAAGCTCCCATCAGACTGCCAACTGATTTCTCAGCAGAAACTTTGCAGGCCAGAATGGAGTGGCAAGAAATATTTAAAGTGATGGAAAGCAATGATCTACAACCAAAATTACTCTACCCAGCAAAACTATCATTTAGAATCAAAGGACAGATAAAGAGCTAACAAGACAAGAAAATACTAACAGATTTCATCACCACCAAACCTATATTGCCAAAAATTTTAAAAAGTTTTCTTTAAGAAGAAGGGAATAAAAGATAAAAACATGAACAATAGCCCTGACTTGTTTGGCTCAGTAGTTAGAGTGCTGGCCCATGGACTGAAGGCCTTGGTTCTGGTTAAGGCCACATGCCTCGGTTGCAGGCTTGATACCTGGCCCTGATAGGGGTATGTGCTGGAGGCAACCAGTCAATGTGTCTCATATCAGTGTTTCTCTCTCTGTGTCTCTCCCTTTACTTTTCACTCTCTCTAAAAAATAAATAAATAAAATAGCCGGAAAAAATATCCTTGGATGAGGATTAACAAAAATAATAATAAAATAAAATGTGTTAATTTAAAACAAAATATGAACATTAAAATGCTACTAAATACATATCTATAACAATTGAATCTAAAAAACAAAAATAAAGCCCTGGCTAGCATTGCTCAGACACAACTGAACTCAATAGCGTGAGGCAAGAGTGGAGGGCAGACCTAGTGATTCAACAGGTGGAGAAGAAGTACTGCCTATGTGCTTGAGGTGGGGAAGAATGGTCCCCTTTCCAAAGCTACACAGATCAATCACTATCTGAATCTCCTCAGAGCACTTCTCCAGAAAAAGAACTTCCCAAAGGTCCTTGCTGGGTGCAGCCAGCAGACCTCTCTGCAGGACCTGAGCATGGCAGAGTAGTATCACCAGTAGTTGGAGGATTAGTCACCACACTTCCTAGGCTAGTGCTGTAACAATAGAAATGCTGGACCCTGGGAAAGTGGTGTCTGGGACTCTAGCAAACTCTTTTCTCTCCCAGGCAGTCTGAATCCCCCTCTGATATTCACTACTAGATGCTATGTGGGTTTCTCTTGTCTCTGTTGACACCCTGCATTCCTGGAGAGAGCAAGTTTTGCAGCTGAGATAGCCCTTCAGCTTCTCAGCTGCTGCACATGGGAGTTGGTGGTCAGACCTCTCCCCATCTCTGCTCTTCTTATAAGTCTCTATGTGATCTCTGTAAACCCTTGGTGAAAATATTTCAGTTCGGCTAGCCTTCAGTTGTTTATTTATGTTGATTGCTTTATTTATAAGTTAGGTGTAAATCCAGCTTGGGTCTGGGAGCAGATGAATATATATTCTCCTACTCAGCAGCCATCTTGGACTGCTTGCCCATTTTTTTAGTCTAGTTTATTTTAATTGAGTTATATGAATTCCTTCTGTATTTTGATTTATTAACACTTTGTCAGAAATATGGTTGCAGGTATTTTCTCCCGTTCCATAGATTGCCTCTTCATTTTGTCAGTTGTTTCCTTTGTTATGCAAAGGCACATGTGGATACACAGTGAAACAATTTTTTTTGTAAATACTCAGAGGACAGCCTTGCTAGATATAAAATCCTTGGTTATCACATTCTTTCATTAACTTAAAAATGCTGCTTTATTATTGCCTTGTTTCATATCTTTTTTTTCAATCTAATGCTAGTCTGATTCTTTTGTCTTTGTAAAGTATTTGATTTTTATATCTGAGGGCCTTGAAGATTTTTCTTTATTTTTATATTCTAATACTTTCATTATGTTTGCTTCAGAGTTGATTTCTAACTATTTAGTTAAATGGAATTATAGTTCATAAAGGAAAGACAGGATAAATGCTTTCTTCCTCCTTTTGAAAAAAATCAATTTAAAAATATATGAGTTGTAGGAACCCTATAGGAGCTTCAATAATAAGGACTTTTTGGATTTGTTATGAACTTGTGGATCTTCATGGTTTACTTCAGTATCTACTGGTTTTTTATACAAAACTAGAGGCCCGGTGCACAAATTCATGCACATTGAAAGAATATTAATTAGAAAAAATATTTTAAAATCACTATTTGCCCTTTCTCTATAATAAAAGTGTCAATCATATTCATAATTGACAATGACAGATTGAAACACACACGTGTGATTGGCACTAGCAAGAGCTTTATATGTATCATGCATGCATGACAATTTAAAAATTTTAGTTGTGAATTCCTATGACATCTATACTTACTTTCAAATTATTTAGAAAATAAAAGTGTTTTAATCTTGATAGACTGGCAAAATTAAGACAGTAGCTGATGCTGGTAACTGGTATTCTCATGATCTGTTTATAGGAATCAAATGGACATAATTTTATGGAGCACAGTCTATTGATATGTATTACAATTTAAAATACATAAAATCCTAACACGCAATTTCATTTCTAAATATTTGTCTTAACAAGATAATTAATGCATTGCAAAAAGATACAAGCAATATTATTTTTAAATTTTTAATTCAGTTTATTGGGATTCCATTAGTTAATAAAATTCTATAGGTTTTAAGTGTACAAGTCTAAAGTACATTATCTGCCCCTAGCTGCTTTGGATCAGTGGATGAACTGTTGACCTGTGAATTGAAGGGTCTGGATTCGATTCTGGTCAAAGGCACATGCCCGGATTGTGGGCTCGACTCCCAATAGGGAGTATGCAAGAGGCAGTTGATCAATGATTTTCTTTCATCATTGATGTTTCTATCTTGTTCTCCCTTCCCCTTCCTCTCTAAAATCTATAATGTATATACATTATCTGTATTTTGCATTAAATATGGAAGTTCCTAAAAAATTAACATTTTTTGGATATATGGATATCTCCTTAAAAATTTTGAAAACTTCTATTCATAAAGATAAATGTACCCTATGTTCATTGCAATAATTATTCACAGTGACCCAGACATAGAATTGTCCTTTTTATCCCATTATTATCTAAGAATAGAAAAAAAAACTAATTCTATGTTTTTAAATGTATTATGATACATTAATACAGTACCATCTAGCCATGTAAAAATGGTTAATATAAATCTGCATTTATTGCATTCATTGATACACAGGAAGATTTATTACATAATTAAATTCTTAATTGTTATTAAGAATTAAAGAGGCAGATTATGGCCCTGGCTAGTGTTGTTCAGTTGGTTGAAGCATTTTCTGGTATACTAAAAGGTGGCTGGTTTAATCCTCTGTCAGGGCACAAGTGGGAGGAAACCAATCAATGTTTCTCTGTCACATTTCACTCTCTCTCAAAAACAGTATACACACACACACATATATATTATTTTTTAAATATATTTTATTGATTTTTTACAGAGAGGAAGGGGGACAGATAGAGAGTTAGAACATTGATGAGAGAGAAACATCAATCAGCTGCCTCCTGCACATTCCTTGCTGGGGATGTGCCTGCAACTTAAGTACATGCCCTTTACTGGAATCAAACCTGGGACCTCTCAGTCTGCAGGCTGACACTCTATCCACTGAGCCGAACCAGTTTTGGCAAAAGTATATATTTTTAAAGGCAGATTATGAAACACCACATTTATATAAAACAATCCCATAATGTGTGTATCCACACATTTTCTTCGAAAAAAGTCTTTAAAAAGATTATCATATTTGCTAGAAAAGTTCTTAAAAAGATGATCACAGAGACATTGGGATTGGGGAAATTTGGGTGATTTAAAAAATTCTCTTCATTATAACTTTTGACCCTGAATAAGGTGGTGATGAGGGCCACCAACCTCCCATGTAGTAAAAAAAATCCACATGTAACTTGACTCCCAAATGTTTACTTATAGCCTATTGTTGAGACTGGAAGCCTTACTGATAACCTAAAAATATGTTAATCAATACATATTTTGTATGTTCTGTGTACAGTATACTGTGTTTTTAGAATAAAGTAAGCTAGAGAAAAGAAAATGTTATTAAGAAAATCATAAGGAAGAGAAAATACATTTATGATAGATATACACACTATAGGTTTACAGTTGTATGCAAAACAATTTATTTTTGTATTATTATTTATTAGCTAGTGGCATGTGCACAAAATTCATGCATGGAGGGGGGATTCCCTCAGCCCAGCCTGCACCCTCTCCAATCAGGGACTTCTTGGGGGATATGTGACTGCCCTGGAGGATTGGGCCTAAATTGGCAGTTGGACATCCCTCTTGCAATCTGGGACCACTGGCTCTTAACCACTCACCTGCCTGCCTGCTTGATCACCCCTAACCCCTCTGTCTGCCTGCCTTATCACCCCTAACTGCCTATGCCCGATAGCGCCCACCTGCCCTCCCCTGCTGGCCTGATCTTGCCCCCAACTGCCCTCCCCTGCCTGCCGGCCTGATCATGCCCCTAAGCTGCCCTCCTCTGCTGGCCAATTTGTTTCTGATTGGTCAGTTTCTATGCCAGTCAACATCAAAAGCTCCACCTCCTAGGCAGCCATTTGTTTCTCATCCTTCACCCAGATTTGGTTTTGATTGATCAGTTTTTATGCCAGTCAGTGTCTCTAGGCCTATCAACGGAGCCTGATCAGAAAGTCAGGGCTGATTAGCAGCCCAGGTGGAGGCCTGGAGAGAAATGGAGGCATGGTTCCTGGCCAGACTGGGAGAGAAAGAGAGAGGCAAGTGTTGATCAAAAGTCCCTGCTTCTCTCTTCAGGCCTCTTTCTGGCCCTGATTTTCAGCCCCCTTAGCAGACAGTGCTGTGGCACTGGGCCTACAGTGGAAGCCACGGCAACCCAGTGCTAACTGCAGGACTGACTTCCGGTTGGTGGATCCTTGGTCCTTACCAGTTGTTATGACCCAGGATTTTTATATATTAGGATTATATATTATTTTCCATATGAATAACTGTAAACATACTTTTGCTTCACCCTGTATTTATTGAAAAAAATCCATGTATGAGTGGACCTGCACAGTTTAAATACTGTCGTTCAAGTGTCAACTATACTTCAATTTTATACCTGAGAATTTATTAGATTATAAGTATTGAGGGAAATGGTGCTTTTGAAAACTGGTGCTTTTGAATGATATGAATAGCATTTATAATAATTTATAAATGAAAAAACAATAAAAAACCAACTCATATTTAGTATATGACCTCACCGAAGCTCTTCCTTGTTTTGTTAGTATTTACTGATATTGAGGAAAATTAGGAATGCAAGTTGCTTCTATAATTTTGATACAACCTGACCTCTTCAATTGTACATACTACTGATTTTTAAATGAACCCTGTGAGTCCAGAATAAGAATCCTTTATGTTCCATTCACCTGTTTTCACAACAGAGCCTTCCAGGCCTGTCCTGTATAACTCTGCACATTCATCCTCTTCCCTAAGCATACCTCCCCAGTGCTGAAACTCCACCATGCTCAATGCAGTCTCCCATACTTGCTGGCCATTTCATGATTCCATCTCAGGTTCCTCCTCAACTTCATATACCTCTTTCCTCTGTCCATTCACCTTCCTGGCTGGAAATTCCCTGTTTATTTCCCATAGACTCTATATTATTTAGATATTCCTGATGAAGTTGAGATAGTGATTTAAATTGAAGATTAAAATGTAGATTTCTTGAAATATTCTAATGTATATTAGAATAAGAACGTATATTATGTATAAGAATGTATGCTAAATCTTTGTTACCTAAATAAGGATAAATTATTTCATAGACTACATGGACTACCAGTGCAAGTTTACTTTATTGAACTCCAACCAAATCAACTAGATTGTCTTTTTCTATCTGTACTTTTTCTATGGGTAACATGATGCCCATGCACACTCAAGTGAAGCTATATGTCTGGATAAAAAAATAAGAATTTTTTGTTCAATAATTTGTAGTATATATCTAATATATATTAGTATAAATTATTCTATAAATAAAACTTAGTCTTAGTCTGATTTGGATGTAGATAGAACTACAGAAGGTTATTTGTATTTTTATAAACCTCTGAAATGAAACTAATATTAATTGAGTATCTCATTATCCTATTGCATATCTGATTATATGATAGGTATTAATATCCTTATTTTAATGATGAGGAAACTCGAGTATCAGGAAATGAAATATTTTTCCAATATCATGATTATAAGTAATAGTTATACATGGCTATATAATTATCTAGTTTATTTTCTTTCAAAAATACCAGTAGGCAGGTGCTGACTACTCTTAAATTCATTCCTATGTCCATTTTGTTATTTTGAAGAGTGCTCATTAAATCACAGTTATAAAGCCCCTCCCCAATCTAGGTAAAAATGTAAAGTTATACAATAATTTTAATTGTCTAATTATTTAGGAAGTTTATTTTACTATTACAAATATTTAGGGATGTTTATAGTGGCATCAGATAATTTTTACAATATTATTATTCTACCTCCATAAGGGGAAGGTGCTTTATCATTGTGGTGACCATAAATGTTAATATGTGTTGTTACAGTTTGCTCTCTGTTTTAGGCAAAACTTCCTCAGCTGCCTTTAATGTGTTCATCAAAATCATGTGCCTTTTTTTTATAAAGGAAAGAAGGGATAAGTTATTTTTTGTTTATACAACTAACGTATTATACTGAGATGGTTAAACCACTCTACCTGCTTCCTCATTGTATAAAAGAAGTGTTACAGTACATGTGCTCTAGGCTCCAACATTAATATTTGATGAATTTGAGGTTGACTGAACAACTTTCATTTAATATTTATTAATAATGACTAATTCTCTATGCCAGGGACTGCAGTAGGTACTGGAATACTGTTCTTCATAGCTTCATGGCTGGCTCTTTCACCCACAGTGTAATTGCTCAAATGTCACTGTTTTATTGACACTGTCTCCTTGCACTTTCTACTCTCTGTTCTTCAACTCTATTATATCTTTATCCAGTCACTTTTCAACATTTCATAAAATATATATATTTCTCTTTTATTTTATATCTTTCCCCAAAATATTAGTTCATGAGATTAAGAATTTCTGTTTGCATTCATGATGGAAAAAAAATCCCTGGTGCCTCAAAAACTGTCTGACAATGGTAGTCACTCTTAATATTTACTGTAGGATAATGATTTTTCTGAGAAAAAGGTTCTAGAGCAGTGGTTCTCAACCTTTCTAATGTTGTGGGGGTCACCACAACATGAGGAACTGCATTAAAGGGACGTGACATTAGGAAGATTGAGAACCTCTGTTCTAGAGCTTTTCTAATCATATTGCATACACAACTATAAAGGATAGACTGTCATCCTATGTTAAAACATTGAGAAATTCCCATCTGTAGCTGTGATGTACACTGACCATCAGGGGACAGACGCTCAATGCAGGAGTGGAAACTACAGGAGTGGAAACTACAAGCATGGAAACATGGAACAGACTGATGAATCTCAGAGGAAAGGGGGAGGGTGAAGGACAGGAAGAGATTCACCAAAGATGTTATATGCATACTAGAGGCCCAGTGCACAGATTTGTGCAGCAGTGGGGTCCCTCATCCTGGCCTGCACCCGGGACCTCTCAGGGGATATTGGAGAGCCACAGGCAGAAACTGGCTCTCCAATATCCCCTGAGAGGTCCCGGATGCAGGCCAGACTGAGGGACCCCACTGCTGCACGAATCCGTGCATTGGGTCTCTAGTAGAGATATAAACATAAAATAGTCTCTTTATCTCCCTTATTAGACTGTAGTTTCCTGAAGGACAGTTAAAATCCTTATTTCTTGCCTGACAGGTACCTATTGCTAAGTGGTTGAGCATCAGCATATGAACTAGGAGTTCATGGTTTGATTCCTGGTTAGGGCACATGCTGGGGTTGCAGGCTCAATCCCCAATAGGGCCTGGGTGCATCATCATTGATGTTTCTATCTCTTCCTCTCCCTTTCTCTCTAAAATAAATAAAAACCATATTTTTTAAAATTCTCATTACTTACAGATTCTATATTTTTGAATTTGTATCCCTCCTAAAATGTGTTTGTAGCCCACAAATCAACAGTTGGAGTGCTTTTGCTGTCAATAGTGGACATGTGCAGAAAAGTGAAAAATTTGAGTTGCCTAATGAGCATGCTTCCAGCTGAGGTTGAAAAAAGGCATGTTCTCCCTTCTTGTTTCAGCTCATAATGTTAGCACGTGTACTTTTCACAGTCTATTTAGTGTCATGCTTTTCACAGTTTTGTGCTTTAAGCTAGTGATTCTGTTTAAAATAGTCCCCATACTATAGGAGCTTCAACCCAGGAAACGTCATGCTGTTCTTTGCTAGCCCAACAAAACCGTATGGGGACCAGAAGGGACAGACATAGCCTTTATTATTTACATCTGGGGCAGACCCAATGGGCACCAGTTTGGTGAGTTTCCACACTAGGCTACGAAAGGCAATGGGGGTTATCTAGCAGAGGGGAGAGAGAGAGGGAGGAAGCTGTGCTGGGAAAGGCCTGCATGTAGGCTAAGGACAGAGAGTCTGGTGAGGCTTGTAAGCTGTCAAGGACATGGGAAACACTCTATAAGCTGCTCTGTTCCTTGTGGCTGCTGGCCAGGCAGACACTGTTCTACTGACTGGGAGAAGAAATTGGACTATATCTTGGCTTGATACTGCACTCCAGTCCATAAGCAGAGTGCTACAGAGCTGTCTTTTCTAGTATTCTTAAGTGTAGGAAAGCTGTGATGTGCCTGACAGAACACATGTGCTCAATAAGCTTCATAATGTTGTTGGCCACGGGTTCAATGTTAATGAATCAACCACCACACATATTCAATAAGGTGCTTTTAAACAGAAACACACATAAAACAAGGTTACATACTGATCAGTTGATGAAAATGTCTGACCAGAGGCTTTCAGGAACTGCATTTTCTATTTCCCCTAGGAGCAATGGTTCAGTCTTCACTAGTTCACTGTTTGCAGTGACTTATAGAATGTAACTACCACAAGTAATGAGAACTGACTATCTGCCATTGTGTTATGCTTAGCACTTCGTGTTTAGAAAATGTCCCAAGAGGATTATGAGCAAATGCCTGCAATAGAGGGAACTGAAGAGGACAAACCAACTCATTGGAAATGTTAAATATTGGAGTTCAGGAATTGGGATTTTAATACCAATTAAAGGGAAGTTGTTGGAGACTTTCTCTTGGAGTGATTTTTAAGTGTTGATTTGAATGTGCTAGTTAGAAAGGTTGAGAACCACTGTGCTAGTTAATGTGATGAACCTTGGAGCCCTGCTCTTGAAGAATACTGCAGAAGCTTTGAGGGGCTCTTATAAAGATGAATTTTCCAGGGGTTTATAAGATGGATTAGAACTGAGACAAATGAAAGCATAAAACCAAGTCTTGTAGCTACTGCAACAATCCTAATATGAGGTAATAAAGATCAGAATTAGGGTGTTGCAGGAGAACAGAGGAATGTGGTATAGGTACTCAAGTTATTGTAAAGTAAACAGCAGCCAGTGACTTAGTACAGAAGAATATGAGAGTGGGACAAAATTAAACTCATTCGTTTTAATTTTGCCCCTGGCTTTGTTAGTTGCTGTGTTTGAAAATGTTTACAGAAAATGTTTTCCTCCTCTAACATTATTACTCTTTAATGTACTAAGTTCTTTTAAGACATTAGCAATGGGGTTATAGTCCTCATCTTTTTTAACTAACAAGCTGATGAATTGTTTGGGGTTTGGGGCTGAGAGCTGGGGATAAGAGATATAATTTTACAATTAATAGTGAATTTTTATAGTTAATTATGAAATTTTGCCTGGAAGGATGGAGGGAGTTCAGAATTGAATTATCCTTTTTGTTTTAAACTAAAAATGTGTGTCATCCAAGTGATTTCTGCACTAATGATAACATATCCAGCATTGTATACATAAATGTCACTAATGCAAATTTTACTACTATATTCTGGGAGAGCAAGAAATCAGACATTCATTGAGAAATGTGTGTGAAAAAATACATTATGCCACTGAAAACAGCATTAATTCTGTTTTCAGTGGCATATATAAAGTAGTAAGGTTTTTAAGTTTGTAAAGTAAATCTTTCATTGTAAAGTGCTCAGTGTCTTTCTTTACAGTTTCCATAAACTGAGAAATAAAACTGTTTTCACTCAGCATGATATTATAAAGCTTAGGTTTGGAAAGCTATTTAGTTAAATTTTAAATACTTTCTCAATGCACTTTTTAAAATTAAAACTTATCTTTTAAAAAATGGTTTTTATGTGAGTATACATTATTTGCATCACCAGTTGTTTGATATGGTTATGCAAAAATGATTTCCTACTTGGAATCTTTTAAATAATACTTTTTCCTGGTAAATTCATCTCAGATAATCAAGAAATGTAGATGTTTTTATGGTGATTTTCAAGAAAGAATTTGTATAACATTTTAAACCAGTAGTATATATTCTATCTATGGCTAAATATCACAAGTGTTAAACACTAGAGATTAAAAATTAAAGGAATTTTTATGTTCTTTATATTTTCTCATCTGCTTGTTTAGTGTATCTGTCTCAACAAAGCTATGTTTGTAAAGTATATTAAATTTTGTTTAGCCTTCTTTTCCATGCAAGCACTCCATGAACCTTAATTCGAGGTTCTGCTCCCTGGACTGATTGATACATAAACAGAAGACAGATGTTGTAGAAATGAATCTGATGATAATTCATTTTTTAGTTAGTCATGAAGATATTTTGATTACAGAGTATTAAGTAATTATAACACAGTTTGCAATGTTAGTCTTGCCGAAAAAGGGAGCACATGGAAAACAAGTTACATGTTGTTCATGCCCAACAAAGGATGCTCTGTGGTGTAATGATTTTAATTCCTAATGCTAGATTAGGACTGGAGTTATTTAAACTATGTCACATTGTAAGCTAAGTCAATTACACACAGACCAAATAAAAAAGGTAACTACAGTTTTGAGGCATAAATATTTGTTTTAGGAAGTATTTAGATGTTACTATATGAAAGAAACCAGTATTTTTACATTTAGGTAACAGTCTGTGTACAGCTAATTAAAAAAATTACATGGCTTGATTTTAAGTTTATGTGTATCATAATCACCATGGAGCTTGCTTTTCGTGTCATGAATTTGAAACTGAAATCAGAGTGCTCACAATTCAACAGCATGTTATAACCCTGCTGTTTTTAAAGTTTTGGAAAAAGAAATCCAAGCAAAATGTCAGAAGGACAAAAGCTAATTAGAATTGTCTGAATAGATAGGCCACTTAAATTTTCATTTACACTTATTAGTTACAGTTTATGTCTCTATATGTTATTTCACAACAGGATAATTGATCGCTTAGATGGAGTTCGTTTGTTGTGGTCCTTGCTGAAAAATCCGCACCCAGACGTGAAGGCGAGCGCTGCTTGGGCCCTCTGTCCCTGCATCCAAAATGCTAAGGTAATAAACTACAGATCCTTCAATTCTGGGATCTCTAATACTATATTGACTAATGTCACCACAGGCCACTAATTCCTTTTGACATTTTTTGGTCAGATTTATTCAGTGGAAAGAGTCCTGAACATTTATACCAAATAATTTTGGAACAATGCCTTTTCCTGGTCAGTTTTTGGATGCCAGATGAAATTAGACTAAGATGGCAGTATTTACTAAGTTATACTTGGCTGGTGTAATTGAAACAAGTACTCCAGAAAAGTTGACCATTTTATTCTCTTGGATGATAAGAAATTTGCCTGCATTCATTGGCTACTTTCAGAAGTACAAGACTGCTCCTATCTTATTTATAGAATAAATACAATAGTGAGAGATCACTTTATTTTTACCTTGAAAATGTCACTTAATTTCACAAATCACACTTATCTATAAGAAAGGATTGATATTAAACCTTTGGATAAAATTTTTACATGAATGAAAATACTGAACTGGAAATTTCTGAATTCTTTTAACTCTTTATTTTAAAATTTTATTTATTTTTTTTTGTTATTAATCCCCACCAGAGGATATTTTTCTATTGGTTTTTAGAGAGAGTAAAAGGGAGAGATAGAGACAGAGAGAAACATCGATGTGAGAGACACATTGATTGGTTGCCTCCCACATGAGCTCTGACTAGGGCCAGGGATTAAGCCTGCAACTGAGATATATGTCCTTGACTGGAATCTAACCCAGGACCCTTCAGTCCAGGCTGACGTTATACTCACTGAGCCAAACCAGCTAGGGCTAAAATATTATTATCTTTAAAGATCTCTTTTCAGTTACCATAATTTTTTTTTTTTTTTGCTGTAGGTTTATAGATTTTCCTTTAACATCCTCGTTGCTAGACATATTTTTCTCTCTCGATTACTTTTAATTAAAATATCTAATTTCTATGATAAAGTTAATATTACTCTAAATTTCATTCTAAATATACGTGATCATAACACAATCTTGTGTAAAAAAGTGGATTGTGTTGATATGAATAGTAGGAGACCTATTACAAACTGCAAAATAGAATTATTTTTTATAATAGCAAATAACTAACTAAATAAATAAATAAATCACCTCAAATGTTAATCTACAGGAAAATAGACAACAGGATGATAGTATAGTCCTGTAATATCATACAATGCAGCAGGGAAAAATGAATGTATTTCAGCAATGTATTCACCAATGTTGATATAACACAAATAGATTGAGTAAAATAAAAAAGTTTCAGGAGTAGATATACAATATAATTTCTATTATACAGGGTTCAAAGAAAAATTTAGAATGAATTATATTATTTAGGGGGCAAGAGAGAAGCCTATTGGGGAAAGATTATTACACATCCTCGAAGGGTATCCTCATCAGTGATATGAACTAATCAGCTTAGCCCTTCTTTCATGATATAAACACACCATGATAAACAAATATTTAAATAAAGAAAATGACACTGGAGACAAGCCAAGTTTAGTAAGGAGTACTAACTTTAGAGAAAACAAAGATAATATAAAGAATAGATTATTACATAACATTTTAAAAATTAATATCCTCAGAATGACCCAAGGGGAATACTATGCCCAAAAAGGCTGTTATAAAGAAAAAGTATGCATAGGCTGAGATATAATTTTTGGAAATTAAAAATATGTTTGGAAGAAGAAACCAAGATGGCAGCATAGGTTAACACCTTAACTGCTGCCTCACACAACAATTTCCAAACTACAACTAAATGAAAAACAGACATCATCCAGAACCATAAGAAAGCTGGCTGAATGGAAATTCTACAACTAGAAGGAAAGAGAGGTGCTCACAGAGACACAGAAGAGCTGCAAAAAGCTGAGATATGAAGATGCACACGTGGAGAGAGCAGGGTGACAGAGTGCCTGGATAGCTTCTGCTGGCGGGAGGGAGACCAAGACTCCTGACTGCACTGAACCCCTTATCCTACTACACTGAACCCAAGTTCCAGGCAAGACTCATATGGGGAGAGTCTGAACTGTGAAAAGGGAGGAGTGCATGGAAATTTAGGGTAGCCACAAAAAGGCAGAAGTCTGGTGGCACGCATAGAGGATGGACTGCTGATTGTGCTGCTTGCTTTCTCTAGAGGGCAGGAAGCAAAGCCTCCCAACTGAGCCACTTCTGACTGCACTGAACCCCAGTTTTGGGCAAGACACTGTGGACCTGGATTCAAATGGGTCCCGGAGTGCAAGGGAACCAGAAAAGCTAAGGTCTAGAGGCACGTGTGCATGTGCACAAAGAAGGTAGCAGCAATTACTAAGAGATACTTGAGACCCAGAGGCCACATAAGGTGGGGCTGACTGGAACCCAAGGTGCTCTGAGACTTCACCCCATCCAAGATCAAAAGAGAGCCTTTTGCAGTTTTGCAAATCTTGTATCATAAGGCTGATTCCAGCACAGAAGTTCTACTGGCATAGTGAAAATGCAGAGACAAAGGAACAGATCACAAACAAAAGAAATGGAGGAAAACAAATGACTGGATATAGAGTTCAAAACCACGCTTATAAGGTTTATCAAGAATTTCCTAGAAAAGATGAATAAATTTAGCGAGATCCAAGAGGACATGAAAAAGGACCAACTAGAAATTAAACATACACTGATTGAAATGAAAAATATTATACAGAGACCTAACAGCAGACTAGAGGAAGGCAAGAATCAAGTCAAAGATTTGAAATACAAAGAAGCAGAAAACATTCAACTGGAAAAGCAAGAAGAAAAAAGAATCCAAAAATGTGAAGATAGTGTAAGGAGTGTCTGGGACAACTTCAAGCGTACCAACATCAGAATTATTGGGGTGCCAGAAGAAGAGAGAGAGCAAAATACTGAAAAACTATTTGAAGAAATAATGACTGAAAATTTCCCACATCTGGTGAAAGAAATAGACTTACAAGTCCAAGAAGCACACAGAAACCCAAATAAAAGGAAACCAAAGAGGAGTACACCATGACACATCATAATTAAAACCAGAGCAAAAGACAAAGAGACAATATTAAAAGCCACAAGAGAAAAACAGTTAATTACCTCAAGGGAGGACCCTACGACTGTTGGCTGATTTCTCAATAGAAACTATGCAGGCCAGATGGGAGTGGCAAGAAATATTCAAAGTGATAAATAGCAAGAACCTACAACCAAGATGACTCTACCCAGCAAAGCCATCATTCAGAATTGAAGGTCAGATAAAGAGCTTCACAGATAAAAAAAAAATGCTAAAGGAGTTCATCAACAACCAAACCAGTATTATATGAGATGCTAAAAGGTATTCTATAAGAAGAGGAAGAAGAAGAAAAAGGTAAATATAAAAATAATGAACAACAAATACATATCTATGAACAAGTGAATCTAAAAATTAAGTGAAAAAAAATATGATGAATAAACTAGTGAATATAATAGAATCAGGGTCATGGAAAGGGAGTGGACTGACAATTCTCAGTGGGCAAGGGGTAGTAAGTGGGGTGCAGGAAGAGACTGGACAAAAATCATACACCTAGGGATGAGGACAAAGCAGGAGGAGGTAAGGGTAGAAGGAGGGGTGAGAGCTGGGTGGAGGGGAGCTATGGTTGGAAAAAAGAGAAACAAATAAAATAATCTGAACAATAAAGATTTATTTTTCATAAATTCCAAAGAAATGTTTGGCAAAAGAAATAAATTTAATAGAAGAGACAAATACTAGATTTGATATGATTATCCCGAAAGTAAAGACTGGTAAATAACTAAGAATGTAAAGTCAAATTAGAAAGAAAATAAGAACATAAATGTAATACCATAATCAATAAAGAAAAAATAATAAATAAATAAATAAATAAATAAATAAATAAATAAATAGAAAATAGGAATTGAAACATGCAAACATAAAACAATTGAGAGGAAGAAATAATCATAAAACAAAAGGTGGGGGTGAGTGTTTCTGTGAACTGAAAAGGTGAGAAAAGATTATAGTCTCCAGGATTGAGTAGACCCACTTAGTGCCAAACAGGGGAAACAAAGTTTTCTATGCTACACACAGATTAAAATTTGATATTTCTAAAATCTAAAGGAAAGAAGAAAGTTACATATGCATAAGAATTACATTAGTAGTAGACAACATCATTTGCAATAAATTGTAAAAAAAAAATGGGCTGTCTTTAAAGGAAAATATTTTTTATCCTAGAAATATATGTCCTGCAAAACTAGCATTAAATTGAGTGTAGTGTAATAACAGAATAAAGACATTCTTTTAGAATTGTCAAAACTCATGAAACTTATCCCAAATGAACCTTTTCTGAAAAAAGTAATTGGTTTGGAATATTTTCAAAAAAACAGACTCTAAGAGAAAGAATGACATGAACATAGAAATAATAATGAACAGATAAATTATTAGAATTATAGTTAAACTAGAAGCCTGGTGCATGAAATTCATGCACTGGGGGGGGAGGTCCCCTCAGGCCAAACTGCAGCCTCTCTAATCCAGGACCACTCAGGAGATGTTCTACTGCCTGTTTAGGCCCAATCCTGGGGATTAAGCCTAAACTGTCAATCAGACATTCCTCTCATAATCTGGGACTGCTGGCTCCTAACTGCTCACCTGCTTGCCTGCCTGATCACCCCTAACTGCTTCCACTGCTGGCCTGATATCCCCCAACTGCTCCCCTGCCAGCCTGGTTGCTTCCAATTATCCCCCCCGCAATCCTAGTCACCCCCACTCCCGTGCTGGCCTGTCACCCCACGCAGCCTGCTCTTCAGTCATTGGGTCATCCCTCCCTAACCCCTCTGCCGGCCTGGTCACCCCATGCAGCCTGTGTTCAGGCATCTGTCCAGTTGTTTCCACCATGATGGCCCTTGGCTTTTTATATGTTAGGATATGAGTTTGCGTTGATAATGCCTTTCAAATTATTTAAAAAAAGAATTTCTTTAAAAGTAATGGCATATGACAGTTCCATTTTTAATTTTCTGAGGAAACTCTATATTGTTTTCCACAGTGGTTGTACCAGTCTGCATTTCCACTGGCAGTATTCTAGGATTCCCTTTTCTCCACAGCCTCACCAGCTTTTTTTATTTGTTGATTTATTGATATTAGCCATTCTGGCAGGTGCGAGGTAGCACCTCATTATAGTTTTAATTTGCTTCTCTCTAATGATTAGTGATGCATAATTTTTCATATTCCTCTTGGCTATTTGTCATCTTTGGAGATGTATATATTCAGGTCCTCTGCCCATTTTTTAATTGGGTTGTTTGTCTTCCTTTTATTGAGTTGTATGAGTACTTTATATATTTTGGAAATTAACCACTTATCAGATGTGTCATTAGCAAATATGATGTCCCATGCATTGGGTTCCCTTTTCAACTTAATACTGGTTTCTTTCACTGTGCAGAAGCTTTTTATTTTGATGTAGTCCTATTTGTGTGTTTTTTTTTTCTTTGTTTCTCTTGCCCGGGTGATGTATCAGGGAAAATTATACTATATGGGATGTCTGAGCTTTTGCTGCCTATGTTTTCTTTAATGATTTTTATGGACTTATGACTTACAATTAAGTCTTTTTCCCATTTTGAGTTTAATCTTGTGTATGGAATAAGGTAGTGGTCTAGTTTCTTTTTTTTTTTTTTTGCATATATCTTCTTTCTCAAGATTGCTGCTACTATTTGGAGTCTTTTTTCAAGGAATATATCCTAAGAATCCTGAAATAATAATCAGAAAGAACACCCCTATGTTCATAGCAGCTTTATTTATAACTAGAGGCCCAGTGCACAAAATTCATGCACTTTGTCGGGGAGTGGCGTCCCTCAGCCTGGCCTGCACCCTTTCCAATCTGGGACCCCCTCAGAGGATTTCCGACTGCCAGTTAAGGGCTTAAACAGCAGTTGGACATCCCTTTCACAATCTGGGACTGCTGGCTCCTAACCACTCGCCAGCCTGCCTGATTGCCCCTAACTGTGTCTGCCTGCCAGTCTTATCACCCCCTAAGTGCTCCCCTGAAAGCCCAATCACCCCCAACTGCCCTCCCCTGCCAGCCATCTTGTGAAATGTGGGGGCAGTCATCTTGTGACAATGTGGGGGCAGACATATTGTGATGACAAGGGGGTAGACATCTTGTAACACGAGGGTATAAAGGTCAATTTGCATATTACCTCTTTATTATATAGGATAGCTAAGATCAAGATCTTAAAACAGCCCAAGTGTCCATTAGTAGATGAATGGATTATAAAACTGTGGTACATCTATACAAAGGAATACTATGCAACTGTAGAAAAAAAAGGATCTCTTACCCTTTGAGACAGCAAGGAGGGACCTAAAGAGTATTATGCTCAGTGAAATAAGCTAGTCAGAGAAAAAACAGTATCACATGACTTCACTTATATGTGGAATCTAATGAACAAAATTAACTAATGAACAAAACAAATCCAGATACATTAAACATGCAACAGACTGATGTATATCAGAGGGATGGGGATGGGAGCTATGAGGAGAGATTAACCAAAGAACATATCCTATATAATAAAAGGCTAATATGCAAATTGACACAATGGTGGAATGAGTGGTTGCTATGATATGTACTGACCACTGGCTAGTGCAGCGACAGTGACAGGAGCCTCTCTTGCCTCTGTGGCAGTGCTAAAGATGTCCAACTGCCAAGAGCACGGGCCTAAGATATCAGTTGGATACCCCCTGAGTGCTCCTGGACAGTGAAAGTATGCAGGCTGGGTTGAGTGACACCCTCCTCTCCCCCATCAGAGTGCACAAATTTTGTGCACCAGGCCTCTAATATGCATATATGCATAGCCCATGGTGAGGGCCGAGGCAGAGGCAATTATGGGTAATCAGGCTTGCAGGGGAGCAGTTAGGGGCAATCAGGCAAGCAGAGTGATTAGGGGTGATGAGGCAGGCAGGCAAGCGTGTTGTTAGGAGTCAGCAGTCCTAGATTGCAAGAGGGATGTCTGATTGCCAGTTTAGGCCTGATCCCTGTGGGATCCATGAGAGATCAGGCCTAAACTGGCAGCTGGATATCCCCTGAGGAGTCCTGGTATCAGAGGGTGCAAGCTGGGCTGAGGGGATTCCCCTCCTATGCACAAATTTCATGCACCAGGCCTTTAGTTATATAATAAAATAGGTTTTTCAAATGTGTATGTTAAAAAATTGACAAATTAGTTCTACCCATTTTTACTTACATAGACAGGTTTGTGTAATTAAAATTAAGTATTACGAAAAGTGTTCTAAATATATGGCAGTAATTTCAAATTTATACTGAATAGGTCTAGTAAAAGCATGCATTCACCAGTCACCACGAGTAAACAAATGTACAAGGCTGGGATGTGGCTTAGTGTTAGAACATAGGCTGGCATGTGTTCAAACTGCTGCAGAAAGTCATGCACACAGCAACAGAACTAATTACCACAGCAATGCAGTGTGATCATAAGCTGATCATTATCCGAACATTGTTTATGGATAGTGACTCTTAGATTTAAATATATAGACTATAGTCGTAGATATGTAATATTTATTTATATCACTGAAATTATTATTATTACAATGTTTTATCCAATATATGGCCTATTTGCTAAAATTTGTTAAAAATAACAGAATCCCATAAGAAAACAAGTAGTAAAATCTCAGACATTTCACAAAGCAGAATTTTTTGCCAATCCACCTGCTAGGGCTGTGGTCAGTAAACTGCGGCTCGTGAGTCACATATGGCTCTTTGGCCCTTGAGTGTGGCTCTTCCACAAAATACCACATCCTGGGCGAAGTTTAAGTTTAAAAAATTTGGCTCTCAAAAGAAATTTCAATTGTTGTACTGTTGATATTTGGCTCTGTTGACTAATGAGTTTGCCGACCACTGTCCTAGGGTAAGAGAAACAAAGGAAAAAATAAGCAAGTGGGACTACACTAAACTAAAAAGCTTTTGCAGCAAAGAAACAATCCTCAAAATGCAAAGGGAATCCCCAGTATGGCAGAACATATTCGCCAATTACCTCTGATAAGGACTTAATTTCAAAAATATATAAAGAACTCATGCAACTCTACACGAGGAAGACAATCAAATTTAAAAATGGACAATGGATCTTACTAAACACTTCTTCATAGAGGACATACAGAAGGCCAAGACACATGAAAATGGATCAAAGTCACTAATCTTCTGAGACATGCAAATCAAAACAATAATGAGGTACCATCTCACACCTGTCAGAATGGCTATCATCAACAAATCAACTAAGGACAAGAGAAAGGAACTTTCTCGTGAGAAAAAGGAACCCTCTTGCACTGCTGGTGGAATGTAGACTGGTGTAGCCACTATGGAGAACAGTATGGTGTTTCCTCAAAATGTTAAAAATGGAACTTCCATTTTATCCAATAATCCCACTTCTAGGATTATATCCCAAGAAACTAGAAACACCAATCAGAAATGCTATATGTACCCCTATGTTCACAGCAGCACAATTTACCATGGCTAAGTTTTAGAAACAGCCCTAAGTGCCCATTAGCAGATGAATGGATTAAAAAACTGTGATACATCAACACAATGGAATACTACATTGGTGTAAAAAAGAAGAAACTCCTACTATTTGCAACAGCATAGATGGATCTGGAGAGCATTATGTTAGTGAAATAAGCCAGTTGGAGAAAGACAAATATCACATGATCTCACTCATTTGTGGAATATAATGAACAACATAAACTGATGAACAAAAATAGAACCAGAATCATAGAAGCATTGAACAGGCTGTCCAACCTATGAGGTAAGGTGGGGGTGAGGAGTTAAGCAATCAAACCAAAGGACTTATATGCATGTATATGAGCATTACCAATGGACACAGATGGGGTGGGGGTGAGGGTATGTGCTGGGGTGTAAGGGTGGGCAGGGGATACTTACATAATGCTTTAAACATTAAAGAATTTAAAATATATATATATATATATATGTATAAAGGGTCAATCGGGAAAAAAGGGAACCAAAGTAATACTTTTAACAATAAAGGTTTTTTAAAAAGAAAAGAATAACAGTGAATTAATAACAAAATATAACCTGTTAATTTAATTATAAGCAAATCTTGTTTAAATGTATTTTAAAATTAACAGGGTCTTAAATACAGACCAGAAGTCCATTAAATCTGTAGTTCCTTAAATTGAGATCCGAAAAACATTGATGGTTTACTGTAATGGGAAAGGCTATGCATGGTTGCAGGAAGGGCTACATGGGAAATTTCAGTACCTTCTGCTCAATTTTTCTGTGAACCTAAAACTGCTCTTAAAATCTTAAAAAATAATTTGAAAGTTTTATTATTTAACTTCTTTTTATACTTGTTCAGCTATGGAAACTTTGTAGTGAAATTTTAACTTCTATGCTATAGTCAGTGCCATCTTCAATGATAGATTAAAAAATAAAAATTAAGGTCTGCCAGTGTGGCGCAGTGGTTGAGCAGGACTTATGGGCCAGGAGTTCACCATTCAACTCCTGGTTAGGACACACACCCAGGTTGCAGGTTAGATCCCCATGTAGGACGTGCAAGGAGGCACCTGATTGGTGATTCTATCTCATCATTAATGTTTCTCTCTCTCTCTCCCTCTCTGAAATCAATAAAAATATATTTTAAAAATAAATAAAAATTAAAAATGTGGAGAGAAACCAAGATGGCAGCATAGGTGAACACCTAAAGTGCTGCCTCACACAACAATTTCAAAACTACAACTAAAAGACAGAATGGACATCATCCAGAAGCACAGGAAAGTTGGCTGAGTGGAAATTCTACAACTAAAAGGAAAGAGAGGGGCTCACAGAGACCCAGAGGAGCTGCAAAAAGCTGAGGTACACAGACATACACATGGAGAGAGCAGACACCAGAGTGCCTAGCTGGCTTTCTCTGGTGGGAGGGAGACAGAGACTCCTAACTGCACTGAACCCCTTATCCTACGGCACTGAACCCTAGTTCTGGGACAGACTCTTACGGGGGAGTCTGGAACTGTGAAAAGGGAGGAATGCACGGAAATTTAGGGGGGCTGTTAATGGGCAGAGGTCTGGGGGCACACACACCACTGTGCGCAGAAGACGGACTGCTGATTGTGCTGATGGCTTACTAGTGGGCAGGAGACAGAGCCTCTCAACTGAGCCACTTCTAACAGCACTGAGCCCCAGTTTCGGGCGAGACCCAGAGGACCCAGACTCACACGGATCCCAAAGCGCAGGGGAGCTGGAAAGGCAGTAGTTTAGAGGCACACATGCACTTGCACACAGAAACAGCTCCAACGATTACCGACACTTGGGACCCAGTGGCCGTGTAGGGCAGAGCTGACTGAAACTCAAGTCTCTCTGAGACTCCACCCCATCCAAGCTCAACAGAGAGGCTTTTGCAGTTTTGCAAGTCTTGTATCATAAGGCTGATTCCAACACAGAAGTTCTACTGGCATAATGAAAATGCAGAGACAAAGGAATAGATCACAAACAAAAGAAATGGAGGAAAACAGACAACTAGATATAGAGTTCAAAACCACGCTTATAAGGTTTATCAAGAATTTCCTAGAAAAGATGAATAAATTTAGTGAGATCCAAGAGGACATGAAAAAGGACCAACTAGAAATTAAACATACACTGACTGAAATGAAAAATATTATACAGAGACCTAACAGCAGACTAGAGGAAGGCAAGAATCAAGTCAAAGATTTGAAATACAAAGAAGCAGAAAACACTCAACTGGAAAAGCAAGAAAAAAAAAAAGAATACAAAAATGTGAAGATAGTGTAAGAAGTGTCTGGGACAACTTCAAGCATACCAACATCAGAATTATGGGGGTGCCAGAAGAAGAGAGAGAGCAAAATACTGAAAAACTATTTGAAGAAATAATGACTGAAAATTTCCCACATCTGGTAAAAGAAATAGACTTATAAGTCCAGGAAGCACACAGAACTCCAAACAAAAGGAAACCAAAGAGGACCACACCAAGACACATCATAATTGAAACCAGAGCAAAAGACAAAGAGTAATATTAAAAGCCACAAGAGAAAAACAGTTAATTACCTCAAGGGAGTACCCTACGACTGTCAGCTGATTTCTTAACAGAAATATGCAGGCCAGATGGGAGTGGCAAGAAATATTCAAAGTGATAAATAGCAAGAACCTACAACCAAGATGACTCTACCCAGCAAAGCTATCATTCAGAATTGAAGGTCAGATAAAGAGCTTCACAGATAAGAAAAAGCTAAAGGAGTTCATCAACACCAAACCAGTATTATGTGAGATGCTAAAAGGTACTCTTTAAGAAGAGGAAGAAGAAGAAAAGGGTAAATATAAAAATAATGAACAACAAATACATATCTATCAGCACGTGAATCTAAAAATTAAGTGAATTAAAAATCTGATGAACAGAATAATCTGGCAAATATAATAGAATCAGGAGCATAGAAAGGGAGTGGACTGACAGTTCTCAAGGGGGAAAGGGATGAGGTGGGTGCAGGGAGAGACTAGACAAAAATCATACACCTATGGATGAGGAAAATGCAGAAGGAGGTAAGGGTTGAAGGAGGGGTTGGAGCCGGGTGGAGGGGAGCTATGGGAGGAAAAAAGAGAAACAAATGTAATAATCTGAACAATAAAGATTTATTAAATAGTAGTAAAAAGAATCTATACACACACCAAAAAAATTAAAAATGTGTTTTCCAGTATTCACAAAACTAAAAAAGTGAAAATGATGCCATAGTTGGAGTGTCATCAGTGTAGGGCAGGATTGGTTGCAAGTTCCATTCCCTGTCATACTCAGGTTTTGGGTTTGAACCCTGGTGGGGGTATATATCAGTGAATAGGTGGCAACTCACCAATGTTTCTCTCTCTCTCTCTCTCTCAAATCAGTGAAAACATATCCTTAGGTGAGGATTAAAATAAATAAATAAACAAACAAGTGAAAATGAAATAATCATATATAATTGCATTTTTAAATTTTGAAGCATTTATATTTCTGAAGTAATTACAGTATTAAACTGCACTAAGACTTTTGGGCCATGCTGTGTGTGTGTGTGTGTGTGTGTGTGTGTGGGTGTGTGTGTGTGTGTTTGTGTCTTTGGTAAGCTTTATATTTTATTGATTAATTCTTTTCACACTAAACAAAATCAATATTTAAAACCCCTGAATTGCTGATCTATTTGCTTTTGATACTTATATAAAAAATTAGTCACAAATCAAGAATAGTTTTGTATTTGATTCCATTTTTAACATATGACATAAGAATCTAAGAGTTGAATAAGCTTTTCTCTCAGTTTTACCCATGTTATACCCAAGGAAGTACAACATCATCTATACTTTCCTGGGCTGCCTTTAGGCAAGTGTGAAAACACCAAAATATAAAATGATGCCAGAGAGAAACATGCCATAGTATTAATAATTTTTAATTGGACTGGATTTAATACTTCAGAAGCATTTACATTTAAATTTTCATTTTGCCTTGAAGAGCTTTGTGGCAATACATGAATAGAGTAAAATTAAAAATTAGCAATGATTTAATTGGATATTTGGGCATATTGAACAATTTCATAAATTCAATAACATTTATTTGCCAAACCCTGTGAAAGTACACATTTTATTTTATATACCTTTTATTTTTGTTTTGCATCTTAACATTCATGTAATTAAACTTCTAGTGTTTAAAAAACAAAGTGAAGTTTATTAGAGCCTTTCTAGAATATTCTTCCACTGAGAAAGAGAAAATAAAGTTACCTTTGACCTGATAAAAATTTGAGCATATTTCCTGAGGGGTGTGTTTTATGATTAACATTGTGTAAAGAGAGTGTTTTCCTTGGTGGTATGTAAAATAATACTGCTTTTTACAATCAATTGCCTTGTAGATTAGCTGAAATAATATGAGTAAGTATACTTGTAAATGTCTGTATGGATGGAGGTTGTGTATTCCTTTCTAATCTTATTTTATATCACCAGCCAAAGCTTATCCCACTTGATTATGTTCAGTTTAGCAATTTCAAGTTGCATTTTATATATTTTTTTCAGGTGAGATAAAATTGTTTGCTAATCTATATATGTAAAAGCTTAAGTGACTGTTCAACCGTTCAGCCATTTGACTGGTAGCTATGACATGCACTGACTACCAGGGGATAGATGCTCAATGCACAGGCATGGAAACATGGAACAGACTGATGAATCTCAGAAGGAAGAGGGAGGAGGGAGGCAGGAAGAGATTAACCAAAGATCTTATATGCATACTAGAGGTCCAGGGCATGGATTTGTGCACAGGTGGAGCCTCATGCCTGGCCTGTGGGGATCGAGCCAAAATTGACTCTCTGCCATCCCCCAAGGGGTCCCAGATTGTGAGAGGGTGCAGGCCAGGCCTAGGGACCCTACCGGTGCACAAATCCATGCACTAAGCCTCTAATAAGATTATAAGTTCTGAGGGTGAATAGAGGCATGAAGTATTTTTTTGTTTTGTTTTAGTAGGCTGTGCCCCAAGCTTGCAGTAAAATATTAAAACCAGAGTAGATTTTGCCAGAAATGTTGGCCCATTCTTTCCTCCTACCCCCATTGTTCCCCCAATCAGGTAAGTTAATGACGCAACTTTCTAAGAAAAATTGCCTTTTACTTTTAAAAAAGCATTTCCACACTTTTTTTTACATAAGCTACTTTGTAAATCACTTTACACTTATTAATTTATGAATCATAGGCTTTGTCATCATTTGAAATAAATAACTTCTTTGTCTGGATTAATGGCACTGACAGTAATGCTGCAGAAACCAACCATTGTCGATTATAGCTAAGTGATATAAATGGAAGAAAAGCACAAGCCATGTCTTTAGATAAGTTATTACTCCTTCAGGGTCCACCACGTCTGTTAGGCATTGTGAAACCTAAGCATACTAATGTGTCCATGTGGAATGAATATGGTGAAATGTCAACTGTTCAAAACAGATGTTATCCATTTTTTATATTGTTAACAGCATACATATTAGGACACATTTTCAGATCTATCTGTGAAGTAAATGAGATGTAATAATTACTTATAGTGAATTTATTGCATCTTTTCTTATTTGAATGAGCCAGGGAATCAAGTTCCAGAATCAAAGACTTCAGTAATGAATAGTGGAGTAATTGACACAAAAAAGATTCGTGATGTATGTTGTAAAATATTTTGTTATTATGTAAAAAAAAAATGGACTGTAGGATTTTTGTAGTGAACTACACTTTTAGTAGTATATAAATGTCTCAATTAAAAAGCTTTAAGACTTTTCCTTTATTTTGGAGGTCAATATTTGATAGTTTTTGATAGCTTATCAGTGATTTAAAAAAATGTACTTAGTAAAAAAGGTATTCTTTCCCAGCTTAGTAATTATCTGCCCTTTCTTCATACATTTGGCAAACCAGAGTATGAAATGTGAATCTGTTTTTGGTATTGTATAAAACTTTAAAGAATATCTACAACAGAAAATAAGCACATATTCTTTAAAAATTACTCAGTGTTCAGTCTATTAAGAACTGAAGATAAAGGCTGAACTAAAGTGAACTAATAACCAAAAAAAAAAGTCACTGCATTTTTCCCCCCAGATTTTTATTTCAAAGTGTACCATTTAAATTGTTTTCTGGGTTAGAATTAAGGAAAGTTTATGTTGTTTTTCAGTTAAGTGTAACTATTTTCTCTTTTCTGTGGTTAGAGAATGGGTTCAGTTTCTGAGTAGAGGCAGCTGGGGATTGAGAAATAAAGAGATAAAACACCGATATAGAAAGAAAAGCTGAGGCTTGGGGGGACCGCTGCCCTCTTCTGTTGGAGAGACAGTGACCCAAAGCCGATATAGTGTGTTTATTTTATACCCACAAATACCAGGAAGTTTCACCAAAAGGTCAAGACAAAAGGAGATTATTTGCATTCTTAAGTAGATCCTAAGCATTCCTGGTGCTAGGCTGGATTTAGATATCAAAACCCACTTCCCCACACCATGAGCTGAAATGAAGATCAAGCTGACAACACCCTTGCCCTTTTGGCAAGGCTTGTTCCCAGGGTGTGGCTTTGCCGATACCACTGGGTTCAGCTGACAATAATTAAAGAATGCCCATGTGCCTTCCCATGGGGCCCTGTACATCTCCCGCATTTTTCATTTTTAAATGTAGCTTGTGGACATCTAGTTGGAGCCTTCAGACTTGAGATTGCAGGAGCTTGCTGATAACTGAAAAAAAGTAGGATAAGATTAGTAGTACACAACGAAATCCAATTAGGTACCAGGTGGTGTTTTTTAACATATTCCATGGATTAAATTCTTTTAAATCACCCAGCAATTCTTTTTCCAGTTTTCCAGAGATATAATTTCATCATGACTATTCTGAATGGCTTACACATGTTTGTGTAGCCACACTAGGTCTATACTTATATTATTCTGATGCCATATCCCCTGTAGGTACATCTTAATTTTATTCCAATCCCATAGAAAACAGCATGGAATTGCAGCTGCTGTCTAATCTTAATACTTTCTAGTTTATTATCTAGTCCTATCACTACAGCTTCCAAAACATTTAGCTTTGTTTCTATGTTCTTGATCATGAAATGTAGTTGAGGTGTTCTGAGCCAATTCATTGACAATCTTTGCGTTCTAAATGCTTTGGGTCAAAGCAAGAGAAGCAGTCATAGTAGATGCAATAACAGTAACTAAGCTAACAATATTAAAAATAATAAGTCCCAAAGCAACTTTTCCCGGGATAGTTGATTGTGTAATTTCTGCAATGCCTGGAGGTCCGCATCATGATCCCATTTTCCTATTATGTTGGTAAGGCTGCTTTAAAATTAATATATCTTTATTCAGGTTATACCTGGTAACACAGCTGGTAAGTTTACAATAATGGCATTGGACAGCATAATGGGTGTCCAATCTGGTGATATTCACATTTCCAGTCACCAATACATATGGGGACTGGACACATGCTCATAAGCCATAGCAAGGGCTCTATGTGCATGCTCCTGTAGTATTAGCTAAGAAAGAGCCAGTAAAATTAAGAAAGTCAAGAGCAGCAGCTAAATGCCACAGATCTTTCTATAAATTTCCTGTTTTCATGGTTAGGGCATTACCTATAAAACCTCCTGGTGACGTAGGCTCATGATAGAGATATTTAGCATCAAGCCTGTGGGACCAAGCTAATACATACAAGTCAGAGCCAGAAATATTATGTCTCACTGGTGCAGGATTGGCACAACCTTGCCATTGAGGAAATGCTCTCAACTTAATCAGACAGCCATCGGGTAGCCTTAGGAAATCCTAGTTTAGTAACTGTCGGAACATATTTTCTCATATGCCAGGGCCTTCAATATTAGCAATGTTTGTGCCTCCATAGGATGTCTTATTTTCTTGGCCAAGCTGTAAACACCCTGTAGTCCCTCCTTTTGATAAACAAATAGGGAGTTCCTCACTAAAACCATTGTAAGTATAATCACCTTGGGAAGGAGTTATGTGCTTGTCGGAGCTACCCCCTACCATATTGGTGTTGTTAGTAAACAGTGGCACTGATTTTCTGGTCCAGGTGGCTGGATTGATCATAGGGGCATCTGGAACATAAGTCCAGTAAGTTTCTGCTGCAGTCATACTTACCTGGCAGCTGACATCATAGCAACAAAAAGGGTGGAGGGGGTTACCTGAACCCCCTGCTCTTTAAGCACTTGCTGAGCATTGGTAGTCAGCTTCTTCAGTTGACCCCATGTGGGGACACTAGCTTCTCAGATGGTTTTGGCCAGCTGCCTTCTGCTTCTCTCCTTCTTTGGGGCCAGCGACTGGGCTGGCATCATCACCGGAGGTGTGATCTTCAGCTTCTTGAATGGTGGGATGAGTTGTTCTCCCAGGTCCATGGTCATGACACACTGCTTGCTCTGGCACTCAGATTGGCTGCACTGCTCCTTCTAGAAATATACAAAACACAACCTCTTTCCCATATTATTACTGAATCTGATAAAACTCTTGTCTGGTTTGTGCTTCCTTCCACCTAGTTAACTCGGTGGAGGCTATTGTACAGACACCTAATGCCTTTAGGCTGCTGTACAATCCTCTGCCATCACAATTCAAAAAATTTTAAATACAAAGAGTATGACTGATTTTTTTGAGGTGATACATAACATCTATCTCCCCCTTTGAGTTTTAGTAATTGCATTTTAAAAGTATGATTGGCTCGTTCCACTATTTTTTTTGTATTATAAAAGGTTTAATGCAGCAAGAGGCTATAACAATGATAAACATTTACATGACAGACCGTCAAAAATATAAGAATTAAAGGGAGAAATAGACTTCTACAAAAACACTTGGAGACTTCACTACTCCTCACACAATAAGAGATAGAACAACCAGACAGAAGATAAGTAAGGAAATGAGGACTTAATGCAATAAACCAACTATACCTAAGAGCTGTACAGAACACTCCACCAAACAGCATCCCTGTTAAGTACACATTTTGTCAGATTTGATTATGTTGAAGTCCTTGAAAATTTACCCCTAAAGTAGGCACAGGGAAGTGGATAACACACTGAGGACATTGCTTCCAATAAAACATGGAAATTGGCGTTCTCAAATAATATTTTGAAGGCTGAGAAATAAATGAAAAGTTCCTTCAAATTAATGCGCCCTATAGTAGCTGTTTCAATAATTTTGGCCATACTTACCACATAAGCACTATCACTATAGGTTAACGAGCTCGGTAGCAAAATCTGTTAAAGCATAAATAAAAGCTTGTATTTCTACTGAAATATAAGGGGTTTGAAGGACCTTTGCTCCCCTGATGCAGTAGATACAGCCTTTCCAGAACTGGATCTATCTGTGAAAATGTTTAATGCCTGAGGTAAATTTTAATTTTTGCACAGAAATATGACTGCTTTGGATTCATTGCATGTTAGACAATTTCACTATGAGATGAACTATCAATAAAAATTTTAGTTAATATAGTACATCTACACAATGGAATACTATGCTGCCATAAAAAAGAAGGAATTCTTACCATTTGCAGCAACCTGGATGGAACTGGAGAGCATTATGCTAAGTTAAATAAACCAATGAAAGAAAAATACCACATGATCTCACTCATTTATGGATAATAAAGAACATTATAAACTGATGAACAAAAAGATAGATACAGAGGTACTAAAACATCAAACAGACTGTCAAATTACAGTGGGAAAGTTAGGGAGAGTTGGGATAGATAAGAAATCAAGTAAAGGACTTGTATGCATGCATATAAGCAAAACCAATGGACATAAGACACTGGGGGGAGTTAGGTCATGCATGGGGGGACAATGGGAAGATATGTAAACATGTAATACATTAATAAAAAATTTAAAACAAAAACAAAAAAAATTAGTTAATACTTCAGAAACAGGTTTTTTGTCCAGTATAATTAAATTTTCTTGAATATTCACTTATTTCAAGTAGTCAATTTTGAAATAAGGTTTATTTTTTAACTTCACTTGTAAACTTCTACTATTAGTCTTTAACTTTAACATAAACTTTATCAGGGGAGCAAAAATACAAATTATTTACTTCAGTTTATGAGACCAAATATATTGACTTTCAATTACAATCCTTACAACATTTGAAGGAAACCTCTGTATTTTCTTCCAGAATAATTTTCAGGCTACAGAAAGTTTCACTTAAAAACCTTTGTCTTTACACCAGCCTACAGGGCTGCTGTTTAAAACTGGCACATATTGCCAAATAGCCATATTACAAGAAATCTCATTATAATTAAGTTGACTACTATTTTACTGTCAGATTTAATATTTTAACAATAATCTTAGTTTACACTATAAGTATCAATGAAAGAGATTTCAAAATTTTTAAATTTCTCCTTTTTATTAAGCTAGAATTTTTTTAAAGAGTATCTCTTTTGGCTTATTTGCATATACAGAGGGATTATTTGAGGTCTCAATAACTTTCTTAGAACACCTAATCAAATTACTTATAAAGACATTGGCTTATTCAAAGAAAGGGGAATTGGCCTTTGCTGTTTCAAGATGGTGGCCCCTATCAGAGCAACAAGCCATGAAGCAAACATGGCAGCTGCCAAGCCAGGCAGTCCTCATGGTGACTTCTAATCTGTTCTTAGATTTTACTTGGATTCAATTACTTATAAAAACATTGGCTTCTCATGTAACTTAATTTATATGAGAACTTGATTATATTTTAAAAAGCTAATTTATAAAATAATTTAAGTAGGTATTTTTATTAAAAAAACAAAGCTTGAATTCTAGAACAACTTACAGGTCTGATTCACAAAGTATAAACTCTACCCCACAACCAAACTATTTAAAATTCAGGCGGCTATGGGCCTTTTGTTATTTTAAATTCTGTCTTAAAATTTTGCTATTGGATTTTAAGAAATATTTTGCCCTCCATAGAGGCTAAAACCTTCATAACATTTAATATATGTATATAAGTAAAATATATTGATGAATTTTTATTTGATAAAGCTTTCCATGTGACTTCAAGTATCAATCAGTTTAGTTAAAAAAAATTTTTTTTAAGAGATAACAAACTTTTGAAAACATTTCTGGGCCCATGAAATGTCCAAAAGTTATTCTCAAAGTCTTGAAATAACTTGGAAAGATTATATATGTGTGTGTGTGTGTGTGTGTGTGTGTGTATGGTTATGTGTGTGTGTGTGTGTGTGTGTATACTTAAATTAAAGATTATATACTTAAATTATATTAAAGAATATCAATTACATACACACATAGATAATCATATATATATGATTTAAAGATTATATACTTACATTATATTAAAGAATATCAATTACATTTACACTGGTTCACAGAATTAATCCTCTTTTTTAATTAGACCAATAAGTAACATATTTTGAATTCCTAATTATCAGAGAAAACACAAAAATTATTTTCTCAAAAATAAATTGCTATACTCTAGGCATTTAGTTACCACAATTACATAATTTCTTCCAATTCAATCTAAACCTTAAACTTTCAGAGCTTCAAATTTTAGGTAGCAAATTAAATACTTAGCATTTCTCAAATCAATAATACTTTTACATTTTTAAGGATACATTTCAAATAAAATACAAGGCATATTCAATTAATTGGTTAAATTCTATCCTCTAGACTTCATACGAGGCATACTCAGAACATTTTAGTATTATATCATTTCAATATATTTAGATATAAGTTTTTATCATTTGATTTAGTAAACTTCAAAGTTTTTAAGTTTCCAGCTCTCAGGCCTGGCTCAGAAGCTTGACTTTCATTTTTTTCTGAGGTCAAATCTGCCATCTTTAAGCACGGTGAAGATGAGACCTTTTAAAATGGCTTTCTTGGGGAGTGGGCGTCTATATTGGATCACCATGTGTTTCCCTTCCCCCACTTCCTTCTTGCTTTGGAGGAAAATTCAGTGATGGTCTGGCATCTACTGTTTTTATTTTCATTATTATTTCCATTTTTGTTTATTTTTATCTTTATTTTTTTAAGGAAAGAAAAAGATTTTTTAAGATAACAAATCATTGGCAGTTTCTGAGAAATTCCTTTAATCCTTTCTACTTGGTTCAGTCTAATACAAGTAGTTTGAACCTCCAACAAAATGAAATATGAAGTTACTTTCGACCAAGCACCAGCATCCAGCCATAAAGGATGGGAAGCTGCAAGCAAAACCTTTCTTATCCCGCTCATAGTGATGCTTGTCCCACTCTGCTTCAAACTCTAGCTCCTGCTCATAATTACAAGATATATCTTTATCAGGTGGGCTTTTGACTGTGGTCGCAGAATCCACATGTGGAGGCAGAGGAGGTGCAGAGGAGGGAGGTGGTATTCTTAGAGATTTGCACTCCTCCAATGTAGGCTGTAAGGCCATGGCCACATCCCACTTATACATTCTTAGATTCTCCTGTGCTGGACCAAAACAATCATGAATCAACAGCCATAGTGTAAATGTAGGGCTAGGAATCTTCTATGGACCTTCTGCTGTGTATTGGTCACCCAACTGCTTTCTGACCTTTTCCCATGTTTCATTAACAAAACTTAAGAAATCAAGAATCCGACTATGCTTAACATAGCATCCTTGAGCTTTGTGCATTGTTTTAAACATTTGAGAATTACCCATGTTTTACACCCAGCTAATACAAGTTACAACAATCCACTCCTTACCTTATTCTGTGGTGCGCACACTTCTTGGAGCAACCCCCTCGCCTCTTGCTTGTGTACTCAGCCAGACCACATTGGTGCCAGATGTAACTATTTTCTCTCTTTTCCGCATCTAGTGCAGCTAGAGAGCAGGTTCAGTTCCTGAGTAGAGGCAGCTGAAGATTGAGAAATAAAAGAAAGAGACAAGATACAGAGATAGAAAGAAAAGCTGGGGCCAGGTGGGACTGCTGCCCTCTTCTGGAGAGACTATGATCCAGAGCCTATATAGCATGTTTATTTTATACCCACAAATACCAGGAAGTTTCATCAAAAGGTCAAGACAAAAGGAGATTATTTGCATTCTTGAGTAGACCCTGAGCATTCCTGGTGCTAGGCTGGATTTAGATATCAAAACCCACTTCCCCACACCATGGACTGAAATGAAGGTCAAGCTAACAACACCCTTGCCCTTTTGGCAAGGCATGTTCCCAGAGCATGGCTTTTCCGATGCTACTGAGTTCAGCTGACAATAATTAAAGAATTCCCATGTGCCTTCCCAGGAGCCCTCTATAGTTAAGAATGCTAAAATGAGAAAAGGCCCAAGGTTTGACCTGTGAAGTGATCTTATTTAGTAAATTTCCTGAGCTTCAATTCTGCTTGCAGACAAATAACTGATTTGTGAAAAGTTTGAGAGATTTGTAAATGAAAATGAAAAGCTGTTCCTTTCAAGCTGAATGATCAAACATTTTTTTTTTTTTGAGAAAAACAGTGGTTGAACAGGTGTTTAGTATTAGGAGCTTGTGATGTAAAGAATGCAACAACTGAATCTGGTGAAAATCCATGCAGTATTAAATTCTTTGTTGTTAAGAAGCAAAACTCTGCTCAGAAAGTCAACTCAAATTTGTGTTTCATGAACAATGAGGTATTGAAAAATGCATAAACTCACATAAAAGAATGTAAAATTGTGTTGTATCACTTACAATAATTTTTATACCTTTTGCCAACATTTACTTAAAATTTCATTGCATTTTTATATCATGTATTTCTTATTGTAAATGGTCAAGTGTTTATAGCAATTTCCTCACTTGTTTCTTTCATTAATGATATTTTATTAAGAGCAAAGTAAAAGTTAATACTTATTGCCCTTTCATAAGAAGTGTTTTACATAATTTGTGTTAATTTATAATGACCACTTCCTTATAAATTAGGAAACAGGTATCCTTATTTTAGAATAGATATTCTGAATGTATACGTTATATAATTAGGAAGAAAATTTAATCTCTCTCTTAAATCAGTAATATATATATGAGAGAATTCGCCTTGTAGCCTTCTTAAAGTTAATTTTGCTACTTGTTTACAAAATAATGTCTGGTTTTGAATTTTGATCTTGGAGGAAAATGTCTCTAGTAATTTTAGAAGCAGTGGCCTAAGGATCAGCTCCAGAGAAACAAAAGACATTTGTGAATGATTACTCCAAAGAGAAGAGAACAAGTTAATGTCTGTGAGGTCCAAATACAAGCTTGGGCAATTTTAGTCAGGAATGTTGAGTGCTGAGTGTGGATGAAGCCAACTTCTTGACTACAGGTGTGACAGAACACAGCTGATCAAACAGTACAGGAATTTGACATCAGACTCTGTTTAACTGCAGCTGCCCAATGAGCCGTGGCCAATCAGTAAGCCACAGAGAACCTGGAGAAGGCTTCCATAAGAGGGAGCAGTTTCATACTAAGAATCCTGCCATAAACATGTTTATGAGCTTGGATTTGGTCATGTTAGGCAGAATGTATAGCTGCCTGATAATGTGTCAAAGAGTGTGCAATGTTTTTGTTTTTTAATCTAAAACCTCTTTAAAATATAATATGTGTTTTTTGTTCTGCCAGCCTATTTGGGGGCTACTATCATTTTTTAACTCTCACATAGTTCACAGTGTGTTGCTCATCTGGCCTCCAGTTCCTAAATCATAAAAGATTAAAGTGAACTACATTACAAACGTTTTTCTGTATGCCGGATTTGCAAGTGGGAATAGGAAGGGCCAAAACAAAAGTGAGGGTGTAAAGAAGCTTCTCTTGAGATCAAACTTGAAAGGACCACTATCTGCAAGTCAAATCTGTTGCTTTCACCTGGATTCTTCTCCTCCTCTGCTATTCTTCTCCCATTCCATGTCTTTTAGCCTCAACTTCAAGAAAGGGTTACAATGGCTGTTTCTAATTAGGAAGGGGTAGCACTAAGATGTAACATACAAAATGGAAAACTATAACTAAAGGTATAGCCTGTTCTAAATAGGTATATACAAAATGTGCCAACAATTAGCTACTTATGAAACATTTAACCATTTAATTTTGAAAGTACAGTTTGTTATTGGTTATCAGTTACTTTATTAAAGAATCTCATCCATTAAATTAATTATATCATTCTATCCACCTTAGCCAGGAACACCTAGGATCATACACTGCATTTCACCATCAGAAACTTTGTCATCTCAAAGTCTATTGCTTCAGACATGTGACCGGGACCCCAGTTCCTAATCCTATACTGTGGCCCATCATTTCTCTAGGCACACAACTTCACACAGAAATAGCCATAGGCAAAAGTTAGTACTAATGTTTTTATACCTTCTTTATGAATGTGTAAGATCTTTTGTTACCCCTGTTTTCAAGAAGTGAACTAGATCTGGGCCTTCTATTTGGAATACTGTTATTCTGCTTTTAGTTCTAAACTCAGGATACTCATGACTTTAGCTGCATTTGGATTTTTTTTTTTTGGTGGTGTTGAATAGTGTTTATTTGAAAAGATGAAAAAGTTCTGGAAATGAGTAGAGGTGATCATGTACTTAATGGCACTTACCAACACTGATAGTTAAGATGGTAAATTTTACGTTATATATATTTTACCACAATTGTCTTTATTTTGTTTTGTTTTTTAATTTGTTTTATTTTTATTTTTTTCTTATTGCCCTCCCCAGCTCTCCCCACCCTCCCAGTACATACCCTCACCCATATCTCCCCCCTGCCCTCCCAAATGCACTGTATCCACTGGCTATGCCTACACACATGCATTACAAGTCCTTTTGGTTGATCTCCTACAGCCCCCTCCACCCACCAACCTCCTCTGCCTTCCCACTGTAGCACGACAGTCTGCTCATTGCTTCTTTGCCTCTGCATCTGCTTCCCCCCACACCCCTCGATTCTTGTCTTTAAAAACATTTTGCCCCTGTAGGCTAGAAATAAACCCACAAGAGTAAAAAAAAATGTTTGAGTCCCAATTTCAATGTCCAATAGCTTTGAGTCCCAGTTTCAATGTCAAACAGTTCCTATGTGTACATGTCATCAATAGTATCTGGATAGTGGACAAATGGTGGCAGTGCCAATCCAACCCTCTCTGGTTTGGTCCTGGGCATCCTGTAGTGATGCACAGCTAACTGCTCCCTTGGCAAGACGTCTTCAGCGTCTTCCATATGTGGACTGTTTCTCCTCTTGCCTTCGTGGTTGGCGCAGACCTATCAGTTCTTCTCTGTTGCAGAAGTCCACTTGGTCTTGGAGTTGTTTTCTGAAAGTATAAAACATATTCTCGACAAAGTGTTAATAAAGGAATCTTTTCTATAAAATTGACTTGGGGTCCTTTTTATTTTTGCCTACCTGCTTTTCCTTTGGCTTATTTTGACACGATGTGTGTTTTTCATGGTGTTAGTATTACAAATGAAAATTAATTTTCTAAAGTGAAATTTTTCTAGATGTAATTTACTTACCAAATATTTTTCCTTACAGGATATTATCCTATCTCCCCCATTTTTTAAAATTAATTCTAGGACTTTTATGGTTCAAGTTTTACATTGAAGTCTTTAATCCATTTTGAATTAATTTTTAAAATTTTATTGATTGATTTGAGAAAAAGGGAGACATCTATTTGTTTATTCCACTTATTTATGCATTCATTTGTTGTATGTGCCCTGACCAGAGACCAAAACCACAATCTTTGCATATTGGGATGACACTCTAACCAACGGAGCTACAAGACCAGGGAGTTAATATTTTTATATGGTAAAAGGCAAGGGTCCAACTTTATCCCGTTGCATATGAATATCCAGTTTTCCCAGCATCACTTGTTGAAGACTGTCCTTTTCCCTCATTGAATGTTCTTGGGAGCCTTTGGTCATGACAAAATGATTCTGTTAAAAGCCAATTTGAAAGAATAGCCAAGGGTTTATGTCTGTATCTCTATTCTGTTTCATTGGTCAACATGTCTGTTTTTATGTCATTATCACACTGTTTTAATTACTATTGCTTTGTAATAAGTTTGAACTCTGGAAGTGTGAGGCCTCCAACTTTGTTCTTCTTGTCTCTCAATTTGTTTATGTGATGTATCACATTTATTGATTTGTGGATATTTTACCATCATTGCATCCTCAGAATAAATCCCACTTAGCCATGGTGTATGATCTTTATAATGTAATTCTGAATCTGATTTATTAGAACTTTGTTAAGGATTTTAGCATCGCTGTTCATTAAGGATATTGGACAGTAGTTCTCTTTTTTGTTTGGTGTTTTTATCTGGTTTTGGAATTAGGGTAATGCTGGATTCATACAAAGAGCTTGGACATGTGCCTTCCTCTTGAATTTTTTGGAATAGTCTGAGGAGGATAGGTTTCAGTACTTCTTTGAATGCTTGGTAGAACTCTCCTTTAAAGCCATTCAGACCAGGGCTTTTGTTTGCAGAAAGATTTTTGATGACTGCTTCAATTTCTTTGGTTGTTATCGGTTTATTCAGGTTTTTCTTATTATTCCTGATTGAGTTTTGGGAGCTTGTATTTTTCTAAGACTATGTCCATTTCATCTAGGTTGTCCATTTTGTTGGAATAGAGTTGTTCATATTATTTTTTCATAATCCTTTGTATTTCTGTGGGATTGGTTGTTACTTCATCTCTTTCATTTCTGATTTTGTTTATTTGGATCCTCTCGATTTGCTTCTTGGTGAGCATGGCTAGAGGTTCATCAATCATGTTTATTCTTTCAGCTCTTGGTTTTATTGATTTCTTGTTTTTTATTTTGCTTTTTGGTCTCTATGATATTTATTTCTGCTCTGATCTTTATTATTTTCTTATGCTGGGCTTTTCTTATTGCTCTCTTTCTAACTCTTTGAGTTTTAGGGTTAGATAATTTATTACCATTTTTTCTTTTTTCTTTTCTTTTTTTTTTTCAGGTAGTACTCTAGAGCTATGAACTTATCTCTCAAGACTATTTTCACTCTTTCTCATAGATTTTGGTTTGTTGTGTTTTCAATGTCATTTGTTGCCATGATGATTTTTATTTCTTCTTTGATCTCTTTGGTAACCCAATCATTGTTTAATAGTATGCTATTTAGCCTCCAGGTGTTTGATTTTTTCCCCCTTGCTTTTATTGTAGTTGATTTCTAATTTTATGCCATTCTGATCTGAGAAGATGCTTGATATGATTTCTATCTTCTTGAATTTGAAGAGACTTTGCTGTGTCCCAACATGTGACGTATCTTTGAAAATGACCCATGTGCACTTGAGAAGAATGCGTATTCTGTGGCTTTGGGATGGAATGTTCTGACAATGTCAATTAATTCCATCTGATCTAGTGAGTCATTTAGGATTGATGTTTATTTGATGATATTTTGTTTAGAGGATTTGTCCAGTGGTATTAGTGGGGTATTAAAGTCCCCTACTATGACTGTATTGCTGTTAATATCTCCTTGATATCTTCCAGAAGTTTTTTTTTAAATGTATTTAGGTGCTCCTGTATTCAGTGTATATATGTTTACCAGAGTTATATCTTCTTGTTTAATTGCTCCCTTTAGTATTATGAAGTGTCCTTCCTTATCTCTTGTTATGGCCTTCACTTTGAGGTCTAATTTGTCAGATATAAGTATTGCTACACCAGCCTTTTTTTCATTTCCATTCACCTGAAAAACCTTTTTCCATCCCTTCACCAGCAGTCTGTGTGAGTCCTTTGTTCTGAGGTGGATCTCCTGTAGACAGTAGATATATGGGTCATGTTTTCTTATCCATTCAGCTACCCTGTGTCTTTTGATTGGGGCATTTAATCTATTTACATTTAAAGTTATTGATAGGTACTTGTTTGTCACCATTTTTATTCTTTACCTCTGTGTTCCTTCTTTGCTTTCTATTTCTGTTTTTTATAGCAGACCCTTTAGCATTTCTTGCATTGCTGGTTTGGTGGTAATAAATTCTCTCAATTCTTTTTGTCTGTGAAGCTCCTGATTTCACCTTCAGTTTTGATTGATAGCCTTGCTGGGTACAGTATTCTTGGATTCAGACCCTTCCTCTGCATGACTTTGTATAGTTCATTCCATTACCCTCTGGCTTGTTCTCTTTCTTTTGAGAAATAAGTCCCTAGCCTGATGGGAAATTTCTTGTAGGTAACTTTCTGTCTCTCTCTGGCAGCCTCTAAGATTCTTGCTTTGTTGTTGGTGTTTGCCAATTTAATTATAATGTGTCTTGGTATCAGATTTTTGGGGTTCATCTTGCTTGGAACTCTGTGAGCTTCTTGGACTTGGATATTTTCTTCCCGATATCAGGGAAGTTTTCTGTCATTATTTCTTCAAACAGGTTTTCTATTCCTTGCTCAGTTTCCTCTCTTTCTGATACCCCTATTATGCAGATGTTGTTTCATTTCATGTTGTGCCAAAGTTCCCTTAGCTTCTCCTCTTGTTTTTTAAGTTTGTTTGTTTGTTTGTTTGTTTTCTAAATGCTGCTCTGCTTGGGTATTTTTTCTACCTTTTGTTCTAGCTCACTGATGTGGTGTTCCATTTCTTTTATTCTACTGTTGATGCTTTCTGTTGTGTTCTTTATTGCAGCAATGTCATTCTTCATTTCCTCTTGGTTCTAACACATATTATTGAATTTGTCTTCCATTCTTTTCAGCATCCTTATGACCATTGCTGTGAATTCTTTCTTTGACATATTGCTTGCCTCCATTTTTTTTTTTTACTTCTTTTTGGTGATTCCTTCTTTCTTTTGTATGGGGGCTGTTTCTTTGTCTTCCCATATTTGCTCTTCTCACGGTGCTGGTAATGTAATTCTCTCTCTCCTGCATTGACTTAAAGGCACAAAATACAACACAATAAGACACAATACACAGGGCACCAAACACAAATGTCTTCACAATGCCTATGACCCCCCACTAAAGGTGACCACTAGAGAAAAAAGAATTAGGGGAGAGAAAAGAGTGCAAAAATGATATTGAAAAAAAGGAAAAAATGTAAGAGAGAAAAGAAAGAGAAGATAAAAGAAGGGGGAAAATATATGTATATGGGGTAAAATTACAAAAAAACAACAACTAATGCCAACAACAATTACACCCCTAATTGTTCCCCTGCTGGCCTGATTGTATCCAGAGAGGAATTTAAACAACAACTAATCCAAAAAATAGAAACAACAAATACCCAGATGAATCTGAAGAGGCAAAGCTTATTTCCAGAAGGTAAGGTCAAGTAATTGAATGAATGAGAAAATGGCCACAATTCAGTATAGAGGAGGTAGAAAGAGAATGAGTCTTTCAGAACAAAAGCCTGACCTGCACCCTCACCAACCCAGGGCATCCCTCTCATGAGCTGGGACCATTGGCTCCTAAATACTCGCCTGCCTGCCTGATTACCCCTCTGCCTGCCTGCATGATTGCCCATAACTGCCTCTACCTGTCTGCCTCATTGCCCCTAATTCCCTCTGCCTGCCTACCTTATGCCCCTAATTGTTTCCCTGCTGGCGTGATTGCCTCTAATTGCTCTCCCATGCCAGCCTGATCACCCCTAACCACTCTCCCCTGCCAGCCTGATTGCCCCTACCCACTTAGCCTCAGCCTCTGCCACCATGGCTTTGTCTGGAAGAACATCTAGAAGATATCTGGTCTAATTAGCATATTATTCTTCTATTAATGTGTGTGTGTGTGTGTGTGTGTGTGTGTGTATAATTTTCCCTTTCTTTAATCTATCTATGCATTCATCTGTTTTTGGTAAAGGAGAATAGAGAGTAGAAAGGCCTGAGTTGGTGATTAAAACTAATTAAGCTATTAGTAGAAGAAGAGAACAAGTGAGGAGAGGAAAAACAGAAGCAAATAAAATCTAAAAAACAAACAAACAAGAAGACGACAAAGAAAGAAAAAGGAAAAAAAAAGAAAAAGACATAAAAAAATTGACTAGTGAACAAAGAGAGAAAAGTATGCCTTCATTTTGGACTTGGAGCAGAGGAGAGAAAATTAGATATATAAGTAAGATCAATGTTTAACAGGGAGTAAAGAGAAAGGATAGAGAAAACTAAAGTAGGAACAGGATAAGAGAAATAGTACAAAAAAGAGAAAAAGTGAGGAAAAGAAGTTGGCATAAAGTAAAAATTGAGATAAAGTAAAATAATGCTAAAATAAAAATAAAAATAGAATGTAGAAACAAATCCAAAAATAAGAAAATAAAATAAACAAAAAATAAAATAAAACTTTAAAAATAAGGTAAAATAATAGTGATAATAATTAAAAATAAAAATATAATAATAAAATAGTAAAATCAAGTTAGAAAAAATATTAGTTTCTTAACTAAAAGATAAAAAATAAAAAAGTGAAGTAGTAAAGGTTGTTCACTTCAGTGAAGCTTCAATGACCTATGGGGGGCTGGTTTAAGAGCCTTCTCTACTGTTCTGCCTGGCACATCGATTTCCTGTCAGGTAGTCAGTACAGTGTTGAAGTTCCCTGTGATCCATCATTCCTCTGTGTCAGAAGCCACAACATTGTTTTCAAACAGGAGGGATCTTTCTGCTTACTTTGTTTTTCTGCCTGCTTTCAGTTGTATTTACACAAGTATCAATTTTTGACACAACCTCTGTGTGGTGGTATTTCTGTATTAATTTCTGGGACCAAATGGCCCCTCAATGCAGTGTTTAGATTCTTCTTTCCCTGCAACACTTAATACTAGGTTGGAGGGATGTACTGACTCAGAGTAGGTTTCCTGCTTGTCTCTCCTTATTCTGATCCCCAGTTTCCATAAAAACAACTTTCCCCTACAGTCTTGGTGAATGTTTTTAATTGAAAGATCCTATGCTCTGGGTTTAGGAAGTAAAAGCAAGGAAGTTATAAAGACAAAGCAACCACGACACCTCACGTCTTTCTTCTCCATGCATTCATAGACCATCTACCAGGGCTGTGGGCTTAGATCTAGGGTCCCCCTCTGCCAGCAGCCCTGTGGATCCCCTTCCATATTCAAGAGCTACACTGACCCTAAGGGCTGTATACTTGGTGGGGCACAGTCTCCTTCTGAGATTCTAGCCCTTGCTGCATGTGTTTCTCCCGCCAGCCTGGATCCCAGATCTCACCTCTCTCTAGGTGATCTCTGACCTTTCACAGATTTCCTCACCAGCTGTGTTTAATTTGCTAATTCTGGGTGGATGTTATTCGATTCAGCTGCTTCTTCTATCTGCTCTGTGAGAAAGTGCAGGATCTGGACATCACTGTATCTCTCCCTGGACAAACTTTTTAGGCGGCCGTGGACAGAGAGGCTGGAGTCTCAGTGTTTGTAGGTTTTCAGCTGAGGCAGCTGGTGCCTGGGCATTGTAGTTGTAGAGTCCCAGGAGGTATCTGAGGTCTTCCTGGTTGAAGGTAAGGCTGGGTTTCCAATCACAGCCACTCTCCCCTTCATGATGGCATGGTCTTTATGGCAGAGCTGGCAGCTCTGGGAAAAATTTCCACAGTAGTAGAGGCTGCCTGGCTAGGGGAACCTGGTCTGTCAGTCCCCAAGAGTCCTGTGGAATATAACTGTCACTTACTCACAAATACAGACATGCATTCTCCTTTTGCTCTCTCACTCACACACTATCTTGCAGAATGCTGTCCCATTGGTTATCATCTTGGATCATTAACTTTGTTCTTCTTCATGATTACTTTGGGTATTTAGGATATCTTGAGGTTCTGTGTGAATTTTTCTATTTCTGAAAAAAATTATTGGGATTTTGATAGGTATTGTACTGAATCTATAGATCACTATGGGTAGTATTGACAATATTAAGACTTCCAATCCATGAACACAGGATATTTTTCCATTTACTTGTGTCTTTTTTACAGTTTTCAGCAGTGCTTTGTATTTTTCAGTGAGCAAGTATTTTGCCTTTTTGTCTAAATTATTTTCTATGTATTTTATCCTTTTTGATGCTATCAAATGGCACTGTTTTCTTAATTTCCATTTCGAATTGTTCATTATTAGAAACAAACTTTTCCATGTTGATTTTGTCTCCTACAACTTTGCTGAATTCATTTATTCTATCAATTTATTTTGGAATCTTTAAGTTTTTCTACATTTAAGATCATATAATTTTTTTTATATTGCAATGTTTTTGTATTAATTTTTTATACATATCTCCCCATTGTACCCCCTCCCTCCCAGGCATAACCCAACCCCCCAGTGTCTATGTTCATAGGTTATGCTTATATACATGCATACAAGTCCTTTGATTGATCTCTTATCTACCTCACTAAATTTAATCTTCCTGCTGTAATTTCACAGTCTGTTTGAAGCTTTACTGCCTCTATATCGTATCATTTTATTCATCAGTTTATAATGTTCTTTATTATCCACAAATGAGTGAGATCATGTGATGCTTCTCCTTCATTGACTGGCTTATTTCACTAAGCATAAGGCTCTGCAGTTCCATCCAGGTTGCTGCAAATGGTAAGAATTCCTTCTTTTTAATGGCAGCATAGAATTCCATTGTGTAGGTGTACCACAGTTTTCTGATCCACTCATCTGCTGACAGGCACCTAGGCTGTTTCCAAATTGTAGCTATTGTAAATTGTGCTGCTATGAATATAGGGGTGCATAAATCCTTTCTGATTGGTGTTTGTGATTTCTTAGGATAAATTCCTAAAAGTGGGATTACAGGGTCAAATGGGAGATCCATTTTTAGTTTTTTGAGGAAACTCCATACTGTTCTCCACAGTGGCTGCACCAGTCTGCATTCCCACCAACAGTGCACAAGGGTTCCTTCTTCTCCACATCCTCGCCAACACTTGTCATTTGTTGATTTGTTGATGATTGCCATTCTGACTGGTGAAAGATAGTATCGCGTTGTCGTTTTGATTTGCATCTCTCGGATGATTAGTGACTTTGAACATGTTTTCATGTGCTTCTTGGCCTTCCTTCTGTCGTCTTTCGAAAAGGTTCTATTTAGGTCCCTTGCCCATTTTTTTATTGGATCGTTTATCTTCCTTTTATTAAGTTGTATAAGTTAGCTATAGATTTTGGAGATTAAACCTTTATCAATGATAACATTTGCAAATATGTTCTCCCATACAGTGATCTTTCTTGATGTTTTGTTGACGGTTTCTTTTGCTGTGCAAAAGATTTTTATTTTGATGTAGTCCCATTTGTTTATTTTTTCTTTAGCTTCCATTGCCTTTGGAGCAGTATCAGTGAAGTTCTTTCGGTATATATCTGAGATTGTGCTGCCTGTGGATTCGCCTAGTATTTTTATGGTTTCCCTTCTAATGTTTAAGTCCTGTATCAATTTTGAGTTTATTTTTGTATTTGGTGTAAGTTGGTGGTCCAGTTTCATTTTTTTGCATGTATCTGTCCAATTTTCTTAACACCATTTATTGAAGAGGCTATCTTGGCTCCATTGTATGTTCATGCCTCCTTTGTCAAATATTAGTTGAGCATAGTGGTTTGGGTTGATGTCTAGGTTCTCTATTCTATTCCATTGGTCTATATGTCTGTTCTTGTGCCAGTACCAGGCTGTTTTGAGAACAGTTGCTTTGTAGTATAGCTTGAAATCTGGTATTGAGATCCCACCTACTTTATTCTTCTTTCTCAGAATTGCTGTAGCTATTCATGGTCTTTTTTTGTTCCAGATGAATCTATGAAGAATTCTTTCTAGGTCTGTGAAATATGTCGTTGGTACTTTAAGGAGTGTACATTGAATCTATAGATTGCTTTGGGTAGTATGGACATTTTAATGATGTTGATTCTCCCAATCCATGAACATGGTATGCTCTTCCATCTGTTAAAATCTTCCCCTATCTCTTTTTTCAGTGTCCTGTAGTTTTCTACATATAGGTCTTTTACCTCTTTAGTTAGGTTTATTTCTAGGTATCTTAATTTTTTTGGTGCGATGGTAAATGGGATTGTTTTTTTAGTCTCTATTTCTGTATTTTCACTATTAGTATATAGAAATGCCACAGACTTCTTAGCATTAATTATATATCCTGCTACATTGCCAAATTCATTAATTAAGTCAATTAGTTTTGGAATGGAGTCCTTTGGGTTTTTTAGGTACAATATCATGTCATCTACAAATAAGGACAGCTATACTTCTTCTTTTCCAATTTGGATGCCTTTATTTCTTCTTCTTGTCTAATTGCAATGGCTAATACTTCCAGTACTATGTGGAACAGGAGAGGTGAGAGTGGGCATCCCTGTCTTGTTCCTGTTCTTAATGGTTTTAGATTTTGCCCATTGAGTATGATGTTACCTGTGGGTTTGTCATATATGGCTTTTATGATGTTGAGGTATGCTCCTACTATTCCCACTTTGCTGAGAGTTTTTATCATGAAAGGGTGTTGGATTTTGTCAAATGTTTTTTCTGTTTCAATTGATATGACTATGTGATTTTTATCTATCAATTTGTTTATGTGATGTATCACATTTATTGATTTGCGGATATTGTTCAATCCCTGCATTCCTGGGATGAATCCTACTTGGTCATGGTGTATGATCTTTCTAGTGTACTGCTGGATCCAATTTGCTAGAATTTTGTTGAGGATTTTGGCATCTATGTTTATGAGAGATATTGGCCTATAATTCTCTTTCATTTTGTTGTCTTTATCTGGTTTTGGTATTAGGGTGATGCTGGCTTCATAGAAGGTGTTTGGAAGTGTTCCTTCTTCTTGAATATTTTTGAGTAGTCTGAGGAGGATAGGTTTTAATTCTTCCTTGAATGTTTGGTAAAACTCTCCTGTGTAGCCATCTGGTCCTGGGCTTTTATTTGCTGGAAGCTTTTTGATGACTGCTTCTATTTCTTCCATAGTTATTGGATTATTAAGATGTTTAGATTCTTCCTCATTGAGTTTTGGAAGGTTATTTTTTTAGGAAAATGTCCATTTCTTGCAGGTTGTCCAATTCGTTAGAAAAGAGTTGTTCATAGTATTTTTTTAAACAATCCTTTGTATTTCAGTGGGGTCTGTTAATTCTCCTCTTTCATTTCTGATTTTGTTTATTTGGGTCTTCTCTCTTTGCTTCTTGGTGAGCTTGGCTAGAGGTCCATCAATCTTGTTTATCCTTTCAAAGAACCAGCTCTTGGTTTTGTTGACATTTTGAATTTTTTCTTTGGTCTCCAAGATGTTTATCTCTGCTCTGATCTTCACTATTTCCTTCCTTCTGCTTACACTGGGCTTTTCTTGTTGCTCTCGTTCTAGCTCTTGGAGTTGTTGGGTTAGGTAATTTATTACCATTGTTTCCTGTTTTTTGCAGTAAGCTTGTAGGGCTATGAACTTCCCTCTCAAGACTGCTTTCACTGTGTCCCATAAATTTTGTATTTTTGTGTTGTCATTGTCATTTGTTGCATGATGTTTTTTATTTCTTCCTTGATCTCTCTGGTTACCCAGTCGTTGTTTAATAGCATGCTGTTTAGTCTCCATGTGTTTTATTTCTTTCTATTGTTTTTATTATAATTGATTTCCAGTTTTATGCCACTGTGGTCTGAGAAAATGCTTGATATGATTTCTATCTTTTTGAATTTGAAGAGACTTTTCTTATGACCCAACTTATGATCTATCTTTGAATATGACCCATGTGCACTGGAGCAGAATGTATATTCTGTGGCTTTGGGGTGAAATGTTCTGAAGATATCAATTACTTCCATGTGGCCCTAGTGTGTCATTTAGGATTGATGTTTCTTTGCTGATTTTTTGTTTAGAGGATTTGTCCAGTGTTGACACTGGAGTATTAAAGTCTCCTACTATGATTGTATTGCTGTCAATCTATCCGTTGATATCCTCCTAGAGTTTTTTTTATGTATTTAAGTGCTCCTATATAGGGTGCATATATGTTTACCAGTTATTTCTTCTTGTTGGATTGTTCTCTTTAGTATTATGAAGTGGCCTTATTTATCTTTTGTTATGTCCTTCACTTTGAGATCTAATTTGTCAGATATAAGTATTGCAACCCCAGCTTTTTTTCATTTCCATTTGCCTGAAATACCATCTTCCATACCTTCACCCTCAATCTGTGTGCATCTCTTTTCCTGAGGTGGTTTCTTGCAGACAGCAGATATATGGATCATGTTTTCTTATCCAATCAGTTACCCTATGTTTTTTAATTGGAGCATTTAATCCGTTTACATTTAAAGTTATTATTGATAAGTACTTATCTGTTGCCATTTTTAGTCTTTACCCCTGAGTTCCTTCTTCCCTTCCTTTTTCTTTTTATTACAGCACACCCTTTAACATTTCTTGCATTGCTGGTTTGGTGGTAATATATTCCCTTAGTCCTTTTTTGTCTGTGAAGCTTCTGATTTCACCTTCAATTTTGATTGAGAGTCTTGCAGGATACAGTATTCTTGAATTCAGACCCTTCCTTTGCATGACTTTGTATATTTCATTCCACTCCCTTCTGGCCAATGAGTTTCTGTTGAGAAATCAGTAGCTAGTCTTATGGGGGTTCCTTTGTAGGTAACTTTCTGTTTCTCTTTGGCTGCTTTTAGATTCTTGCTTTGTCGTCAGTGTTTGCCAGTTTAATTATAATGTGCCTTGGTGTCGGTTTTGTAGAGTTCATTTTTCTTGTAACTCTGTGAGCTTCTTGGATTTGTGTAGGTTTTTTCTTTCCTATATTGGGGATATTTTCTGTCAAATTTCTTCAAACAGGTTCTCTAATCCTTGTTCAGTTTCCACTCTTTCTGGAACCCCAATTATGCAGATGTTGTTTTGTTTCATGTTATCCCAAAGTTCCCTTAGGCTCTCCTCTTGCTTTTTAACTTTTTTTTCTAGAAGCTGCTGTACTTGGGTATGTTTTCCTACCATGTCTTCTAGCTCCCTGATGCGGTCCTCTGCTTCTTCTAGTCTACTTTTGATGCTTTCTATTGAGTTCTTTATAGCAGTGATGTCATTTTTTATTTCTTCTTGATTATTCTGCATTTCTATTAGGTTCTTCTGCATTTCTTCTTGCTTCTTTTGCATTTCTTCTTGCTGCTTCTGCATTTCTTCTTGCTTCTTCTGCATTTCCTCTTGGGTCTTCTTCAGTTCCTCTTGGGTCTTCTTCAGTTCCTCTTGGCTCTTACTCACAGTGTTGAATTTGTCTTCCATTCTTTTTATCCACCTTATGATCATTTCTCTGAACTCTTTCTCTGGCAGGTTTATTTCTGCTTCTATTTTGTTTATTTCCTTTTCTGGTAATACCTGCCTATCTGTCATTTGCGGGCTGTTTCTTCTTCTGCCCATGGTTTTTCTTCTCCGGGTGTCTAGTTATGTAGTTCTCTCTCCTACATTGATTTAAAGGCACAAACTACAACACGACCTGGTACAGCACACAAGGCACTGAACAGAAATGTATTCATGATGTTAATAATCACCAATAAGGTGACCACCAATGAAAGACAAATTTGGGGTAAGTAGAGAAAGAGGAAGAGGAAATTGAGGGAAAAAGAAAGGAAAGAAGTGCCAAAATCAAATTGGAAGAGGGAGAAAAAAATAAATAAATAAATGAACTAAAAATAAAATGAAGAAAAGGAAAAGAGAAAGAGAAACAAAATCAGAGAGAAAAGAAAGCGGATAAGAGAGAAAAGGGGAACAAAATATAAATGTCAGGAGAAAACTCCAATAGAACAGTCACTAATCCCAATAAAGGCTAGCAACCAGTACCTAGAGATTAATACAAACTACAGATAACAACTGGTATCGAGGGAGGCGAGGGAAAAGAGAGGTAAAAAACAAAGCAAGCAAAAGGCAAAATAAAACAAGTAGAATATGCTAAAACAATCTCAGAAAAAAGTTCAAAAAATCGATATAATCACTTTTCAGGGAAATAGTAACAAAAGGACATAGAGAAAAAACTTTTTGGCTAGTGAAGACAAGAGGAGAGAGGTTTGTATAGACTTGTAGTAGGGGATTTGAAATTAGATATATAAGTGGGGTGAAATTTTAACCAGGTAAAGAGAAAGAATAGGGGAATCTAAAGTTGGAAAAGGGAAAGAGAAACAAGACAACAAAATGGGGAAAGTTAGGAGGAAAGTGTTGGCATAGAGGTAGAGTTGAGTTGGAGTAAAATTATGCTAAAGGAAAGATGAAAATAGAATGTAGAACTCTAATCCCAAAGTAAAATAAAGAGAAAATGACACTTGTTTTTTTCCAAAAAGGTAAAATACTCATAGTAATTAATAATACTAGTTGAAAACAAAAATGTAATAATTAAAAAGGTGAAAACAATTAAGGCGGAAAGAAAAAAATAGTCTTTTAATTAAAATATGTAAAAATGAAAAATAAAAAAAAATTTAAAAAAGGAAGAAAAAATAGAATGGTCATTCACTTCCATTATTATTCTGCCTGGCACTCCTGTTTCCCAGTAGGGAAGGTATTGCAGTTCCCTGTGTTCCACTATTGGTATTTTAATCATTATTCTTTTGTGATTATGCGAGAGTCAATTTGTGTGTCATCCACTGGGTGGCAGTGTTTTGGAATTGACCTCTGAGTCAAAGCAAAGGACCTCTCTAGCCTGTGCTCAGATCCTGCTACTCTGTGGTTCTCAAAGCCTGTTTGTGGGATTTTGCAGCCGGGACACTAAGAACTCCCAGGCTGTCCCTCTCCCTCAGATAAAAAATGAGTCGTTTTCCAGAGCTCCCCTCTGTCAACAGCTCGGAGAATTTGCCTCCACACTTAGGGATCACGTCCTGCCCACCTCTGCAGACCTCTCCAGAGGCAGCTTTCCCACAGCCCGGCTCCCACAGTGTGCACGTCTCTGTTCTGAGGGGCAGGAGATCTCATCTTATCCCAGGCGAAATCTGACCTTTCCATGTGCCATGTGGATCTCTGAATCTGCCGTGTGTCTGTGCTGATTGGAGAGCGGTGTTCTGGGTCTCCGGCTGTTTGGTGGGTGTTTCAGCCAGCCGCAGCTTTCAGACCGCCACAGACATCCACCTCCCTCTGCAAGATGGCACAGTCTCTGCGTTCACTCTGGTGGCACTGGCCAACAAAATCCCTGTGGCAGTGGGCCTGCCTGGCCAGGAGAGCCCCGTCCAGCAGTTCCCTGCCTTCTCCTGGAGGATAACTGACTTAATTGCCAACAAACACTCCCAGTGCGACTCTTAGCTGCTCTCTCTCCCTCTGCCCAGCAACAAAGCTCCAGACGCGTCCGTCTATTCTGCCGCCATTTTTCTGTGCAATCGATCATATAATTTTTTAACAGAAATAATTTTACTATTGTTTTCCAACCTAGAGATTTTTTCTTTGTCATTGTCTTTCAGCAGTTTGATTATAATATGTCTCAGTGTAGATCACTTTAGATTGAGCCTCTTGGGTTTGGCCTTGCTCAAGTGAAAAATATGTTACTTAGGTTGATATTAGAGTTCATTGCACATGTTTTCTTCTAGGAGGTTTATAATTTCAGTTCTTACATTTAAGTCTTTGATCCATTTTGAGTTTATTTTTGTAAGTGGTATAAGAGAGTAATCCAGTTTCTTTTTTTTTTTTTTTCTGTTCAATTTTTACAATACCGCTTATTGAACAGGCTGTCATTTCCCCATTGTATGTTCTTTCATTCTTTGTCCATAGATTAACTGACCATATAAATGAGGGTTTATTTCTGGGTTCTCTATTCAATTCCATTGATCTCTGTGTCTGTTTTTGTGACAGTTCTGATTTTTTATTATTATAGCTTTGTAGTATAGTTTGAAATTAAGAGCATGTCCTTCCAACTTTGTTCTTTTACAAGATTGCTTTGGATATTCAGGATTTTTATGATTCTGTATAAATGTTAAGATTATTGCTCTAGTTCTGAGAAAAATGCCATTAATAGATAGAAATTGAACTGATTATGTAGATTGCTTTGGATAGTATGGACATTTTAACAATATTATTTTTTCCAATTTATGAACATGGTATATCTTTCCATTTATTTGTGTCCTCTTCAATATCTTACAATTTTCAAAGTACAGGTCTTTTACTCCCTTAGTTAAATTTATTCCTAGATATTTTATTCTTTTTGATGCAATGATAATAATTTCCTTAACTTTTCCTTCTGATAGTTCATTATTAGTGTATATAAATGCAACAAATTTGTGTATATTAATTTTCTATCCTGCTGAATTCACTTATTCTAATATTTTTGTGGAATTTTTATGATTATCTATATGTAATATATATCTGCAAATAATTACAGTTTTATTTCTTCCTTTCTAATTTGAATGCCTTTTATTTATTTTTCTTATCTAATTTCAATGGCTAGAACTTTCAATATTATGTTGCAAATATGTACGGAGAGTGGGAATTGTCTTGTTCCTGGTCTTATAGGAAAAGCTTTTTTTTTAATCACCATTGAGTATGTTAGCTGCAGGTTTGTAGCTGTTGATCTTGATGAGATTTCCTTGTATATGATGGGTTATGTACAGCTTTTAAGATTCTCTTTTTGTCTTTCACCTGTTTGAATATTATGTATCTAGGTGTATATTTCTTAGTTTAACCTATTTGGAATTCATTAATATATTGGATATATAAAGTTTTTCAATAAATTTGGAAAAAATTTGTCATTATTTCTTCAAATATCCTCTCTTCTCTTTTCCCTCTCTCCTCTTCTTCTAGAACTCCCATATTAGTGTCCTGTTGGTCCCTGAGGATATATTTAATTTTCCTTCTTTTTTGGTCTTTAGACTATGTAATAGAAATTGACCTGTCTTGTACTTTACTGAGTCTCTCTTCTGCCTTCTCAAATCTGCTGTTGAGTTCATGTAGTGAATTTTCCATTTTAGTTGCACTTTTCAAGTCTAGTATTCCTAATTAATTATTTTTTATATAATTTAAATCTCTTTATTAATATTCCCTATTTCCTGATAGTACAGGTATTTTACCCCCTTAGCTAAATTTATTGTTATCCAACTTTAATTATTTAACTATGGTTTCCTTTAGTTCCTTGAACATATAAATTTGTAATAGCTGATTTAAGGTATTTATCTAGTAAGTCTAACATGGTAGAGGCTTCCTTAGTGTCATATTTTATTAGCTGCTTTATTTCCCTAGGGGCATACTTTGGGACACTTTGCTATTTCTTTGTATGTTTCATAACTTTTGGTTAGAAATTAATATTTTAAATAATGTAATGTAGAAGCTCCAGAAATCAGATTCCCTCCCTCCCCTTTTCAGGGGTCATGTTATTGCTATTTGTTGTTGTTTTTACTATTGTTTGTTTTTTAGTGATTTTCTTGGGCTAATATTGCTATCTGAGTTGACAGATATTTTCTTAAATGTCTTGCAACATTTGGTGAGGGGTTCTGTGTGCATCTTATGGTGCACATGGAACACTCCAACAGTTTACAACTCTGTATTAACTCTCATTCATATTTTCATAGAGCCTCAAGGTCAGCCAGGGTGCACAGGTAGGGCTCTCTCAGGTATTTTTTGGGTATTTGCATAACCCTGCACTTGCACATGCATTAACATCTCAACACCTCTTATGTTAAATAATTGTCACTGATTGACTTTCCTCACTGAGTGAGCCCTGAGGTAAAGACATGCCTTTTGGAGCTTGTTCTAGATGCTGCCATTCAGGTTAAATAGTGATCATTATGTTGGAATGTGCTCTTTGGAGAGCTCCAAATCCATTCTTCTTCTCCTATGGCTGCTAGGCTGCTGGTTTTCCCAGAGACCATGATTTTAATCCTCCTGGTTTTCAAGGCTACTGCAAAGCTGTGGAAGAGGATGTGGGAATAGGAAAAGTTAAAATGGTGTAAAGCCCACTGTTCTTATTGAGATTCAGCCATTTTTCTTGAATAAATACTCACATTGCTTTTCAAGGATTTTGACATTCTGAAAAAATTTATTTTGCCAGTGTTTCCATTGCTATTATATAGTATCAGATTATATAGGATCAGATCATAAAGGATCATGATCAGAAACTTTATCTCTGTTTATTTTTATACTGATTATGGGCTTTTGAGTTCATCATATTTTACAATAATGCTATGATTTTGGAAATAACAGCAACACAATTTCATAATTATCCAGATTGGTTATTCTTTACTCTGGATAAATATTACCTTCAGAGCTTTAAAATAATATTTTAATGCAACGTCCCTATCCCTGTTCTATATATTGAGATTGATGCCCAGGCATTTATATTTCTAAGAAATCAACTTATAATTATTATATAAAACCAGGCCTGACAATTTACTCATTTTGAGTCCCACAACGTAATATAGTACTTTACCTTTCTGAGGCTTTTAATTTGCCAAAATGGATAAATTAATAAATGAATGAAAGTAATTTTGATGATGTAAATAAACATAGATTTATTATCTAATGACAAAGATGTATTTTTGTCAACTCATTCTTTTTTAGATTTTAAAACAGGATTGAATATATAGTAAAATATTTATTGTTACCTGAGTTATGTATATTGAACAGTCACAGGGGTGAATGATATGTGGAATCAAATACATTTCAGGTGATTATTAAGTTGATATTTTAGTTGGGTAAACTATTGGTAATAAATATGTTTTCAAAATAATAAGAAAATAATACTATTACCATATTCCAAACATCTTGTTATATGCTCTTAAGAGATAAATACTATTACTAGTTCTGTTTTACATATGAGGAAATTGAAGTTTAGAGAGAAGTTAAATAGTTTGCTCAAAGCCATACAAAATGCATTGAAGCTGGGATTTGCCCCAAGTATTCTCACTATATGACTTAAACTCTCAAGCCAGTGGTTCCCAAACTTTGATGCACATTGACATCACTTAGAGATCTTTATGGATGCTGGCTATCACCACATACGTTCTGACATAATTAGCAGGCGTTAGGAAATATTAAAAATTCCCTTAGGTGCTTTTCATGTGCAACAGAGTTTGAGAACTGCTGTTCAACAATATTTCCTACTTATCTAAGGGATTTATTTTAACATCAGAATGCTTGAATAATTTTTTTTTTTACTTCATTGAATAGATTCTTATCTGTTGAATTGGGAACCATAAATTTATACAAAAATGTGATGTAACAGACTCAACAAATAAACTTCTGCAAAATAATTTCTTCATAATTGAAGAATCTCTGTTTTTTAAATATTTATTTCATATAATTAAATATTTTTCTGTTAAGATTATGGTTTTAAATGTTTTTAGCACTGTTCAGAAGCATTTGATTGAATCTTAACAGGAAATTGCTTTACTTATCTTAATCTTTGGGTTACTGAGGAAAAGTTAAATATGTATACTATTAAAAATTATATACATATAAAAGTATATATACACACATTTTTATGAATAATAGTTATTTTATAATAATGTGATTTAACTTTGTTTAGCATCTGTTCTTGTTATAAACTTCTTTTAAATACACCATTGTTTAAGAATGTCATTTAATTAACTCTGTAAGCCACTGGATACACAATAGTGCCTCACAATTTAGATCTCCCTACTAACAAAATATTGCATAAAGCAGAATCAACATGGGACATAGTAAAATGTAAAACTCACAGTTGTCTCATTTTTAAGAAAATTCTCTTAAATTAGGTTAGGGGAACAGAAAAAAATCAAACTCATTAATTTTTTTTTCTTTTTCTGATTTAATGGGATAAAGCTACCCTCAAAGTATTCGCTATGTTAGACTATAAGAGCGTATAATTATTTTGCCTGTAATTAATGCATTTTTTCTTCAGTTAAGAAGCAAAAGGATAGTTATTGATGTTCTAGTTTTTATTTTTGAAAAACAACTTTGGAAAATGTAAAGTAATTTAAATCAGCTATATGTATAATTGATTTAAAGCTGTAGGACTTGTTTACTAGGAAAAGAACAAGAATCTTATTTTTTTAATTTAATAAATCTTTATTGTTAAGATTATTATAATTCTTCCTCTTTTTCCCTCCCAGAACTCCCCTCCATCCAGTTCCCACCCCACCCTCTACCCTTACCTCCCTACCATTGTCCTTACCCATAGGTGTACGATTTTTGTCCAGTCTCTTCCCACACACCCCTCACTTCTTCCCCCCTGAGAAATATCAATCCACTCCTTTCTATGCCCCTGATTCTATTATAGTCGCCAGTTTATTCTGTTCATTAGATTTTTAATTCACTTGATTTTTAGATTCACTTGTTGATAGATACGTATTTGTTGTTCATAATTTTTGTCTTTACCTTTTTCTTCTTTCTCTTCTTAAAAGAGTACCTTTCAGCATTTCATATAATACTGGCTTGGTGTTGATGAACTCCTTTACTTTTTTCTTATCTGTGAAGCTCTTTATCTGACCTTCAATTCTGAATTATAGCTTTGCTGGATAGAGTGATCTTGGTTGTAGGTTCTTGCTATTCATCACGTTGAATATTTCTTGCCACTCCCGACTGGCCTGCATAGTTTCTCTTAAGAAATCAGCTGACAATCGTAGGTAATTAACTGTTTTTCTCTTGCTGCTTTTAATATTCTCTCTTTGTATTTTGCTCTCGGCATTTTAATTATAATGTGTCTTGATGTGGTCCTCTTTAGATTCCTTTTGTTTGGGGTCTGTGGGCTTCCTGGACTTGTAAATCTATTTCTTTCACCAGGTAGGGGAAGTTTTCAGTCATTCTTCAAATAGGTTTTCAGTATTTTGCTCTCTCTCTCCTTCTGGCACCCTCATAATTCTGATGTTGGTACACTTGAAGTTGTCTCAGAGGCTCCTTACACTATCTTCACATTTTTAGATTCTTTTTCTTTTTGCTTTTCCAATGGAGTGTTTTGTGCCTCTTTGTATTTTAAATTTTTGACTTGATTCTTGCCTTCCTCTAGTCTGCTGTTAGGTCTCTGAATAATATTTTTTATTTCAGTCAGTGTATGTTTAATTTCTAATTTGTCCTTTTTCATATCCTCGAGGTCTCGCTAAATTTATTGACCTTCTCTAGGAAATTCTTGAAAAACCTTATAACCTGTATCCAGTCATTTGTTTTCCTCCATTTCTTTCATTTGTGATCTGTTCCTTTGTCTCCGCATTTTCGCTACTTCCCTGAGTTGGCAGAGTAACTTTGTGTGCTAGTTGCGCTATATAGCCTGGTGGCTCCACCTTTCCAAATTCCTGAGGTGGACACTTTGGTGTACCCCTTTGTGGACTGTGGGCACAGCCTTGTTGTAGTTAAGTCTTGATTGTTGTTGATATCACTGGGGGGAATTGACCTCCAGGCCAATTGATTTTGAGGATTAGCTGTGTCAACACCAAGAGAACTTCTGTGCTGGAGCCAGCCTTATGAGACAAGACTGGCAAAATTGCAAAAGCCTCTGTGCTCGGCTTGGATGAAACAGAATCTCAGGGCTAAGCAGATAGCCTTGGCTTCCCATTAGCCCTGCTGTATGAGGCCCCTGGGTCTGTGTGTCCCTTGGTAATTGCTGCAACCCTCTCTGTGCACACTGGTGCTCACACCTCCAGCCCTCTGCCTTTTACAGCTCCCCTGAGTTTCTGTGTGCTCTGGGAACCCATATGAGTCTGGGTCCCTAGGATCTCGCCTAAAACGAATTCAATGCAGTTGAAACTGGAGTTCAGCACAGTTGGGAGGTTTCATCTTCCTCCTGCTATAGAGAAAGCCAGCAGCACAGTCAGCAGTCAGACCTCTCTGTGAGCACTCATGTACGTGCCTCCAGACCTCTGCCTTTCATGGCTCCCCTAAGTTTCTGTGCACTCCTCCCTTTTCACGACAGTCTAGACTCCCCTCATGTGAGTCTCGCCTGGAACTGGGGTTCAGTGCAGTTGGAGTTTCTGTCTCCCTCCTACTAGAGGAAGCCAGCCAGGCACGCTGCTGCCCATCCTCTCCACGTGTGTGTCTCCATACCTCAGCTTTTTGCAGATCCTCTGAGTCTCTGTGAGCCCCACTCTTTCCTTCTAGTTGTAGAATTTCCGCTCAGCCAGCTTCCCTGTGGTTCTGGATGATGTTCGTTCTCTCTTTTAGCTGTAGTTTTGAAATTGTTGTGTGAGGCAGCAGTTAGGTATTCACCTATGCTGCCATCTTGGTTTCTCTCTCAAGAATCTTATTGAGATAGAACCACACAGTTTGTTTTCCTTGAGTATACAGGCTGGGGTCAAAGTAGGCTTACAGTTAATGGAAAATAATACAATAATTGATAAAGAATAAACTTTGTGTTTCACATACTCACAACATTAAACCTACTTTTGTCCCACCTTGAATATAGGTTGTATTTAGAATTTTAAAATCATTTAACTTATTGAGTATACTTTTAGAACAATATTTGCCTGTTTAGTTTTGGTTTCTTGACATTATTCTAATGTGAATATAGCATTTTAAAAATTATTTATATGCAATGTGCTATTTTAAAATATTTCCCTAATACTATCTTATGCATTGTGTGAACTCTACCTGGCATAAAGTAGAATGTTCCTAGCCCCTATTGATAAAAATTTTTGTCATAAGTCATGTTGTACTATGTGTGTTTTAAGGTTGTATTATATTTATCTCATCTAATCAGAAAACTGCCGGTTCTTTTTGCTGAAGGCAAGAGAGAGAGTTTCATATCCATTGGTTTTAATTGCTCTGTTCCAAAATATCCAGTTTTCTAATCTATTCATCAATCTTGAAATAATGTCTTAATATTTTCCTATTAGTTGAATTATAATCAAATGTATTTTGCTACTTCATAGCCTTCTTCTTATTTATAAATTTTGCTTAATTTTTACTTGACAGCTTTTTCTACTGTTCAACCATTCAAACTTTACTTTTAATAGCAGTATGAAGGTTTTTCATACTCCTTTTCAATTACTATTTTTGTCTTGGGAAACATAATTGGCAAAATAGCCATCTATTTTTGAGTTGTTAGTCCTCTAAATTGTGAAAAGTCTTCTCACTGTTTATAAACTAGGTTTTAATCTGACAAATATAATTGTTGGTACTTCAAACAAATTGAAGACCATAGTGTGTAGTGAAAAAACAAATAAGAAATCAGGAAATCCAAGGTTGATTTTTAGTTTTGTTACTAACTGTTCATCAACCTTGAACCTTCCTATCTATAAAATGGGGATATTATGCCTCCTTAAGGCAGAGTTGTGAGGGTGAGATGACATGTGTATGGAAGTCCTTTGTAAACTGCAAAAAATTAGATTTCTATTGTTATTACTACTAGTAGTAGTAAGGGTTTTTCTATTATAGATGAAAATTTGAATTGTGTACAACCCATATTGGCAACATTGGCAAAGTCTAGTTTTTAAGATATGTGAGAAGGTGGAAAATGTGGTGAATTTTCCCAGTTGCCTAGCATTAGTGAAATACAGTTTTGGCAGAGTAATTACATTTTCCATCCTCAAATATTCTGTCTCCCTTTCCATACAAACTATGTGAGGCACGATGTCATAAGTTTAATACTTTTAACCAAAAAAGAAAGAAAGAAAGAAGTCTCACCTTCAAAACAAATAAACAAACTTTGGAGAGGTCTGTAGTCTTGAGTCTTAACATTTCACTGTCTGAAAAATTGTAAACTTTACAAGGCCTTGGTGTGCCATGCCCATGATCTCATTGAGATTTTGGCTCCCCGTACATCACACCATGCACCTTAGGAAGTTCTTGGATCAGAGGCAGAAGTGATCACTTTTGTTATTTTTCCCAGTATGGTTCCAGTTCTGTGATTTACTGTGTCTACTGATAAAGCAAAGACAGAATCAGGAAAGTCCCTACACTGTGAGGGTAAATTGACCTTATCAATTTATATTCCATCTTACAAAGCTAATGTTCTTTCCTTTTTAATGTTTGTGACTGTGATTAAGTATCTTAAAAATTATAGTCCCCTTATTCCTTTCATTTTTCATAATACAACAGACATTTATTGAAAATCCAATAAGTGATAGACACCAGATTATATTCCAAGGGAGAGTCAAAGAATAAGACCAGGGATCTCTTTGGAAGAACACACAAATTAATGGGAAAAGGACCCATAATAAAATAATTACAATATAATAAAAAATGTCTATAGATAATTATGGTATTAAATGACCAAATCAGATTTTAGGATTAGTTTATGATTTTAACTCAACAATGTCATCAAGCATCCAGGCTAATTTTCCCCTTTCTGTTCTGCCAGTCTTAGTGGGGCCTGTGATTATTCCTTGTTAGAAACAGAAAAACTGTTCCACAAGATTCTTAGTAGACATCATCTTCAAACTCACTGGCCATAATTGGGTCATATGTAGCCCCCCTAAAAAAATAATTGACAAAGGGAAGGAGATTTTCAGGATATGCTTAGGCCAGTCAAGGGTAATCTTTGGGGTATAGGTGCACTTTCTCCTGATGCTTGTGTGTGACAGTTTGATCCAAAATAATCAAGGCTTGGCAAACACAGGCAGATGAGGAAATGGATTTTGTAGAAAAACATATATACGAATATAGAGGGAAGAGAGTGACCAATACTGAGAAAGTGAGTGGGAAGAAAAGCATGGAGGCTATGTTATTTAAACTACTATTTTAAAAATGTATTACAGAGATGTAACTAACGGTTACCAGATGAGAGGGGATTGGGAGACTGGGTGAAAAATAGTGAAAGAGATTAAGAAGTATTAATTGCCAGTTATAAAAATAGCATGTAAAATATAGCATAAAGAATATAGTCAATAATATTCTAGTAATTATGTATGGTGTTAGATGGGTCCTAGACTTATTGGAGTGATCACTTCACAAGATATATATATATATATGTTTTATCACTATGTTTTACACCTGCAATTAATATTATACACTAACTATAATTGAAAAATAAATTAAAATTGAAACACATAAAAATGGTCTGGTCAGAGAGGCTCAGTTAACTGAGGATCATCCTGTGCATTGAAAGGTTGCCCAGCCGAAATCAGTTTGGCTCAGTGGATAGAGCGTCGGCCTGTGGACTGCAGGGTCCCAGGTCCGATTCTGGTCAAGGGCATGTACCTTGGTTGCGGGCACATCCCCAGTAGGGGACGTGTGGGATGCAGCTGATCGATCTCTCTCTCTCTCACTGATGTTTCTAACTCTCTATTCTTCTCCCTTCCTCTCTGTAAAAAATCAATAAAATATATTTAAAAAAAAAAAAAGGAAAGGTTGCCCATATGATTCCCGGTCAGGTCACATAACTGGGTTGTGGGTTTCATCCTACATACAGAAGGCATCCGATGGTTCTCTCTCTCTCTCTCTCTCTCTCTCTTTCTCTCTCTCTCTCTCTCTCTCTCTCTCTCTCTCTCGACAAAAAAAGAGGATTGATTTTTTAAAATATATAAATATAAAAAGAACAAGCAATGGAGAAATAGTTAAATTATTCTTGAAAGGAAGCTTATAGATATATCAAACATAATAGAACTTCATGCCATGATAAAGACATGATTAAAGAGATACAGAGCTCAGTTTAATCTATTAGGGAAAAAAGTAATTCATAGGAGTTTGGCTGAGAAAGTAACCTTTGATTTTAGTACTACCAAATAGAATAAAGAAGAAAGATAATAATGTAAAGATGCATTTTTATGGGCTCTAAAGAAAGTACATAAGAAAAAAATAAAAGAGTTCAATTTATCCTTATATATTTCTGAAATTATCCATGCACTACCACAGTCTACAATCCTGTAGAATTTTTAACTTTAAAGTCCAAGAACCACCAAGTTAGTCTTGTATGATCTTTCTGATGTACTGCTGGATCCGATTTGCTAGAATTTTGTTGAGGATTTTGGTATCTATGTTTATGAGAGATATTGGCCTATAATTCTCTTTCATTGTGTTGTCTTTATCTGGTTTTGGTATTAGGGTGATGCTGGCTTCATAGAAGGTGTTTGGAAGTGTTCGTTCTTCTTGAATATTTTTGAATAGTCTGAGGAGGATAGGTTTTAATTCTTCCTTGAATGTTTGGTAAAACTCTCCTGTGTAGCCATCTGGTCCTGGGCTTTCGTTTGCTGGAAGATTTTTGATGACTGCTTCAATTTCTTCCATAGTTTTTGGACTATTGAGATATTTAGATTCCTCCATATTGAGTTTTGGAAGGTTATATTTTTCTAGGAATATGTCCATTTCTTGCAGGTTGTCCAATTTGTTGAAATAGAGTTGTTCATAGTATTTTTTAACAATCCTTTGTATTTCCACAGGGTCTGTTGTTATTTCTCCTCTTTCATTTCTGATTTTGTTTATTTGGGTCTTCTCTCTTTGCTTCTTGGGAAGCCTGGCTAGAGGTCCATCAATCTTGTTTATCCTTTCAAAGAACCAGCTCTTGGTTTTGTTGATCTTTTGAATTGTTTCTTTGGTCTCCATGTTGTTTATCTCCGCTCTGATTTTTACTATTTCCTTCCTTCTGCTTACACTGGGCTTTTCTTGTTGCTCTCTTTCTAGTTCTTTGAGTTGTTGGGTTAGGTAATTTATTATCATTGTTTCCTGTTTTTTTTTTTGCAGTAGGATTGTAGGGCTATGAACTTTCCTTTCAAGACTGCTTTCACTGTGTCCCATAAATTTTGTATTGTTGTGTTGTCATTGTCATTTGTTCCCATGATGTTTTTTATTTCTTCCTTGATCTCTCTGGTTACCCAGTCATTGTTTAATAGCATGCTGCTTAGTCTCCATGTGTTTGATTTCTTTCTATTGTTTTTATTATAGTTGATTTCCAGTTTTATGCCACTGTGGTCTGAGAAAATGCTTGATATGATTTCTATCTTCTTGAATTTGAAGAGACTTTTCTTATGACCCAACATATGATCTACCTTTAAAAATGACCTATGTGCATTAGAGAAGAATGTATATTCTGTGGCTTTGGGGTGAAATGTTCTGAAGATGTCAATTAATTCCATTTGGTCTAGTGAGTCATTTAGGACTGATGTTTCTTTGCTGATTTTTGTTTAGAGGATTTGTCCAGTGTTGACACTGGGGTATTAAAGTCTCCTACTATGATTGTATTGCTGTCAATATCTCCCTTGATATCCTCTAGGAGTTTTTTATGTATTTAGGTGCTCCTATATTGGGTGTGTATATGTTTACCAGGGTTATTTCTTCTTGTTGGATTTTTCCCTTTAGCATTATGAAGTGGCCTTCTTTATCTCCTGTTATGTCCTTCACTTTGAGATCTAATGTGTCAGATATAAGTATTGCAACCCCAGCTTTCTTTTCATTTCCATTTGCCTGAAATACCATCTTCCATCCCTTCACCCTAATCTGTATGCATCTCTTTTCCTGAGGTGGGTTTCTTCTAGACAGCAGATATATGGTTCATGTTTTCTTATCCAATCGGTTACCCTATGTCTCTTGATTGGAGCATTTAATCCATTTACATTTAAAGTTAATATTGATAGGTACTTATCTGTCGCCATTTTTAATCTTTACCCCAGAGTTCCTTCTTGGCTTCCTCTTTCTTTTTATTACCCTTTAACATTTCTTGCATTGCTGGTTTGGTGGTAATATATTTCCTTAGTCCTTTTTTGTTTGTGAAGCTTCTGATTTCACCTTCAATTTTGATTGAAAGCCTTGCAGGGTACAGTATTCTTGGATTCAGACCCTTCCTTTGAAGGACTTTGTTTATTTCATCCCTTTCCCTTCTGGCCTGATGAGTTTCTGTTGAGAAATCAGTAGTTAGTCTTATGGGGGTTCCTTTGTAGTTAACTTTATGTTTGTCTCTGGCCACTTTTAAGATTCTTACTTTGTTGTTGGTATTTGCCAATTTAATTATAATGTACCTTGTTGTTGGTTTTGTGGGACTCATTTTGCTTGGGACTCTGTGAGCTTCTTGGATTTGTGTGGGGTTTTTCTTTCCTATATTGGGGAAATTTTCTGTCAGAATTTCTTCAAACAGGTTCTCTAATCCTGCTCAGTTTCCACTTTTTCTGGAACCCCAATTATGCGGATGTTTTTTTGTTTCGTGTTATCCCAAAGTTCCCTTAGGCTCTTCTCTTGCTTTTTAATTTTTTTTTTCTAGAAGCTGCTGTAATTGGGTGTTTTTTCCTACTGGGTCTTCTAGCTCACAGATGTGGTCCTCTGCTTCTTCTAATCTACTTTTCAAGCTTTCTATTGAGTTCTTTAAAGCAGTGATGTCATTTTTCATTTCTTCTTGCATTTCTTCTTGCTTCTTCTTCATTTCCTCTTGGGTCTTCTTCATTTCTGCTTGGCTCTTACTCACATTGTCAATTTTGTCTTCCATTCTTTTCATCCACCTTATGATCATTTTTCTGAACTCTTTCTCTGGCAGGCTTATTTCTGCTTCTATTTAATTTACTCCTTTTTCTGGTGATACCTGCCTTTCTGTCGTATGCAGGCTGTTTCTTCTTCTGCCCATGGTCTTTGTTCTCCAGGTGTCTGGTTATGTAGTTCTCTCTCCTACATTGATTCAAAGGCACAAACTACAACACAACCCGGTACAACATACAAGGCACTGAACAGATATGTATTCCTGATGTTGATAATCACAAATAAGGTGACCACCAATGACAGAGAAATTACGGGTAAGTAGAGAAAGAAGAAGAGGAAAATGAGGAAAAAAGAAAGGAAAGAAGTGCCAAAATCAAATTCGGAGAGGGAGATAAAAATAAATAAATAAATGAACAAAAAATAAAATAAAATAAAGGAGAAGAAGAAAAGGAAAAGAGAAAGAGAAACAAAGTCAGAGAGAAAAGAAAGCGGATAAGAGAGAAAAGGGGAACAAAATATAGATGTCAGGAGAAAACTCCAATAGAACAGTCACTAATCCCAATAAAGGCTAGCAACCAGTACCTAGAGATTAATACAAACTGCAGATAACAACTGGTATCAAGGGTGGCGAGGGAAAAGAGAAGTAAATATCAAACCAAAACAAAGCAAACAAAAAGCAAAATAAAACAAGTAGAATAAACTAAAACAATCTCACAAAAAAGTACAAAAAATCAATATAATCACCGTTCAGGCAAATAACAACAAAAGGATATAGAGAAAAACAACTTTTTGGATAGTGAAGACAAGAAGAGAGAAGTTTGTATGAACTTGCAGTAGTGGATTTGAAATTAGATATATAAGTGGGGTGAAATTTTAACCAGGTAAAGAGAAAGAATAGGGAGAAACTAAAGTTGGAAAAGGGAAAGAGAAACAAGACCACAAAATGGGGAGAGTTAGGAGGAAAGTGTTGGCATAAAGGTAGAGTTGAGATGGAGTAAAATTATGCTAAAGTAAAGATGATAATAGAATGTAGAACTCTAATCCCAAAGTAAAATGAAGAGATAACAAAATGACACTTGTTTTTTTCAAAAAAGGTAAAATAGTAATAGTAATAATACTGGTTGAAAACAAAAATGTAATAATTAAAAAGGTGAAATCAATTGAGGAGAAAAGAAAAAAAAAGTTTTTAAATTAAAATATGCAAAAATGAAAAAAAATTAAAAAAAGAAAAATAAAAAAAAATAGAATGGTCATTCACTTCCACTATTGCTCTGCTTGACACTCCTGTTTCCCAGTAGGGAAGTATTGCAGTTCCCTGTGTTTCACTACTGATGTTTTAATCTATTTTTTTGTGGTTATGCGAGAGTCAATTTGCGTGTCATCCACTGGGTGGCAGTGTTTCGGGATTGACCTCTGAGTCAAAGCACAGGACCTCTCTAGGCTGTGCTCAGATCCTGCTACTCTGTGGTTCTCAAAACCGGTTTGTGGGGATTTTGCAGCCGGGACACTGTAATAACCCCCAGGCTGTCCTTCTGCTTCAGATCAAAATGAGTTGTTTTCTAGAGCTCCCCTCTGTCAACAGCTCGGAGAGTCCGCTTCCACACTTAGGGATCATGTCCTGCCCCACATCCGCGGAACTCTTCAGAGGCAGCTTTCCCACAGCCCGGTTCCCACAGTGTGCTCGTCTCTGTTCTGTGGGACAGGAGACCTCACCTTATCCCAGGTGAAATCTGACCTTTCCCTGTGTTGTGTGGACCTCCTCTGAGTCTGCGTGTCTGCGCTGATTGGAGAGCGGTGTTCTGGGTCCCTGGCTGTTCAGGGAGTGCTGCAGCTGCAGCTTTCAGACCATCGCAGATATCCACCTTCCTCTGCAAGATGGAACAGTCTTCACGTTCATGCTGGTGGCTCAGGCAGACAAAAACCTCTTGGCAGTGGGGCTGCCTGGTCAGGAGAGGCCCGTCCAGCAGTCCCCCACCTTCTCCTGGAGGATAACTGACTCTTAACTTGCCAACAAACAGTCCCAGTGTGACTCTCAGCTGCTCTCTCTCCCTCTGCCCAGCGACAAAGCTCCAGATGCATCTGTCTATTCCGCTGCCATTTTTCCTCCTCCCCTTCTTGGAAATTCTTATTATACATATGTTCACTGTTGTCTGCCTACTTGTTCTCTTAAATATTTTGTTAGCTCTTTTTCCATTATTTTGGAGTTTTCACATCTGGCATTCATTTAAAGACTAGGGGCCCAGTGCACAAATTTGTGCACCTTGAAAGGAACTGTGGGCTGCAAGACTGTGGTGGACACAGGGGTAGTTCTCAGACCATCCTCTGTACCTCCCTCAGCCCCTCCCACCATGGACCTAGGTCCCCTGTTTGCCTTCAGTCCCCTCCCTCCATTGTCACTCCCACATGCTGATGGCACCAGCCCTGTTTGCTCCTGCTGACAGCACTGAGCGATTGGGGCTGGTGCCAGCAGTGGGTGCAAGTGGGGTTAGCACCAGCAGTGGGTCTGAGATGTGGCTTCTGGCCCTGATCGCCCTTCAGGAGCAGGGGGAGGTAGAGAAGCCTTGAGTGGGCGATCAGGGCCAGCAGCCATTGCTCACACCCACTGACAGTGCCAAGCGATCGGGGCAGGTGCCGGGCACTGTGAGCAGGTCTGAGTGCTAGGTGGGACCATAGCACGTGGGAACAAAGAATTTCCAGTAACCACTAGAGTCTTGCCCTGATGACAGCAACCAGTACCCCCTCTAGGTATGGCATTCCCACTTTCCTATTCCACAATCTCACCATGGCCGATGCTCACCAGGTTCAGTGCTCTACCACCTGCTACCAATGTCCACCACGTTCTGTGTGCGCCTTCTGGTGGTCAGCACATGTCATAGCAACCAGTTGTTTGGTGGTTTGGTTGTTCTTCTGTTCGGTCTATTTGCATACTAGGGTTTTGTATCTATACTGTGGGCCCAGTGCATGAAATTTATGCATGGGGGGGGGCATGTCCTTCAGCCCAGCCTGCACCCTCTCCAATCTGGAATCCCCTCTCACAATCCAGGACTGTTGGCTCCCAACTGCTCTGCTGCCTGCCTTCCTGATTGCCCCCTAACCAATTCTGCCTGCCAGCCTGATCACTCCCTGCCAGCCTGATTGATGCCTAACAGCTCCCCTGCCCTCCTCTGCAGGCCTGGTCCCCTCCAATTGCTCTCCCCTGCAGGCCTGTGTCCCCCCACAACTGCTCTTCTCTGCAGGCCCAGTCAGCCCCAACTTCCCTCCTCTTCTAGGCTGGTCACCTCTAACTGCCCTCCTCTGTGGGTTTGATCACCCCCAACTGCCCTCACTTGAAGGCCTGGTCCCTCCCAACTGCCCACCCCTGCTGGCCATCTTGTGGTGGCCATCTTGTGCCCACATGGGGGCAGTCATCTTGTGTGTTGGAGTGATAGTCAATCTGCATATTACTCTTTAATTAGATAGGATAGAGGCCTGGTGCGCAGGTAGGGGTCAGCCGACTTTCCGTGAAGGGTGTCCCAGATCAGGGTGGGCATTCCCTTGGGTGAGGGGCCTGTGGTGGTTTGCAGGCCAGCTATGTCTCTGGCGACCTAAGCAGAGGCTCTGATATCTGAGATGTCTTTATCTTCTACAATTGAAACTTTGTAGCCTTAATCGAAGGCCTGGGCCAGCCAGGGTGGGTGGAAAGCTTGGCTTCCTCCATCGCTGGGGCAACTCAAACCTCCCTCCTGCTCTCTCTGTGGCCATAGCCATATTGGTTGAGTTAACTTGCATATTTTCTGCTGATTGGCTGGTGGGCTTGGCTTGTAGGTATGGCTTGTTGTTGTAGCAGAGGTACGGTCAATTTGCATATTACTTTTTTATTAGATAGGACTACAGGCCTAATGCATAAAAAATTCATGCAAGTGTAGGCCTTCCTTCTCCCCAGCTGCCAGCACTGGCTTCCCTCCAGCACCTGAGACCTGGGCTTTCTTCCACTGGCTGCTGACAGGCATCCGGGGCCCCGGCTGACTTCCCTCTGGCCCTGGCTTCATCAGGAAGGACATCTGGAAGATGTCCAATTTGATTAGCATATTACCCTTTTATTGACATTCTAATAATTAGGGGATATGCTAATTGACCATCACGCCCTCACAAAGATGGTGGTTCCCACAGCCAATAAGGGAATATGCTAATTACTGCCATGCCCTCAGAGATGGCAGCACCCACAGCCACAAGATGGTGATGCCCAGTCCCCTTAGCCTCACTGGGGCGGCAGGCATGTGGAACAGCTGGGCCCACCCCCAGGCAGCTCTGGCCACTCCACATGCCTGCCTCAGGGTCCCCCAGTCCCCTCAGCCTACCAGCCCCCCAGGGCCTGCCTGAGGAACAGGGAAACTTCACATGTGAGCCACCCAGCCACCCAGGGCTGGCCTGAGGGACAATCAAATGACTGAACAGCAGGCTGCATGGGGTGACCAGGTTCGGCAGGGGCGTGGGGGGACCATGAGTGGCAACCAGGTATTTGGGGATGACCAGGCTGTTATGGGGGTAGGTGGGAGCAACCAGGCTGGCAGGGGGGAATTTGGGGGTGATTAGACTGGGAGGGGGGCAGTGAGGGGTGACTAGGCCAGTTAGGGGGCAACAGTTGGGGGTTACCAGGCAAATGGGGGTTGCAATTAGGGGTGACCAGGCCAGCAGAGGGGGTAGTTGGGGGTGACCAGGCCAGCAGGGAGGGAGCAGTTGGGGCAATCTGGCTGGCAGGGGGGGCATTTAGGAGTGATCAGGCTGGCACACAGAGGCAGTTAAGGGTGATTAGGCCAGCAGGGGGGCAGTTAGTGGTGATCAGGCCAGCAGTGGGGGGAAGTTAGGGGCTACCAGGCAGGCAGGAAGGTGAGTTATTAAGGAGCCAGCAGTCCAGGATTATGAGAGGGATGTCCAACTGCTGGTCTAGACTGGCAGTCAGACATTCCCCGAGGGGTCCTGGATTGGAGAGGGTGCAGGCTGGGCTGAGGGGATTCCCCAACCCCCATGCACAAATTTTGTGCACCAAGCCTCTAGTAGATAGATAATGCGTATGTTTTTTATTCAGTCTTGTGTACCTCCTAGTTTACTGTTCATTTCCAAATGAATTTTTCTTTTCTTTCTAATTCTTTATGAATGTCTTTTACCTCTCTTTAAATTATTTTACTAGTCATGTAATTTATAAGCTTTAATAATTCTAATTTGCATTTTTCTTTCATTGCTTCTATGATTCTTTTAGATGTTGTTGTTGTTGTTATTGTTGTTAATACTCACCCAAGGATATTTTTTCCATTAATTTTAGAGAGAGTGCAAGGGAGTCAGGGAGAGAGACATCAGTGTGAAAGACATCCCACACATGACTCAACCTGGGCCTAGGTTCAAACCTACAACACAGGATGTACCCTTGACCAGGAATCCTACCCACAACTTTTCAGTGCACAGGCCAACTAAACAATACTGAACAACACTGGCGAGGATTCAGTTCACTTTTAAATTATAATAACTGTACATGGAAATTGATTATAATCTTTTTCTATTGCTCATGTTTAAGTGAAATGAGTTTTCATGATCTTTTAGAGAGAGAGATGTGGGTCAGATAGCATTTCTAATTTCGTTGTTCTTAGGATACTATTTCTGTTATTTTCACAGTGATGGAGAGTGGGTTTAGACACCTTTGCTCCCCTCTTCATTTTTATCTGTATTCTCTCAACCTCCATGCCATTGTCCTAGTCTTGCTCAATTTGGATGCACCCCCCAGTAGTTTCTCTTTAGTACAGGGCTTTGTCTTAGGATAGGCTTCAGTTTGTAGTTTTAAGAATTCCCAGGACTCAGACCTAAAGAATATTCCAGCACCATCAGATTAGAGTCGGAGAAGTTCATTCCCAGCGACTGTTGCTATTGTGAGCTTTCTCACGAGACATAAAAAGCAATTCAGTTTCTCTGGCTCTTGGGGCATTCTCTAAGCCTTCCTTCACAGGTTCCAGCACTATCTTAGAGCATGTGAATTTTGTAGTGGTTAGTAGTTTGTCCCAACCTGCTTGTATTTTGGGGTTGGTAGAGATTCCTTCTCACCTAGTATTGTTGTATACATTGTCCCTTTTTTTTTTTTTTCTATACTAGTTGCTTTTTAGGGGAAATACTATGCCACCATAACAAAGAGGGAAATCTTATCATTTGAGACAGCATGGGACATAGAAGGTACTATGATAAATGAAATAAATCAGTCATAGAAAGACAAATACCATATGATTTCACTCATATGTGGAATCTAAACAACAAAAGAAATGAACAAACAAAATAGAAGCAGAGTCATAGATGTAGAGTAAAGACTGATGGTTGCCAGAGGGGAAGCCAAAAAGATGAAGGGATTAAGAAGTACAAATTGATAGTTACAGAATAGTTATGGGGATATAAAGTACAGCAAAGGGAATATAGTCAATAATATTGTGATAATTATGTATGGTGCCTGGTGGGTGCTTGAAATGTAAGGGTGATCAATTTATAAGAGTATATGATGGTCTAGCCACTATGCAGTGCACCTGAAACTAATATAAAATATTGAATGTCATCTATAATTTTTAAAAATAAAAAAACTATGCCACCATCATCTTTCCAGAATTTCTCTAGTTTTCTTGAGAAAAAAAAAAGTTCAGTAATTCCATAATTGACAAATGTATTAGATTACTGACACATCACATCTCTTAGAAAAGTTGAGCTTTTGGGCTATGCTTTTGAAGTTTCCTGAATTCTAAGAATCCTTGTTTTTGCTTTTGAATTTACCTGTGCATCAACTTCATTTAGACCAACTATGGGTTGGAATTCACATAATCATAATATTGTAGAGTGGCTTTGGGATCAGGAACATTTGGATTTGAATCTTCTGCTAGTTATCATTTTTCTTTTTACAATAGGTTGGATTAAATTACATTCTTTTGATGTGATTGTATCCTAATACATAGAAGTATAAAAATGTGACAATGTAGAAAACAGTTGGAAATATATTAATTTGTTTTACATTACATAAAAACGGTACTGTACAATTTTAGAAAAAATTGCAATTAAATAATTTTATTAATATATCATAATTTGGAAGTATGTCCTAAATATCAAAAAATGTATTTAAACTTGACATTGAGAACAAGGTTAACAATATTGCTGACATCATTTCCCATAGTAATTGGGAGTAACAACAGGTTATGGGAAAAGATTCTTCGCCCTTACACTTGGGAAGATCCTGACTTGGTTCTTCCTTCACCATTTACTAGAAGCTTAGGTTTTTTTATTGTGCCTTCAGTGAAAGTTTCCTTTTACATCTGAAAATGTATATATAATCAAATTTAAGGAATGTAAATTGAGCATATATATCTAATGCTGTATTTCCCTTAGGAGCACTTGTTCAATATTCACTAATTACACTTTGTAATGATTTTAAAGAACATAACTGTTGCAAATTAGTATAAGATTCAACTGTATTTTGTTAATTTCTAACTCATAAGAGTTGTTCAATAACTTCATTGAAACTGATTTATGTGTATGTATATTTAAATATACACATTATGTATGAATACATATAAATTAGGTATAATATGGAAATAAATTAAACTGAATTTGTTTTTTAATGGCATGGGTGTACTTCACAGTTTTATCATTACGTTTTGTCTTTAAAATGCTAAATATAAGTTTATTATTGACTAGAGGCCCAGTGCAGAATTTATGCATGGGTGGGATCCCTTAGCCTGGCTGGCAATCGGGGCCTGATTGGGGTCGACCAGTGGAGGCAGAGGGAGCAGCCGTGGGAGGTTGCCTGGCTAGGGGGAGGGGCCCTGGAGATTGGCTGGCCAAGGAAAGGGGCCAGCCATAGGAGGTTGTCTGTGGGAGTGCACTGAACCCCAGGGGGCAGCTCCTGCATTGAGCTTCTGCTCCTTGGTGGTCAGTATGAATCATAGCAACTGGTCGACTGGTCATTCCCGTCATTCAGTTGTAATGGATGCTTAGGCTTTTATATATATAGATATCTTTATTTTTATTTTATAGGATGCTGGAGAAATGGTTCGTTCCTTTGTTGGTGGTTTGGAACTTGTTGTTAATTTACTGAAATCAGATAATAAAGAAGTTTTGGCAAGTGTATGTGCTGCTATTACCAATATAGCAAAAGATCAAGAAAATTTAGCTGTCATTACAGATCATGGAGTTGTCCCTTTATTGTCCAAACTAGCCAATACAGTAAGTAATGGCTTTTTATTTTAAATGCATATTGTCATATGATGTCATGGTATAGTGGCAAAAGCAATGTACTTTAAGGTCAGATTTAAACTGGGTTTAAGTTTACTATCCATCAATTATTAGGTATGAGATTTGGCTTAATTCGTTTAATTTCTGAGACTAACACAGTGTTAAAATCCTTGTAAAGTAAAGGCTATTGTCACTGGTAAATAAAATGGTAACAAATATGTTCTTATAGAAATAGTAACTATCATTTTCATATCATTATTAATATACTTAAGATAATTATTCATGCCAACTTTAGAAATTAAATGTGCCTGCTTAGCAGGCTTGGATTAGTGGCATTCTTGAGCTTGGAGACATTGGCAGTCACTATACTATAATTATTCAGAGCTTTGTCAGAATAAACAGCTTTGAGAGGTAATGACTTCACTATTACCAGAGGTATTTGAGCATAGCTTGGACTACCACTTGGCAGAAAAGTCCTGGAGATGAAATTCAAACATTGGAAGGATGCTCGGTCTAGAGGGCCTAATACTGAGTCCCTAAAAATATCTGCCAGATTCAGGTAAGGACACCAAGTTGTTGCTTGAACAAGCGAACATTAAAATCAATAAAAAGAAAACTATATCCTTATGCAGTTATATTATAGTTACATTAGACATTGGATATAATAGCATAAATAATACAGAAAGGAAATGACAGATTCAAAATATGTCATTGTTTTCTACACTGTCTTCTCCCTCTTGGGAACCAAGGTATGTTACTAATGAAGCAGTACTTCAGTGATGAAGTATAATAAATCTACTTATCCCAGTTAAGCAAAATGCTCTCTTGAGAATGTCCTATATTCTCTAATTATATTTATTACTAAATGACTTGTGGATCTGTAATTTTGTATTGAGAATATTTACTCAAAAGGAAATTGAGCCTTGAGCAAATAATAATAATAATAATAATACAAGGCAAATAACTAAAACCAGGTGATCTGGGAGGATAACTTTTGAGTTCACTGACAATGTTCAGTTCATAAATTGAGAACTTAGGATTGAAATATGGTTCATTGATGACCACCAAAATACTACTTCCCTTGAAGACAGCAGCTAAATATCTAGCTACCCATTCTCTCCTGACTCATTAGTATCTTAATAGATAATAAACATTTAGTGCATAAATATGATTTCACGGGATCGTGCCACCATTTATTTCCTTTATGCAGAATAACGATAAACTCAGGCGGCATCTAGCAGAAGCCATTTCATGCTGCTGTATGTGGGGCAGAAACAGAGTGGCCTTTGGTGAAAACAAAGCAGTGGCTCCATTGGTGCGTTACCTGAAATCGAATGACGCCAATGTGCATCGAGCGACAGCTCAGGCCTTGTACCAACTCTCAGAGGATGCTGACAACTGCATCACCATGCATGAGAATGGCGCAGTCAAGGTACAGTTGGTTGGCTTTCTGTTTTCATACAAGTTAGGCAAATGTAGTCTGAAAGAAACTTAAGTAACATTAAAGTTTTACCGAAGGGGATATTTGGATAAACAAAACTGCCTCCTTGTTGGATCATAGCTACTGTTGAATCATATTATGGACTATGCTGCAGAAGAGTTGCATGGAGAGAGAATTTTTTGGATCAAAGAATATAAAACATACTCAGTAAAATAAGTGATAATCCTGTAATTTAAACTTTTTTAAAGAAAATATACAGTGTATGAACAACCAGTGGTATTCATAAATGTATTTAATATGTTACTTACTTAACACTCAAATAAATAATGAAATATAGGCATCAACTAAATGGCAATGGAGCTGACTGAAGCAGCAACTAGTCTGCAGTTTGACAGTCTGAATCATAATGGGAAAGAAAAATTCAAAGACATGCTTTTTTCAAAAATATATATGTGTTTCAAATTCTCTTTTGCCTTTAACCAATATGCAAGTAGGAGAGTTTCTGCACATAGATTGTAATGTATCTATGCATTACATAGAAAATGCCTAGAGCTTCTGACTCGAATCTTTAATATATATGTTTATTAATTTTTTACAGAGAGGAAGGGAGAGAGATAGAGCATTAGAAATGTCAATGGGAGAGAAACATCGATCAGCTGCCTCCTGCACACCCCCTACTAGGGATGTTCCCGCAACCAAGATACATGCCCTTGACCAGAATCGAACCTGGGACCCTTGAGTCCACAGGCCAACACTCGATCCATTGAGCAAAACCGATTAGGACTGACTGGAATCTTTTGATGACAATAAATATAAAAATACTTAAGAGTTCATGTACAGCCGAAATTGGTTTGGCTCAGTGGATAAAACGTCAGCGGACTGAGGGGTTCTGGGTTCAATTCCAGTCAAGGGCATGTATCTTTGTTGCAGGCACATCCCAATAAGGGGCGTGCAGGAGGCAGCTGATCGATGTCTCTCTCTCATCAATGTTTCTAACTCTCTATCCCTCTCCTTTTGTCTCTATAAAAATTCAGTGAAATATATTTTTTTAAAAAAGAGTTCATGTACAGCTTACATGTATTAGAAAAAATTGATTTAAAGTATTAATTATTTTCTATAGCTTATTTCCTTATACAATATATTATTTATTATCTCAATTGGAGGCTATGGCAACCTATTTAAATTTTGAAATGCATGCCCAAAGTGGGCTTAATCTTTCAAACAAGCGTTAGTAAAATTTTCAGTTAATCATATCTGGTCAAGTTTACACATGCCAAATACGAAACATTCTAGGAGGATTAGACTCTTACAATAACACTTGATAATTTTTGGAGAAACTATTTTAATTTATCTTTCAAATCTATTGTAGTTTAACATATTGGCAATTTTTCTAAAATTAAATCCAATTTACATATAAGTGTGTCAAAATATCCAATATAAATCTGATCGTATAGAACATAAGTTAAGTCAATTAGTTTGTCCAAGCAAAATAAATGGCATAAAAGACTCCTTTTAAAATAAGCATCAATTTTTCAAAGTAAATTATTACTAATTCCAAGTTGCTAACGAGTTTTAAATGCTCTGAATTCTATATGATAATAGTCTTCATTATCACTTCAAAAATGAAGACATTTCTAATTTAAAAACTACTGTATGCATTCAATTTTTTTCTTTATTGATTAAGGTATTATATATATGTCCTTATCCTCCCATTGCCCCTCCCCCCACTCCTTCCCTCACCCCACTGGTGTCTGTGTCCATTGAATATGCTTATATGCATGCATACAAGTTCTTTGGTTGATCTCTTTCCCTAACCCCCACCCTCCCCTGCCTTCCCTCTGAGGTTTAATGGTCTGATTGATGCTTCTCTGTCTCTGGATCTATTTTTGTTTAACAATTTATGTTGTTCATTATATTCCACAAATGAGTGACATCATGTGATATTTATCTTTCTCCAACTGATTTCTAATTATACTTCATCACCCTATTTCACTTAGCATAATGCTCTCCAGGTCCGTCCATGCTGTGGCAAATGATAAGGCTTCCTTCCTTTTTACAGCAGCATAGTATTCCATTGTGTTGTACCACAGGTTTTTAATCTACTCTTCTGCTGATGGGCACTTGGGTTGTTTTCAAATCTTAGCTATTGTAAATTAGCTATTTTTTGTGTGTGTGCAATGGTAAATGGGATTGTTTTTTTCAATCTCTCTTTCTGAAAGTTCACTATTTTTTTATAAAAATGCCATAGATTTCTTGGCATTAATTTTGTATCCTGCTATATTGCCAAATTCATTTATTAAGTATAATAATTTTTTGATGGTATCTTTAGGGCTTTCTATACAGTATCATGTCATCTGTAAATAATGACAGTTTTACATCTTCTTTTCCAACTTAGCTACATTTTATTTCTTCTTTTTGTCTAATTGCTATGCTAACACTTCCAGAACCATGTCTAACAGGAGTGGCAAAAGTAGGCATACCTGTCTTATTTATGTTCTTAGGTAAAACTGTTTTAGTTTTTGCTCTTTAGATATGATGTTGGCTGTAGGTTTGTCATATAAGGCTTTTATTATGTTGAGGTATTATCCCTCTTTTCCCACTTTGCTCAGGGTTTTTATTAAGAAAGAATGTTGGATTTTGTCAAATGCTTTTTTTGCATCAATTGATATGACTGTGATTTTTATCTCTCAGTTTGTTTATATGATGTTCATGTTTATTGATTTGCAGATATTGTACCATCCTTGTATCCATGGGATAAATTCTACTTGGTCATGGTGTATGATTTTTCTGCTGTATTGCTGAATCCAATTTACTAGAATTTCTTGAGGATATTGGCATCTATGTTCATGAGGGATATTGGCCTGTAATTCTCTTTCTTTGTGTTGTCTTTATCTGATTTTGGTATTAGGGTAATGTTGGTCTCATAGAATGAAGTTGAAAGTGTTCCTTCCTCTTGAATTTTTTGGAATAGTCAGAGGAAGATATGTTTTAATTCTTCTTTGGATATTTGGTAAAACTCCCCTATTAAACTGTTTGACCCTGAGCTTTTGTTTTCTGGAAGCTTTTTGATTACTGCTTCAATTCCCTCCATAGTTATTGGGCTATTGAGATTTTTAGATTCTTCCTGATTGAGTTTTTTGAAAGATTGTATTTTTCTAGGAATATGTCCATTTCCTCTAGGTTGTCTAGTTTGGAATAGAGTTGGAATACAGTTGTTCATATTATTTTTTTACAACCCTTTGTATTTCTGTAGGGTCTTTTTTTTTTCTTCTTTCATTTCTGATTTTGTTTATTTGGATTCCCTCTCTTTGCTTCCTGGTGAGCCTGGCTAGAGGTTCATCAATCTTGTTTATCCTTTCAAAGAACCAGCTCTTGGTTTCATTGATATATTGTATCATTGTTTTTTTTTTTTGTTTTTGCTTTTGGTCTCTGTGTCATTTATTTCTGCTCTGATCTTTATTATCTTCCTCCATCTGCTCTCTCTGGGATTTTCTTGTTGTTCTCTTTCTAATTCTTTAAGTTGTAAGTTAAATGATTTATTACCATTTTTTCTTGTTTTTTGAGGTCAGCCTGTAATGCTATGAACTTTCCTCTCAGGACTGCTTTCACTGTATCCCAGTATCTTTGAATCATTTCCAAGATGTTTTAATTTTCTTCCTTGATCTCTTTGGTAACACAATCATTGTTTAATAACATGTTATTCAGCTTCCAAGTATTTGGATTTTTTAAATTGTTTTTATTGTAGTTTATTTCTAATATTATGCCATTGTGGTCTGAGAAGATGCTTAATATGATTTCAATCTTCTTGACTTTGGACAGACTTGTCTGTTACTCAGTATGATCTATCTTTGAAAATCTCCCATGTGCACTTGAGAAGAATATATATTCTGTGGCTTTGGGATGAAATATTCTAAAGATATCAATTACTAGTAAGTCCAGCTGATCTAATGAGTCATTTAGGATTACTATTTCTTTGCTATTTTTTTTTATCTATAGGATTTATCCAGTGATGTCCATGGGATATTAAAGTCCCCTACTCTGATTGTATTGTTGTTGATCTCTCTCTCTCTCTCTTGATATCTTTCATTCAATTCTTTAATAGGACATGCACAACCTAATATAAGTATACAGTTTGAAAAATGAAGCTATAGAATATAGTTAATTTGGTAAAGTATATGACATATAACACATGCTTAGACAATTGCCAGTTACTTTAAAAAGAGAATATCTCAGAAAAAATTTTAATGCAATAAGGTTTTCATGTTGCCATTCAATATACATATATGCCAGGTGTATGTGCAACTCTTGTTTATTTCCTCTAATGCAAGTCCAAATCATTTATAAATTATGTTGTTATGAAAAATGTTGAAACTGTGTTCAGACACAGCTTATATGTGTTAAAAAAAAAGAAGGCAATAAGAATGATTAGGGTGAGGAGCAGGAAATAGAAAAGCAAAGAACGAGTCCTCTGGACCATTTTCTGGGTCATTTTATGGTGTCTTGTAGGCCTTTCTGTTTTGACTATTTGCATTCTTAACTGCCTGCTATTTCTACTGGAAGATAACTGTAAATAACAGGACTTGTTTTTCTTTTTAACTATTACTTTGTGGAGGCAGCCCCTACAATGGGCTCTCCTTCTTGGAACCATGGGAAAAACATAAGGACCTGTGTTTCCCTTTTCTGGTGCTCTTTAGGTGAAAAAACAAAATGGCATACTGGGTTTAGGTAGAAAAAATTAGATTTGGTAGTTGCTTGGATCTGCAGAATAAAGGGAAATGTTGAGTCAAAAATGACTCCACATTATGGGCTAGACAAAGAGAAAGAGTTTTTAGCCAAGATAATGGAAAAAAAATAGTTAGCACAGTAGGGTGGTTAAAATACCTGCAGTGAACTTGTCACATTTCTGACACCAAATGCATATACACTTTATCCACTATTTTGGCAAATCCCTGGCTATTTTTATTACTGATTGCTACTGAACCTTTCTAGTCAAATGCTTATAGTGTTATTTCCCAGGTCTGAAAACATCCTGCTGCAGCTGCTCATGAACAATGTTGACAGGCTCTTTGACAATTACCAGATTCATCTTGTCACCCTGTTCATAAGTAATTTATTCCAGAGGTTGCTTCCTTCACTATTCAATTTCCTCAACAGCAGTGGTGATGTCATGCAATGTATCTGTCTCATGACAATTTATGTTTATTCTATAATAACAGTGAAGAAGCAGCATTGAGGGTCTGGAATAGATTGAGATCAGTTTCTAATGTATTCAATTTAAATGGTCAGTTTGAGTTTTTGGTCAGAGCAGTGCTATCCATTAAGAATGTATTAAATTTTCTAGTAGCCAAAATTTAAGATAAAAAGAAACAGGTAAAATTCATTTTAGTAATGTATTTTATTTAATCAAATATATCCAAAATAGTATTTCAGTATACAGTTAATATGAAAAATACTAATATTTTACTTTTTTGTGTCTATATTAAGTGTTCAAAAGTGTATTTTATAATACATCTCAATTTAGAGCAGCTGTATTTCAAGTTCTCATCATTGCTAGTGGTTATTTTATTGGACAGCAGAAGTCCAGGGACAAGAGAGGGGGCAATTCAGGAAGTATCAGTGAAGAGGTAAGGGTGGATAAGATGTTTTTTGGCACATAGTTTAGAGAAGCTTGTGAAATCTTCAGTTTTACTCACTGAGAATGTAAATTAGTAAGAAGAGCCATAAGAATAAATTCAGGAAGTTGCTAGGTTAACCAGGTGTTCTAGAAAGAAAGAGTGAGTTTTCAAAGACTTTGTGTTCCAAAGCTGCTAAGCAATCAACAAGGATTTCCTGACTCAGTTATGTTGAAAAATAATCCTTGTGTTTGAACCTTGGCTAGTAAGAATCTCTTCTTGATGAACTAACAAATCCCCTGCTCTAGTGAATACAATGAGAAGGAATAATTCAGTACTTATTTCCTTTTTGATTATACACAGACCTTCTCAAAAGTATCAGCATAAGACCTTGTATCACTACAAAACCTTGTGAATGTAGATGCAGAGCTATTGGTAACTTTATTGAAAATATGAGAAGTTTAGGAGATGTGCCAAAGTTATTTACTAATATAACAAAAATGTAACATAGGAAAGTAATATTGGAGGGAAAGAAGTTGCTGTAATAACTGAGCAAGACAAACCTTGTCCTAACAAAACAAAACAAAACAAAAAAGTGATGAAATAGAAAGATAATGAGCACCTATAGAAGATATTAAGCTCCCTTTTCCATGGTGACATTGGATTTGTTTTTGCAAATGTCTATACTGGGCAAATGAAAGTTATGTTATGGCCTATAACTTTCTGGAAGGCAGAAAATATAAGAAACTGCAGAAAATATAATCAGAAGTGGGTGAGGGGAGAGCATCTCCATTTGGGTAAAACTGAAAAGGTTGCCTTGGCTACCTCAAAGACTCAGCACATGGAATAGCATTACAGAGAACCAGGAAGATGACCCCAGGAGCAAACACACCCCGTAGTTTTTGAAGTCCAGTATAGAAAAAGAAAATATCACTCAGATTTTTAGAGACTGAGGTCACCCAGAATTTCAGTATCTATATGCAGTCTACATGGATACTTAATGTTTGCTTGAGCTATAATGTTTCTATTAATTGTAACTCTTAATGTGCCTTTGTGAATTTGAATACTTTCTTCACATTTGATATATTTCCTGAGGTGCTGGGATTTGTCCACTTGGTGGGAATTAAATTACTTCTTGGACTATTAGGTATCAGTGACTGTATAATACTACATAGAGTCATATACAGACTTGGTTCTGATTATTATTTTTTTAAAAAGACTTGTTTTTTCTTATTATTTGATTTTTTCTTTAAGGTGAGAAATGAATTTATGATTACTTAAGGGTTTTATTAAGTTACATTTCAGTTTAACATGTTTAACTTAATATCAATACATATCTACACTAATAAAAGAGCAACATGCAAATTGACTGTACCTCAACTATACCCACAAGCCACGCCCACCAGCCAATCAGGAGCGTGTAATGCAAATTAACCCAACCAAGATGGCTACAGCCACAGAGCAAGCGGGAGGCTTAGTTTTCCCTGGCAATGGAGGAAGCCAAGCTTCCCACCTACTCTGGCCAGCCTTGGCCTCTGCTCAAGGCTGCAACATTTTAATTATAGAAGATAAATAAATCCTAACAAAAGTGGTGGTGGACACAGAGCTGGAGAGAGCCGGAGGCTTCAGTTGCCCCCAGTGATGGAGGAAGCCAAGCTTCCTGGCTGGCCCTGGCCTCTGCTCAAGACTACAAAGTTTCGGTGATAGAAAATAAATCCCAGATACCAGCACCTCTGCTTGATTCATCGGGAGCCATGGCTGGCCTACAAACCACCACAGGCCCATTGCCCAGGATTCCCCATGCCTCAAGGGAACCCCAACCCTGATGCAGGACACCCTTGAGATCAAACCAGCCAGCCCCCACTTTTACAGTAGGCCTCTATCCTATCTAATAAAAGAGTAATATGCTAATTGACTGTCACTCCAACACACAAGATGGCTGCCCCATTGATCAAAGATGTTTGCCCCATGTGGACACAAAATGGCCACCACAAAGGGTGGGCAGTTGGGAGGGACCAGGCCTGCAAAAGAGGGCAGTTGGGGGCAATCAAGCCTGCAAGAGAGGGCAGTTAGGGATGACCAGGCTGGCAGAGGAGGAAGTTGGGGGTGACCAGGCCTGCAGGGAAGGGCAGTTATGCATCAAACAGGCTGACAGGGGAGTGGTTAGGGGCTTATCAGGCTGGCAAGCAGAAGCAGTTAGGGGCAATAAGGAAGGCAGGCAGGTGAACAGTTGGGAGCCTGCAGTCCTGGATTGTGAGAGGGAGGTCCAACTACCCAATCCCTGTGGGTCCAAGGGGTCCCTGACTGGAGAGGGTACAGGCTGGTCTGAGGGAACCTCCACCTCTGTGCACAAATTTCGTGCACCAGACCACTAGTTACATAGAAAGCTATGAACCTTCATGTACAATTTTTGTACATGAAGGTACAATTTTTGATGTGGACATATGTTTTCACTCTTCTTGGGTAACCATCTAGAAGTGCCTGGCTGGGTCATATGGTAACTCTATTTTTAGCTTTTTAAGAAGTTACCAAACTGTTTTCCAAAGTAGCTGTGGCATTTTACATTCCCACCAGCCACATATGAGAGCATGCTCACTAATACTCGATATGTTCATTCTTTGTTATTTTAGCTATTCAAATAGGTGTGTAAAGATGATGTAGAACATCTTTTTATGTGCTTATGTGTCCATTTTGGTAGTGTCCAAATTTTTTATCACTTTTTTGTTGGGTAAAATATCATACTGAGAGTTGAAGACTTAAGGATTTTCTTTTTTACATGGTGGTTTGGAATGATAATATGAAATATGTAAGGACTTAGAAAAGTTATAATGATCACATGCTCTGATTCCAAATCAGGAATTTTAGCTATTTATATAAAAACTTTCTAAGGGTATAAAATTAAATCACATCTATACATTTAATATATGTCTAATACACATCTAAATTGATTTTATAGAAAATCTTCAGGCTATATTAAATTTGAATGGCTAATGCAATAAATTCTGGAAGGAATATTTCAGTACTGTTTGATTTCTTTTTCTAAGTGTTTATGTTAGAGTATATTCCTTATCTAGCACTCCTCACAGTTTACCTCAGGTATTAGACATAATACAGTTTGAACAAGACCCCACATAGTTAAAGATGACAATGGGACTCCCTTTCGGCAGTTTAATTTCTTTATCCTTTTGCATGAAGTTAAAAATTTACAATGATATTTTTGCCTTTTGATCAAATCCTTCCCCATTATGGCCTGGCTTAAAAAAAAAAATTTCTTGCCCACATTGGCTCGAGACTCCAAGGCTTGGTGCAAACTTTACATGCAGTGAATCTCCCCAGTTAATTTTCAGTGACTCACCTTTACCAGTGATTCACTTTTTTTCTTTTCTCTGGAAAATATTCTTCTTCAGATGTCCTTGTCTTGGGTGCCATAAATGCTTGGGTGTTTCTCAGCATCTGCAAGGGTTCAAGAAATCTGGAAAAGGCTGTGCATAAATGAATAAAGAGACTAGACATGAAATATAAATTTGGAAGGAATAAGGGAGCTAGGGGAAGCTTCACTCTAATGATGAGCTCCCCAAATCTTTGGGCCCATAGCTTCTTATTCACACATTTTTCCCTTTAGCAAAGCAGATATACATATCAAAGGTAAGGTCCAATAAACAACAAAGGATCATCAGGGTAGGGGAATTGCCTTCAGCTATTCCAGCACCAGGCAATAACATGAAGATTTTCAGCCCTACTAAAAGAGTCCATTCAACCTTTTGAGGACTTCTCACATTTATTATGACCCACTGGATTTAGGCTCTAGCACCAAATAAATTGGACTCACCCATTAAATAAATAATTAGCAAATATTATAATAGTGAGCTGAATTATAAAAGATACTTTTCTTAGGCTAGTATAATATAAATAGCTATCTAATAAAGGAGTAATATACAAATTGACTGAACCTACACTACACACCCAAGCCATGCCCACCAGCAAATCAGAGTGAGTATGCATATTAATCCAACAAAGATGGAGAGGGCCACAGAGAAGCATGAGGGAGGTTTGGATTGACTCTGGCGATGGAAGAAGCCAAGCTTTCCACAAATTCTGGCCATCCGGGCCTCTGCTTAAGGCAACAAAGTTTCAATGGCTGCTGCTGTGGAGTGAGGAGAAGGCTTGGCTCCACTTCAGGCTACAAAGATTCAATTGTAGATGATAAATAAATCCCAGATACCAGGGCCTCTGCTTAGGATGCCAGGGTGTATGGCCAGCCTACAAACCACCACAGGCCCCTCACCCAGGTCACCCCATCCACCAAGGAACCCCCCACCTTGATCAAGGACACCCTTCAGGGAACACCAGCTGGCCCCCACTTGTGCAGCAGTCCTCTATCCTATCTAATAAAAGAGTAATATGCAGATTGGCCCTCACTCCAATACACAAGATGACTGCCCCATGTGGTCAAAAGATCCTGCCCCCATGTGGACACAAGATGACCACCACAACATGGCCAGCAGAGGAGGGCAGTTGGGAGGGACCAGGCCTGCAAGAGAGGGCAGTTATGGGTGACCAGGCCCACAGGGGAGGACAGTTAGGGGCAAACAGGCTGGCAGGGGAGCAGTTAGGCATCTATCAGGCTTTAAGGGGAGTTGTTGGGGGGTGATCAGGCTGGCAGGCAGAAGCAGTTAGGGGCAATCAGGAAGGCAGGCAGGTGAGCAGTTGGGAGCCAGCAGTCCTGGATTGTGAGAGGGATGTCCGACTGCCCGTTTAGGCGTGATCCAGGTAGGATTGGGCCTAAATGGGCAGTCAGACATCCCTCAAAGGGTCCCAGATTGGAGAAGGTGCAGGCTGGGCTGAGGGACACTTCCCCCACCCTGTGCATGAATTTCATTCACCGAGCCTGAAATATACTAGAGGATCAGGCCTAAATGGACAGTCAGACATTCCTCTCACAATCTAGGAGTGCTGGCTCCCAATCACTCACCTGCCTCTGCCTGATTGCCCCTAACCACTTCTGCCTGCCAGTCTGATCACCCCCTAACCGCTCCCCTGCCAGCCTGATTGATGCCTAACTGCTCCCTGGCCAGCCCGATTGCCCCAACTGCCCTTCCCTGCTGGCCCAGTCACCCCTAACCGCCCTCCCTGATGGTCTGATTGCCCACAGTTGCCCTCCCCTGCAGGCCCGATCCCCTGTCCCCTAGCTGCCCTCCCTGTAGGCCTGGTTCCCCCCAACTGCTATCTCCTGTAGGCTTGCCCCCCTGAACTACTCTCCTCCACTGTCCTGGTCTCCCCCAACTGCCCTCCTCTGCTGTCCCAGTCACCCCCAACTGTCCTCCTCTGCTGGCCTAGTCACCCCTAACTGTCCTCCCTGCTGGCCTGATCACCTACAACTCCCCTGCAGGCCTGGTCCTCCCCAAACAGCCCTCCCCTGCTGACCTAGTCTCCCCCACCTGCCTCCCTCTGTTGGCCTGGTCACCCCTAACTGCCCTCCCCTGCATGCCTGGGTCCCCTCCAACTGTCCTTCTTTGCTGGACTTGTTTCCCCCAACTGCCCTCTGCTGGTGTGGTCACCCTTAACTGCCCACAATTGCTCTCCCCTGTAGGCCATCTTGTGGAAGCCATCTTGTATCCACATGGGGGCAGCCATCATGACTACATGGGAGCAGCCATCTTGTGACAGTCAATTTGCATATTACTCTTTTATTAGATAGGCTATTTTAGAGAATGTATATTATAAGACAATCTCTTTTTAAAAATAGCAAGCACTGAGTGCCCGCTGCTGGGTTAGGTGCTTCATGCATTATCATTTAGTCTTCACAATAATCCTATTATGTAGACATTACTATCCTCATTTGAAAGATTGGGAAGCTTTTCCACAATCCCATAGAAAGAATGCAGGATCCTTAAGAATATAGTATATTGCAAGCAACACAAATAACTAAACCAATCTTAGGCATCAAGTAAGATAATGGATATTTGACAGTTTTCATGGCCAAGAAAGTAGAAGAGTCTAAAGAAGATACAGACAAGGGAATCCAAGATTTTTATCAGCTTTTCTTTTACCTATCATCTCTCTTCCTTTCTGTGTCCTTTTCATATTATTCTTTCCCTGTGAGTTGGCTCTCTGTTTCTCCATATTTTCTTAGCTTTTTCTGCAAGGTTTAGTCTCCAGTCATCCAATGAGACCACATATTTTTCTCACTTTCAATTCAAGGAATCTCAGGGAATAGAATCTGATTGGCCCAGTTTGGGAAAAGTACCCCTAGTCCAATCAACTGTGAACAAGAAAATAGTGTGATATTTTATAACATGGCTTCCAAGGTTTAGAACTGACAATACAAAGATATTTAAGAGCATTTCTGGTGAGCTGAGAAAGCACTGAACATGGTAAACACAAATGTGGAGAGCCATGATTTAGATTTCCGGACCAACTGACATGAAAAATGTTTAGATCCGTTGGTATTCATTATCATGCTGCTATTTAGTATGTTTTAGAGTTATATATACTTTTATTGTGAGCTATCATTCCAGATAATTTAAAGATGTACAGAGGGCCTTTTACCAAATACTTCTAAAATGTTGTTACTTGTTTGTTAAAAGTATAAGTCCTTGCCAACAGCTTTGACTCACTTTATTATTATTTTACCAGTGGCCTGGCAGGGGGTGCCTGCTTCCCAAGCCTACAGCCTGGGGTGGAAGCTGTAGGCTTGGGAAGGGGCCGAGCCTGGGATCAGAGGGAAGGGGAAAAAAATCAATGGAAACATTTCCTCAGGTGAGAATAAAAAGATAAATAAAGAAAGAAATGTCATATATTATGAAAGGCACATCTTGGGTTGCCATGCCTGAAGTGGTGGCAGTCAGTGCTAGGTTGCCTTGGCAACTCAGCACCAACTGCAGGACTAATTTCTGGTTGGTTGAACTTTTGGTTGTTTTGGATGTTACAGATCCTGGGTTTTTATATATTAGGATATTTATTAAGTAACTTTTAAATTTGCTTTGTTTATTTATTTTTTAAGTACAGTTTACATTCAATATTACTTTGTATTAGTTTCAGGTGTATAACATAGTGGTTAGACAATCATTCTTTATAAAGTATTTCCCCTGATTTATCCAGTAATCACCTGGCATCATACATAGTGATTACAATGTTATTGACTGTATTTCTTATGCTATACTTTATATTCTCATGATTATTTAGTAACTGCCAATCTATAAATCTGAATCCCTTCATCTCTTTTACTCAGCCCTGAAAATGCCTTTTCCTCTGACAACCATAAGTTTGTTTCCTGTATGTGTGAGTCTGTTTCTGTTTTGTTTGTTCATTTATATTGTTTGTTTAGATTCCACATATAAGTGGAATCATATGGTATTTGTCTTTCTCTAACTTATTTTATGTAGCATAATACCTTCTAGGTCCATCTGTGTTGTCGCAAATGGTAAGATTTCATTTCTTTTTATGGCTGAGTAATATTCCATTATATATGTGTACCATAGGTTTTTTTAATCCATTCATCTATTGATAGACACATGAGTTGCTTTCATACCTTGGCTATTATAAACTAGAGGCTTGGTGCACAGATTCATGCACTGGTGGGGGCCCTAAGCCTGGCCTGTGCCCACTTGAAATCCGGGACTCTCATTGACCCCTTATAGCTTGCCCCAGCTTCAGGCCTCCACCACCCTGTTGTCTGTGTCCATTGGTTATGCATAAATGCATACAAGTTCTTTGGTTGTAATATGTTTCCTCTATTCCCACTTTCCTGAGAGTTTTTATCTGGATTTTGTGAAATGCTTCTCTGCATCTGTTGGTATGACCATATCATTTTATCCTTCATTTTGTTCTTATGATGTATGATGTTAATTCATTTGCAGATATTATACCAACCTTACATCCCAGGATTAAATCCCACTTGATCATGATGTACAATCTTTTTAATGTATTACTGAATTTGTTTGCTAAAATTTTGTTGAGGATTTTTGCCTATAATTTTTTTCTTTGTTGTATTTTTATATGATTTTGCAATTAGGAAAATGGAGGCCTCATAAAGTGAGCTTGGGAGTCTGCCCTTTGTTGAATTTTTAAAAATTGTTTGAGAAGAATAGGTGTTAGTTCTTCTTTGACTGTTTGCTAAAATTGACCCATGAAGCCATCTGGTACAAAACTTTTGGAATTTTTTAAATTACAGCTTCACTTTCTTTTTTTTTAATTAAATCTTTATTATTCATGTTATTACATTTGTTTCTCTTTTTTCCTCCATAGCTCCCCTCCACCCGGCTCGGACCCCTCCCTCTACCCTTACCTCCCCGGCATTGACCTCATCTATAGGTGTATGATTTTTGTCCAGTGTTTCCCTGCACTTTTCTGTGCTCCTGAAATTATTATATTCATCAGTTTATTCTATTAATCAAATTTTTAATTCACTTAATTTTTAGATTCACTTGTTGATATGTATTTGTTGTTCATAATTTTTTATCTTTTACCTTTTTCTTCTTCCTCTTCTTAAAGAGTGCCTTTCAGCATTTCATATAATACTGGTTGGGAGTTGATGAACTCCTTTAGCTTTTTCTTATCTGTGAAGCTCTTTATCTGCCCTTCAATTCTGAATAATAGCTTTGCTGGGTAGAGTATTCTTGGTTGTAGGTTCTTGCTATTCATCACGTTGAATATTTCTTGCCACTCCCATCTGGCCTGCATCGTTTCTGTTGAGAAATCAGCTGACAGTCGTATGGGTGCTCCCTAGTAGGTAATTAACTGGTTTTCTCTTGCTGCTTTTAATATTCTCTCTTTGTCTTTTGCTCTTGGTATTTTAATTATGATGTGTCTTGGTTTAGTCCTCTTTGGATTCCTTTTATATGGGGTTCTGTGTGCTTCCTGGACTTGTAAGTCTATTTCTTTCACCAGATGTGGGAAGTTTTCAGTCATTATTTCTTCAAATAGATTTTTAGTATCTTGCTCTCTCTCTTCTTCTGGCACCCCCACAATTCTGATGTTGGTATGCTTGAAGCTGTCCCAGAGGCTCCTTACATTATCTTCACAGTTTTAGATTCTTTTTTCTTCTTGCTTTTCCAGTTGAGTGTTTTCTGGTTCTTTATATTTCAAATTTTTGACTTGATTCTTGCCTTCCTCTAGTCAGGTCTGCTATTAGGTCTCTGTATAATATTTTTTATTTCAGTCAGTGTATGTTTAATTTCTAGTTGATCCTTTTCCATCTCTAGTTGGTACTTTTTCATCTCTAGTTGGTACTTTTTCATCTCCTCTTGTGTCTCGCTAACTTTATTCATCTTTTCTAGGATATTCTTGAAAAGCCTTATAACCGTGGTTTTGAACTCTATATCCAGTCATTTGTTTTCCTCCATTTCTTTTGTTTGTGATCTTTTCCTTTGTCTTGGCATTTTCACTATGCTGGGAGAACTTCTGTGTTGGATTCAGCCTTATGATACAAGACTTGCAAAACTGCAAAAGCCTCTCTGTTCAGCTTGGGAGGGGTGGAGTCTCAGGGCTTAACAGACCCCCTTGCCTTCCAGTCGGCCCCTCCCCTCCACGACCCTTGGGTCTCACGTAACTGGGTAATCACTGGAGCGGTTCCTTTGTGCATGCACTCACGCAGTGCCTCTAGACCTCTGTCTTTTTGGGTCTCCTGCACTCTGGGACAATATGAGTCTGAGTCTCCAGGGTTTTGCCCAAAACTGGGGTTCAGTGGCGCTAGAAGTGGTGCAGTTGGGAGGCTCTGTCCCCTGCCCACTGGCGAAAGCCAGCTGCACAATCAGCAGTCGGTCCTCTGCACACAGTGATGTGCGCGCCACCAGACCTCTGCCCTTTCACTTCTCCCCCAGATCTCCGTGCACTTTTCCCTCTTCACAGTCTGAACTCTCCCCATGTGAGTCCCTGACAGATGTGGGGTTTAGTGCCGAAAGGATAAGGGGTTCAATGCAGCTGGGAGTCTCCATCCCCCTCCCGCCAGAGAAAGCCAGCCAGGCACTCCGGCACCTGCTCTCTCCACACGCCGTCTCTGCACCTCAGCTTTTTCCAGCTCCTCTGGCTCTCCGTGAGCCCCTCTCTTTCCTTCTAGTTGTAGAATTTCCACTCAGCCAGCTTTCCTATGGTTCTGGATGCTGTCCATTCTGTCTTTTAGTTGTAGTTTTGAAATTGTTGTGCAAGGCAGCAGTGTAGGTGTTTACCTATGCTGCCATCTTGGATTCCTCTACAGCTTCACTTTCATTCGTGGAAATTAGTCTGTTCAGATTGTCTATTTCTTCTTGATCCAGTTTTGGAATATTTTTCTAGAAATTCATCCATTTCTTCTATATTATCCAATTAGTCAACATATAGTTGTTTGTAGTATTATTGTATTATATGTTTTTGTTAATCCTGACCTGAGGATATTTTTTCCATTGATTTTTGGAAAGAGAGGAAGGCAGGGAAGAAAGGGAAAGAGGAAGAGAAACATCAATGAGAGAGACACTGTCTGGTTCTCTCCTGCAGGTGCCTGGACTGGGTCCTGCGATTGAACCCATAACCCAAGTATGTGCCCTTGACCAGAAATTGAACCCATAACCCTTTTGTGTGTGGGCTGACACCCTAGCCACTAAATCACAGTGGACAGTGCCATACTATTTTTTTTAACCTTTGGTTTTGCTATGGTGTCTGTTGTTACTTGTTCTCTTTCATTTCTGATTTTATTTTTGGGGTCTTCTTTTTTTTTTCTTAATAAGTCTTATTTCTGGTTAAAAGTTTATCAGTCTTGTTTATTTTTTCAAAGAACCAGTTCTTGATATCATTGATCTGTAGTATTATTTTTTCAGACCATATATATTGGTCTTGTTTTTCAGACTCTACATTGTTTATTTCTCCTCTGATCTTTATTATTTCCTTCTTCTACTCAATTCAGGCTTCATTGTTCTATTTTTTAAATGTAAGGTTAGATTGTTTATTTGAGATGTATTTTTTTGTTACTTGAGGTAGGACTGAATGCTACACATTTCCCTCTTGGAATTGTTTTTACTATGTCCTATAGATTTTGGGTTATTGTGTTGTCATTTTCATTTGTCTCAAGGTATCTTTTGATATATTCCTTGATGTTATTGTTAACTCATTTATTATTTAGTAACATGTTGTTGTTTTTGAAATCCTCACCCAAGGACATGTTTTTATTGATTTTAGAGTGTGAGGAAGGGAGAGAGAGAGAAACATTAATGTGAAAGAGAAACATCAGCCAGTTGCCCTCTGTACATACACCAACCGAGGATTGAACCTGTGGTTTCAGTATGTGCCTTGGCTGGGAATCAAATCCATAATGAGAAAATGCTCCAATCAACTAAGCTCCACTGGTCAGGGCTTAGTAATATGTTTTTAGCATCTTTGTGTGTTTTCCAGTTGTTTCCTTATACATTAACTGATGTCTAGTTTCATGCCATTGTTATTAGAGAAGATGCTTGATATGATTTCAATGTTTTTAAAATTTATTGAGAGTAGTTCTATGTCTTAACATAGTCTATCCTATAAAATGTTTCATATACAATTGAAAAGAATGTTCATTCTGCTGCTTTGGGGTAAAATGCCCTGAAGATATTGACATTCATCTGATCTAATATTTCTTTTAAAACTGCTTTTTCTTTGTTGATATTTTGTCTGGAAGAGCTACCTATTGAGGTCAATGGAGCGTTAAAATCCTCAATGACTGTATTATTGTTGATCTCACCCATTTTGTTTATCCAGATTTTCTTTATATATTTAGGTACTCCTATGTTGGGTGCATACATGCTTATAATGGTTGTATCCTTATATTGGAATGATTCCTTTATCATGATGTAGTGTCCTTCTTTGTCTTTAAAGCCTATTTTGTCAGACATAAGTATTGCTGCCCCAGCATTTTTGTTTTGTTTTGTTTTCATTTCCATTTGCATGAAATATCTTTTTCCATCTATTTACTTTTAGTCTATGTGTCTTCTATTCTGAGACAGGTCTCTTGTAGACAGCATACATATTGGTCTTGATTTCTTATCCATTTAGCTATCCTATGTCTTTTTTTAAATCCTCACCTAAGAATACTTATTCCATTGATTTTTAGACAGAGCGGAAGGAAGGGAGGAGTGGGGAGAGAGAGAAATATCCATGTGAGAGAGACATATTGATTGGCTGACCCCGCACGTGCCCCAACTGGAGCTGGGGATTCAAACCTGCAACCGTAGTACGTGCCATTGACTGGAAATTGAACCTGTGACCATTTGGTGCATGGGCTGGTGCTCTAACCACTGAGAAAAACTGGTAAGAGCTACCCGATGTCTTTTGGTTGGAGCATTTAAGCTATTTACATTAAATTGATTATGGATATGTATTTATTGCCATCTTTTTCTTTATAACTATGTTCCTCTTTTTTTTTTACCTTCTTAAAGAAGACTATTAAGCATTTCTTATAATACTGGTTTGGTGGCAATGAACTTCTTATTTTTTGTTGTCTAGGAAACTATTTTTCCTTCAATTTTAAATGATAGCCTTGCTGGGTAAAGTAGTCTTGGTTTTAGGTAATTGCTTTTTGTCATTTTGAATATTTTTTGCCCATCTCTTCTGGACTGAAAAGTTTCTATTGAGAAATCAGATGATAGTCTTATGGATACTACCTTGTAGGTAGCTCACTGTCTTTCTATTGCTGCTTTTAAGATTCTCTATTGATTTTTAACTTTTGCCATTTTAATTATGAGTCTTGGTGTGGGCCTCTTTGGGTTCATCTTGTTTGGGACTATGTGCTTTCTTGACTTATGTATCCTTTTCCTTCACCAGAAAAGAAAAGTTTTTAGTTATTATTATTTCAAATAGGTTCTTAATTATTTGGTTTCACTCATCTCTTTCTGGTATCCCTATGACATCGTCCCAAAGGTTCCTTAAACTATCCCAATTTTTTTTTTAATGTTATTCTTTTGGTTGCTCTGTTTGGGTGTTTTCTATTACCATGTCTGTTACTTTTTATACTCTATCTAAATTACTATTTATCTCTTCTAGTATTTTATTCATTTAAGATATTATATGGTTCATTTTTTACTGTTTTACTGGTTTTTTTTAAATGTCCTGTATATTCTTACTTGTGCTGTTGAAGTTCTCACTAACTTTCTTGAGAATCCTTATTACCATTGTTTTGAAATCTGTATCTGGTAGATTGCTTGCATTCATCTCATTTAGTTATTTTTTTTATCCTCAACCAAAGATATGATTTTGTAAAAATTGATTTGGGGAGAGAGTGGGAAGTAGAGGGGGAAGAAGAGAGAGAGGAGAGAGAGAGAGAGAGAGAGAGAGAGAGAGAGAGAGAGAGAGAGAGAGAGAGATGTGAGAAAGAAACATCAATCGGTTGCCTCCAGTATGCGCCCTGACCAAGGATTGAACTTACAACCTAGGTATGTGTCCTGACTGGTAATCAAACCCACAACTTTTTGGTTCATGGAAGAGAGCTCCAACCAACTTAATCACTTGGCCAGGGCTCATTCAGTTCTTTATCTGGAGATTTCTTTATTCTCTCATTTAGGGCATGTTTCTTTTTTTCCTCAGTTTGGCTGCCTCACGGTTTCTTTCTGGATATTAGGTAGATCTTCTGTCCCAATTTTAGTAGGAATGCCTTTTTAAGTAGGTATCCTGTGGGACCCAGTGGCATAGTCTCCTTGGTCACCTGAGCTGGATACTAGAGGAATGTTTCTTGCATAGGTTGTGTGAGCCTTCCTGTTGCGGTTGAATCTTGATTGCTGTTGGCCTGTCTATACATGGGATCAATCCTCAAGCTACTGAGTATGAGGATTGAACCTGATCACTCTGTACAAGCTCCTGTGCAGGTGTTAGCAGGGTCTGTAGAGCAGAATTTGCCTGAGCAGGGTCTGGAGCCTGACAAGCTCTCCCTTTTGGACTTGCTATTTGTGAAGCTAATTGGATCCTGCTCAGGTGTTGTTTGAATCTCACCACTGGACATGTTGTTTCTGGTACTGTTTGTAAGCGAATGGTGTAGGGCAATATCAGATGTTGTTTATGACAATCTGGGCAATCTGTTTGGAGCTACAAAGCAATTCACAGTGTATCTGCCTCTGCTGGAGCTAGGCATGCATGGGAACGACCAAGCCTTGCATCAAGGCCAGCTTCCAACTGCTTAAAGCCCAGGGGGAGGTCAGCAAAAATCCCAAGGCACCCTGATCCCCTGGCTTCCAGCCTCTACCTACTGGATGCCTGTTAAGCTCAGTCACTGAAAGTGCCTCTGGCAATACTAGAGTTGCATGAGATAGATTCTCAGTGAGGAGTGTTCACCAGATTAACATGGATTCAAAATCAGTGCCACTGTTGGATCTGAGGCCACTCATCAAAAGTTCCAGGATGCACCAAAACTAGCTGGCACCTGCCATGTGCCCACATACCTTTGTGGTGGGGTGGAGTCTCAGGGAGTCATGGGGGGGAGGCCAACAGAGCTTGTCAGGTCTAAAGAGACCAAGATTTGGCCATGTGTATGGAGGGTTCTGCATCAGTCAGGCATGCAAGGCAAAAATAGCCCTGTCCTAGATCCACACAACTCAGTTTGTCCTGGATTCTACTCAGACTTCCTAGAAAGTCCAAACTAGGCAATTCAGGACCCCCAGGAATTGGGAGGGTGAGGCTATTGGATCTCCCATGAGGGGTTGTTAGACTTCCCATAGCCACACAACTCAGTCTCTAGCACCGCTTGAGTCTTCCCTGATCTTACCCAGGCATCTGACTCCTCTGTATTGCATGTTTCACAGGGTGAGGCAGGCAACAGGGGGTTGGGAGAGTGAAATTATTGCAGTCTCCCAGGCAGATGTTGCATGGATGGGAGTGCTCGACCCAAGAAGATGGTGACTGCCGTGTGGAAGAGGGACTTAGCACAGGAACCATGGTATCTCTCCCCAGAGCCACACAACTCAGTCTCTCCCCCCACACTATTCCACTCCCAGCCATCCTCACTCCACTGTAGCTTAGGGTGAGTAGCTGTGAATGAGATTTTGTGCACTGGCCTTTGAAGAGGTGCCTGATTTTTTTTTTAGCAGACTCTCCTTTCTCCCTGGATGACAGAATCCCAGCTGATTTTCACAGCCAGGTGTTATGTGGGCTCCTCTTCTGGGCTCTGGTCCTCTGGGCTTGGGAGTTAGGTATGGAGTTGAGACCCACATTCCTTAGGGCAGTGGTTCTCAACCTTCCTAATGCCGCGACCCTTTAATACAGCTCCTCATGTGGTGGTGACCCCCAACCATAAAATTATTTCTGTTGCTATTTCATAACTGTAATTTTGCTACTGTTATGAATTGTAATGTAAATATCTGATATGCAGGATGTGTTTTCATTGTTACAAATTGAACATAATTAAAGCATAGTGATTAATCACAAAAACAATATGTAATTATATATTGTGAAATATTTCTTTCTAATTACAAATAAATGAAATTTTGTCTTGAATTGTGGTGTAGCATGGGTAACAGTCTTCATATGACAACAGTAAACTACATTGTTACACTTTGCTACACCGAGGAGCGGTCTGTTGGTTCCTAAGACCATGGGAAATAGGTGTTTTTCACTGGTCTTAGGCAACCCCTGTGAAAGGGTCATTCAACCCCCCAAAGGGGTTGCGACCCATAAGTTGAGAACCACTGCCTTAGGGCGTGCCTTTTGCAGCTGAGATATCCCTATATGTACCATATGTGGATGTTCAGATAATTTTTTCATTGTCTGCCCCCTTCCTACCAGTATCGAAGTGACTTCTTTTGTAAATCTTGGTTATAAGATTTTGTTTTAGCTAATCTTCAGTTGGTTATTCAGGTTGATTGTCCGATGTTAGCTGTAATTCCAGTTTGGTCCTGGGCAGGTACGTGTAACCTCCACCTACTTGAACTCCATCCTGGGTCCTCCACACAACTAAAGAACTTGTTCATAATGCAAGATGGGTTAGTTAAATGGATGTAAATTATAAAATGTGAAAGGTAATTATTTATACTTTTTATTGAAAAATTTCCAGACCTAACTATTGCCAATTGCTGGTATGGATTTACCACTCTGAAATTTAAACAGTAACTTCTGTCTTTGGTCAAATGCTTTGTCATTGAATGTGGTATGTTATTATATTGTCAAGCTACATTTTAGAAAAGATACTCCATCATTTTAAAGTTATGCAAAACAGTCTTCATTTTATGCACATATAAACTTGTGAAGCATTCACATGTTGGTTTGGGATTTAAAACTTGGCAAATTACAGATTCTCATTTTTTTATCTGGCACTACTAGTTCCAAACTTTAAATTGAAACCACAGCTTTTATTTGGCACTCACACTAAGCTAATGCTTTTCCCTCACATTAAATTAGATGCTACTTAATAATTAAGAGTTCAACTAGATGGCCAATAACATTAGCACAATAATATATCCAAGTCACTGTCAACTATGCAAAGGCTGCTTGAATTTGGAGCTCTTTAAAACCAAAATCCTGCCCATTGTGTTGCATTAAAAAGTTTATAGCAACAGGTGACTGCCCCAATCTTTTATTTTTGTTTAGTTTAGTGGAAACCAATGAAAGGTAAAAACAAAAAGTCATTTCCATCCAAGTTGTATAAAAAACCTATCAGGTATGAACTTTCATTCCTGAGTTGGGTGATGCTGAAAATCATGACCTTGTTACTTACTCCTGAATATCATATATTTAGAGATTGTTACTTACATATGGTAATAAGTTTTCTATAGAATCGCTGCCAGATTAAAGAAATATTTTAGGGTTTGGCAGGGGGGTTGGAGTCCATGAAACTTAGATTTGAGGCTGGAGAGTTTTTCTGTTTCTTAACATAATCATGTTACCAATTTTAGGCATATCAGACTACATTATAGTTTTTCTGGTCACAAAGAAAATGACATGACTGGGAGTTTATCTTGTCTAAAGTGTACAATCCCGGATTCCTTAAATTTAAATAACTTTGGATATCAAGGCATTAGGTTGGCATAGATGCTGCTGGCACAGTTTAAAGCATCTTTTGGTCTCAAAAAAGACCCTTTTTCTGCCAAGCTGTAGGTCTGTTGGCACTGTTGTATAGTACCTATGTTCCACAGTTTCTTTGGTGATAAATGATCCAGTTCAAATAAATGATATGGCAGCCAACTTTGCAGAAAGAATCACTTTCTAAATATGAGAGACAGTTTTGTAAGGTCAAAAATGCACAAACAGTATGGCAAAATAAAGTATATGCTGCTCTTTTTCATGGAAAAGATTGCTACTGCTACATTTGCCAGATTTAATCAGTGTGCCAAAAAGTCGAGGAATCTGGCAGGGGCCAGAAAGTGCAGTTCCATCTTTCATCTGTTTCTTCTCCGTATTTATCTTGCTTCAGAAAATGCCGGGAATGTCTTTTCCTTCCGACTTGGCTCTTTAGCTCAACCACAGAAATACGCTGGGCAGTTTCTCATAATTGTTTGGTTACTTATGGTGCAGTCAGTCTTTAAACTTGTGAGAAATATATTTTTTCCATTGGAAATGTATGAAAAGCACCAAGAACTGTTTGTTTTCATTTTCTGAAAATGATTTCAGAAACAAAACAAAATCACTTTTATTAATTGGCAGCTACTTGACTCAATACACAAAGGCAGGAGGCCAGCTCATTATTTTTAGCCTTCAGCTGACCTAGAATGGTTTTCCTGTATAAAACGCTATTCACAGATGCTAGACATAAAAATTAATAATAATAATAATAATGGCATTTCAGACTTCATGAATAAGTAATTTTTGGCACTGAGAATATATCTTCTCTTTTCCCCTTGAAAACAGCAATTCTGTTATATACAAAAAAGTAAACAGTGCTTGAATTAGCACATTGGAGTCTTTAATGTGCCAAAAATATGCATGCATTAACGTTCCCTCCTAAGGCACCTTTTTTTACACACTTCCTTTAGGATCAATCAGTTTCTGTTATTTTTAAAAAAATATAAAATTTTTAGGTTCTTAAGGTCTGTGTTCTCTATTTTTTGCTCCATTGCCATAGTGTAAGATGTCTCTTTGACATGTCTTTGGACACAAATTTAAACATATAAGTGCTAAACAAAAGTTAAGTTTTAAAACCAAGTTAATTATAGCTTATGCAAATTAGAATCAGAGCAACTCTGTCTGTGGTTCAGGACTGATTGAACATAATGGTTTATCCGTATGGTTAAAAAGTTAAGACTTGTTTATAATATCCTAGTTTGCAGTGAGCTTTTAGGAAAAAGCTTCCCTTTTCTAGGTCTTTGTTTACCCATGAATAAAAGTAAGAAAAATATTTCTAAAGTTTAAGCTCTAATTATTTATAACCCAAATTTAAAACTTGAATTCCCAAGTTAGGAAAAATCAGAAAAGCACCCTAAATGCTCTGTTATAGCAACTAGAATGGCATCTCTTTATAATATGGAGCATAGTATTTATACTTCTGCTTATTGTAAGAAGTAGTATAAAATATGTACACTAACTACTGCAAATGTTGATATTTTCCCTAGTCCATGATTTTCTGATTGGGGAAAATCTGATCAAATTTCTATGAAAATAAATTTCTAAGGGCCAGTTTTTCAGTGGCTAGAGCATCAGCCCATACAACTAAGGGTTTAGGTTTGATTTCCCATAAAGGGCACATACCTGGGTTGCAGGCTTGATCCCTGACCCAGATCAGGGCACAGGCAGAAAGACAACTGATTAATGTGACTCTTTCACATTAATGTTTTTATCTCTTTCTCTCCCTTGGCCCTCCCTTCCATTCTCTCTAAAGTTGAATGGAAAAATATCCTTGAGTGAAGATTAAAAAAACAATAATAAATTTTTTTTTTCTATTTTTCTTAGATGGTCACTTGACAATGAACCTACTTGTCAGGATATCTACCTGATCTTTTCATTCTATTTTATATGAAGAGAAGTAAAAATGGGAACCTCTTTGAAAATTATCATCTTTGTCAAAGAAGAGTAGAAACATTTACCTTAGATATGTTTGTCTAAGATATTTTTCATGGCACCCAGAGACAGGAGTGCCGCTGGGGCCATCGATGCCATATGGTTAAGGGATAGCAATGATGGAAGCGACTCCCTATGGCTTAGACTGGCAACAAAGTTGCAGATTTATTTTACAAAGAAATTATGTGTTGACAACAAATTATCACATATCTTGATATATATCTGGATGACATACCTTTCTAGTGCCAAAATGTGTCTTAAGTTGTACTTATACAAGTTGTAGAAATTCTTGCCATGGGGTAGTTTGGGCGCTGGAAGAGGGGGACTCAAGAGCCTGACTTAGGCAACATAGGGTCTAGCTCTTTTCTGAAAAGCTAGGGCAAGTCTCCATTTTTATACCTATCTGACAAAGGATGTGTATATGATTCAAATTACATAAAGAATTATTATAGGGGAAATCCAAGATGGTGGCATAGGTAAACACCTATACTGCTGCCTCGCACAACAATTTCAAAACTACAACTAAAAGACAGAACGGACATCATCCAGAACCACAGGAAAGCTGGCTGAGTGGAAGTTCTACAACTAGAAGGAAAGAGAGGGGCTCACAGAGACCCAGAGGAGCTGCAAAAAGCTGAGGTACGGAGACGTGCGCGAGGAGAGAGCGCCGGAGTACCTGGCTGGTTTTCTCTGGCGGGAGGGAGACGGAGACTCTCAAAGGCATTGGACCCCTTGTCCTGCGACACTAAACCCCAGATCCAGCTGAAACTCATACGGGGGAGTTTGCAATGTGAAAAGGGAGAAGTGCACGGAAATTTAGGGGAGTTGCAAAGGATCGGAGGTCTGGTCGCGCATGGCACCACGCGGAGGACAGATTGCTGATTGTGCCGCTGGCTTTCGCGAGTGGGCAGGAGACAGACCCTCCGAACTGTGCCACTTCTGACTCCACTAAGCCCCTGTTTTGGGCGAAACCCTGGAGACCTAGACTCGTGTGATGCTGGTTCGCAGGGGAGCCGGAAAGGCAGCGGTTAGAGGCACTGCGGGTGCGCGCACGCACAAGGACCGCTCCAGCCATTACCCAGTCACGTGAGACTCAGGGGCCGTGGAGGGTGGGGCCGACTGGAAGGCAAGGCGGTCCCTTAAGCCCTGAGACTCCACCCATCCCAAGCTCAACAGAGGCTTCTGCGGCTGAATCCAGCACAGAAGTTTCCCCAACATAGTGAAAATGCCGAGACAAGGGAAGGGATTACAAGCAAAAGAAATGGAGGGAAAAAAACGATTGGATATAGAGTTCAAAACCATGCTTATAAGGTTTTTCAAGAATATGCTAGAAAAGATGGATAAATTTAGTGAGACCCAAGAGGAGATGATAAATACACTGACTGAAATAAAAACTATTATATAGAGTACTAACAGCAGACTAGAGAAAGGCAAGGATCAAGTCAAAAATTTGAAATATAAAGAAGCAGAAAACATTCAACTGGAAAAGCAAGAAGAGAAAAGAATCCAAAAATGTGAAGATAATGTAAGGAGCCTCTGGGACAGCTTCAACCGTACCAACATCAGAATTGTGGGGGTGCCAGAAGAAGAGAGAGAGCAAGATACTGAAAACCTGTTTAAAGAAATAATGACTGAAAACTTCCCACATCTGGTAAAAGAAATAGACTTACAAGTCCAGGAAGCACACAGAACCCCAAAGAAAAGGAATCCAAAGAGGACTACACCAAGACACATCATAATTAAAATGCCAAGAGCAAAAGAGAAAGAGAGAATATTAAAAGCAGCAAGAGAAAAACAGTTTATTACCTACAAGGGAGCACCCATACGACTGTCAGCTGATTTCTCAACAGAAACGATGCAGGCCAGACGGGAGTGGCAAGAAATATTCAACGTGATGAACAACAAGAACCTACAACCAAGAATAATCTATCCAGCAAAGCTATCATTCAGAATTGAAGGGCAGATAAAGACCTTCACAGAGAAGAAAAAGCTAAAGGAGTTCATCAACTCCAAACCAGTATTATATGAAATGCTGAAAGGTACCCTTTTAGAAGAGGAAGAAGAAAAAGGTAAAAGACAAAAAATTATGAACAACAAATACACATCTGTCAACAAGTGAATCTAAAAATTAAGTGAATTAAAAATCTGATCAACAGAATAAACTGGTGAATATAATAGAATCAGGAGCACAGAAAGGGAGTAGACTGATAATTCTCAGGAGGACAAAAATCATAAAGCATCAAACAGACTGTGAAATTATAGCAGAAAGATTAAAGTTAGGTGAGGTAAATAAGTGATCAATCAAAGGACTTGTATGCATGCTTATAAACATAACCTATGATCACAGACACTGGGGGTTCGGGGTACGCCTGGGAGGGAGGGGGGCAATGGGGAGATATGTATAAAAAATTAATAAAAATTAATTTTAAAAAAAATTTCCTGGCAAAAAAAAAGAATTATTATAACTGAGTAGGAGAAGATAAACAACTCAATTAAAAATTTAAAAAATATTTAAATAGACACTTCAGCAAAGATATAGGGTAGCATACAAGTACATGAAGAGGTATTCAACACCACCGGTTATCAGGGAATGTAAACAAACCTCATGAGCCACCACCGCATACTTAGCAGAATGGCTAAAATTCACAACTGACAATATTAAGTGCTCACAAGGGTGTGGAGGAAACAGAACCCTCATACACCGCTGATGAGATTTCAAAATGATACAACCACTTGGGAAAACAGTCTGCCAGTGTCTTACAAAGTTAAACACAAACTATATAACCCAACAGAGATCTGCCCAAAAGAAGTGGACACATATGTGCACACAAAGACCTGTATGCTAACAGATGCAGCAACATTATTCCTAATCACCCAAATATAGAAACAATATAAATATCCCTTAACTGATAAATGGATAAACAACCAAAACTACACTCACACATTGGAATATTGCCCAGCAACAATAAGGAACAAACCATTGACACATGCAGCAGCATGGACACATCTTGCAAACATTATGCTAAATGAAAAGAGCCCATTTTGTATTTTTGAGGCTTAGTCATGACTCGCTTAATTATCCTCATTAAGTTTGATTTTTATTAAATCAATGTCCATGCTTTAGCACCATTTCAAGTGTTAGCTGGTAATTGTTTAATAGTGATTATTAACCAGAAATTAATCATTAATCAATAAATTTATAACACTCACCTTTAATAATTAAATCAGAACCACCAATATGCCTTACCTGTATTTTTCATATTCACTGAAATTCTAAAAGAAATGGTGTCCTATCACAAAAGAAATGACTCAGTAATGAAACATTTAGACAAGGATCCTGACAACTTGTAGTCACTCAAGCAGCCACAAGTCATTTTTTAAAACTGAGATCTCCAGAATTTTCTGATGTATTTCTTATAAGATATAGCCAGTGATTTGCATGTAAATTTAGGTAGATTTTAAAAAATCATTATCAATGTTGTAGATTAATATAATATATGTAAGTATAATTTAGACAAATATAGCTAATTTATTCAATTTATAAAATCAATAAATCTCAGGAAGAAACCTGCTAATTAAATAAATAACAAGGGTGCAGGGAAATGGTGCCAAACAGAACTGCATTTGAGTCGTGGCTGCTTCTCGTGGATGCTACTGCTGGGATCAGGGGTTAGAATTCTGCCAAGTCCGGGCTGTGGGTGTGAGATAGGTGGTAAAGTGGTCCTCCCTGGGCTCAGTCTCAGGTCTGTACATTGAACAAACTCAGTAACTATCAAGTCCTCAGCCTCCATGTTCTCATTGTGGGCAGATTTGAAGGCTGGCTCACAGCAGCATTTCTCCTCTGGGCCCAAATGCTCGTAGATGAGCCCTGTATTTGTGGTGGACCTGGTGTTCTTCAGAGAGGCTGCAGGTAGGCTGGGCCACCCTTGAGAGTGGTTTGGTTCCCCTGTGGCATGGCCAGCATGCAGAAGTCTCATTTTGAATGCGGAAGTATCTAATATATGAATGTTCTGGAAGTATCTAATATATGAATGTTTTGTTGGGATCTGTGTGACCCTATGTAAACAGCACATCCGAAGATACCTGAAAATTGAAATCTGCATTATACAGGATATTCAGGTTTCTGTCCCCATCTACAAAATCTTTTTATTAAAATGTAAGCTCTCAGGCAATTTCTTCAGGGACCATATGAATCAGATTATGTGTCCTCTGAATGCAAAATTTAGATGGTTGGTAAATAAGTACATACAATCTATAATAATAAAAGCATAATATGCTAATTATATCAGATGTCCTCTGGACATCATTCCAGACGTCTTTCCAGACGGCCTTCCGGATGAAGCCAGGCTGCGAGGGCCATGGGCACGGCGGGCAGGGGCAAGCCCCTTGCATGAATTTCGTGCATCGGGCCTCTAATAATTGAATAAATGGGAAACCTTGGCTTGAGTCTACCTTGATCAGGCTTTTTCTGTAAACACCTTTTCTGTGAGCAAAAACTCCTAAAACTACCATTGTACTTTTAAAAACACTAACACTGTTTCCTGTGCTTTGAACAAGGCCTGTGTGATCCGGCTGCTGTCTGGCTCTCTGCCATCATCTTGCCTCTTTCCCTGTCCTCCCTTATGGCATGGACTGCTGCATCCACCCTCCCCACTTTGATGATACTTTTAGCACAGAACAAAGTTACCAGACACAGAATAATCATCACAGCCTCCCCAAATCTTAAGTGTGACCATATGAATAAGTTCTCATAACTAAGAAGTGAGAAGTGAAGCATGCTACTTGTGTTTCTTGCCCTACATAAAAGGATGCATGCATACTCCTTGGTCTGCCTCTGTTTCCAAAGGCTGAGGGATAGAGACTACTGTGGCAACTTTGGACTCAGAGACTGGCCAGCACGTGAAAGTGACAGAGCCCTGCTACCAGCCTGGGCCACATGAGAGAAAACAACACATCTACAGCTATTTAAACCAATAAATTTGGGGTTCTTTATGTGAAAATAGTTTATCCTGGACTCAACCTAATATAGTCATGGTTCATGGCTTAGCAAGCATTGACTACTTCAGTGTAAAGAAAACTATGCTCTCGGGTGGGGGCCGCGATGCACCAGGAGTACTAGTGGAGAGCAGAGTAGGGCTGGATGCCCCTCATTGCCTCTGTTGGCACCTCTGTGCCTTGTACAAACTGCAAGTCCATATGAGAGGTCCCACTGCTCTGCCTGGAATGTGCTTCCAACCCCATCCCACATGTTGCGTTGCTCATGTCCATCTTTCAGGTTTTATATTCATTTCATCCTTGTTCTTCAGAGAAATCAACGCTTACTCTCTGCCCCCATCTGTGGTCTCCTAAAAGGCTTTCATGTCTCTCCCTCTGTGTTATGCTGATAGCATTGACTGTCTCAGGAGACTGTAAGATTCCTGAGGGCTGAAGCCATGCTTGTCTCGTCCATTTCCATTTTCCCAGGCACAGGTCATGCCACGAGTAGCATGTAGTAAATATTTGTTAAGTGAAGCAGTGAACTTGCTCCCATTTTTAGTCCTGCCACATCACCACACCATCCCAATATCAAAATACTCTGCAAATGTGAGAGTAAAACAAGAAGTATTTGAGAAGGGAAACATAGTGGCATTATTTTTCTATGTAGTCACATAAGCCCCAGAACTCAGATTATTTTATTTTGTGAGCAATATGGAAAGAGGCTGAGTTCCTTTCATGTATTTGATTTTCAGCTCCATATTTCCCCTGCTGCTAGATAAGTTTAATTTTTCTCTTTAATTTTTTTCTCTCAGTTTGTGCCCTGGAAAACTAAGGTGATAAATATAGGCAATCACTGCAAAGTATGACTATTGCCAGGTGCTAATGTTTTCAAATTGCTGATGATTTTTAGGGACACCACAAACTGGCCACACTGTCAGGAACATTTGGCAGTCATCACTGGCAACAGGAAATAAGACTGTAAATTTAGAAAGCATTGCACCATATTCAGGAATGCACCTCCAAGTTATCTCCAAAAATGTCATGGTCATGTAGCTGGGGTTCAGAATGAATTTAATTACCCTTTACTATGTATTTTGTAGTACACAAAAACTTCAGAAAGCACGCTGGTTAAAGGAGAGAGCCAGTCTGTTTCATGAAGGTAAAAATTTCATCACAGATTCCACCTGCCATTGCCAAGTTGGTAACACCATTTTGCACTGAGACTTTCTTATTATATTTTTCAACATTACTGAAATTTTAAAAATTATTTTTCTTACCCTTTAGTGCTCATTAAAATAATTTCTCAGTACCTATATGTGTCAGATAAATTGATAGGGTGAAAAAGAAATGTTACATGAAAGCTTTAACATTTTGGAGAATAAGATTTGCATTGTAACTGGTGACCGGCAAGAAG